>JAWNOK010000026.1:3600000-4200000 GCA_035046005.1 Drosophila acutilabella | reverse complement strand
AGACGCAGACACACAGACAGACGTCGGTCCGGTCCATGACGAGGGCAGCAACAGCTACAGCAATAGCAGCAGAAGCAACAGCAACAGCAACAGCGGTTCGTTCACATGGCGACAAGATATCCCTTTTTTATGCCTGAGCGCTGCAAATAATGAAATTACAATACACCCTCCCACAAACACACACACACACAGTCAGACTCACACACATTTGAACACACTCAATGAAATACATGTTTATAAAACCTTCAAATTGTAAAGCTTCTGACTTGTATATACCCTGCCTAAGTTACATTTTAATTTAATTGGATTTTTTAAACTAGTTGCAAAACTTAAATTTGATACAATTTATTATGTGTTCATAGTATTTAAGTCCACAGTTGTGAATCCAGATAAATATACAAATATTGGCTTAGACTTTAGAACCAAATTGGAAAATGAATACAACATAAAATGCAAGGACTTCCTAAAGGAATGAACTTTATGATACTCTATCTACATAACGTTTGTGGCAATTTAAAGCCCTTCAAGTGGCATGTGGCATGTGTGGGGTACAGTATGATTGGGCAACAATACTTGTATGCAGGTGAATATATAAATAAACGAGAGCTGCTCTGATGAAATGGTCCTTTGCCCATCATGGATCAGTCACTAATGCTGACATCATTTTGAAGGCAAGCTGACGCTGCTGTCAACCCAAAACTCAGCCAAGTGCGTGTGTGTAGGAGCGAGTGTGTGTGTGCGTATGTGTGTACGGAGTATGGGTGAGTTTTTCAATTTCGTTCAACTTCATCTTCAGTAATATGATGCGAATGATTGAATGGCTGGGCTGATAAGTCTTGGGGTGGCAATTGTTTGACGGCCAACATTAAGTGCTTCCATCTCATTACACTAATTCGGATTAAAATAAAAAAAAAATTAAAAAGGGGGATAAAAAACGATATACGTTTATGAATATTTAAATTATCAGCAGCTGGCCGGCAACCCTCTCTTTTAAAATAAAACTCCCTCACTTTCTGTTACAGATTTAAAAAGTTTTAACTCTAATTTAAACTCAAGGTTAATTACTGTTTTTTTTTTAAGGTAAAATCGATGAACTTAACTTTGTGCTATTTGTAGTTTATTTAAATAAGCTAAAAAGCTTTGAAATGCGACTAAAGGGTATTACATTTACAAAGTGCACATTATCGCCCTATGGAATGCTTTGGTTTCCCCACTTTGCCCAGCTTCTGTTCGCAGTGAGTGTCCTCTTTGAAAGCCTGTAAAATTGGTAGAGCAGTACCACAGACCCCTTGGCCCTCTAGTCCTGTAGCTATTGGTACTGCGGCACTTGAATAGAAAACGTTGCACTTTTAAGGACCATGAGGTAGGACACAGAGCCAAGGGGGGGGGGGCAGGCATTGGCAAAGTGGGGCCAATGGCGGCAGGTGAAAAGTGAAAGGCTGTCAGGTAAATTTTAGCGAGTTTTTGCCGTTGAATACCGCTTGGAGTGTATCTCTCTGTGTGAGCGTGTGTGTGTATAAGTGTGTCTCGTTGTCGCCCTTGTCATGGATGGCGCTTGGCGTAATTAAAGCTAAATAGCCGACATAATGAGCAAGTAATTAGCGATGCTTTTGCCACCAGTTTGCCATGTCCTATTTAGTCCTGCCTCCTGTGCTCTGTGTCCCGCTGTCATTACGTGTCTTTTGCTGCCCCCTTTGACCGCCTTTCGTTGACTTCTTATTGCTCAATGCTCGGTCTGCTCTGATCTCAAAATCGTGCAATTTGCATATTTCTGTAAAAAATCTGAATTGCTTGCGTCTCTGATTTCAATAGCTTCCACGTGGACACTTCCTTCCTCCTGTTAAACCAATTGATTGATATATTTTAATTAATTTCGTTTCAATGTTTTCTTTTTCGTACCTTTTTTATTTCTGTTCAATCACATTTTCCGCTGTTTATGATAATTATTTGTTAATCTCTTCTATATTAAACAATAACATTACCAATTAAACAACGAAATACAAATTAGCTTCGCTTGGGAAAATTCGTCAGTATTAAAATGAACAAGAATAAAACAAATTCATATAATTTAATATAAAGTACAATGATTTTATTGATCCTATCTGGCAAGTTTGTTAGCCACTGAATGGGGAATTTTAGCAGTTCAATCCAATTAAGTTTTTTAAGTATAAATTAGGACAGTTAGTGTTTTTTCATATTTTGATTTATTACGTTCGGTGTAATTAAGCGTTAATATGAAATGAATTTTATTTGAATTCTAATTTTAATGTGGCTTTTAATTATACGCTAGGTAAAAATATTAAATTACCCACAATGAAGTTTTGGCTGTAAGCAATCTGTTTGTTTGTATGCCACACGCTACGCGCCTCTCACACCACTAAGCACATGCTACATGCAACATGCCGAACGCCGCATGCCCCACGGCTCCAGGGCCCCATTCCTTTGTCAAATAAAAGACCCAACAAACGCCGAAAAGCAAACTCAAATAGTAGAGTAAGTTTCTTTCTCATTAGGCGTCATGTTTACCAACACACACCTAAACACACACACACACACAGACATACACAAACACACACAGTCACATGTACAAAGCAATTTTGACACCAGCAGTTGAAGCTGCCTAATGAGTCCAAATCCAACGCCCGCACACTCCAAAGGGCTCCAGCCCAAATCCCAACTATGGTGGGCCGGAGACAGCGGGGCATAGGAATTATTTGAGCTAATGTCCGTAGACAACAACAGCAGCAACAGCAGCAACAACAGCAACAAAAATAACAAAAGTGGCGCTGATGGTGACGAGGTTGGCAGGCCATCAACGGATGGCATGTTGTTTGTGTAATTTGTTTAAAAGCTGGCATGGTAGAAATAAGTACATTGTATATAAATGTTGTGCTGGACGACGGCGACAACAATAGCAACAATGAAGCGTTCATGTTTTAATTAATCATTGCCTGGCTAAACAAAAGTCAAGCTGTCGCTGTAAAGAGTAGATGAGAGGGGCTGAGGTGTGGGTGGAGTAGGGATAAGGGCGTCAAATCGAGTCTAGAAATACGCTATTTGGTAAACAACAACGACAGCAAAATGTGAACAACAAACGTCTAGATAAATATGTCAACGACAAAATACGCGCCCATCCCTCTCTCTTTTCACCCTCGTTCTCTTTTATCCCCTCCCTCTCTCTCTCCCATTCTGTCTCCACACGGATATGCGGCCATTTTCTGTGACAGCAATGGCTTCAATACCCACTCATCTCTACCTCTCCCCTGCATTTGCAACGGACTCGGTCAACACGGGCAGCACAAATATTTGCTACTGGAATAATCAAATTTACATTTCATTGATGTAGAAAACGAAGCAGGTTCCCATCTCATTCTACTGCTTTAATTGCCAGCAGAAAGAAAAGAAACAGCTGCTTTTTGTCGCTGTTGCACCTGCGGCAGCAAGAAACATGTACTTGCCCCGCGGCTCAAAGTTCCATACACAGAAAACGACTTAGCCACACAACCACGCCTCTCTATATTTTTCATCTCAACTCTTCTCTTCGTTTTTTGGTTGGAGTGTTGGCACAAGTTTCCATCCGCAAGACACTGCCATTTATTGTAATGCAAGCAAAAGTGACTTTCTTTAAACTGCACTTGATTTTTACATGCTATTGTTATCTGCTATCTGTAAGAAACTTCACTTTAAATGTAACTTTTCTAACATTAGTGCTCATCAATTTGCACAAGTTCTCAGCTCTCAGTTTTCTCTACACACAGCTAAATGGGCATAGCTTGACGGGCATGCTACGCCCCTTGTAGCATCGCATGCCTTTCGTATTTTGGAGCCTACACAACAAATGACATGACATTTTGGTATTTATCTCGCAAAAATACTTGCGGCAAGAGGAACACATCCAATAAATTAGACGATACAATGTGCTCGAGTTGTAGAAAAGCAGAGAAAATTAGTTGAGTGAGGGAGGGGAAGGAAAAGAGATGGTGTGGTGAGCTGGCACTATAGATTAGCACCGCCTTCTGGGTGAATTTCGCCTTGAATTGAATACGAAAAAACGACAAGTTGAACTGTAAACAAACGCGACAATTTATCTTACTTTCATTTAATTGTCAACGGAAAATTGCTTACAGAACGAAAGCAAAAGCGAATTGAAAGTAGGGAACGAAGAAGAAAGAAACTGAAAGTGGAACACTCAAAGTAACATAATGTATGTGTGCATGTCCATGTATGCCAGTGTGTGTGTGTGTGAGTATTTGTGAGATAATCAACATTAAATTGGCGCTAACAAATTGACAAAGCCGCAATTCGAATTGTTTGCTTTATATTTCGTAACACTCGAAACAATTCAAATGAAATGAAATGAAAGCAGTTTTATTTTTTTTTTTTGCAGCACGCACTCACACACACATATGTAATCTGCATGACTCAATGCGTTAGTGTTATTTAAATGCAGCCCAAAAGTATGCAACAGAAAATATTCACAGTGTTTGGCTGCATTTGCAACGCTTTGTTGTCGCTGTTTGTGTTTTGTGTGTGCTGTTGTTGTTTGTGGTGATGCTGGTGTCGTGGTGCTTATCACAAAGTGGGTCAGTCGCTCACTGACACTATGACACTTAAGTGCACACACACACACACATATACACACGAGACAGTTGCAGCTAAAAGTATGCAGCTGATGTAGCGTTGGGTTTGATACACTCAAGCGTCGACAGACGCACTCAACAACAGCAACAGCAGCAGCAACAACAAAAACAACAACTGACTGACATAGTTGACGTCTAGATCTGTAATGCAGTCGGGCAGGCACTCAGTCAACCTCAGAACAGCTTCTCCCCTTATCTCCCATACCCTTCCAAAGCTCAACCCAAACCCATTGTTGTCATTTGTAATTTTTTTTGCTGGCGCTGTTGCTGTTGTTGTTGCTGCACTGTTTAGCCAACTGTTTTAAGTGTGTGAGTGGCGGAAAGACAAGAGTGTCTCATTGTGCCAAGCCGGCCATCAAAATACAGTCAAGTACTTAGTTGCAAGCGTTTAAATGTTGATTGTGGCCAACATAAATTGTTTGTACTTAGCCGTAGTTTAGTTTTGTGCAGTTTACCTTTCCGACAATGAAAGTAGCTACTCTAAGCTCATTTGGATGAAAATGTTTTCGTTAATAACCATTGAGTGCCAGACAACAATGGCAAGCAGACAATAAGAACATGACTATTAGCCTACTTGTATGAGATCTAATTTGTTTTCTTGATTTGTTGCCAGTCGAAATCAGAAGTTGCGTCACTCAGATGCGAGCTCAGGGAGTATGGTCAAAAGCAAAGGGCATCTAATGCCTGATTTTCACATTTGCAGCTCTTGGCCCAGTTAGTTGAGCGTGTGTGTTGCCATTGTAAGCGTTTTGCGGGTCAAGTGCGTACTACGCAGCACAAGTCACAGCACAATAGAAGACCATGGCCCTCCGACCCCTTGGCCCCTTAACCCGTCGATCTCAGACCCACTAACGGCTGGCCACAGAACTCACCTGAGGCCTGAAGTCAGAAACGCACTAAGTGAAACAGCCAACACAAATAGCACACGTTTGTTCTACAATCACACACACACACAACACCCACACATACGTGAAACACGACGCTTTGGCTGAGCAAACAATCGTCATGCGTTGCGTATACGCAACATGGCCCATTGTCTAGCTTCTCAGGCGCTTGTATCATAGCCAAGCGTTGAGTTTATCCATGTATGCGTAGTTTTGTGTGATTGTGTGCTACAATTGCCACAACCAGTCAGCAGTAACAACAGCAGCAGCAACAGCATCACCGCAATTACTCGTTTCTCTTCAGTCTCTTTGCGCAGATCTCAGCTAAATTTTGTAATGCATTTTGTGCGTGTTTATTATTTTAATTACAAGCTGGCAAAACTTAACTGTCTGCTAATGCAAAATGCTGTCGTCTGCTCATCAGCAAGCAACACTGCTGATTCCTTTACTTGCTTCCGATTTCTCTCTCTCCCTGTCTCTATCTCTCTCTCTTCCACTCTCTCTGTCTGTCTATTCTTTGCTGTGCCCCATATAAAATTAACTATTAAGCGCTCGGTTTAGTAATTAAAATGCATCATGATTATTTGCTTATGAGTTGTACTCTCTACTCTGAAGACAGTCAGTTCCAGACAGTAGCTGCTTTTAACCATTTCATTATGTCGTCATCTGCTGCATCTGTGTGGGATGCGTGTCCTTATTCGAATAAGTGTGTCAGCTCTTGCGTGCAGATCAAATAATGACAATAGCTTTGGTCTTGGTTTCGATTTAAGCTCTGTCTCGCAATGATTTTGCAATTCTCGTTTGTTTTATGCTAAACAAAAGTGGGATTTCGGCCACGCCCTTGTGCTATCTAACGAGTAATGACTGTAATGACTCAGCTCATTTGTCACTTCTGTTGCTGACTGTTGTCTATAAATAAAGGCGACATTATTTGATTAATTTCGATATGCATTTGTTTTCATTAGTCTAATTTCATCAGTGTACAAATACATACATAAGTGACTATGTGTGTGTGTCTGAGTGTGTCAGTATGTGCGTGTGATAATTATGTTATGTTTAAGCAATGTTTGAGCTTGGTTTCTTGAAATGTCTCTCAAAGACACCACAGAATACATGTTGTTGGCAATTTATTTGTTAAATTCCATTTTCCGACAAAGGTTTGAAGTGAAATTAGGGAAATAATTTATAGTTTAATTAAAATGTGTATTTTAAATGCATAACAATTAATTATAGTTTTGAAGAATTTGATATTTAAACACTAATTATAGTGTAAATAACTTGACATAATACGATAAAGGAAGGAATCTTCATAAATTCCTCGTATTACATCATTCGTTATGGTATTTGGCATTCAGTAAACGCTTTTCTTTCCCTAACTAGGGATTTAGAATATGTATAGCTTAAACATTTGTTTTGTTATGCCACAAACTGGGCAACCAGTTCTGTGGTCATCATCATTGAGTAAATATTTCCACATAACGCTGTAAACCAAAGTATAGCCATAAAATATGTATGTGTGTCTGTTGTAGGTAGTTGGCTAACTGTTGTTATCAGCTTTCATAATAATTGCAGCTGCTAATTGCGTTTATTTATTGTTTAGCAACAACAAAGGCAACAACAACATCTGTTGCAGTCTCTGCAGTTATTTTAATGATGACAAGTGTTTGCATTGCCCCATTGAAGGCAATTGCATGTGCTAGTTGTTCTGTTCCAAACACACACACACATACATAGACACATAGACACACGGACACTCTAAAACACATGTGTGTGCATGTAAATTTAAATCATAAACACACGGGACCTCAATAAACTCTGCTCATTACAGCTGCTAATAAATTGTCATAGCCACAGAATGAGTTTTCCACACAAGCCAAGAGGCACACATACACATACACACACATACTCACACATACCGATACATACACTCATATATATAGAATCATCAACTACATGACATACAATTCTCATGGCTCTGTCAGCGTTCCTTGTAGGTCAATGCCTAATTGGTTACTGAACCTTGGCTAAGAGTCGTCAGCAGTCACCAGTCAGCAGTCACCAGTCAGCAGTTTATTGAACTGGTCAGTTGTGTATTTTGATGTTTGGCAACTGAACGAATGCGAAAATCAATTATTTGAAAGTGGGAGAAGGAAAACAGAGGCGACAAACAAACGCCTGGCAATTTCCTTGTGCCAAGTGGCGATATTTGGCCATCATAAATAAAAAACCAATTAATATATCATCGTCTCAAAATGCCAGACAGTCAGTGGGATCGAGAAGGGAGAATAAGTGAGTGGCAGAGGGTATGAGTGAGTGCCGGCAATGGCAACGTGTTTGTTAAAGAGCTCTTCAACAGAAACAACATAAGCACAGCGTTTGAGATACATTAAGTTAAACTTAACTTGAAAACAAGACGCATTTGAGATACTCTCTTGATAAAGCAGCCAATACATTATATAGTACTCAATGTAACAGGGCTTTGTGTAAAGTTGTTAAACTCGGCGTTGGTTAGATCACAGGCAAAAGGCGTTAAACGAAGTAACTCTAATGACAACAACGCACGCAGCTACAACAATAGGAACAACAACAAGCATAGAAGTGGAAATACCTAGTCGAACACCATTAGCCAGAGCAACAGCAGTGACAACGCTTTCTTGGTGGTGGAAAGACATGTAACCCATACGCAGCGTTGTACGCGCTCACGCCCACACACACATACTCATAGCATATAAATGATTTGCCTTGTAACGTTGCTTTTCTTTTTGCAATGTTTGCGTATGTTTTACCCACAAGTTGCCCTTTTTTGTTGTTCCTTGTGTTTGTGTGTGTGTGTGTGTGTGAGTTTGGGCCACATCTAAGTCGCTGCGTAAGCCGCCAAATGACTTTGTGGCATTAGGCATGCAGCCAGTCAGCAGCCAAAACACGCACATCCGGTGCGAGCATGTTTTTCGGGTGCTCGTATCTATATACCTGTCTTCCTGTCTACCTGTCTTTCTGTCCTGCTGTCAGTCTCATTTTCTGCCTCTCTGTCTGCCTACGTATCTGCATGCTTGTTATTGTGCCTGGCAACCGCTCACATTAGCGACTGTCGCTTAAATTTAAATTTGCTCGCTGACATTTGCTGCCGACAGCCGGATGACTCCTTTTGCCCGTTAATCTTAGCATTTCCCTACGCAAATTCCCCTCTTTTCCCATGTGCTTTTTATGCGAAAGCCCCTGTTCCTAATGGTTTTTCGATAATCATTTCCAGTGTGCGCATATTTAAGCTTCTAGCTATCATATAAGAAGTTTTTCTATACACATTTTCTTGCATATGTGAAGTCGCTTTTCAGGTGGCTAACTAATAAAAAATTGGTTAAAGTTTTCTTAGTTTTATCAGCTTTGTTGCTGGCCATCAATTCAATAGCTAAATGTCCTATTTGGTGAGTTATTGACAGGATCCTTGGTGCGTGCGTTTGTTGACTTTGCCAGGCCCAATGTTGGTTTGTCACTTCCGAATAGCAAGCCATTTGCCTGTTCTGTTTTGTTTGGTTTTTAGCACACAAGCGTTGTTTTGTTTGCTGCCAACACACGCACACGTACACACACCCACACACGTGTCGTTTTGTTAACAAATGTTTGTGTTTAATTTTTGCGGTGCATGGCAACCAGCAAAGAGCGCATTTCACAGTAATAACACTGACAATAATGATGACAATAATAACATGCTAAATATGTTGTTTGCCTTTAACAACTAATTACTCATATTTGGAGAAGAGCTCAATGGGTCTATGGGTTGACAGTTCGTATGCGTATTATTGCCACTTGACGTATGTGTAATAAAACTATTTTTGCATTTTTGTCACAACATTAACCACATGCAAAATCAGTTCTTAAATCCTATTGGACTGGGGCCCATTAAAGCTGGGACTGTGTCTAAACGAACAACAAGAAAACACCTAAAGCGGAGGCGGTCGGGAGGGGGGAGTTGGGAAATGGCCGTGTATAGAAAACAGACTGCTGTTGTTGCTGTTGTAATAATTGGGTTATAAAAACAATGGAGAACAATAATGTGCATAATAATTTTTAAACGTGCACTTATAGAGCCAACACATGAGATGGAGGGAAAGAGAAACAGAGAGACAGTAGGTGAGTGTGTATTTGTGTGTGTTGGGAAAATTGTAGAAAATCACACACACACACTCATACATATAGACATGCTTTTAGGGTTAATTAGCACAATTTTGTGTTGCTTTTATGGCCCCAGCGAAAACAAGAGTCTGGCCGTATGCCACGGCCAAATGCCAGATTCACATCCGGTTCCCTTTTTAACCCACCCAAGCTTCCACGGCTTTTCTCCCTGCCCCCTACTCACACTCGCTCGGGTTTTCCTCCTTCATTTGCGGTTTGCCTGTAGCAGCAGCCAATTTTCTTTTAACAGTTGTTTGGGGCTTTTCTTGCTGTTTTCCCTGCTTCGGTTTCTGTTTCAGCTGCTGTTTCTGCTTCAGTCGAGTTGAACCGCTTTCGAAGTCCTCGCTTGACCTCAATTTGTTCGGAGCACGCCCGTGGGCACAGTCTGCGCTTTTAATTGTTGATTTTTGTCGAGTGGTAAATAATAAAAATTACGTCTAAGCGGCCATAAACGCCAATGAGCTGCAGTTAGCAGTTAGCTGTTAGCTGTTAGCGTCATTCCGCCGGACGTCTATACCCATTCAATAGTCCGTCTGCAAACTTTAGCGCCGGCGTCAATACTCGAGCATTGCATTGGAATTTCAAGTGCCACACGGCGGCAAAAGTTTTACCGCTCAACGGCTTCATGAATCACAAACCTGCAAACACAATTTTCGGGCGTAGGCAAATAAAAAAGGAACAGAAATATACAAACAAAATCGCAAAATGAAAATACTTCGAATTAATGAAAAAAAAAAATGCATAAAAAACGAAATTCTCTTTCTGCCGTTTTCCTTTTTGTGTTTAAATGTTGAGCTACTCTCCTGGCTTCGTTTTTTGTTGTTATGCAAATATGTGTACAGCTCGCTGAATGTTTTTGCTTCAATTATTAAAATTGTTTTTATGAATGACATCGAAATTATATTATTCGCGCCCATGTAACGACATTTGCATACACCATGGAACTCCATTTCATTTCATTTCATTTCGTTTTACTTACTTATGTATGTATACACATTATAAGTACATTTTTGTCTTTTTATTATCATAAAAGAGAGAAAAGCGCCTGTATTATCTGACCGACTGAGCAACTGAAAAGCTCTCCCTACTTTTCATTCCCTAATGTATTTATGTCTGTATATATAAATGCTTTTTCCCATTCTTCTTATTTGCGAATCATTCAATGGAAACCATGGAATTAATTTTGATTTTCTGGAAATTATTCCTCAATCGGCTTAAAATATTTTTGAATTTTTATTAAGCTGTAGATATTTTAATACCAGAGTGTTTTGCATAAATATGATGTAAGTCTAAATATATTACCAATGGACTTACTATAGGGCTGTGGTTATTTTGATCGAAATTTAGTAAATTTCATTCGAGTTTATTCTGATTTGAATAAAGGTGCATCCAACTGATGTGTGTTAGCAATTAATTTGTGAATTTTACAAATGAGCATTGAAATTGTATGTAAATTTGGCAATGCAACTGTCAGGTGACATTGTAAAATGGCATACGAGTTGGTAGAATGGTGGCAAAAACTGAACACATCCTGCTAATTGCTTCATCTGCATAATTTATGCGCATTTGATGCAATTCCAATTCAATTTGAGGTGTCGCTTATTGCTTATTGGCAACTGCAACTTCAACTACATGTGCCATGGCCGAAAATAGTTAGAAATTATTGCCATTACGATGCCTAACGCTTAATTAAGCAAAACTAATGATTATTTGCATAAACAGCAATAAAATAATCCAAATTCGAATTACATACACTTCCTATATTTACAGCTAAAATAAATTTGTCTCTTGGCCCAGAAACGAGGTTAACACCGGCAGCAGTTTGGGTTTGTGGTTCATTGCGCTATTTAATCTACACCAATTGAGTGACATGCCCCTAAAAGCAGCAAAAAGAGGAGTTGAGGGATTTCTTTAAAACTTGGCGGGCAATTTATCAAAATGAAATGCCAAAATAACGCAAAAAACAAAATCAAAAGCAAATGAAAATGAAACGAAACGAACGAAAAGTGAAAAATATTGCAGCTCTGAAATTGTGTCTGTCATCGTTTTGTTGTCGCCAAAAACTGCGAAAAAAGCGAGACAGAAATGACGGTGACGAGGAAGAGGAGCGAAGAGAGCGGGAGAGGGGGAGCTAGAGAAAGCGACGTCAACTGATTGGCTGCCCCTCTGCAACTATTCACATTCCCTGCAGCAAGCAGAGTGACATTGAAGTTGGCAGAAGAAGAAAACAAATGTTTCGACTACTAGAGTTGCCACCCACAAGAAGGGTCTGCCAAGAACTCAAGTAGCTCTGTCCCCAGCGTCACAAATCATTAAAATTCACTTAACAACATTGTCACTGCCACAGTTCATTTTTTGTTTGCCCGACTTTTAAATGGCAGTTTTAATTTCATAAACCATTTGTGAATTGCAGCAAAACTTAAAGATTTCCATTTTTATTGTACAGTTGTGCAAGTAAAAATGTAATTATATTTTTAATCAATCAAGTTTCGTTTTGCTATGCAAATTTGGCATTGTCCGAGTACAGCCAACGGGTCGTGTACTTAACATTAATTAATATACCTAAAGTATAAAATATGAAATGTCAAAAACGACTGCAGCAGGATTTTCATTATGGCCATAACAATGAAGCTGCCTTCTTTTAATTTGCAAAAAACTGTAGACACAGCATTCGTCCTTGCCACTATCGTTGTAGTTGCAGTTGTCGTCGTGTCTCTGGTTGGCTCATTTTCACCCACTTGCCGGCGGGTTCTTCGGCTACGTTGTGTTTCGTGAATGCCACGAAAGGCTCTCGTATAGAAAGCAGCGTTTAAAGACCAGAAGCAACTGCAGTGGAAAACAAAATAAAAGATGGTAAAGAATAAAGAAAGAAAATGGGAAACGCTGGAAAGTGGCAACAGATTCCTTTAACCGCAGCAGCAGTGCAACATGGTAGGACAATGACTTCATAAACGGACTTTAATTTCTTTGCAAAGTTAACTTCAATTCTTGGATCCCTTGGCGCCAATGCAGCACAATTTCCGTTGCTTTGTATGGCAAGAATGGCAGATACTTTTGGCCAAATGTCTGCAAGTCTGAGAATCTGTACGTCTGGCAGTAAGTCGGTGTTATTTCCTAGCTGACTTTTGTGATTTTGGCACCAGAAATCCGCTGGTTACCTAAACTTTTTTATATTTTTTGTGTATTTGTGTTTGAATAGAAATTGCCACTATAATAAAAAATAATAGTTTTGCAGGTAAAAGTTTTGATTTACTAAAGTTCCATCAATAAATCTGAATGCAACGCCCATGCACTTACAATGTCTTCAAAGTTGAATTTCTTTACTCAATTTTTTTGCTCTCAAGTGTTGACAGCTGCAGAAGCAATCAAAGAAAGCTGTACAAAAGGCGAAGTATACAGTTCACCAGACAATGCAAATTAAGAACGCAGTATGATTTGAACAGGAAACAAAACGGAATAGAGCAAAGCAAGCAAAGAAAAAAAGCAAAAGAGTGAACGAATGAAAGAGTAATCAAAGGAATGGTCATGTGTAACTGGGTGCCTGTTGTTGCTTTGATGAGGGCAATTCAAAAAGAAGAGAGGAAAAAAGAGAAATAAAAAATAAATCGTTTTTCAAAGGCTAAAAGTCAACGCCTACTGAATGCCATGACTTCATAGTCTGATCAATTCATAGCGCGTGCAAAGTATTCACATTAATTTGGTCAATTTAGGTTTAACAGTGTACTGTCCTTGGCCCATTGATACAGCTGTGACTGCTCAAATGGGCCAAGCATTTCTCGCATACTAAGTTCTTATCTACACATCACGCATACGCCGCGTGTGAGACGTGTGCTTGAGAGCTAATGAAATGCACAAGTGTTGCACACTAATTAGTTGCACTTGCCACACTTCTGCCACAACAAACTCAATGACTGTTGACATTGACTAGCAAAAAAGTAGAGAAGTGAGAAGTGTTGTGTGTGAGCGTGTGTTCATTTCTGTTTATCAAATTGGCATCGCTCTGTTGAATTCATTGTTCGTGGTGTGCCCATAAATGGTATCGTGCTCTGAAATCAATTATAAATTGTTAATTGAAAGTGCCGCTCGTTTCAGCTCACAAATTGTCAGGTAACACAAATTGATTTATGTTTATGCTGCTTGCACCTGTTGTTGTTGTTGTTGTTATTGCTGCTGCTGCTGCTGTTGCTCTCGTTGCAGCCGCAATGTTTGTTAACTGGTCAAATGACATTCAAATTGAGACAGCCACGCCCAATGACCTACTGTGATTTTGACCACAATCTAAAGGCCAGAATGAACTGTGCAATGGCCAAGATGGCAATCACTTGTGTATGTGTGTGTGTGTGTGTGTGATTCTGGTCATTTTGTCGTTTATTTGCTTGCTTGTATGAGAGTTTTGGGGTTTTGTTAAGTTTATGCAAATGTCCTTTCAGCAATTAGCAATAAATGTTTGCATTGCCTAACAGAGCTCCTTTATATGTATAAGTGCGTGTGCGTGTGTGTGTGTTTGTGTATTAAACTGCTCCTCCATTTGCGGCCTATTTGTGATACAAATCATGCGGTATACATTTACTGCGGGCCACCAGCTGTTTGGACCGCCTTCAAGTATACCACTCTCCAGTTTTGGGCCGCCAACTGTGAGCCAGGAAATGGGTGGTCATTGGCCATTGGACTATGGACTATGGACACTCTGCACAGTCTGGACACTGAACATTGAACGACAGCCTGGTCAGCCAGCAAATGTTGCGGTCAACGTGCAAATTGTGCGCTAAATTGGCTTGCCTTTTGCATTTGCATAATTTACTGCGGTCGCTTTTGTTGGTTCTTCAACTGGCTAAAACATTTCAAGACACTCCCTCACTCTCTACTTGTGATTGTGAGCACTCTTTTAGCCTTTCGGCATAAATTTATGGAAATTTGAAGCAGTTAACATGTATTGGGAGCGACCAGCTATTGCTGCTGACTCTGTAAATCCCAAGGAGAAAGCATCTGAAGCCTCTGTTGGTTATTACCATACAAAAGATAACATGGGAAGCAGAAAGTTCCCTTTGCTCTTAAGGGATTGGATCTCAGTTCAATCAACTGCAGCACACACACACACATACATACCCTGCACATGTGGCTTTATTAATTATTGTTCACTTTTGTGTGTGTGTGTGTGAGCCAATCAATTAGGAACCTCAAGTTTAACCCGCAAATCGCGGTGTCCGCGGCCTCAAATGTTGTGCGTTGTTGATGGAAGTGCAATATTCGCTACATGCATGTAAACGGAAGGAAAGTACCGATTAAGACAAGTCAATAGAGTATTTTCATGCAAATCAGTCTTGGGTTTCAAATTATCTACGTTGAGTGCGAAGAGCTATTAATATTGGGAATAGCTAACTCCAATCAATTGATTGATGGATGATAAGGAGCGTATATCCATATGAAAGAACGAACTCTGTAGGAGTATGTGTGTGCGTGTGTGTGTGTGTGTGTTAAGGAGTATATGTTGCCAAGCACCCTAACCAAATAGGCGGCATAATAATGTGAGTTTATCTCTGCTTGGTTACCAATTTCCAACAATTTGATTTATGTTTTTTTTGTTTGTGCATGAGAGCGTTAGTCATGTTGTTATTCTCATTGTTGTTCTTGTTGTTATTGTTGTATCACCCTCAGTATTATATAGTATATACGCATGACTTGCTGGCCCAAATGCTATCATCAAAAGTCCTGATTACATTTGCCGCTGTTTCTCCAATTACTGAACTCACGTTCCCTACTTCCTGGCCCATGTGTGGGTGTGTAAGTGTGTGCGTGTGTGCGTAAGTGTGTATGTATGTTCGTGTATATATGCTATTCTGTGGGCTGATACTCAAGACAACCTAATTAGTTCAATTTGATAGGAAATACGCTGCTTGGCAACATTATTGATCTGAGTAAAATATACAGAAATTATTATAATAGCTTTTGCATTTTTAAATTCACAATTGCTACAATATATTGTTGTAATTTATTAGGAACTTTATGCATAGTAAGATGTAGCTTTAATTGGACATTCCTCTTTCATGTGGGTTGGATACTAACCAAGGGGCCAACAGAGTGAAGGAAAACACCCAAAAGATTTGCTTTTGCAAGAGATTTCGATTTACGCTCGAGAGATTCAATATTAAAATCGGATTTAAATTGTTTCGAAAAACACTCACATATCCAGAGCAGCAACAACAACATGTCAGGCATAACAAGTGGTTGACAAGCAACACGCACACGCACACACACACGCACACATACACAGAGACCCACACATAGAAACAGAAATCAGTCGTGCATTTATTTAAATGTATGTAAGCCTGTTTATTTAAATTGTATTGCATTTATTTACACAATTGTTGCTGCTGTATTTACTGCTGTTGTTGTTTGTGCCGAGCTGAGTACGATTTGTTAACAATTTTTAAGCACTCGTAAAATATTCATCGCCTACTGAGATAAACATTTGTTGCCAAAATATCCAGCACTGGATTTAAAGTCACATTCGAGAGTTTCTCCTGCCGAATACAAGTTAATATTCATATGGGTATATTCATTTATATATAGCCGATTGTGCTGCGTATGATATTGATAATATTATTCATTAGAGCTTGTTACATGGCACACATTTACATGGGTGCACATAAATCAGGAATACATATTTGTCAGTTTTCATGTGACCCATTTAAGGCCGACTCGACTTCTGGCTTAAATACATGTGTATGCATGTATGCTGGGCTCACTGGCTTGGCCAAAACAAATTGATTGATCACGTGTGTGTTTCAAGTAATTAACAGACGAACACATTGGTATTTTCACGTATGCCTTGTAATTGTATCAGCCAATGAATTGATTAATTGCCCAACTACAAGGTGCGACTGAAAGTATCAATCTTAAAGAGCCCTTTAAAGCTCTTAAAGCGTTTCAATCACTCGATTTATAACGCCACAAATACACACACACACACATACACTCACACTTATCAATACTCAAATAAAGATATGACAGGGGATGTGGGACAGTGACTGTGGGAAAACCCTTCAAGAGTCCTTTTATGGCCCGAAAAGTGTATGACAAATGCGTCGCTCGTAAAACCTGTGATGCTGTCGCTGTTAATCTCAACATTTGGATGCGCGTTTGCCAGACTTTGTTTTATTGTTGTACTTATTTTTATTGCCACGCACAGAGACTCAAATGGACAAAGATCATGTGAGCGAAACAGACATCGACAGAGCGGGACTCAGTGAATGAGAGACTGAGACAGTGGAAGCTTTCTGCTTGATTAAATTATAAAAATCTTATTATATTCACACGCCTCGCGTATCGAAAGTGAAAACGATGCATAATCGAATTTTATGTGCGCACAAAAGTATGCTTTAAAAAAGTAAGGACGAAAGAAGAATATCGAGGAAAGCTGCCCACAGTAGAACAAAGCACTCAAAGACTTCGACAGTGGGCTTAATTGGCGCCATGTTTGCGATGCCATTGTCAGAAAGCTGCAAAACCAAAGAGACAGAAAGAGAGAAAGAAGGAGAAAGAGAAGGAGACAAGCCTAGCCACTGTTTGCCTTACCTAACTGTGACTGACAGCACTCCCAGGCCAAGATGCATGGAAAGACAAAAAGGAAACTACAGACAGAGATGGCAAAAGAGACATACAGACAAAGTGGGAGAGGTACAGCAAAGTGAGAGCGAGTAAGAGAGATTGAGAGAGTAAACGAGCAATACCGTATGGCATCTTGTGCATTTCTTGCTCGCCTTTGCCTTTGGTATTTGGGTCAAAGCTTACATTTCTATTTACATTGCCTGGAACTGCTCCGACTGCCCGTACATAAAATTTAATTTAAAACTTTTGCTCATTCCTGGCAGCATAAATAAATGCGTATTTCAAAGGATACTTGCACAGGCCAAAGACAAAAACAAACACAACAACAATAAAGCAGGCTTAGCACATGTGCAGCATCCATACTCCTCTTGTGTGAGTTTCTTCTTATTTATTTACAGTTTGCATTAAATCTCACTTAAATTCGAATTTCTTGTGTTAAAATTAAAATTGTCTTTAGCCAACCATGTCACATAAATATCTCAAATACATTCTGAAATCGCTCGCTTTGTTCATTAAACCGAGAGAAAAAAGGCTTAAATAATGCTGTTGTCTGAAAAGGGAAATGTGTCAAATGCAATCGCGACTAGAGAAGACTTAAAGAGAGTTGAAACAAAGGCTTTGACTCTCCTTTTCAATTTGCTTTGATCCTTCTCATTTAAAGCCTACTTCAGCTTTGACCAAAATATGATAAGAGTCTGCTGTGTAAATGGCTAATAAACTCGTCTGACCAGTCCACTGATAAGTCTAATAAACTAAACGTAACCCTCAGCGAAGGGTCAGAAGTCAGTAATTTTGAGATGCCGGCCTAGTCGAGCGGAAGCGGAAATTGTCTCTGGCAACAAAAACACGACAGTTCCTTCATTTTGTCGCTATTGTTGTTGTAGTTGTAGTGGTTGTTGTTGTTGTTGTTGTCGCTCCTTCTTAACTTGCCACTTTCATTGTTATTGTTGTTGTTATTACAGCCAGTCTGAGCTGCTGCTGGCCAGAAATTGGATTTATCTGCTTCGTTAGTAAATTGGTTGTGATAGGCGCAACATCACTGAGCTCCCCGGAAAAACCAATTTGGGCCTGTTGCCAACTGCAGGCGACATTGAAAGCGTCATAGAACTGTTATTACATTGGGCCCAAAACAAGCTGAAAATTATTCGAAAATACTTTGGTAAATATAAGTTATATACTCTATCAAAAATATGGTTGGTGTTCTTTAATTAAAATGTGTTAGCAATAGGTAATGAACTAAGGTCACAGTCCACTGGTCAGTGTCCACTGTGCGCTGTGTACTGCGCACCACTGTGCCACTCTCAGCTGCATCAAGTGAGCGGCTCTGAGATACTTTTACCAGAAACTCGGATGCGGCCCTTTCGCCGGAAGTTGCACAACTTTTTAAGCAGCTTGCTTTAATTTCTCCTGCTGTCACATGATCTCTCCTCGACTACTGGTCCTACTCCCACTGCCACTGCCACTGCCACGCCTACCCCCTTTTGGCTCCTTCCTTGTCTCCGGTTTCTAATTCTAGTATGGAAAGGGACAGCGGCTCCGGGCGGACGGCACAAGTTTAGCAACTGTGGCGGGTCTAAAGCCTGTGAAATGTTTTTATGCGAATTTTATTACATTTAGTTGCTGCCCCCGCTGAGTTAGCCTCCAATTCCCCCCCACTTCATGTCTTTCTTTTTGACCGGCCGTTTAAAGCCATGGCCCGTTGAAATTTTCATTATTGACTTTTCACACTGGCATGGAAATGTTGAAATCAGCTTGAGGCATTTCAATTTCTGTCCAAACGCTAAACTTGAAGTTTGTTTTATGCAGATGCTGTTTCTTGGTTTTTATTACAGTTTCCATTTGGTGTTTATAATTTGCGTAGCAAATTGAGCGACAAAAATTGTGACATTCATGCGAGAGTATAAGAAACTGACTGAGAATGAGAAATGGGAAAGTGAAGGAGATAGAGAGCGACAGAGAGAGAAACTAAATTGGTGTCCCAGTTGGCAGCCAAGTTTGCTGTGCATCATCATGATGATGATGATGAGAGTTTGGATAATGACGACGATGACGATGATAAAGTGCCCAAAGGCAGCTGATTTATGTGTGGGTTTCTCTCTCTCTCTCTTTAGTTCTCTGATCAGAGCTGAAGCTGATGGTGAAGCTGGTATAAAGCTGCATAAAGGCTGTGGGGCTCGTGGTTCGTTCAACTGCACGGATTAATGAGCCACAGCAGCAACCACATTGGGATTTTTGAGGCCTGTCCATTTGAAATCACGTTTGGCTTTTCTTTTTTTTTACACACAGACCACGTTTGCATACCAGGAGATGGACAAAAACTCAGTCAGTTGGGCCGCAGGCAGTCCGTAGCCAGCTCGACAGGATGTGCTGCCTGTCTCTCGGCCTCAGTCTCACTCTCGGTGTCCTTATGTCTGTATGTCCTTCTGTGTGAGTTGCCATGGTCGGTGGTAAAAATTAAATTATGACAGCAAATGAACAAACGACGATGAGCAGCAGTAGTCCGACTTTCAGACAGACGGTTGGACTGACAGTCTGTCTGACTGACACTCTGTTTCTAACAAGAATGGGGCAGAGCCGGAAACACCGAGCCGTTGTCCTGCCTGTAACGCTGGCTAATAATGAAATACATGAATTTTGTAGACAATAATCGCAGAGGCTTAGCTGGGATTATAATAGGCACTCGGCAGCAGGAGAAGGAGCACGAGCATCACGGATAATGAACCAGGTGAGACCTTTTGCGGCCACATAGTTTGCAGTTATGATTACGCTTTAAGCCAAGTCTAGCAAATTTCAAAGGAATTTGAGGTAAAGGTATTTATAGGCAAAAGAAGACATTTATTTCATTTCAATTATTACATAAAATATCAATTACAAATTTTATTATTCTTTCTTTTAAATCATTCATCTAGTCATTAACATTCAGCTTCTGTATAAATTATCTGTATTTGTGCGGTCAAAAGTTTGCAATCAATTGTTATTTGTTTAAATAAACGTCATAGGCAAACAAACAAATATTCGATTCAATTATGTTGCCTAATGACCCACATGCAATAACAATTTATTTCCTTCAATAAAATCAAAATATCTATTATAAAATAACTACAATAAGTGCATATATTAATAAATAAACTACTGTTTTACTAGATGTCCCAAACGACTAATTGGCATTTTTCATTGCGAATAATTGTATTATTATCTGAATAGACACAAATGTTGGTCATCATGCGAATTATTACTAAATCTATTATTATTATCGAGTTGAATCATGTGTGTTAAATCTCTGATATTCGTATAAATGCCAAACAAGCTAAACTTTTGAATGACCATGAAATTTAAAGCAAAATTCATTTGATTTGCCAAAAGGAGAAGGACATTTACTTTGATCTGTTTAAATTATGAAAAAGATTTTTTTTATTTATAAGACAACACAACTTGTTCTGATTTTGGCATTCCAATTAATTCGTATACATTTACATACATAATACTAAAAGTAATTACACAATTCGGTTGTAAAATTCAAATTTATAAAATTATCATTTTCTATCCAAAATACACAATAGGAAAATTTCTTGCATTGAATTTGTCAATTTTTTTATGCTTGTACATTTTACTTATACTAGAATGAAATACTTTAAATACCCGCCCTACTCCCCAGATGGAAGACCAAAGAAAATTCCATGGAAAATATTTTGCAATCGAAAGCAATTAAATGTTCTACTCTAATTGGACTTTTATTACATTAAAGTAATTTATTTCAAGCTTATAGGCAAACTGTATTATTTCCTTAAACTAAATTAAAGATTTTCCATGTAGTATTTAAATTTTCTGTTTACTTTTAGACCTAAGACTATCTCTCTTTTCTTATATGTAAAATAAAGAAATAAAATAAAATTATTAGGCTTCTGACTTTTGACACAATAATTTCTTTGCCAAAAGTCAAAGCTAATTTATGTAATTGTTTTTAGCTGCTTTGGATGTCGACAGTGACTATGGCAATGGCAAGTGAAAATTTTCTTTAGGGCCCAATGGATCTAATAAAGAAATTACGCCAGACCGTATTCTGGCCAAGGATATTGCCTTATCGGAATGAAAGCAGAGTTTTGCTTACTGTTGTTGTTGTTGCTTTGAGAATGTCGGCAATTGTTTGGCTTTAATGTAATGAGCTGAATATAAAGTGCGTCTTAGGCAGACAACAACATTGTTTATTGCTACAAAAACAACACGTCAACTAAACTGATGTTTGCAAATGAAAATAGATCGACTAGCAGATGCTCTGCAGCTATAAGGTATAACAAATGACAGCTAAAGGGTATTAATTTCAAGGCCTATACTTTGAAGCAAAATGACTGTTATTGTTGAGCTGCCGAAAGAGCCAATTATGTTGCCAAGGACATGAAAGAAGTTTTGTGGATATGAAGAAAGTGATTCTTCATGTGCCACACGTGTCATTTGTTGACACCATCAAAATAAGCACCACACTTTGATGGCTCAAAGTGACTGAGTACACTTTTGGTTCTTTGAGACATTGTTTTAGCCTTCGACACAGACAGAGATCGAATAGCTTAACAAATGTTTGCTATTTTGCGTGGAACATATTGAAAAAGTAATTCGATATTCATTTAACTTGTCATGTTTTCATTCTACACTTACATATGCCGTAATATCGCCCACTTAAACTGTACCGCTTAAATATGGGCGTGACATTAAGTGTCATATCCGGCAGTTCACTTTGTTCCTTGCTGTTGTGCATTTGTTCATTCTTTTGTCTGAGAGCAACTTCAATTGCAGAACATTTGCAAAAGTTGTTCATAAATTTGCTCGCACTTAACCGAAAAGTGCACAAAAAAAAGCAAAACAAAATAAAAATAGAAGAAAATCATAAGAAAAGAAAAAGAAAATCTGAAATGCAAAAGTGTGCTACTTATGGGGCATATTTTATTGTTGTTGCTGTTGTTGTTGCTGTTGTTGTTCTTGGTATTATTGTTGTAAGTGCTAACAGTTGGCAAAGTTGTGCGCCACAACAACGACAACTACAACGACAAATACAGTGAGAAGAAGCAGAGCAACTGGAAAACTGCTCAGCTGCTCGCACATCAATAAAACGAAAATTGCAGCAAAATTGTCGCTTTCTGTTGCCGCCACAAGCCCAAGGACGAAGGGCATGCTGCGTGGCGGTGGAGGGATTTTGTTTGCCTGTCAATAGGCGTGGCTGGGCGGCAACTGCGACGACTGCCGCGTTGCAGGGAAAACAATCGAAATTATAGCAAACAAGCGCGTAAACTTTACGCTTTCACTACTCTCTCTCTCCGTCTCTCTCCCACCCTCCTTGCTCTCACACAACATGTGTGAGAATGTGTAAGTGTGACTGTCCCAGTGTATGTGCATGTGTGTATGCCTGGCTGCAGTTTTATTGCTTTGCTATTGTTGTTGCGGCTGTTGCGGCTGTGATGGTTTGCCTCCACAGCACGGCATTTAAATTGCTCGACAAAAAGAGCTCGCGACTGGCTGCCTAATACCAATACAGACACACACACATGCACACGATACGCCTTTTTTCGAAACATATACACATGTATCTTGTGTGGTGTGTTTGTATTTCCCTCTGTCGCTGAATGGCGCGCAAATTCTCTCATTTGTGTGAACAATTTCGCAGCATACTTTTTGGGGCAAGCCGCAACAAAATGTGTGTCAACAAAAGTCGTCGCTGGCAATGCGAGTATTTTATTCTATTTTTTTTAGTTTTAGTTTTAGTTTTAGTTTCATCCATTGTCAGTGTTAGTTCTGCCATAAATGAGAGCCTGCCATGGTCTATCCAAATCTAACGCCACCCCACTTCGGTTTTCAAATGCGGCCAGCCAGATAAAATTGCAATTAGCTCCTAGTTTGTTTTGTTTGTTTTGTTCGCAACCCCTTTAAACGGCATTTATACAACCCGTTTGACTTGAATTGGGCTCGGAACTAGTAGTTGAGTTACCCATAATTACATGTAAATTATAACCACATGTCCACAACTGTTTGTTCATTTATTAATTTGATGGCAGAGACCCACAGCGTTACGTGCTGCTTTTGAATCGGGTACCTTTTTTTCCAAGAAATGTAATTATTTTTAATTATTTTTTATGAAACTCACACACAACAAGTGACTTCGGCACTGACAACACACAGACTGGTATGTGTGTGTGTGTGCCTGTGTTTGAATTAGGGACCTCATTAACGTAAATGACGTCAAAAAGCATGTAAAAGCAGCCTTTTGTAATTCTAATTAATACGAAAATAACGTGAACCCGCCAGACAGCAGCGATATGCAGCAAAACCAATAAAAGATAAGTAAACAACATGTTGAAATACATGATAAACATTGCAATACCCTTTACTTAATAAAATGGCTGACGATGCAGAGACATTAACTGCTGCTTAGCACACCCTCATGGTCAGCCCAAGTACAGGGTATTGCATCCACAAAAGGGATGTCAACTTGAAGCTCTTTCTCCTTTTGAAGCTTCCCTTTTATTTTGAAATTTGTGAAACGTGTTCACATTGCGTCTTCATTGCATTAAAAATTCCATTAGCTGCAAACTGCGCGCATTAATTAGTTTCCGCATTGGATGGAAAATTGGCTAACTGGACCAAGATGGAAGAAGCTGACACAGAGTCACTTTCACTTTACACTCTTAACGGAAAATCCTTAATGAAATGTTTTTTTTTTGGCAACACTTACCGAAAATGCGGCCCGCTTCGATGGATGTTGGCATGAATGTTGTTATCAGCAACACAAAGCCGTTAATAATGAGTCCCAGATGATTTCCCAATTTGGCCGATATGCGCAGCGTCATTTTGTGAATGTTGTTGCTGATTTTGTTACTATTGTTTTAATAGGTTGTTACGTTTATTTGTTTTTTCTTTGTTTTATTATGTTTTAAAGCGATTATTTTGCGGTGGTTTACGTTACTTTTGTTTTTGGTGTAGTTTGCAATTTGTTTGATTTGATTTGGTTTAGCTTCGTTTTCTCATTCGCCCACTGGCCATCAAATTGAATTAAATTTTTGTTTATTTTTTTAGCCAATTTGTTACCGAGTTAATTTCTCTCTCCCCTCACTCTCTCTCTCTCGATCCCTCTCTTCGTTATGTTGTTAATATTTTATGTTGTGTTTTTCAGCTATGTTCATTTGTTTGCATTTAGACTGGGCCTTAGGTTATCATTTTGTTCAAGCTGCAAAAGAAAGCAGAAAAGTTGTTTGAATTAATATCTTTTATACTACAAATATTAAATAACAAGTATAAATTTATTCAATAAATGTTTTAAAGTGTGACTGCTGGCATTTTAGATAGTTGCGGCTGCAAAATTAACCAAAGATGTCAAGCAAAATCAGCAGGGAACATAAACATTGCACACACAAAGGCACAGCACACACATACACTCACACACATGTAGCACACATGCATTTGTTTGTCTGAGAGCATAAAAGTTATATGTGCAAAATGAATTTGGCTTTTTTATAACAACAAGAACGGCGCACTCGGAAGTCTGACAACATAAAATGAAGTGAAATCTCTGCTGGTGGTGCCCAGTGAACTAATGGTGGAGCAGCAGCCAGAAGAAAGGGGAAGCCAAGGGGTGAAAGGGGAAGGGAGAGGGGCTGGTACTGTCGGTTGCAACAGTATAAAAGCGCCGTAGATCCGCCAACATAAAAGTGAAATTCGCCCTGCACAACAGCAACTGCACCAACTGCAACATGAACCACAGTTGGGGGTGTACATTTAATACGGCAACAGTTACAACATGTGGCAACAAATGGCGGTTATTGTTGCTGTTTTTGTTGTTGCCTGTTTAAGCAACTTGGCGTGTTGCCTTTTGACTATAAAAAACTGCAAACTGAGCGGTAAGCACCTTAAAGCTGCCACTTTGATGCAACACACTCACAGCAACTTTAACAGTAACAACAACAATAGCAACAACGACAACGGAAACAATATCACAACAACAACAACAACAACAACAATGCAAACAAACATTACAACCTGCCACACATGACGTAAATGCTGTGGTTGCTTTTAAAAACTTTGTTTTAATGTGAAATGAAAACTGAAATGAAAGTTTCGCCGAGTTGCTTTTAATCCCAGTTTCCCCCACGAAAAACATATATAAACCTGGCAAAATGGAACAACCTTAATAGAAAGTTGCCAATATTTTAAACGTATCGGTCAACACAAAAACAAGTACAAGTAGAAAAACAAATAAAACATTAAAATATTTATCACCCTAGGTAATAGGATTTTATTATTAGTTTAGGGGGACAACTTTTAAGCATATAAGAAATTCAATATAATTGAGTAACCCACATAGAGAATATACAATATTGTAACACTGTTCACATTTTTTGGTAGTTCGATTTCAAAAATATTTTGTGTATTTAGAGAGAAACACATTTCTTGGTACAGGAATATGATTTTGGCTCACTGGTATCCGGTAACAACCCTTTAATTAAAGCCAGCTTCATGGCAACATAAATTGTTGGCTTTTTGCTTTTGGAATTTTGCAACTTGTTTCCCTCACGTAGCTGGTAATTAAAGTTATTTTAACATATTACACAACCTGCCATTTTCCTTGTGTGTGTTGTGTGTGTAAAAAAACTTGCTGCAATTTCTGACTTTCAACGAGAACAAGCAACAAACACACACAACGCACAGCACACAAACAGACACATACACTCACACACACTCAGGTTATTTACATATTTACACATCTGACCATATTGTCAGCACACAAACAATTTTACAGCTTCAATTTTTTGTTTCACTTTAAAGTATCTGTGCGAAAGTTAAAGTGTGTGTATGTGAGCGTGTGTGTGCGGGAGTATGTGTGAGTTTGTGCTTCTACCACAAATTTATACACAATATATATAAAGGAAGAATGAATTGGAATACCAATGTTTTATACCAGCAAACCAAGTATTCTTTTTCAGGTATTTCTGGTAGTGTAAAAAACGTTCAACATAAAATATGAAAATTTAACTTGTGGCAATTATGGCACGAGATAAGAAAATATAAGGATTTTTTCAACAATTTATTTCAACATTTTATTAAAGAATTTGTTGTGCGAACTTGTAACTGAAAGGTGTCGACAGATTTGATTTTTGATTAAAGAATCTTCTCCAAAAACAATTAAACTTTAAGCAGCTTACACCTAAAGAACAATTAAATAAATTAACAATTTTACTTGGAGTTATTAAATATTAAAACACCTTAGCCCCAAAATGTGTTCAAATTGTATATCACTAGGATACATTTTCGGTAATCAAGATTAAACTGGCCGTTCATGTAATAAAAGGCAATTGTTTAACCTGATGAAATTCGCAGACAATACCCAAATGTTGATAAGCTGCGAGAATTGCAAGCAGCTCGTCTTTGGTGTGCCACAAATAATAGGCACAGGTGTTTACGAGCTGACATTTAACGACAATACACTTCATCTAATCCTTATACTTAGGGAAGCCCTAATAATGGCAACATTTACAGTTTCAGTTACAGTTACAGTTACTGTTACAATGTCAGTTAAAGAGCCTCTGTGGCAGTCAAGGAAACGTCTTTTGCTAAGCACCTTAACGACTGAGAAGCAAGTGAGAACTCATCATCTGGACGTCAACTGTCCAACACTCAACCAGTTTCTACCGACTTATCCACACACCCACTTCTCAACTGCCCACCAGTCCATCCAGCTCACCCACTAACCCACCTGGCTAGGCTAATGACCACTTGTAGTTGTCGTAGAGCAATTAAAGTGACTGTCAGCATTTCAGTTCAGTTCAGCGGGTTTTACAATTTTTTTTTTGTATCGTATAATTGCAACCAGAGATGGACCCAAGTCTGATATTTACACCTGTTTTTAAGTAAACCGCAAGTCCATGCCGTGTCACGCACTGCATCCATCTCTAGGTCTAAGTGCCTTCTAGTCATAGTACTTGTCACTGCCCACCCGTGGCGCTCTTTTTAAGCGCAGAAACTAAGAAGGGGAGGTAATTGGTAAGAAGTCCAGCACGGCAGTTATGACAAAGCCAATCGACGT
The DNA here is from genome assembly GCA_035046005.1 of Drosophila acutilabella. NCBI lineage: Eukaryota > Metazoa > Arthropoda > Insecta > Diptera > Drosophilidae > Drosophila > Drosophila acutilabella. Next base: position 4,172,635 of record JAWNOK010000026.1, on the reverse strand, counting down.
TCAGAGCTACCAGCTTTGCTGCCACATAATGAAGAATGAAACGGCATTTCAAGTAGCAAACATGAAACTTAAATTGCTACTGCAACAACAACAACAACAGCAGCAACATTCACAACAGCAATGGGCAGGTTGCTTGTAAATAGCACTGAGCACTGAGCACTGAAATGTGATGTAGTAGTGACTGTTAAAGTTAGAGGACCAAAAGGGGAACAGAAGGCAGTCATGAACAGCACTGATACAGTCAAAGAGAGTACAAAAAAATATGCATTCCACAAATAACACGCCAACAGCAGCAAACGTCAGTGACAGCAGCAACAGTTGCTGTTGTAATTTACTGCTTATTTACGTTTGAAAAGTAAGAAGAAACAAACTGGATTAAGTCAGCGAAAGAAAACTAGGAAATAAAGCAAAAAAAATAATAATGAATAATGCAGAGAGCAGAAAAAGCTGGGAATAAAAAATGAATTCTTTGACATAAATGAAATGAATTCAAATAAATTAAAGTACAGCATTCAGAGTGTTACCAACTTTAAATTAAAGCTAATTGGCTTAAGAGATTAGAAACGCAAAGGGCTAATGAAAGTGCTTAAAACTGCACATGACTTTATATTTAATTGGCTTTTGAGCAACGACGAACTTAGCTGTCATTGCAAGAGCAGAAATCTAATTATATTTTTATATACCAGTTAAGAAGAATCCTTTAAATTCTGAGCTGCATAACGTTAACGTTAAACATAAATAATCCACAAATCTTCTTTATATATAATACCTTTACCTAAAAACAAAATAAATATAATTCATTTCGGCATTTATTTAAAACTCAACATAATAAATTTAATTTTAAAAAATTAATTTTATTTATAAGTATTTAAAAGTCTTTTTTGGAATAAAAATAAAATTTAATTTTTACTTCTTAATCTCATAACTATACATTCGTGTTTAGTTTCAAATAAGTTAAATTTAAAAATTAAAAATAAATATAAAATGTAATATAAAAATGTTAGATTTTTAACTGCCTGTTATAAATATAATTTAAATAATTTATTTAAGATTTTTGGGTTAACCGCAATGTCAGAAATATTTTCAAAGCTTTAAAATAAAATCAGCAACAAACAAAACATGTTTAAGATGTTTGCTGCATAATGTTGCAGCTGTGGTAAGTGCAATTCTAGTTGTAATGAATGTGGATTATGATGCCACACGTTGCAAGCTGGTACACATTGCCACACAATGGCAATGCTCAAGAAAGCGGGGCAACTGCAGTGGCATGCAACTCAAGTGCAGCTGCAACGCCTTTATTTTGTAAACATTAGAGAAGAAACACGAAGGAGATGCAGCTACTGAATGTTGCCACAAGACAGTAGACACTAGTCATAAGGAGTTACCACAAGTGTTGCGACACCATTGCCAATTGTATAAGTGCAACAACAATTGTTGTGTTGTGGCAACAACAAGATTACCAGAGTTTTTATGCTTTTGATTTGTGGCATGCCACTCACATACTTTAATGGCTGTCTAAACTGCCGAAAACGGCGACCAGCTAATTTGGTTGCACAAAGCACAGACCTCCCCGCCCTCTTACAAAACAACCCACTCCTTCCCTAAAAAACTCTTGTCCAGAAAAACTTGGGAAAACGCGTCGTGCGGCGGCTTAGAATGAATTTATTATTTGCTGATGTTTGCTATTTGGGGCACGTGCCACAAATTTTAAAATACTCATAGTTGAACGTGGCACACTTGAGTAAAAATATGGCCAAAACACACACACACACAGGCTGAGAGAGACAGAGAGAGAGAGAGAGAGAGAGAGTTACATGTGTGTGTGTGTCGCTAGTTGCCTTCAAGTTGGTTTTTGGACCATTTTTGTGCTTCGTTGCGTTTGTTGACAAACATTTTTGAGTAGGGCAAACATCAAATGAGGCAATCGAGCAACGGCCATGTGGCATGTGGCAATACGACTGAGCAAAGAGGAATGGGCCATCGACCATTGGCCAGCATAACAAACACACAAACAGTAAGAAAACAACAAAAATCAGCGCAAATTTAGTGGCAAAGTAAATAAATTTCTTTAGTTTCCTTTCGCTTGATGTTGTTGTTTTTGTTGAGCCATTTAGGGCCACGAAATGTCTTAAGTCGCTGACTGCTTTTATTGCTCGCCTGGCCAAAAAGCAAGTCAAAATGGCCAGAACACAAAATATGTACAGCAATTGAATGGGAAAAAAAAGCGTCTGGAAATTAAGAAAAATGGACACAAAGGGTTCGCATTTTCCACTCTTAGTGTTTGTTAAATGGCACATGCACAGTTGATCGAGGTCCTTTTTTTGTGTCAGTGTAAGCGTGTGTGGGTGTGCTGGTGTGTGGGTGTGTGGGTGTGCGGGTGTGTGTGTGAGTTAATGCCTAGCTATTAGCCACTGGTGATGTTGAATCTTGGGTCAGCAATTTGAAAACTTTCGAAAGTCGTTTACGAAATGCCAAAACAATTTTTTTGGTTAACTAAGAGCGCCATCAGCGACTAATTAAACTAATTAATTGAGAGAGGGATGTGGGCAGAGTGGAAAATTGGGATATTCGAAAGGTTATTTCCACAAATTGATTATGAAAATCAAGTCTTAAAAGTGGGTCACCCAAGCAAAATGGCTAGAAAACTTTTAGCGGCCAAATAATATGCAAAATATGTTTGGCGGAAAAACGCATTTACTCGACGTTTTGGCATTTTCCTTTCGCCAGAATTTTGCAAATGCTAAGCGCTAAATTATAGCGCCTTTAAGGCCAAATCCAAACCAACCTGAGGGGTGGGGATAATGGTGGGTCAACATTTTGATACTGCAACGCGGGGAAACTGTGCATGCATACCGCATTTTGTGGCGCCTAATTTACATACTCGCCACACTGTGCACACTGTGTCTAAGCTATGAGTTGTAAGTTATGAGTGCTGATTGTGGGTCAACTATAGGCACACCTTTTGCTATGGTTTCCCGTGCTGATTGCGACTAGATGCCGGTTGCGGCATAATACAATTTCCATGGTTTTTCCTGTTTTTCTTTTTATTTGTTTTATACGTGATTTTCATGCACTTTATACACTTAAGACACATAAACACACACTCACACACACACAAAATTCGGCACGAGGCTTCGAAAATATTGGCTTGATTTGGTCGCCTCTTTAGCTTCGGCACTTTTGTGTTGCAACGTTGTTGTTTGGCTTTTGTGGCATACAACATACAAGATTCAAAATACAACATAGAAGTTGCTGAACGTTCAGCGTCCTGGACGCGCACACACGCGACGCGAACGCACGAGGTCCGTCAGCGGTTGCGGACACATCCTTACGAGCGCACAACAAACACGAAACTGAAGCCCATTCGGTTTTTGCGCTAATAAATTCTCAGCTCATCAGCATCGAAGCACAGCTCGACAGTCGGCCCGAAGCCAACCCGAAGTCTGTATCCACCACAAGCGATGCCGAAGCGCTTTACCGTTGTTGCAATTCGTATTTGTTTGCCTTGATTTCTGCGCGGGTGTTTCACTTCCTTGTCGGTCCTTGGGCAAACGAAAGGGAGAGCGAGAGCAACATTGAAACGAAAGAGAGCGACTGCGAAAGATAACAAGCAAGAGAGCCGTCGCTCCGAAACTCACCACGATTTCCGAAATATTCTTGTGATAAGCCAGTCACTGATAAGATTCTCTTTACTCGCATTTCGCTCGCGACCTACACAAACAAATTTTGACTAATTCATCTCTGCTTTGGGCCAGTGGGAAATGGTACAGCCATAAATCGAACTGAACTATTATTTTGTATTTGGGCTTAGATTTAGTAAAAAGTATTATCTGTTCTTTAAATTTAATTAATGTTTTCGTGAACAGAACGTAGTGAATTTTATTGTACTAGTGTAATTTACTGTCTTCAACATAACGTGTAGTTAAATATTTGTTAAATTTAACACCCTTATCGGAAAATAAATTAAATAGTTAACATAATTTACAAATTTTCTATTCTTAACTAAACACCTGTTGTCCGGAACAACAGTTGCCTTTAACATTATTCGTGTACAATGCGGAACTGTGTGTATAAAATAACATAAGCGAATATAAGCAAAATCTCACTTTACAGTCATGGCACAGGCCAGATTTTTAAACAGATTCTGTTAACTGCTAGCCGTAGTTCGAAACCTGTTACTCCAAGAAGTCCAAACTTTGGACTCCAAAGTTACACACCCGAAACTCGAAAAACTTCCCTGTTAACATTTACATTACACATCATTGTAGCTCAAATGGCTTCTGACTTCGAAATATATACCCCTCAGTGTGAGCGGGCACGACCGAATTCGAATTATAACATTGCTGTTAAAGGCGTTTTTTTCGTTCGAATTTTAACATAGCTGTTAAATCGGCAAGATTACCAGCTGCTGTCGAAGTCGAAAGCGAAAACTACCCCATAGCTACATAGCATAAAAATCTTATGTTAACTTCAGGGCGGAGAATGTTTCGACGCTGAGCACTGTCGTTCGGCAAGCATAACAGATATAGAATTTCGAGAATAATTTCACTGTTATGAAATGCGGCTGTTATGTTTGGTAGTTAAGCTATTTAGCCCCTCATCTGCAGTACTGTTAAGTAACCAGGAAAATAACTGTTGTTATGTAGTTTCTGCTGTTATATCGAAAAATAATTGTGGCTGATTCCCCGTTTCTAAATGAATGTTGTGTACAGTTTTTCGTAATACCTCAAAATCGTTAACGGCTTGTCGCTGCTTATAATACAGAAATTAAATCATTGCTCTTAAAATTGAATTTTTTAAATATTTAATCAACTGGAATAAGTTTTAAACTTTTAACTCAATATTAACAATTTCAAAAGTGTTATGTTATCAGTAATTTAATACAATAAAATGAAATAAATATGATTAATTTACAAAATGATTTTTAACATCTCTCCTGCAGCATGCCTGCTGGACAGCAATACTCTGTTCACTGAACAGCATGTTGCTGTAACATTCTGCGCACTAAAAACATTTCTGATTGGGGAAAGAATGTCAAGCTGTTACATTCGGATGCGCTTTAGCAGCCTTCTCTCTATATGAAATTTTAACATAGCATTACCGAATAGAAGAAGACCATTAACTTTCAGAATGTAAGTCCCTCTGTTATGTGGGGTGTCTGTAATTCACTACCCACAGTCGCTGTTTCTGTTACATTTACGGACACCTGCTTCTTTTGCCTATGTTCCCTTCGCAGCCGAAGTACAGTAAATGTTAGCAACGCCTCTGGACATACCTCCGACAATTTGATTGCAATGAGCTGTAACATAACTACAAAATGCGTTTACACCCACCAATAAACGCACTTCCCTCTACCCTCACTCACACCACCCGATTATCAGCACTTTCTTGTTCGCAGTCATGTTAATCACAGGCTGTTGCTGTTATGTTGTTGCTGTTGTTGTTGCAACTTTAACCGCTGTCAACGCCCGTGATGAGGCAGTCAGGAAGTAAAGTCAACCCCTAAATAAAGACAGCGTCAATTAGAGCAAAATTTTAAATTGCAAAAAATTGCAATAATGCAAGGGAGGAAGGGATAGAGGGAGGAATTGCGGAAGCATATCAGGCGTAACCGAAACTAATTGGCAACAAGCGCAATAAAAATTATGAACAATAGCGGAAATTAGGCATGCCAGAGGTCTGCTACAAGGATACTGATACAAGGGAGTGGGACAAGGCAAGGAGAGTGGTGTGGAGTGGAGTATATAGACAAGAAGTCACATTGAGGTTATGCACGGCTCTGACAGCGCAACGAAATATTAACCAAAGCGTAACGAATGTGCGCGTGCATTGAAAGAGCGCAGGGAAAGGAGGCAAGGAAGGGAGCAGTGAGCTCCAATTGGCGACTTTCATCAGGCTGTAACTGCGAGGAATCTACTAGAGTGCGAGCTTAAAATTCAAAAAATATGGCTTGAAGTTTTTAAATAGAAGTTTTGACTAATAATTATTATTATGATTATTCTTATTATTTATTCTTATAAATTTAAATCTGTGCACCAATGCTATGCCGAGCGTGATTTCAACAGCAGCTACTTCCAAGACAACAAGTAAAACTGCGACTGTGATTGCTACTGCCACTGAAAGTGTGAACGCCTTTTGGTGGCAATACTTTCGCTGCTTTGGGATATGTCGGCTTACCCTTCGGGCCAAAGTTCATGGTTGCCGCCGAGCGCAAAGTTTAATTAGCAACTTTTTTGTTTGTTGCTCGCGTTGAGTGGCTGCTGCCTCGTCTTTTCACCCGAATTTTCTCTTGCTGCTTCTGCTGCTGCTGCTGCTGCTGCTGCAGTTTCCGGTGATGCACCTTTTGGCTCCCGGGCGAATGCACATGCTCGTGTGGTCGCAGTAAACTGATAGCTTCCCTTCTTCACTCTTGTGCATCATGTGTGTGATTGTGTTAAAAAAGTTGCTGTCGAACGTCGAGCAAGGATAAAGGACAAGGATGCAGCATCCCTTGTTCGAACAGCTTCCTCCACTGCCCCCTCGGCAACTCAACGACTCGGGCGAATGACACTTGACAGTGATTTATGGCCGAGGTCACTGATAACCCGGCTAAACTGGGCGGCAAGTGCAAATCTGGGTCGAGCAACAGAGAAGCAAACCGGGTAAATACTGCTCTGATTCCTTCCCTGCTCTGTCCCACTCTTCCTCTGCTTCTCCCTCTTTTTCCTCTCTTATTGTTACGAATTTGTTAAGTTCTACCGTTTTTAGCTTCTGAAGTATTTTCATGCCGCAAATGTTGCAATTTTTAGCCAAACGCTCACATGTGCAATCATTTTTTATCGTAAATCTCCAAAATTATCTCCCGCCCTTTTGAGTAGATCTAAGCGGCTGTTACGAATCGCAGTCATGTGGTGCGGTCGCCGATCCAGACCCAAGTTCCTGCCCAGCGGGGTGTTAAATTGCCAACCACTCCCCTTCACCCTCCATCCTTCCTCTGCCCACTTTAGCCTCATTCGACGCTATTAACCTTCTGTCAGTTTCAATAAGGCAAATTCACAAAAAAGAAAATATGAAACGAGCAAATCGGTTGCAACTGGAGGAGTAAAACACATTAGACATCCTGTGACAGCGCATTGTCAAGATGTTTCCGATAAAAATGTTTTACATCGCATGCATTCAACAATATCTTAACTTCCCTTAAAATACTGCTTAAATACATTGAGTCATTGAATGCATCATTTCGTCTATCAGCACCAACGATCTGGCAGCGTTAACAAGAGATATTAGTGCATTAAGAGCTGCGTCTTAACTGTTTGTAAACTAAAGGGAAGCTAAAATATAATTGAAATTATTTAATAAGTTTAACAGGTTTGCATAATTGGATTTATTTACATAAAATAAAGTTTCATATTCTTTTAAGTGTTATTTATTAAAATTATTAATATTTGAACAATAAAATAATTTATTGACACCGTGTGGTGACAGTATGTGCCTTATATAATATATGATAATGTGAGCACTGCTAAAACTTGAATTATATTTCAAATAGTTAGTAAATAATTAAATTTGAACTAAGCATTTAAAATGCCAAAGCTTTTCGTCTTGTTGACAGTTTTTAGGTGAATTTTTATCAAATTTTGACTGTTGACTTTATTGGCTAATTTATATTTTGAGTTCACTGTGTGAGTTTTGTTTTCAGCTACGCACACATCGAAGCTAAATGGAGTCGCTTGGAATGGGAGCGAGTTAACGCTTGTTGCCATTTCCGTTTCCGTTCGCCGCTGTCGGCTTCATGTCTACATGTTCCGTTGTGTTCCGTTATACCGTTGTTCCGTTTTACTGTTGTACCGATGTGTTGTCGTGTTTGCCAGGACACTGTCGTGCTGCACATAAATCGTTTAAAATAAAGTGATAATTGCATTTGTGTTTCATCTGTCAAAAGGACGTCAGCTCAGTTTGGGACGGTGTGTTTGTGTGTGCGTGTGTGTGTGGGTATAAAATCCCAATGAAACAGCCAGGTCAGTCGTCTGGCCGTCTGGCAGTCTCGCCGTCTGGCCACTTGCGCGACATTTTATGAGTGTCGCCGCCATATGAATAATTGCTATAGCAGCCAATTTGAATGCCGCTGCAATACCATTTGGCCCAACGCCTCCCCTCACCTCTGGCTACTGCCTGCTGCCAAATATTCAGGGGGTTGTCGGTGTCACTGTTGCATCGCATCGTGTCTTCTTTCCCCCCCTTACACTCACTCTCTGTGTTAATTTCACTGTCACTCTGAAGTGGATTAAAGTATTTGCGTCGACTTACACCCTAACACGATTGCAACCCTTCAAAGGACCTCCTGCCATCCACATACCCATCCTCTATGCCTCTTGCAGAGTCAACAGTGTCGCGAAACTGCAGATGAAACATTCATGGAGTCCACAGGAGTGTTACGCACATTCCAACTTTTGTTTCGTTATACGAAACGAAACGAGGATAACTCTCGACTCGTACCTTTGCCACCTCTGATTAATATGCGACTCCCTGCTGATATCCTCCATGAATTCATCTGTGTCGCGCTCTGTGCCTTTTTCTGTATGCGTGTTTCTGTTGCTGGCGTGTGAAGCGACCAAGTGTTGCCACTTTAAAGCCCTTGAACCCTCATTCAATTGAAACGTTAATCAAACAGCATTAATATTTATATTGTTATATTGTTTTTTTCTTCTTTTTTCTTCATTTTGATGCCAATGGGGTGCAACTGCAGTTTGCGTCAAGGGATGGGACTTCAGTCGAATGCAAATACGTGCGGTGAAAAAATGCCGCAATTCAGACACCGCATGTGGCAAATTAGGTCGAAGTTCGTTGCAAGCCCAGAAACGAAAACAAAATAAATTCTCTTTAGTTTTGTTCTAAAATGATTTAAGTTGCACTTCAATTTCAATCACAAAATTGGCTTTCTTCAATAACAGTTTTGGCCTAGTCACGCCTACCGTTTGACCCGTATTACGTAGCGCCTTCCAAATGGGGTTAAATGTAAGAGAAGTTTGCGTGTTTTTTTTTCATATTTTTTTTTTTGTGGCCCATTGAAAAAACGTGTCGATTTGATGAATGTCGTTTATTAAGTAAACAATTCAAGCTATTTGCAGCCTAATTGAGGCCCATGCATCAACGTGTTGTGGCAGTTAAATGGCTTATTAATATTTAACGACCATTACAAAAAACACTTCAAATAAATTAAGCTCAAAACGCAAGTCCGACTACTCGACTCGTACAAGTTGGCCAAGTAATGCAAAGCGGCCAACAGAAATCACATGTTTAATTGCTGACCATTTGGCTAATTTCGAAAGGAAAGTCAATTTTTCGTACCACACTCAAAGTCTGCAAAATATGCCATGCATATACATGTCGTTGCATGTCCAGTGCAGCTAATAAAAAATAAACACGGAGTATTCTTGTTGAGCAAAACACGGCAAATAACTGCAGTTGTGCGGGCTTTTAAGTGCTCGTCAGGGGAAATGAGTTTCAGTTTCAGATTCAGTTTCAGCTTTGCATGCAACACGCGCACTTTTTGTATTTCTTTTTTTTTTCAGTGCATGCACATAGCTCTCTGTCAAAATATTTATGTCCATATGCACTACATGGGGAAACACACTAACAGAATCAAAGTAAAAAACTGTATTTAAGTAGAGTCTAAAAAAATAATAACTGGAATGAAAGCACTTCTGTTTTTTGTCATTTTCGACCTTTGAATCTGATTTCTGTTGGTCTTTATGAAATGTATAAATGAAACACTTCCGAAGGATTTCAAAGGATCTGAAATTCATTGATTTATAAAGCATTTATGAAAGGGAAAGTATTAACAACAGCTGATGTCAAACGAATAATCTTTACAATAAATGCTCTTTAAAGATTTAAACAATTTTTTTATCCAGTTAGATTATCTTATATTTTTGTTCTTAAAAAATACTTAGGGCTAATTTATGTTCTTAGCTCTACTACTCAACTACAACTTAGTTCATTTCTGTTAGAAAGGAATATAATGTGTAATTTCATTTTAAATAGCTTATAACTTAGCTATAAGCATTCACATATCAACATTAACTGAAATTCGTATGCTGATTATTTAGATGAGAAAAAGAGAGAGGAACAGTAACTATGCTTAGCTGTATTATATATACTTAATTCAGAATACAAATCATTCCTGATTATGACACATTCTCTAGGTAATGACAGCACTTGATTATTTCGGGTTTTTTTACTGCATTCATTTTGGACAATAGTTTTCAGCAATTACTGTGTAGTTTGTTGAGTTTTACGAAACGCTTGACAACTGCTTATTGTGCATAATGTGGATTCGTTAATTCTGCTTTTTAGCATTATAACTCAACACCACTTAAATGTTGGCAAACAAAAATTCCAACAGCGGCAGCAGAGACAGCAGCACTCCAAAAATGCTACGGCAAATGCATAAAAATTAAATAAAATATGCATTATGTACAACAAAAGTTTAACTAAAAGTGCGACACTGTCATTCGATGTTGTTGTTGTTGTTGTTGTTAGTCTGACAAACTCATTTCTATGCACACTCACATTTAGAGAGGGAGCAAAGCGGCAACTGTAGTGACAATAAATACATATGCAGCAACCAAGAGTTGGCTTTCCCCGACCCTTCCCCGAGTTGCTACTTCTGCTATTCCATGGTCGTCTTCATCGTCGTCGTTGGCATTATAGAAATCCCGTTAAACCCACTTAATTCAATAAAACACCTTTCACACACTTGGCGCTAAAGCCGACAACAAACTATAACATTTAGTGTGCGAGTGTGTGTGTGAGTGTGTGTATGGGCAAGTGTGTGAGTGTGTGTGCCCTTGCTTTAGAGTATGCGCCAAAAGCTACTTCATAGCTGCAATTTACGTTTAAAGTTACTTAAAGTTGCTAACGACAAAAGTTATAATTGCATAACGTGCTCACAAAGGTGGGGGCGGTGTAAGAGTGAAGTGGCACACACATGCACACACACACATAAGCGCACAGTTGCAACTAACTAAAATGCCGCCATTGCTGGCATTCACATGCGAGGCAGCAGATGGCAACCGGAAATGAAACGTAAATCAAATAAGTAAGAAGCGTAAATGCGCGCAACGCACACACGCACACACTCAGACCCCTGGCAGACACACACATACACACATACACGAGTGTATTGTCATTAGCGACAAGGACGAGACATGGCAAACGACAAGGACAACGACAACTACAGCGACAGCGACTGCGATTGCGATGAGGACAGCGACGAATCTCTCAGGCGGCTACCGAAATTGAAAAGTTTATGGGAAGTGCATTTTTCGTGAAAGTGGCAGCATTCATTGTATAGTTTTGTGCGCCAAGGGGAAAAGCGTTACAGGAAATTGTTCATATTATAAATAAAAGCGGAAAATGTTTCGAGTTTCGAGTTCTGAGCTGCGAGTTGTGTGTTCTGAGCTGCGAGCTGCGAGTTTTGAGCTGCGAGCAGGGCAATGACGGATGTGACACACCCAAACGCATGTCCTGTCGCCTGCTCAGTGTCTTTTCATTCAGTGTGTCAACGGCATGCCACGAGTCCGAAGGAAAAAGGGGCTGTAAAGGGCGTGTCAGCATCTCAAGCAGCACGCCCGTCAATTGCTTTTCCCATTTTCATTACTATTAAACGCGATGCTCTGAGTTAGAAGCGTTTCATTCATTTTTACGTCTTAGTTGCTGTGTCTGCCTCAAAAGCTGGCATGTCTCCATCCCCAGACCTCAAACCTCAGTTCAGTTTCAGAAGGTGTTAAAAATGTTTAACGTCTTAATAGCTCGATGTTGTTGTAAGGGGAGACCTTAAAAAAAGAAGAGAACAACAAAATAAGAAAACTGGGCGTGCGTGTTTTCTGCTACGTTTTGGTTTATTCTCATTTTCTTCTAACCTTTCGCTCCCTTCACACATTATTCTTCAATTTTTTGCTGTCTTTCGCACACGCTGCGTCGCTTTTGATGTTGCCATTCTATTTCCGCTTTTCGCCTTCCTTTTTTCTTGCTTTTTCGCCTTTTTTATAGCGGTGGGCTAAACTTTTGGGATAATCTAAGTGTGAGCTGGTTGCCTGGAATGATTGAAGGGTTGAGTTGAATTCAAGGGAAGGAAGGGGTTGCAGTGCGGCATAGAAAAATTCATTTCAAGTAATGGCCTAACGAGTTGGCATTCTTTTTAATTGAGAATTCTTCAATTAACGCTGTGGGAGTTTGTGTAATTTGATTGCACTCAACTTGACTAAATTGTCATATTTAATTGAGTTTTGCATAATAAGCGAGTATTGGGAATACGATAATTCTGCAAAAAAAAATAAAATAAATATTATAGACAAAAAACCATTTAGGATAAATCATTTAGTATAAACGACTCTCTGATCTTAATACTATTTTAAAATGCTTAATACCCATTTGTTGGTCAAACAATTATTAGTTAATTCAAATCAAATCAACTAAGCTTCAAATATTTATAGCATTAAATCAAACCAAAACTCTCTCAAAAAAAAGCGAATTAAATGCAACTAAGTTGAATACTACAAGTAAACATTATGGAACATTTATGTGTAAAATAAGATAAGCACAAGTACTCTTAAGATTATATTCCTTCCTGAGCAGGAAACACAAATCGGCTTATCAACATTTTGAGCAAAATACACACAAATCGGTATTAAAGTATACAAATAGAAGCACTTGATGTATGTAAATAATGAATTTTCAGCAAATCATTTAAGCGCATTTCGAATGCAAACTAAATGGCATCGTGTTAATTATAATATTTATAGCCAAAAAAAATTCAACAACATTTTAGAAGCGGTCATCATTTAATTGACACCATCGATAAATGCAAAATGAGGCCAAGCAAAACATAATTTCAATTTCCGTTGTAATTATTTGTTGTTGGTCCATTCAGTTACAAAAGCTCTGCATCCCCCATCCGCCCATAGAAGTCTGTGCGCTTAAATAATGCAAATAAAATGTGAAAACAGTTTTACATCAAACTGCGGAGACAACCTGTCGTCATTACAAACTCACTAATTTCTGGTCAGGTTTTAATTCGAAATGGTATAATGTCCCTATTTTCCACTCACCTTCTCCCTGACACTGTATTGTGTGATCTAACAAAATATTTAAATAATTTATTGAAAAGTATAACATTTCAACTGTTGAAATGTATTGCCAATTTGCAACAAAAACTATTAGTATATAGAATACTCTCCGATACCTACATATGTATACATATATGGTATATATGTGGTAATTACTTGATTTATCGCACTCAATAATGTGAGCGACGTCATAAATCGAGTTGTTGTGCCCGTGGGTAAATTATATGGGCGCGGTACACTTAATCAGGCATCATAAACAGGACTGCCAATTTAGTTCAAATTAAAACATTGATGGTCAATAAAAATGCCTCCTAGAATGCTCGCCTTTAATATCATTTTATTGTGCAAGTGTGCATATTGCGTATACGGCATGGAGTCGTCGGTAACGGAACTGTCAAGTCAGCGACAAAATGACGCGATTCTGTCTATCATTTCACTCATCTATCAATTTAGATACCAAGGTCTATCTAAAGACACCAAAACGAGCCAAAGTCGTTTGACATTGCAACACACACAATCCATAGCCAGACACTAAGCGTGTCAGAGAGATGCAGAGAAAAGAGGAGAAGCAGAAAGAGAGTAAGGTAGAAAGGGGAAAAAGGAGAAGAGTAGGAAAGAGATAGGCTGTCGCTTGACAATCAACGCATTGGACTTGCTTTAGCCACGTTTGGTATCTTAATGAAGTATCGATTTCTCGCATTCTCGCATTTTCGCATTCTCGATTTCCGTTTTTGTGCCTTGTGGCAAAATTCCTGCGAGTCATGTAAATCACTTATTACATTCGTTTCGTTTCGTTTTCATTCGATTTGAGTCTGTCTGAATGCTTGACGCAAATTTTGCTTTTCCTGTTGTATCTGTGAACTTAATCTGAAATTAGTTTTAAGCTCGTAACGAATTTTACTAACCAAATTGTCATAATAGCAAATAACAACGGAAATAATGACGTAACAGAAAATGAAATCAGGCAATGAACCAATCTAAACGCATCTAAGTGTGTGTGATGCTTATATCTAGCGTTGACTAACCAAACGACTGTCCCTCTTAGATATGGTGTGTGTGTGTGTGAGAATGGGTGTGTGTTCGGTGGCGTATACGTGATGACTTTGCAAATAGCATTGCGGGGCAATCATATTGAAAGCTGAGCACATAAAAGTGTATGCTGTATGATATGCGTTATTCCTCGTATTTGTATATGTATCTGTAACTGTATCTGTATCTGTATTGAATGACCATAAGGAATACAAACACTGCCAACTGAGCTCTGATTACACAAATGTAATTTCGGTAATTTGTTTCCTGCTAATGCTCAACCGGATATGATTTCGTTTAGTAATTGAATAGAGCCTTCGACTTTTGCTCGATTGTGTGCTTAAAGGATGCTTCCCAACTGATTTGCAGTCAAAAAAGCTAAATTAAGTTTTATTCTTAGCACTTAAAAATGATCCTCGCTCTTCGCTTTCTTCTGGCACTTAAACAAATGAAGCTGTCGCCGTCGCGTTATTTATTAGCGCTGCAGTTGAACATTTTCAGCCTCAAATGCTTTTTTATTAATTTGTCTTGTGGCTGCACACGCACACACACACACACTCGCTCAAGTGTAGAGAGGGTAAAGGGAAACGAGGCAACAACCGCGACAATCAGCTCTTATTCATTGGCTGCAATCTGAGTCTGAAAACTGAGTCTGGAGGCTGCAACTACACTTATTTGTCTGGCCTGGACTAACTTGCTATCTCACTCTATCTCTATCAGTGTCTCACTCTTACTCGTTTGCTCACTTTGCCTCTTTATCGTATGTTAAAGTCAGTGCTCATGCAAAATTTTAAGTGCTTTGTGGAAAGTTTTCGCTGGGACGTCGCTTTGTTTAAAATGTCCCGCCTGCTGAGCAGTCAAATATGGGCGTGGCAGACTACACACACTCACACACAATGCTAATTCGCAGCGGGTGACAAAGTAAATTATGATATTCGTTTCCCGACTAACAGACTGCGTGCACTTCCTGCTTTTTCGCTTTTTTTTTGGCCAACAGTTGGAGTGTTGGCATTTCCATTTGGCCTGGTCGGCAGCTGCGACGCGTGATTTGTTGCGCGGTGTACGTAGCGCCTCCCTCCACGCCCCCTGTGGATCCCCTTCGCTTAAAAGTCCGAGCCAGCCAAGCGGATGAGCACTTGGAAGTTTCGGCAAATATCTGTTTTTGAGCTTCTTAATGGAAAGTTTTGGGTCGAAATTTACGATATGCCAAGGTCCGGCAGATACCAACCGGCGTCATGTGAAGATAAGTAACAGTAAAGATGGAGTTGGAATTTGACTCCAACTAGATTGATTTGATATTTAAATGAATTAGTTCCACAACGTAGCAATGGTGCTGAAATTAAAGGTCATTCTATTGCCTTGTTGCTGAAGCGACAATCATGCCCCATCTCCAACTACTAGTTGTCAAATCGTTTACAATTTTAATGCCACTTTGATGTTTGTGCTGCCAGCAGGGTGCCACAGTTCCCCAAGCACAAACGGAAGTCGGTAGTCAGTAGTCGGTAGTCGGTTGTCGGTAGTACCCTGATGACAGCACCATGACATCGTCCGAGTAAGTTAACAAGCAACTTAACTTAACTTACGATGAAGGAAAAAGCATGCAACAGTTCTTCTGTTTGTCGTGTCTTTGCCCTCAACCATCTGCCTCACTAAACAAAAGGTTCACAAAATTTCGTGCAAACTTTGTTAACTATTTAAGACATAATTTAGCAAATTATTTTCTTCCACACGGGCGAAAGGCCACCCAGCAATGGCTCACAAGTAAATATTATGCAAATTAGTGCCTGGGGTTATGCAACAAAAAATGCGGAAAGCAGTTTTACTGGCTCAGGGAACTGCTTAGTTTACCCCTTTTTGCAGCTTAACTGCAGCGAAAGTTTTAGGGCCAACAGCAGGAGCAGAATCAGCAGCTGGCTTCAAGCATGTCCTTGCCATACCATGTTTTGTTTTTTTTTTTTTTAGTTTTTTAATCCCTTTCAGTTATTAATTTAATCACACAGCTGCATTTTTCTGAGCCGACAAGAGTGCGTGTGAGTGAATGAGTGAGAACTTGATTACAAGTTTTTTATATCCATCAAAACCTGGGACATGCAAGGGGGGAAAGGAGCGTGTCAAGCGTTTGACACATTAATCTGACGTTAGCTTTAATTAGTTCATAGATTTCTGGCCTCAAGAACCATATATTAGCCAGAATTATTTATGTGTGGTCGTTGTTAAAGTCATCAATAATTTTTAACGGCTGCATGAATTATGTGTTCCATTACTTAAACGTGGCTAGGCTCAATATTAAATACCCTATATATTGAAATAAAATAGTATTTGGCTGTCTTGCATTTCTTCCACGAAAGAACTGATTATTTTACATAAAATAAATATGAAATGTAATAAAAATATAAAATATATAAAATTGTATATGAAATGTTAACTTTTTTTTATTAGCTTAAGTTAACTTCAAGTTATTTCCAGCCTGCTTTTAAACAAAATCGTTTTTTATTTTATTTTGGCAAAACATCAATCAATCTGCATACTTTTTTGGCGCATTCAAAATGATTCGGTTTGAAACAAATGAATAATAAATTCCAGGTTTAAACTTTTGTTTAAACCCATGCAAACTTTATAATACCCTTTTAAACGTTAGCATATTGAACATGTTGTCCAGTTATAACTCAGAAAATTTGCTGTCTTTGCTGTTCGTTGTTTATTTATTGTTTTCTGTCCCTCGTCGCTGATTTAAATAAAAATGAGAAACAAAAAAAACTCAAAGCTTTGCAAAAAACACATTTGAGTCGTTATTCCGAATTATGCTTTAACTGATTTTCGCATTCGAATGATTTATGTTTCCCGACTGACTCATTCACTTTATGCTCCGGTTTGAAGAAGTGTTTGCTCCTACCTGCAAAGTATGTATACATACATATATTCTTTGGGGACCTCTCGTTTTTCGCTCATTTTTCATTATTTTTCATGGAATTTGAGTTTTGTTTCACGGTTTTTTACACACATTTTTGTTGTGTGTGAGTGTGATAAAAATCAATATTGAAATCATTTTCAAAACTCGCAACTTTAATATGAGCTGTGACTAAATATTTATCAACAGGTTAACAAGCAGCTTAACAGCTGTGTGTGGAATGCTAACGAGTGGGCGGATTCATTCATTCATTCATTTGTACATATATATTTATGTTTGCATATATCGAAAGAATTTTACAAGCTAACAAAATCATTTTATGCATCATTAACGTTTTTGTGTTTCATATGCAAATTGCTGTTGCCATTGGCTCAGCCGCAGACATCCGTCCAAAGAAAGTCAAACTTTTGTCAATGTGTGTGTGTGTGTGTGTGTGTATGTCTGTGAGGGTATATGTGTGTGACCACAGCATTAGTGAGGTTGAGTGCACATTGTAGACCCTCGACATAAGTGACTGGCTGGTCGAACCTTCAGCGAATTGTCCCTTTTCCTCCTTGTCAAACATTGGCCACATTATTCGCACGCAATGAGCCTTGAAATTTAGTTTTTGGTTAGTTTTAGGTCCTTGATCCTTCCAAGGGTTTTGGCCCATCTCTGCTCTGGACAGTTGACGTAAAGTTTTCCATATGCCTTTGACAGCACTTTGATCATTTTTCACCATTTTCATGACTTTGTCGCGACTTCAGACGAGACTTGAGTAACTTAATGTTGCATATCTTGTGTCAAAAGTTTTCGTGTGTGTGTATGGGACGATCATTAAGGGGTTAAGTGGGTTTCAGAAATTTTGAAACTCGATTTTTTTTTTTTTTGCTTATAAATTAATTCAATATGTTTACTATATTCTCCCAAAATTTGGAGCCGATCCGAGTAAAATTTTAAGAGATAGAGCCTTCGAAAGTTCCGCTCATTAGAGTATTTCCTTCTGAAACGTCGCAGTTAATCATGTTTTTCTCGAAAGCGTGTTTTTGAAGCTATTTGACACGATTGCTCGAACAGTTTTGAACCGATTGTTTTCAAATTTTGAACACTTATTCAATATGACCTCGTGACAAATCTGAACGAAGGATTTTTTTTTTTTCAACATTTACTATTTTTTAAGGACATTTGAAGTTCAAAATTTCGTCAAAAAAAATTCAAAACGCTGTCAAATATTCAATTTTCAATATTTTGGATTTTCCTTCGTTCAGATTCAGGGCTGAAGTGTTTACTAACAGAAAAAATTTTTTTTTTTGAATTTCAGATGATCCGTTCTCCTCAAATCGTGTCAAACACGAGGGTCCTTTTTTTTTTAGTGTTCCAGGACATTGGCTCCCGTCGGCTCAATTTTAAAAATTTTTTTATGAAACCAATTTTAACGTACAAAGGAAATGTCAATCTTGTTATCTGTTTTTTGTTCTAATAAAATATCTCACTGCAAACACCCAAAAAAAATGTTTGAAAAAGTGCTTAGTTTCAGCCTCTGAACACCACTTAACCCCTTAAGCCAAATTAATAGCGTCAAAGGTAAGCCGTGTTGCAACACAACAAAACTCATTGGGGCATTATTGAGGCATTGGTCAGTGTTAAATGCAACATTGAAAGACAACACGCAGACACAATGTGGAGAGCATTTAAACAGTCATTAATTAATTGTAATTAAAATCATTTTCTGCATTGTGGCATTGTATTCCTCCTTTCGGGTTCTTTTCTGATTCGATTGTATTGGATCTTAAATTGCAGCAGCTCCTTTGTTCTTAAGCCGTGGGCGTTATGTCGCTGAACAATGGCGGTGATAATTAACATTAATGCATAATTATTTCAAGCGGTTGGTAATTTCAGCTTACTTTAAATTATGTAGCTCCACAATAATATGACAGGTCAGTACAAAGATACAAATTTATTGAAATATACAACGAAAACGGACTCATAAAGCTACAAACAATAAACTCCATCTGATGGCGAAAGTTTTCAAAAAAAATTTTAATTTACACCATAAAGAATTAACATAAATTATTAACTTTAAATATGCACCTTAATTTCTTAGTAAAATCAGAAAAGAACTCCATAAATTGTACTCTACCCCATAGTGAATGAAAGTGATTAGTTAACACTAAGCAATTCCATTAGGAAAATATAAGATTTCTATGACGTATTCACAAGAATGTCATTTGTAATAAAGTTATTTATGGAAACTTTTTAAGTAAAAGTTGTGTTTATTTTTCCTGATGCTCGCTTCATTTCCCTTAAAACATTTTTAGTGACTTTTATTTATGTTAATTTAGGAAATTCATTGAACTGAACTTTGCTTGCAAACTTTTCGATTGTATATCATTAGTAACTAAAATGAAGTCAAAAACGCTAAAAGCAAACAAACATTAAAGCAACACAAACACCCACACACATACAACAACATTATGCAGATGTTAAAGTATCTAACGTTCGGTTGTAGTAGTTGAGTGTGTGTGTGTGTGTGGTGAAGTTTGGCGCCAATGACGGTGAGGAGATAAGTGACATTTGAGTGAAAGCTTTGGCTTTGAATATTGAGGCGTGGCATTTAGTGCATGTGTGTAGAAAGAGACAGAAAGAGTGTGAGTGAGCAAGAGAGCGAGAGAGTGAAATTGCAATGGTAAGCCAACAAATATTTATCTATGCCAGTGGCCATTTTGCCAGTGCCTGCCAATAAAATTGCCATTGCTGTCATTGTCAGCTTAACAGCAAAGTGAACAACAATTGATAGTGTCTACTACAGTCTGCCAGCCTGTCCGTCCGTCTCTGCCTCTGCCTCTGTCTGTGTCTCTCTCTGCTTGTCCGTCTCTCTGCCTCTCTGTCGCTTTATGCGTATGTTTGTGTGATGAAATGCCGTTTGTCACTTGCACTATTTGTAGTCGCTGAGACAATTGATTACATATGCACAGTGTGTGCAATTATGTCAATTAAATGAAAATTACTTTCTACAAGTACTTTACTCAACATTTGCACAAGTCAAAGCTTATGTCTCTTCTGCATGATGTAACGGGACAAACAGTTAGATACTTAAGTGCCTGCCACACCTCGTGCTAATATTGGAATTCGCATTGGCATTAAGTGAATATGTGACTTTCACACAAATGTCCAAGTTAATTGACCTTATTGAACGATACGACAGCTCGAGCTTCAGACAAAAACCACATTGAATTTGCCAAAAATTAAAGGCATAACGCAAATACACCTACACATGCACGACTGAGCACACACACATTTACTCATAGTTCATCACTCCAAGCACAATTAGCGTGTAAGTTGCTAATTAATTTATAGAAACTTGATATCAATTGATCCATAAACGACCGCTCATCAATGTGCACTCGTGCATAACAATTAAATACAAAGTTATAAAGATACGCACACACATCCACACACACACATATACACACTGACACACAAACAATCTGTATCTTTTTGTATGACAATTAAACGTTTAATAATTCAACAGTAATAAACAGCTCAAAGATACAAAGTCAGATAAAAATAGCTACATTTGATGCATGGCCAAAGATACACACATTCCATGTGTTCCTGGTTTGAGTCTTGGCCTCTATCCTCTATCCCCCATATCATTCCCCTGCCCCATTTCTTCCCGCTCCCCGGCGCGTGTGTTAATGGCAAAAGCGTTTAATGTTTCCAGTCACGTAATAAATCTAAATCTGTGCCCTGTGCGCTGTCACTTGCGTTTTATGATTTAATTTGTAATTTACTCGTAGTGCTGCTCATCATATCTCTGTCTCCCTCTCTCTGCCTTCATTCTTTGTTGTTTTTGTTTTTGTTGTTCGTTTTTTGGCAGTTGACTTGCGTTGCCATTTTTGACAACGACGCCTGAGGGTATGCTCCGAAAAATAGAATGAAGAAAGCAACAAAAAATGTAGCAAAAATCTAAAAAAAAAAGTTGACTATGTGTCTGGCTTCGCATTTCGATTATGTGAGTTAATTTTTGTATGGGGAACAGTTGTTGACAATAGCCTAGTTTATTTTAGCTCATTTCAGACTGGTCTTTAAAGTTACTTGATTTGAAATGGCTTTTCAAATCCCCGACTTGTGAAAATACGTAGTAAAAAACTGTTTGCAGTTGCAGTTTGTCTACTTGAAGTAGCTGCTGCTTTGCATATTTCGCTTATCGAGCACACAAATTGCATATGTTAAGTTATTTTTGCCACACATGTAGAATTTTTGGGCAACACACACACGCATACTAGTTCACGCTTGTGGCAATTCATTTTGGATTTTCCAGCAAGCCGAGTTGGCTCAAAAGAGAGAAATTACCTTTTCAGCAGCTTATAGCCACAACCCTTTTAAGTCAGCCACGCCTACATGGCAACAGCATTTAAAGACCTTCTGCCGCTGCTGGTGCTGTTGCTGGTGCTAGTGCCGTTTCCGCTTTCTGCTCCTTCTTCACTGCTTTCAAACTGCCTTTTCATGCTTTGCAGTCTAGAAAATGTTCAGATTTTTAGGCACGTTTGCCACGTCTCGTCTGGATGCGTTTGTCTGGCGTCAACAATCTGCTAACTCTCTCTCTCTCTCTGGCTAGCTCTCTCACACTTTCTCTTTCTAACACTTGGCGGATATTTTTGCAATGCCAATTGCTTTCAACACCTTCAACACGCACACACACACGCGGCTTAGTTTCTTTTGTTGTTGGTTCTGCTACTGCAACTTAGCGTTGAAAGTGTTGGCCACGTTGGCCGTGTTGGCCCTGTCGGTTGTTGGTTGTCGGTTTGAGCCATGAAGTCTCTCAGTCGTATCTTGGCCTGCCAGTTTTGCAGTCAGACATATTGCATTTGCCTGAATGGGCATTCAGCTGCGATTATGTGCAACACCCACTGTGCGTGTGTCTGTCTGCGTCTGCGTCTGCGTGTGTGTGGGTGTGTGTTTCTATGTTCTGCGATTGTTTCCGTTGCCATTGCTGAAACGGAAGCTAAGTGCACTAAACGATTTACTTGTTTCGTCTGCTGAAACATTCAAACTGATTGACCAGTTACATTCGCTTTAAAATTAAGAGATCTTTCACCTTTGCTAGCTTTTTTACAATTGCGCATACGCCATGTAAACTATTGTTGTTACCGAACTTCAATGTGGGGTCGGTGGAGAAGTGATACCAACCTTTGCGGACAGTCGCAAATGAATGCTAGTGTCGTTTATTAATGCTGCTTCCATGAAATATATGCAGCAAGTAATCGACTGAAGAGCAGCTGGCCAAGAGGACTTGGCAATTTTATTGCATTGTCAATTTAATGGTGTGGAAATGCTTTACTGAACGGAAAAACTAAAGGCAGGTCGAGAAAAGCACTTGCCAAGACTCAAAGCACACAGATACAGATACAAACACGATTAGAGCATCAGCTAAAGATACAGATACAAATACAGATACAGATACAGATACACATGGACAAAAGGCATACGCATAAACAAAGCAAACACAGAGCTAAGCCGAGTGCTAACTAAGGCAGTTAGAAGATGTTCAATGCTGCCACGCCCCCTGCACAGCCCATTGCCCATTCCAGTCCGTGTTGCCCTTAAGCCCAGTTTCACATCAGTTGCAAGTAAAATAAGCCAAACGTTTAATGCCTGCACAATATTTATTGCCATGTTTCATATTCGTAGATATTTTTTTGCTACACTGCTACAAAGTAGCCTTATTTCTAGTCCCTTCGTCCCGGCTCAGACTCCATTGCAGACTCAGACTCCGACTCCGACTCAGACTTTGCCTGCATTGTTTAGTTTTGTACTTTCACTTGGCCTTGTTGTTGTTATTGCTGTTGTTGCTGCTATGTCAAGCGATTTATAAAATGCCAAGCAGCAAGAGCAAGAGCTACTGGAGAGGCCATGGAAGTAAGCAGCCCTAAAAACAACAAACGGAGGCGCAAAAGGAATTGTGCCACAGAAGTTGCAAGTACAAGAGATAAACGGAAATTATTAAAGTGCTGGCAGATTTATGAAAACGAATTTGCATTTGCCAGACACTGTTCCGCCCTCTACCTACAAGTGCATTTAAAATTTTCTAAAGCCAGCCAATATCTGTTTGAATTTGCCTATTTATCAGGTCTATTAATAAAGTCACCTGGCAGATTGCATAGCAGCTACAAAGAGAACATAAATTATGCATATAATAAGTCATGGCCAAGTAAAAGAAAAGAAAATATGAAAACTGTTTTTAGCTTTTAATGCCTTAAAACTCTGGCATTAATTTCGATCTGTGTGAGAACTCTCCGGCTTTCAGTTGAGAATACTCGTATTTTATCATTTAGTCAATAGATGTTGTACTCGGCTTTGCTTTAGTGACTGAGTAGTTAGTTTTGGGGTTGGCAAAGTGCTTTCATAAATCAAATTATAAAATATATTGCTTATAAAGCCCATTGCTCAATTGTTTTGCAGCTGGTAGCCAGAATGAACCACCAAAACCACCGTTCGACCAAAGTCACTGAGCCACTGAAACCACCTCGCCGGAAATGGCGATTCATTATATATGCATGCTGGTAATTTAATCGAAGGCAATAAATTGGCATTTAAATGTAATAAAGACATGAAAAATAATTACAATTGCTGAAATGGATGCTTTATTACGAGTATTATTATTATTGTTACTTTATTGTTGTTGTTGTTGTTGTTATTGTTATTGTTGTCCTTATTGTTGCTGTGCTGCCATCAGCGATTTTTATATAATTTTTGTATTATGCGCATATTTTGGACTTCATTCTGCTGACACGCCCCCCGACTCCAGCGCCTTTCTACTGTTGACCAAGCGCCTCTGACAGTTAAGTGACATTTAACGGTTAATAAGCCTGACAGATTTACAACTGTCAGCGACGTTTAAAAATAATGAACAGCAAAGTCAGAAAAAAACTGAAAGAATATAATAAAAAAAATATATAGAAAAGAAAAGGGCAGGCTGGAAGACAGCCAGTCTGAATAGCCAAACGATTTGGCCGAATTGACTGCGCAAAGTGAATTATTAATGTCATGTGTGCAAACTGACTGTCCGGCTGCCTCTTAGTCCGTCCATAGATGAAGTTCCTCCTACAAAATGCTACAAGAACTGTGCTTTCCTCCTCCCAAATGCTGTCTATCGAAATGACACTAAATGTGCGTCTATTTAGTTCCAAGTGTTCAAAATTTACTGTGCGTATTAAATAAATGCGATTTTTCCGGCACGTGAACGCTTCGCAGAAAACCAGCAGAAAGATATTAACCGAGTTCACAGCTCCATGAGTAGCTGCGTATGCTGCCTAAGCGCAGGATAGTAACAAACTAAGACGAAAAGGCGAGAGGAAAACAAAAATAAATACAGAAAAAAATAAACTATAGCAAACGAAATAGAACTGAACAAAACTGAAGACAACAACTGAGGACAACGCTCATAAAACATAAATTTAATTTATGTGCAATTTTAGCAAGTCGTATAAATTTTTGCAGGCGAGAGAACAAAACACCAAACACAACAACAACAACAACAAAATAAAAACAATAACAAAAGCACAAAAACACAAAAACAAAAAAATAAATAAGAAATACCAAAGCGACAGTGGCCAGCTGGGAAAGGACCGGGTCCACTGAAGTTGTGCTTGTTCTTGTTCAAAACGTCCTTGAAAATGCCATCTTTTTGTTGTTATTGCTGGTGTTGTTGTTGTTGTGCTTATTTATAGCTCAGACCGTTCGCATGGGTTGAAAGGGTATAAAAGAAAAGATATATGCTGCTCTGATAGATATCCTTGTTGTTACTGCTACTGTTACTGCCATAGCCACTGCCACTGCCACTGTTACTGTTGTTGTCTTATATGAGCAATTCATGCTGCCGGTCTACTTGAATGTTAATGAATTGCTACAAATTCATTTCGGTGTCACTTGAAATTTTGCTTTAAGACGGCGCTGTCCGTCCACTCCGCTCACTCCACCCACACGCCAAAGACAACAGATATTAATTTAATTAAAAATCCCAAAATGCAGCAAAAATAAATATATATATAAACAGTGTTTAACTATAAGAGCAAGTGTAATTGAAAGGCGTCAGTTTTCATTTTATTTTCATTTAGCTGAAAAGTTTGCTTAAGTTCTCCCAAAAGGGGATGGGGCAGAGGCAGGGGGCTGAGATTCATTTTGTTTGTTGTAACTCTGCAACTTGTTAATAAAATAAATTAAATCTTAAGTACTCCACTTGCACTTCTACTTCAACTTCCACTTGAGGTGCTTGCGTCAACGGACTGCGCTTTTAATAACTCACAAATTCTTAACGCATGGCTTCTTGATTGCCCTCTTCCCCTCTTCCCCTCTACGCCCACCCACACTTACCCCTTAGCTCTCCACATAACCAAGCTACTTGACGTCTGATGTGTGTGTCTGTGTGTGTGTGTGTTTCATATTTTTTTAAATGGAATTTATTTAACATTTCATTTACAAATTCCATTCGCAAAAAGTTTCTGGCCTCACATCAGCGCCAGCCAAACAGGGAATTCAAAGTGAAACTTGATTAAAACTCACCCAAAATTCCAACAAAAAGTCTGTCTCTCTAAAGAGCAAAGGACTCACTCAAAGGATTAGTTAAAACAACAGTTTTTATACTGTTACACAGAATATTATTAAAACGTTAAATAATATTAATTAAATTCAAACTTAATTCTATTTAATAAACAATTAAGGGGCCGAGAGTACAATTCTGATCTGCTGCTGACATTTCGATAACAACTCTTAAAATGTGATATTAAATATTTTATAGAATTGAAGCTGTAAAACAATCCATTAGTATTTAAAAATATATATTTGTATATGTATGTTATCTCATTGTAAAGGGGCCAAAAAGTTATTTAAATATAAGGGCCAGTCTCACACACAAAAAAAAAGGGATTCAATGTTCACAAAGATGGTGACAATGGAAGTTTTTGTCAATGCACATTTCGGCAGGATATATATTGTTTTTATATAGTAAATGTGCCATGCAATGCATATTGTCAAATTATTATAACCTTTTAAAAATGCATGCCTTATGAAAAGTTGCAAAATAAAACTGAGAGAAAGATTTAAATGGCCACTGGCCAAAAACATTTTATGAGTAATTCCAATTTATTAAAAAATCACAACAGTTTTAATACCCTATAAAACTGAAAAGAGCTATATGGGCTATTTGATTGATGGCGAAGACAGAACTTAAATATTTATGGTTTTGCGTACAGGATAAGTTCTAGTCGATCAATTGCCAATTGTGTAGTTCAGTTGGTTGTTTTTGTGCATTAAATGCTTCACAATCAGAATGTTCGACTTGAAATCATCGACAGCTCGTATTAAGTGAATGCTACGATGACAGATTCATACATGAAATAGTCTAAAGCAGCAACATAATCAATATATTAAATTTTAACCAAAATTTCTTTAAGAGGATTCTGCTATAATTGGAAAACTAATTAAGAGTGTGTGTACATCGGAGCATTAAAAGCGCATGTTCTGCAAGAGTACATATGAATATACACCGCATATACATATCCTACATATCCTGAGTATCCTTTTTATCCTATCTTGTGCTTCTTATCTATGCGACGAGTCCCCAGAAGCAACCGGTCCAAGAGATCCGCGTATTAAATCAGCCTTAACGCATCCTTTGTGTGTTTACCTTGGCGTCGGCGGTTTTGTGTGGCAAAAACAAACAGCAGAAAGGAAATAGATTTTCAACAGACTCTTATGAAAGCAAAGTCCTTGGCACTTAGTCGTAAGCTGCTACTCGGCAATTTGGGACTCCGTTGTGCCGTTGTCCCGACTACGACCGCCGAAATGATTTCAATTATTTGCCAAGTCTGTTGTTAATTAACATAAATTAAAAATCAAAACCACAGCATTTCGGGGCTAAGAGCAACTTTTGTGTGTCATGGTAAATGGAACAAGGATTGGGCTCTTCTCAACACATCTACACTTTTCTACTCATCATCATCTTAAGAATGTGTGCTTTACATAATTTTATGAGACTCTGGACACGTGTCTTTTGAGTGCCAAATGCCTAATCGTAGCTTTTGGCTGCAACGCACGTTGCAACCATTAAAAAACAATTTAAGCTTTGACCCATTAGAAATTAATATTTACTTATGCCAAAGCCAAAAGAAAACAACATGAAATAGCAGCGAATGCCAATTCAGCATTCAACAAGAGATTCGAGATTAAAAATAAAGAAACTCTGGTGCTTTTAAGACCTTTTAAGCGCTGTGGAAACAGTTTTTCGTGGGTTTTACGAACATAGAAATGCTCGCTTAAGTTTCTAAAAAATGGAACTTTATTTTAAAAGAAATAATTCAATATATTCAAAGATATGTTTCTTTTAAACTTGATAGCAGTAGTTAACTTCCAAAACCAAAGCTCCCGTTGTAACTGTATTACAACACTGACAGCGAAAAGTATATGTATTTTTATTAAACAAGGTTATTCTCTTCCTATAAATAGTTAACTTTTATGCAGTTCGGTAATGGATTTTATATTGTACTGTAAACTTTATGATAGCTCTTAAATGCTTTTTAAAATCTCATTTTTTTCTGGAGTACTCACATACTGTGGATAAAAGCAGTTATGTAATTAAAACAAATTTTAATATCAAACGTCGGCAGTGCATTAAAAAATCCGTCAAGAACTCTTAAACATTACCATGAAATGCACTTCAGGTATTTGCATACATACTTAAATCCACTTAATTATTTACGCGGCAATACACATATTAAAAGTAACCTTAAGGTGATTTTTTATCTATAATACTATAAACTTAAATTCAGCGGGTCAAAGGACGATGGGAAGTTGACCAAATAGTCACAGATTAATTACAGTCTGAAGCTGGCTTCTGGTCAACTGCTTCGACCTGTGGTCACATTTAATGACAGTTCAGTAGTCAACTGGCGGGAATCAATGGTTGGCGGTGGATTTAAACCATATTCAGGACAGCAGAAACAATGACGACGGCAATCAGCTGAGGATTTATTGCTGGCCAGGATGGGCGGGATCAGATCCGTGCTGGACTGGACTGGACTGGACTGGACAGTTGCCTATGGATTCAATCAATGAAACCGCAACCGCAAAATCAACTGTTTAACTGGCCGCTCACTTTGTGAGGTGAGTGATGAAAAGTTCGCGTTGTGTTCCTGCAGGACAAGTTAAATTATTATTAATTTAATATGGTTAATTTGTAGTTTACATATGTGCACAACTTATGCTACCCTTAACATTAAATATCTTATCTATTTAAGTATTTCACATATGTGAACGGAAGTATCAAATTACACACATACATATACCTATTTGCGGTTAAGAGTTGATAGCTTTTTGAATATGTTGGCAGTTTGTGGCTACAGTTGAGTGTACTTTGAGATATGCTGGCGAAAAATGCGATGCGGTAAATATTTGTTGTCTGCTCAACTTCTCATTGGCATTTGGCCTGCCTATGTTTTCGACATTTCATTTGGCCAAAATCACAAAACACAAAGCGAAACAAACTAGAGGAGCATAAAAACTGGAAAACAACAAATGCTCTGCCATTTTGAGGGCATCGTAAAAACAAAACAACAACGAGAAACGCGCTCTTCAAATTGACAAACAAAAAAGAATACAACAAAAAAATTGGGTTTGGGAAAACTGCTTAGGCAATTTTCAAGTGATGTCCTTCTCTGTTGGTTGCGATAAGTGTGCTTCACTGTCTGTCTGCTTTGTGTGTGTGTGTGTGTGTGCGTGTGTTGAACATTTGTGGTTACACACACGCATCACTTCAACAGCGACAAATCCCTGGACTATGGAGTGGTTCAGAGCTCAGACCTCGGACCTCATCGCTCGCTAAGTAACTAAAAACAACGAAAACAAAGGCAAAAATTCCCATAAAATGGACAACGGCAACGCGCTGATAAGCTGCAAATAATTTGTATCTGCCCAAGACAGAGACAGACAGACAGACAGACAGAGTATTAGAAAGGGAGCAAGCATTGACAAAAGCATCAATATCAAAGGCGCTTCAAAGCAAAAACAAAAACAATACAGTTTTCAAGTGTGGGTCTATATGGTTGTTAGGGCTTTATGTCTTCTCATATCTCTAAGGTCATAACAGTCCAGTGTCTACTGTTGACCAAACTGATGCCAACTAAAAGATTTGGCTGCCAAATAACCGAACCGAGCAAACTGACCACTTTACTTGACTTTACTGTACTCAACTGTCAGCAGATAGCTTATCACTTCTGCTTATAGAATACTGAAGTTAAATCATAAGTTGCACATAAACCACACCCACAAATAGCAAATAGCAAGCTACTTCCAATCCAATTAGTTGAAATTTTCCAAGTGTGAATAAAACACCAAATGTTGTCAGTAACGAAGTATTTTCGTTGGAATCGTTAATTATGTTAATTATAGAAATTCGTCATAGTTGTGCGCTGCTTTCTAGAAATAATTGTATGTTGGTCACACGCGAAGACAATGGAATTCGGATATTTAATTGAGACATGTACTCAGTAAATGTAATAAGAAGTCAAGTTTTATACAAGAGCTGTCATACGTGCTGGTTTTTACAGGGTATGTTGCATATACAGAATAGATTCTGTTGTTGTGTGTGTGCTGCACAAACTTTCATATCAAAGTATGGATTTACATATCGGCATAGCATTACACATTCCTTTCAATTCGTGGAGCGAATAAAATTGTTGCCGCAATGCATGCGATAAGCTGCCACAACACTCGTTGCATTGCAACATTCGCAATTTCGCAACCAATAAAATTTGGGCTAATGCAAACATTCGCAAAAGCCACTCGTAATATTTGCATAGAGCAATTTCTCCTTTCCTTTTTTTCTACGCTTTTTTGTGGGCTCTGAATTTCTCGCACAAAATGTGACCAAAATGCTGAAATGAAATCGGAAACTGCCATTAACGATTGCAGTTGCTGCCCGCAAACTTGTGTTGTCCCCAACTCCGGGCCCTTATAGCCAGCCAACGGTTGTTGCCACCCAATTCACAACATGTTTGCGATCGGTTAACAATTTAAAGTACAAAGTTATGTGCGAATTGCGTTTCATTGCCAGCCATCGATTCTTGCCGACGAACAGCGGTTTAAATTTCAATAAAATGAAAATCAAAATATTATCGAAGCGCGCAGTAAAAGGCGATGGATGGAGGAACTGCGGTTGTGGGAGGTGAGCGGTGACTGATGAGGGATGCAAGGTGGAAGGTGGCACGTGCATGACACTGCGTAATGCTTAATACGAAATGACAGAAAAACAGTGCCACACAAATCGCTGTCGCACACAAATGAGATGAAAAAAAGAAAGAAACACAACAAGAAAGAGCAGTACAATTTAGTAAACTCAAGTCGAATATTAAATACACTTTTTTCACATGAAAGTGATTCTATTAAGCCATTACAATAATATTCTCAGTTATAGATTAACGTTATATTTAAAAGTAGTATTGAAAATGTAAATCTGTCACTGATTGAATAACTAAACCAAATCATTCTATAAAAGAGTAAACTCTTTGTGGCAGAGAGAGGTGAGGGGTGAGATAAAGTGCGGCAAAGTGAGCAGTCCTACTGGGATGGCAGCACTCTGTCCTTGTTTGTTGTTGTCGGGAGTTGTGGAATATGGCGTGGTTTCAACAGCCGCACAACGCATGACATTTATGCCCGACATAATCCGCTTACACAACAGGATAACAAGATGAGCACTCGTACATTTTTAATACGCCCGAGATACAATAATTTATATGCGTGGCACGTAAACGGCAAGGTGACCGTCCAAGGAGCGTTCTCGGCAGCGTTAAACGTAAACAAAAATTGCGAGTAAAGCTCGTGGACTCAGCCCGCAGCACGAGTGAGTGAGTAAGAGAGCAAGGCAGAGGATGAGAGAGGGAAAGTGGTCTGTCTGCACATAAATACAAATTGTTATGGCTAAGAAAGCTGTGGAAAGCTACGTTATATGACCACAACTCCAAAGGCAGATCCATAATGAACTCTTAAACAGATCTTGATCATTTAGTAATATCTTCAAAACAATCTGAATTCTGTTGGTAAAAAAATCTTAAGATTTAACAACGTATAGCTCTAAAGAAACTCAATGAAAAGTAGGCAATGGGTTCAATGACATGACCCAAAGTAAAAAATAAAAATAACAAAATAAGTAAGCCAGGAAAGGCAAAGGAAAAGAACAGAACCCAAAGCACGTCAGGAGCAATGTCAAGACCCAAAAACACATACCAAATACACCAAACACACTCAAACCCACACACATACATGCACACCACTTGTGAGTAGTTGGCCCCAAAAAAAGTATGCGCTTTTCAATTGCTGTCGGTCCTCTTAATACCAAAACAAGTAGTTATTTAGCTATGTTATGGTGTTTGTAACTAAGAATACAGAACTTAATTTATGAGAAATTTAAAAAGTTTTTTATTAAATTAAAGGATATTTAAACTAAAATTCTATTTATGTTCCAAGCTTAAAAATTGTGTAACTTAGTGTATTTATAGGTCGAGTTTGTTAGAATAAACTTTGCTTTTCTTATAAATTTGTTGGCATTGGCTTTTGCCGTTATTTGTTTTTTTCCAGTTTTTTTCACTGAATTTTTTTTTTTTTTTTGTAGCTATTGTCTCCGTCTATGAACGTGCGTAGAAACGGCGTTAAATTTGGCACACACCCACACGTGCTCGTGTCAATATTCAAGTAGACGTGGGCGACTGCGTGTGTGACTGTGTGAGTGAGAACTTTATGGCTTAAATAAGTCAACAACACGGCAACAAGCATCAGAGTGCGGTATGAGAAAGCGGAGAAAGGGGAACCAAAGGCAGCAGTGCAAATAACTTTGCCGTTGAGCAAAGTTGTGTTTACACTTTCGTGGCTTTTGTTTATGATGTCAAATAAAAGTGCACGACAATACCGAATAAATATTTTATTGCGTTGATGTCTACAAAGCCGAGCATCAACTTAAAGTATTGCCTACTTTTTGTTTTGTTTTTTTCCTGTTTTGGTTTTCTGACTTAAGATTGCGGGCAGGCAAGTTAAAGTCACATTGTGTCTGGCCATCATGAGATCAAGATCTCATCTTGGCGAGCACATAAACAGCTTTTGACAAATGTGTGCCTAATAGAAATAAATGCAAATATAAACTTGTCCATTGTTTAGATGACAACGGGCCCGTCGCCTGTCAGACACGGTCCATTTGTCAGAGGCAGCATTCCCCCAGCCGCCAGTCTCCACTCCACACACCAAGAGTTCTCAGTCTTCAAAAGTTTCCACAGTTTTGTGCAGACTTCTTAGTATCGTTAGTAACCTTAGTATTCTCTTAGTCTCCTTAGTCTCCTCTGTTCCCATTCCCGCTCATTGTCCCGCTGCAGAAAATGGAAATGGAGCTGGATGTGGAAGTGGAAGTGGAAAATGGAGGCCTTGCCACATGGCGGCTGTCTTCGCTTTTATTGTCGCACTCGCACGATAAACATCTTCGACTATTGCCGACTGTATTTCAACTTGGCCCGACTCACTGCTTATCATTAAACATTATCGCGCAACGTATTTGACATTCGTTTTGGCGTCTTTGCTGCCATTGCTCCTGCGATTGCCGCAGCTTTTGCCTGTTTTTATTGTCCCCGTTAACCACAGAGGCGGCGCGATACTCATACAGCCCATTGTCATTGCTTTGTTGCTTTTATGTTGATTAAATTATAAAATATTTACTTGCCCAATGTTGTGCCAGTGGCTCTGACTGTGGCTGCCACAGTATCTCTCTTGTATATAAATTTGATTTTTAGTGTGCAAGGCCACGCGGCGTATACTTAACATAATATGCTGAATATGTTAAATCGTGCCCAAGTGTTGTATAGTTTATGAAATTACTTAAGTTCACATATATTTCAATACTGTCATCCATTTAATCAAATTATTTCCGAACTATTTACCTACATATATTGCCAAACATTAGCCATCTATAAATGCATTTTATAACCAACAAATTGTTAAGCTACATATACACATACCATCGAAGATTAAATGCTTAGAAATGCCGATTGATACAAATTGAACTTTCAGTTTACTCTTACCTGAAACTATCAATAAATTTAAGCAAATATAAAATATTGAAAACACCATAAGCAAATTCAATTTATATTGATATTTCCTTGATAATCCCGTTTCCGGTAATAAAGTCTTGTTTCCCAATGGAAATTTAGGAAAACATTGTAAAACTGTTTACAATTTATGATCAAAGATACAATTTATAGTAGAGCCCATTTAAAATGTTGTCAAAGAATGCAAAACAATAAATTTTAAGATTTCTTTGTTGCAAATTATGCGAGTCTTGAACGGAAGTTGATAAACTTATGGAAGTTAGAAGAGTTTTAATATTTAGTATGCTGCTTTTGGGGCTTATTAAGCTATTTTCACATGTAGAAGGTGCTTGTTGTCCCTCCAAGGTGATTTCTTTCAAGATGATCGACGATGAGGATGACTGTGGTTCATATGATGCCAAATCGAAGGGAAGAGGTGTGTGTAAAGTCGAAATTTGTGATGATGGTAGCACCATTACTGGCAGTTACTGTGGCCATGGATCTTGCAACATATTTGGCTGTCGCTGTGATGGAGGCTGTCGAGAGGGCGATGCCATACAAAAGTTTGTCGAATTCTACGGAGATTATCATATAAGAGACGTACATTTTACGTAGTTGCCTTCTTATCAGCTAATCACATTAACAAATGTCAATTAATTGTGCTGATTGCTGAAAACAGCTTTAATTATTTTCACCCTTTGGCAGAACAATACACTTATCAAATTATTGAAACATTATCGAATTAAAGCCAATTAAAGCAACGTGCAACGAACTCTATTGATAAGTTCGCTGATGACTATATAAACTCGTCTTCTCAGCAACTTTGCTTCAGTATATCTGTGTTCTCTGTATCATTTGCAATATGAGATTCCAAGTAATCATAACATTTTCTTTGGCAGTTGTGCTTTTCTGCCTGACATCGAGCTCAGACGCCGATTGCTGTAAACCGTCGAAGATTCTATTCAAACTGGTCGACAATGGTAATAATACCAATAATTGTGGCACATATGGCGGCAAGTATCATGGCCACGAAACCTGCGAGAAGAAAATCTGCGGCAATGGTGATGGAGTAGTGGGCACCTGGTGTGGACGTGGCAGGTGCAATCCAAGTGGATGCCACTGCAAAAATGGCTGTTTGCCAGGCGATGCCGTGACCAGTTTCCGTCACAAACATGGCTACAATAACTTTGTCTATGTGGGTTATGCGTAAAACCAAATAAAGATTTGTTAAATCTGTAATGAGATTAATCAAAGTCTCAGTTACTTATCGCATATCGTTTCGTTTCATTTATCGCAACACAAATTAAATGTTCTGCAATCCATAAAGTATCCCATGACCAGAGGCACTAGAGAAACCAAAGATGTTTCATCATATAAACACTGTTCAAAAACTATTGTTACTTGAAGCTTGACTTTAAAGATCGCTCTTAAATATTGAGTACTTTACAGTAAAACAGCTTTAATTTGTAGTATGAAATTTTAAACAAGAACTGTATACTTGATTTTGATCAGTGTGCTGCTTGCAGCTGCACCAAAACAAATCCGCAAACAAAGCAGATACCCCCAATGGGCAATAAGCTCTCACTTTAAAGACCTTTCGATGTAGGTAACCTAAATAGGAGCTTGCACCTGACACACCTGCTCTAACTCAGGCAAGAGTGCTTTACCTCTTGTATCGTCTTACAAAAGAAAAAAGACAGCACCCAAACAGCTGCGGATGCAACAGCAACAGCAACAACAACAGCAAAAACTGTAGCTGGGGCAGTTTATCAATTCGTACCACATAGCAAAAATTGATTGCAACGATTTATACTTTCTACTTCCTTTCACTTTATATTTCGCCTTACCGAATGCGACTACATTTTCATCCTTAGTTGCAGCTCGTTTCTCTCGATTCTCTCGATTTTCTCGTTTTCTCGATTCTCGCCTTTGTCCTCTTTCATCTTGTAAATACTTTAACTATAATATATCCATTCATTGGTTTGTTTTCAGTGCTAGTGCCTGGCATTGTTTGCTGTACTTGTACTTCAACTGCAGAGTTTCGATTCTTTTTGGTTTATTTTTTACGGTTACTTATTTTCCTTACACTCAGTGTTCATTTTTTTATGTTATTCTTATACTTATTGTTGTTGTGCATTTTTCTTTTCATTCCATTTCGTTTCGTTTGGTTTCATCTCTTTCGCTTTCGTTGTCTGCATTGAACTGGCTCCAGAGACTTCCTGTAGTAACCCGGCATTGCCCGTGTAGCTCGAGCTGTAGCTGTAACTGTAGTTGTAGCTCTGTAAGCGTGACGTTGCCAATCTTTTGTGTAACACAATACAATGTCCTGCGGTTGTAAAACGATTTATTTTGTTATTGATTCGATGTAAGTGCTCCTCGTGCCAACCCGCTGGATATGATGCAAATAATGTAATGGCAGCTCAAGGCATTCGGGCTCCTCCTTTGCATACCCACACTCCTTATATGCTTATACAGTAAAGCCTCCTCCGGCGAACTCTCCCTTTTTGTTTTCCTTTCCCTTTCGCTCTCGTTTGTGTTCACGTTCGCGTTCGCGTTCTCCCTGCCATTACCAATGCTGTTCCCTATTCCCAGTCTCGTTCTCGTGCTAAACATAAATAAACATTTCGCTGAGATTATTGAAGTTTTATAACTCATTTCTGTCGATTGGTGGGCGCGGCCAGCGATGTGTATAAATAAATGGGCGCACATTTCATACGCTCCAGGGAGGGGTGCAATAGATAGGGTATAGGAGCCAAAGAAGGCGAATGAGAGGAGCTGCTTAAGCTGAGTTCATGCCACTGCCAGACAGCTGTCCTTTGGACTCCATTCAGTTTTCGTGTTGCTGCACATTTTAATAAATCGCTTACAGAGCAGAACAGAACAGCAGCTAACGTTGCTGGCCAGCAACTTAAAGAGACTCGAAGTCATGGCCAAAATCGTAGCCAGAATACGGCCACATCAGACCAAACCAGACCAGACACCGTTAGCTAGCAGCCAACAGCAGCACAATAAGAAAATTCATGATCATAAATATCCTGCAGGCGTTAAACGTTCCCATCGTTTTCAACGTCGTCCTCGTCATCATCGTCGTCCTTTTTGCCGCTCGACGCCTTTAATCCTTGTGTTTTCAGATTGACTCCACTCAACTTTTGCTTTATGCAGGCATCTTGGCTCCACCTCTTGCTGTGCTATGCACCACTTTTGATTTAATACGCTCATTCTTAGCCACAGCCAACAACAACAACACAACACAGCAGCATAAGCAACACCATCAGCAGCAACATCAGCTCTTGTTTTATGTTTTGCTTTCGAGTTTTTTTTGATTTGTGTCTATATTTAGATGCTTCGTACATCTAAAGACCAAAACGTTACATCAGTTGTTGTAGTTTCAGTTGTAGTTGTGCTCTTGTTGTTATTGTAGTTATTGTTACTGTGGTTGGCATTCTATCCGTTCGTTGGTTTGTTTATTTTTTCACTTTCCAAGCCATTAAATAAAGCGCCAAACACTCCGCTTTAGGGCTGAAAAGAAAACAAAATACAGAATAGAAAAATGTTTCGCATAATGATTTGCGACACATTTATTCGCAATATAAATTAGACAAAGTCCGAGCAAACGATTGCTCAACTGTCTCAACAAAACAACAACACATTTTGACATTTGCCACACATTTCATAGTACATAACCAAAGAGGCCACATAAAAGATTGGCTGGAAAGTGATTAACTACAGGGGACTAATATTTTTACAAAACACTTGATTTAAAGAAATTTAATCAACTTAAGGAAATCCTTTAAAATGATTAAATGTCCAGATAGAATAAGAAAGAAAAGTACAGTCGTGCACGCCCTACCGTAAAATACTCTCTGCTTTTTTTTCCCGATTAAATTATAAAAATCGGTCTAGAGTTATTACAATGTGTTGTACTTATCTTAAAACACGTTGAAACAAAAACAATATAAGCACAATCAAACATACATTTGTTTCTCTGTATTCGAATACACATGCAAATGACAATATATGATGCATATATGTATGTATGTGTGTATTCGGAGCGGCCAGCGACTGCGGGCAGCGACACAGGCAGCGAAAACGTTCGTTCAGGATAGTTTGATATAGTTAGTCTCCACACAAATTATAAATTACAACACTGTACTATGTGAACAAATGCAAAAAACGGAACGAAAGTTGAGAATTATTTTCATAATTTGTGGAAAAAAGGGGCGTTGTAGTCAAAAATTTGTCAAATGTCAATGTATTTACGCTGTCGCCAGGAACCTTCATACCAAAATTGGTAATCCAAGGTGCCATAATTACTGAGATATTCGCCGAAAACACCGATTTTTTCCGAGGTGTGTCTTATTTATGGGCGAATGAGGCGTGGATTCTTGTAATCTTCTTGTAATCGATTGAGACCAAGCTCGAACTTGTAGCTCTTATCATCTCTGAAATCTGTTTGTTCATACGGACGGACAGACAGACGGACATGGCTATATCGACTTGGCTTGTGATGCTGATAAAGAATATATATACTGCCTGTTTGCACAAACCCAATATACTCTTGCAGAGAGTATACAAATTTGTTATTAACCTAAAAAGGGAAAAACGTTACGCCCTTTCTTAAATTTATAATTCATTCATTTCATGTAAATAACCATAAAATCAATCGCATATAATCTTAAAATAGAGCAGCAATTAGAAGTTGTTTTTTAGAAAGTCCTCCTTTAAGTACTTATAATTTCATAAAAGTTTCCAGTCACATTAAAGCGACTTCTGCGTAAAAACTAAACGGTTATTACTTAAAGCAATAAGAGTGGGAGAAAAAAAAACCTTTGGCCAAATTGGCACATGTGAAACGGACTCATCGCTTATGCCATCTTTATGATTAGCGAAGCGACCCAAAAGCCAACATTTGGATTAAATGGCACATGGCACATGTGTGCCACACTCACATACACCCATGCACACAGATACGTTAAAACATAAATATATGGATTTATGCATGTCTTAGTCGTATGTGTGTATATGGGTGTGTGGAAACATAAGCTAATCAAAGCTAGTTTAATGCGTGCGCCGCCAAAGTTAATCCTAATTAATTTAATTACGCTTTTGGCATAAATTATTCGACAATGTACGAGAAATAGTTGGCAGCAGCCACTAATACTCACACACAAACACACACGAGCACAGACATGCACACACCCGCAGAACACACATATAGATATTATCCACAATTAGGCTTAGATCGCGTCATCGTTTCTAATTGGTATTAATTGTTATCCGCAAAAATTGTTAAATTGCCAGCAAAACAGTTAAAAACATAGTGGAAAATCGCCAGACATTAAAATGAGTATGCAACAAAAATGAAAATGAAAATATTGGCAAGTGGCTCATTTGAATGAATCGACAAATATGAAATCATCAAAAGTTTTCTGCTTACCAAACGTAAATGTATTTTATTGAAATATTGCACCTGACACTCATGAGATACTCTCCACGTTGTTCCCCCTATTCCACCTCGTCCGAGTGATGTCCTAAGTCCTGCTCGTTGTCCTTAGTCCTTGCCGGCATTGCGATGCTTTGCACGTGCAAGAAATTGTCGAGATGGCAAATAGTTTTCCAACAGCTAAAGCAACAACGATAGCAAATGGAAAACTGCAAATGGCCCACTGACTGACTGATTCTCTCGTTGCCTTTATCTCTATCTCTCCCTCTCTCTCTCTCTCTCTCTCTCTCTCTCTCTCTCTCTCTCTCTGACTAGTTGGAGTGAGCGAGAGATAAGGGGGAACCACATTGACATTGGCATCGGCAGAGACATCGACATCTTTACCCACGCCCTTCACAGTCCTGTGGAGCAGGTTCTTCAGGTCGCTCGTCCGAAATAAACTCCAAAATTATTGTTTTTGTTTTCGTTACACTTGAGTTTTCTACTTGTCGCAAAACTTTTATTAGGTGTCTGCATTTTCAGCCAATATTCGTCTGCGCTTACAAAATTACTTCAGGGAGCACAGGTTGGAGCCACTTCTGAAGGCGATGAAAATGTTCTTTGGCCAGGTATCTGTCCAACTTCATATGTCGATCCAAAGATACAATTTTTTATTTAAAATATTGTCAGCTGAATGAAGTTCTAATAAATCAATGCTCCACTCTACGCTCTTTCAACAGGTTTCATTAAGTGACAGGCGGTTCAAAATACTTATATGTTTATACAGTTTTAGGTCAATAATTGTGTGCCAAAATTTCATTCGGCCGGTCACCAAACCGTATACATATTCAATGCATGCTACGAAGTATGCAGTAATAGTTTGCGTTGGGAATGTTTCGGAATCGAAACACATAAGCGCAGCAAACAGATCGGGCCTCTGGTTTAACAGCGAGTTAACATTTAAGAGCGCAGCGGGCAGAACTGCGCAGCTGCAGTGCTGTACATTTTTGTGTTAACAGATAACTGCAAAGCTAATTCTGTAATCAAACTAAGCTGGGACAAGGCAATGAAGCCATAAACTGTTTACTTTGCAATTATTTTTATTTTATAGCTAATTGACTAGATCTTATCTTTTCAGCTTAGATAAAAACTAAAACAATTTATTGTTTATTATAATAAATACTTTTTAGAAAGTCAAACTATAAATATATATTAAATTAAAAGCATTTTGTTGAGTAAAATGTTGGAACTGAATTAATATTCTGTATAAATACAGAACTAAGTTAAGTCTGAATTTAACTTATTTTGGTATGGTATTCCCACTTTTACTTCTAGTAAAACTACAGATCAAATTTTAATTGGTTGCCACGTCTAAAATGTGAATTCCCTACGCAAATCTCTTAGCCACATCGCATATACAGTTGCCATGTTGTGCCGACAGCCAAGATCAGCTCAAGACAGGGTCCCAGGCAAAGACAAAGAGAAGGCACCGCAGACAGTATTCATGTCTCCGTCAAGTCGAGTTGTGGAAAGACATCAAATGTTCGCTTAGGCGCCTTATGCGGTCGTCTTAAGTGCTTGAAGGGTTACAAGCACGACTCTGACTGTTACCTGTATGTGTGTACATATGGTTAGATGTGTCCGTGCTTGTGTTGACCCAGCTTTAGATGGTGGACGCGATGCCTTTGTGGCATTTGGTTTACTTGTTTCTTGGTTGCTGTCGCAGCAAGCCAGTTGCAGCCGAATGTTGCACGGATCACAAGTGCAACCGCAAGTTGCACGCGTCACGTTAGCGTCGCTTTATGCATTTAGCCACGAACATAATCAAACAAGCTCTCATATAAACTGCGGAATACTTTAAGCATGAGTTGCACTTAATAAGTAAAATTGCAACCCTTGAATCACCCCCTCAATCTAGCGTCTCCAACCCAAAGCAAGGCTGTATTGGGCTGGACAGGGCAAGGCAAGGGACGGGGTCCAGGGCTATGGCCATTAAGCTTCCCTTTAGCTTATGAATAATGCGCACGATTTGCGAGCACCATAAATAATACGCAAATCGAAAACTCGCAGCGTCTAATTGAAAATGCTACAAAGGGAAAGAGTAAAGCAGACGGGGAGGAAGTGGAACTAGAAGAGGAAGTGAAAAAGAGAGAGTGAAAGGGAGGTCAGCGGTCAGTGGTAGAGATTCGTAGCTGCCAGAGATTCATTCGCTTTGCCAATTAGACAGCACAGACACGTGCCTTATGCGTATATCCGCAACCAGGCAATAATTCATCGACGGGGCATAAAGAGATGGTTGAGAAACTTTGAGGATGGGGGACGATTGAGGATTTCCGTCAGCTTACAAGCCTTAGACGTTAACCGATAACCGTTAACAGTTAACGAAAGGGGATAAACGCAAACCCAAAACGAAGGGGATTCATCTAAGTGGGTAAGTGCGCACTTCAACTACACACGTTAACATCTCTTCTCGTCGCGTTTCGTCGCTTTTAACGGCATATCATGGCCCAAAATACCAACGGTACTAAGTCGAGACTGCACTGAAAAGTAGGCTATGAAAATTTTAGTGGCTTACATTGTACTGACAGGCACTTAAACTTTTTAACATCAACTTAATCAAGTCAACAACAGCAATCAGACTACTTTAGCACACAGACAGACCGTAATTCGACATGTGAGCTGATAAAAAACAATCTTCGAATATTTCTATTATTGTCTAGAAACTAAACGTTTCACAAATCTGGACTTAACGGATGCCATTTCTATTATTGTCATTTTTATTAATCAGAAGTTTTTCATAATCATATTCAAATTTAACACATTCTTTTTTTTTATTTACCTTTACGTTACAAAGTCTCAATTACCAATCCACTGACTGCTCTTCCCACTTGACCACCATTCGCATACTCAATTTCCTTAATGATTTAACTAGCTTAATTTAAGGAGAGCGTACGCTTTTTCTCGTCCTGCACAAATGCTCACCTGGAAATTGCATTGAAAACAAAGAAAAAATGAAAACCGCTTAACTATTTAATTTCTTGGACGTGACTTGGCCAAGGGGATGAGCCAGCTTTGACGTGACTTGAAGTGCCTGGGGATGAGTGAAAGGATACTAGTTGGTCTCTCACTCAGAGGTACACTTACACTTACATTTATGGTTGCTTCTTCTTTTGCGGCTTCTTTGTCAGATGCAACTTTGTTGTTGGCTATTTCATGTTGCCAACTTTATGGCCAACCGAATGCCATACAACGCAACCAAATTAACTGGCGACAAGCACTAATTGGCTACCCAACTATGTAACGTGTTGACTTTTTGTCAGCTCGACGTGTGACAACTACCACAAGATATCGTCTTCCCCTTTCCCTGTCCCTGTGCCTTTCCCACCTCCATTCCCTCTCATCTCTTCAGTTTTACCGTTTGCTCCATATGTGGCTGATAGAAGGCTTGCTTGAGGGCAGCTACTTAGATAACGTTTAAAAGCCAACGGCAGCAACTTAAGTCATAACACTTTAAATAACGGCAACTGGCAGAGCAAAATCCCCCTCTTACTATCCCTTATGCACCAATCAACTACACTGGTAAAAATGTCCGTTTTGAAAGCAAAAACGAACAATTTTTAAATGCTCTTTGAACTATATTATTAATTTTATTTTCATCTAGATCTAGTTATAGAAATCACCAGTTATAGAAAAAAGTTATGTTTACAAAGAGTAATAAATGTTTGTTGCAATGATCCATTCCCCAAAAGTTACCGAGTTGCTTTGGTTTAATCATTTTTAAAATAATGTTAACTTTTAACTTCCAACGTTTTTAAGTGGCTTCAATATTCATATGTATTCTAAATGCATTTATTAAAACGAAATTTACAAATATTTAAAGTCAATCCTTTCTATTTACAGTGTATATGCACCTCACATTAGATTCTTCTTTTCGTTGTCGCCGCTGCTGCCGATGTCTGCCCGATGTGTAACGACAAGTGCCGAAAAACGACAACGACGCTTCATTGCAGCAATTTGCATTTTAAGTTGCTAATGACAAAAGTTATAATTGCATAACGCTCAACCTGGAGGAGCGACGTGGCGACAAAGCAACGAACACGAGGAACAACAACAACAGCAGCAGCAGAGACAGCAACAAAGACAACAACAACCGCACAACAACGACATGAGACACATGAGTTGTGCCATCTTTATGTTGTCACAGTAGTTATGGCATGCAAGTAAAGCAAGTGTGGACAGGCAGTCAGACCTGCAGACAGACCGAAGGAAAGACGTATACTTGGCAGCCGGAAATGAAAAGTAAATCAAATGAGTTGGTAGCAG
The DNA here is from genome assembly GCA_035046005.1 of Drosophila acutilabella. Classification (NCBI taxonomy): domain Eukaryota; kingdom Metazoa; phylum Arthropoda; class Insecta; order Diptera; family Drosophilidae; genus Drosophila; species Drosophila acutilabella. The sequence continues at coordinate 4,129,744 of JAWNOK010000026.1, read as the reverse complement.
TGCGCACTTGATGAACGCTGTCCGCTGGCACTAAAACTGGAATACCGCACAAGCAAAGCGCACACACAGACATACGCAAATATACACACATACTCACACCCACCGTTGAGTAGAACTTTAAGCCACATATCAGTCTGGTTTAATACAAAACATCTGCATTTAAATTTTTAATTAACATTCTTTTAAAACATAATGTCTCAAATTACACGACAATACATCCATATACTTACACTTCATAATTAAATTTGTGCTGTACAACAGAACACATTGTGGGTGATTTGTAAAAAAAAAAATTTGTATTTTCTTTGGCCCTAAGCAGGCTATGTTTGAGGCTCATTAAAGCGGCCAAGTGAACAGACAGACAAATGCAGAAAGAAATATATTAAGTCTATCTCACTCTGCACCCACACTCGTTTTCTTCATCTTGCTCTCTCTCTCTCTCTCCCTCTTTTTCTGTCGCATCTGCACTCTCGCTTTTGCCGTATCCCTCTCATACCTACAAATAAGTATACTTAGCTGCATTGCATACATAAACAGTTTGAGTTAAGCTCTTCAACAAAAGTGGAAACAGACAAAAAAACACGTATAATAAATACCCTGCAAAGGGGGTATAAGAGTACCTAATGCAATACTTCTCGCTCTCACAAAAAACTTTGAAATCCACATTATTATTTCTTAAGTAACAAGTAAAACAACAAACCATTCTTTTTAAATTTTAATACTCATATATTTTAAAATTTAATATGTAAATTAAATGTGTATTATTCTCAATACATAATCTATAATTCTGAAACTGTGGGCTATATAAATTTAAGCCATTTTCACCCAAACTATTAAGGGTAGTGCATTCGCGAATCTTAATTACAACACTTTCTTTGACTTTCGCTTATTGTTTTTAGTGTGGTTGTTGAGTGCCGCTGCTTTGAGGTCACTTTGACAACTGTTACCGCAACTTGCAGCCCCATTTAACGCTATACAAGCTTATATAGCTTCCAGCTCTAACAAGAGCCACCAACACTGCAACAAGCAGCGCACACGGTACAGCACCGGGCAGCACAAGGCAGAACAGGACAGGACATACAAACAAAATGCCACTTGTGTCGAGTATCATTTGAAACGAAAAAAGAAAAGTAAAATGGAGAAAAAACAAAATGCTAAATACACTAAGCGAAAATGAAAACCAAAAGAGAAAACAAGGTTAAAAGTCACAAGCGTATGAGTTGCAAATAGAACCAAGAAAAAATCACACAAGCAGAGCGAAAGAGAGGGAGTTAAAATTAGAAAAACATGAGACTCCAAGAGTGCCTGTCCAGGACGATACAAGGATGCGGGTGGACAAGTGGGGGTGCCTTGTGGCGCAGAGTGGGAGCCAAAAGTAGATACTGCAATGCAGCTTACCATCCAAATGCTGTTTGTATCAGCTAAAAGCATGCACATACATGTATATATTTATATACACATGTACACACACATACTTAATTTTTTCTTTATTTTTTTTCCACTTCCACACAACTGTTGTTGTTATTGTTGTTGTGGTTTGGCTTTTAATATTAAGCGCTGTAGTTGACGCCGAGGCTAAAGCTAAAACTAAAGCTGACGCTGACGCTGCTTGTTTTCTGCTAGTTGCTGTAGTTTTTTGGCCAGACAACCTTTCCACCATAGACAAAACAGGGCTGAAATAACAAAAATAACAACCTATGTACATAATAACCCCCATATAAGTGTGATTATGTGTGTGTTTGTGTATGTGTCAAGTTCTGTGAGTTTTAGTAAGCTAAGCACATTGCAAAATGCGAAAGTGTTTAGCCAGCAAATACCCTCCTTTTTCCACCCACAACGTCTATTGAAATAAATAAAAAATGCAAAACTAAATCTCCGAATGAGCAACAAAATAAAAATAAAAATATAAATAAAAACAGCAAGAAGAAAGGCATGAGCAGCGAGAGAATTGAAATAAAATATAAATAAATGTGCTCGTATGTGCTCAAATCAAAGGGAACACATTATGCATATTGCATGCCACATGACCCATGCCCCATGCCCCATGCCTCATTCCACTTTCCACATGGCGCACTCTTCCCCAGGTGGCACCCGCAGCAGTTGCCAGCCCGAATCGTAATATGCAACAACAACCACAGCAAAAACGTGTCCATAAATTATTAATTCACATCACTTTCATCCAGCATCCCCCTTTTTCTAACTTTCTCCCTTTCTATCTCCCACACCCCCTCTGTCTTACTCTCTCTTACACCCAAACCCACACTGTCATAGTATATGCTCATGTATAAATTTTAGCACAATGCAAAATCTATTTTAGCTTTACTTTCCCAAAGGTTAATAGCTACAATTGTAATGTTCTATCGACACTTGATAGTGTCTTGAACTGACACGAAAAGTCAATTACGGCAAAAGTGACACCTTAAGAATAAATATATAATTTTAAGCGATAAAAACAGACAGCACAACTAGCATATAAAATGACTCTTAATGTTCCAACCAATTTTCGCAGGCAATGTATTTGACATTTGACTGCATCAGACTGCAAAACGTTTTTATATAATTTCCGGACACCACAAAGATATAATTTGTACAAATAGTAATTGTTTTAGGAGTAAAAACTTAAAATTATTGAATTGATTGATTAAACAATTCAGTTCCATTGCATCACCTTAGAGTATATGAATTATTGCAATAGAAAATATAAAAATAAGTCTTGTTTTATTCAGTGTGAGCCAAATAAGATATTCTGCTACTTAATTGATTTGGTTACCAGCTCTGTGTATTATTATTATTTTGAAGTACTGTATACTTTTGCTCTTAATTCTTTAGTTCCATTTAATTCGAGATCACTTCACTTGATTGCATTTCAGAGTCACTGACATAGTTGGACCACACATATCCTGGCACTGCAGTGCCGTATGAGATTATCATATTTCTTCGTCACTTGCAGCTCGTCTCCACTCTACTTGATTTTGTTTTTTTTGCTTTTTGTTTTTATTATTTCTCTCTCTTGTTTGTCGCACAACAATTTCCAACTAAATAATATAAAATATGTACAAGCCAAGCTGGCAAATTACGAGCTGGGTATACTCATACTTATACCACAGCACTTGCCAGCTGGCAATGCAACTACCCACAGCAACAGGAGTCAGGGGAGAGTAAAAGAGACAGGGAACAGAGAAGAGAGAGAAAGTGAGAAAGAACCGCAGAGAAACTAAAAAGAAAAGTGCAAGAGTTGCTGCCAAGCTAGCAACTACAACAACAACAACAACAATACGAAAAAGTCAAATTAAATTTCGCATAATTTTGTCATTGTTGTTGTTGTTGTTGCTGTTGTTGTTATTGTTGTTGTTGGTCGATGTGCTTTCGTTTACTTTTGAAAAAGTTTTTGTTTTTGCGGCTTGGCTCAACTTTTTTGCCAGCCACATGTCGCATTTGCCAGCATTTGTTGTTTTGGCGCAGTTTTCCTCTGCTCATCTCTTTTTTCCATCTTAGCCTTATTTTTCTTCTTCTCCTTCAGTTTGTTCTTTTCCATCTACTTTTCATTTGATGAAAAATTGCAAGCCGAACTTGAACTAAATATGCATAGCAGCATCAGAGCCTCTTGCAGCTTGTGAGACTATGAGCAGCTGAGAGATAAAATCCATTTTTGGGCCAAAAACTTTGTTGGCCAACTGCTTGGCACACAAACACAAATCAAAAAGTGGCCAAATGAGGCGCACGAATCTAATTAGTTTGCCAGCTCTGCTCCCTCTGCTCCTGCAACTGCTGCTCATAAACCGCAACTTCCTCGACACTCACAATGGAAAGCGGAAGTTTACCTTGTGCCTTGTTCCTTGTACATTGTACACTATACCTTGTGCGAGTCGCTATTGTTTGTGTGCGCGCCAAGCAATTAGCCAAACAGTGGCAATGGCCATGTCCATGTAAACAGGCAGCAGTTTCTATTCAAGCCTAAATGTCACTAGTCCACCTGCCCTGCTTAGCTCCTGCCTACTTGTCCACCTGTCCGGCTTCAGGAACAATGGCCCACAAAGCACAAACAAAGGGACACAGCGCTAATCTCCACTAAATTGTTGTTTATTTTTTGGCTTTAAACGCTGTGTTTAGTCCCTGCCATTTCGCGTGGCAATCGACCATTGAGCGAGAACGCTAATTAGCCAACGCTTTTTGTAATCCCTTCCTCCCCCTGCCCCTCCCCACTACCGAAAGCCCTCAGGTAAAAGGACCAACGACAACTGAGTTGGCATATTAAAAATTAATATGGGAAGTCCTCGACTCGACACAAAGGAGTAACGCAAATGCATATTTATGAGCTACTCAAAATCCTGCAGACAATCTAGCTTCTAGCACAGTTATTAACTCGTAACTCTAGCAACTCATTCAACACACTTACACTCACACTTTTATATATGGTAGTATATGTTTTAGACTAAAACTATTATTGTATATATAGTAAATGGTAAGCCAAATGGCTAAACCATGAGTCGTTGAAACAAGCACATGGTTAAAGTGTGAGCGAATCTATTCCGATTAGCAAGTAGAAACTTGTAGAGTCAATTAGTAATTAGCTAAAAGTCCAACGAATATACAACCTATGCAATTTATAATAAAATCAGAACTATTATATAAAATTCAAACAAGTAAAGTTCAATTGTTTAGTAAACTAATTCAATCACTTTATGTTAAACTCTTTTTAAGTCATTTAATTGTATTACTTTACACAAAGGCAGTGGCAAATAATACAGAGTTATATTATTTCCTTTTCCTTGCAAAAAAAAAACATCAAATAAATGTAAAATATCAAAAATTATTAGAAGTGCATTTATTTACCAATTCAACACATTAGATTTTTAAAATTCTCTGTTTTATAAATGCAGATGTAAATAACATATTCGATTAAACTATTTATCTAAGAGAATAATATTCTTCTTGGCAACTTATAACATACTTTTATTATCGAACTTTAACACAGTTTTATATACCTAATATACAATAAATATATTTAAAATACTTCACAAATCTTCTGCTATAATTGATTTGCTACATAAATACTTAACACGCTTTATATACTTATCCAGATAGTGCCTGCAGAAGCTGAATAACCTACAAAAAAAGCAACTAATGTACAATAGTTACTGCAATGGACTAAACTAAGTTTTAAGCCATGTTTGCAGTTGTCATTTAATTTCGCAGCTCTATTTTAAGTTAAAAGGCAATTTCTCAAATGACACAAAGCTGAACCGTTTTCTGTGTCTGTGTGTGTAATACGCGTGTGTGTGTGCATGTGTTAAAAGCCAAAAGTCAGTTTCTATTAACCCATTTGAGTTGAAGAAGCTGAGCAGCTCGACGCAAAGGCAGACTCAAAGGATAGTTCGCTTTGTTGGCATTTCTTTGCAAAAGATTGCACTGCATACTTTTAGGTGCCAACAAAGCACAAGGCAGAAAAAGACACACAGAGCGAAAAAGGGAGAGAGACAACGACAACAGTCACAAAGTTGCCTTCAACGGGGCATAAAATGTAATTAGTTGTAATTGATTTAAGCACAAGTAATGTTGATTAAATGGGTGGAAAGGCGCTCTTGTGGCTGTTGATATGACAACGACAAGCCTGCAACATTGTGGTAAGTCTGACATGCAGCGAGCACCGAATGGTGGGCAGCCTGTCGGTTGTAAGGGGCAGAGCGGGGAAGCTACTTATGCTCATATGGGTAGGGAGTGTGTGTGTGTAGTGAACCCGTTGCTCATATTTTTTGAGCTTGCTGTCATGTGACGATATGAACAAAGTTTCTTGCAGCGACCGTTGACAGCACAACAAAAGTCTTGACAATGTGACAACAGCAGTGGCAAAGCAAAGTACAAAGTGCAATTGTTGCCGAGACACCCGAGAGCCCTTAAGACCCAGAAGACCCTGAAGACCCAACCGAAGTTCATTTGCCACTCGCAGTCCGTGAAAGACGTGCACAGCAGGCGGCTACCTCAACTTGAAAGACACAAGATACACGCTACGAAAGAACAAAATACACGACTCAAAAATGTTCAGCTGACAACACAAAGTTGCATTGGGCCACGGCTACTTAGCCAACTGCAGTAGCTGCAACTGTTGACAGTTAGCTGAAAGCCAGAAGCCAAATAGACACATGCACTATGACCTTTCGATCCCACTCCGCAAATATGACCATTAGACCAGCTGGCATTTATTTGCCTATCTTTAGTTATTTGTACTCGATGTGCGCTAATTTGATTGTGTTCGTGTGATAAACAGACAACGGTGTAAAGGCCTAACAGTCTAACGCTCTAACGGTAGAACGGTCTTACGAGCTCATCTGGCCCGGCTCAAACCAGACGATTAAATAGGCACGTAAACTTATGGCAAATGGAGCCACATGACGCCTCCATGCATACATCCGGCAGCAAATAATGTTGAGCCTCTCACTGTCTCCCTCTCTCTTTTTTGCTCTCTGTGATAGGATTTTGCGATTTATTTGCCAAGTGTAAAAGACAAAGAACCAAGGAGTCAAACCAACAACTAAGCAGTCCCCCTGTAGTGTAGACCAAAATGCAGATAAGATAGCAGGCCAAAGCAATTGAGCCGAGTAAAGGAACAACTATGTAAAGTAATCAAGGAAACGTAAACGGAAAGCGTCTAGGCACAAAAACACGATATCTTAATGAAGTATCGATTGCGTCATTGCCAACGACACCAAAAGGCATATTCAACTCTCTTCTGATTCCTGTCTGTTGTCGTTTGCTCCGACAGCTCACCGAATTGAAAGGCATTTTAAAATGACATTTCCATAGATGCCACAGTGGAACGCACTTGATCAAAATTTTCATATGAAACTTAATGATCAAAGGCGAAACCCAAAACTGGTGCTGTCATGGAAATACAATTCACAGAATTATTTCAAAAATAAATGTACTAAGCCAGTGAATTCTCGGTAGAGCACAGCACTGGCCCATTGTACTTGACTGTATTAGAGTACCGTTCAGAGCCGTGGGCAGACTTTGAATTTCATTTGCTTGTTTAGTTCTTATCGGATATTTGGCCCCGTCTGGCCCCAGGCAGTGGGCCTGTCAGTCATTGTTGACGTTGGCCTATCAATGCTAGAAGATTCCTAGAATGAAACTACGAGTACGAGTACGAGAAGGATTTTGAATACCACTTGGAGTACCAGTACTCCTTTTCTGGGTATTTGCCATTTACCTCGCGCAATTCTTTTACCTTCACTCTGTTTAATTATTTAAAGTGGCAAAAGTTTGAATTTGCCACCGAAAACACGCATACGAAATCCCAAATGAGTTCATTTAAAACGGCAGCTTCGCACCAGTCACAAAAGCCTTTGCCAACTCCAAAAACGCTATCACGATATCAGGATATCAGAATATCATAGCGTCAGGTACTCGCGCTCCTTTGCTAAATATTCAATAAGCGGCAATTTTTGTAGCATACAAATGGGCGCATTAGGGCGTAATTTACAATCGACGCTGTTGGAGCTCTTGGAATTGTGGGAAGTTGGAAATTGCGAGAACACAAAACTTGAGCATGAAGCCACACACAGAACGCAAAGAGCAAAGCTGCATTCAGAATACCTGACTCTTTTTGTGTGTTTCCAAACGAGGCTAAAGGGAAACATTAGTCATGCCAAAAATATGGCTGGCATATCCGGAAATGCCAGCAATGGAGCACTCTGAAAGAGCAGATTCAATAATCGGCTTTAAGCTCTTTAAAACGAAAAAATGTAAAATGCTATCAACACTCTTTTAATTAGTGCAGCAAATGGACGAATTTCAAGAAAATTCATTAAAGCCGTAGACATACGAGCTAGAATAGTACAGCAAAATGGAAGAAAAAGAGGGGTAGGGAGAGGGAGAGGAGTGCGACAGAGCAGCCAGCATCTGGTGAAATCGTAATAGAAATGCCAGAGGATGCCAAGGAAAGGCAAAAATGTCTGGCGGTGCAGAAGCTGTTGCCACCTGGAGTCTGCTTTGGGCCTCGTCTAACTTTGGCGCTTGTTAGTAGGAAACAATGTCAAACTCATTAGTGCTCCCAAAAGGCTTTCTTTTACAGTGTCGCCAAGCAGTGCACATACACGTATACATATACCGTTTGCAAACACACACTCGCACATACGCTGCTTCACAGCTGTAGATGTACTTGTGTGAGCCACTGTGCACCAGTCGCTTTGAACTTTTTCTTCGCATTTACTTAATGGATTAATGAGATTTTTTGTTTGCCAAAGCCAACATCTTGGCAAGACGCCTAGGCACACCTAGAGCAGGACGAAGGTCGCTTCGTTTTAATTCTCGCTCTTTCTCTTTCGCTTTCTCGCTCTTTATCTATCTCACATTTTCTTCAGTTTTTTTTTTATTTTTCTTCTTTTGGGTAAACACATTTTATGTGCAGAGGTGCAAAATGCAAAGGCAAAGACTGTTTTTGGGTTACAAGTTTTCAAAGGAATAAAATAGGTTTTTAAATTTATCTAGCTAAGCTTTAAGTAATTACCTTAAAATCTGTTAAGTCTAATGGAATTTGATTAGGTTAGCAAGCAGAATTTTTAGCAGCATCAACACAAACATTTGATGACCTTCAATTTTAAAGTGTACAAATTAATCGTTTAATAAAAATAATTTTTATTATATTTAAAAAACTTTATTACATCTACTATCATTTGAATGTTTGTGAAATGACATAATTTATACCAACAGTAAAATTCTCGGGTTATCCTTTAAAAAATAATATAAAAACAACAATCCCTACTTCAACCGAAGAGTACATAAACAGCTCGCTGTATTTAATTTATTTAACATTTTTATTGTGAAATGTTTTGTATAGAAACTATATAAATTCTAGTATAAACACACGTATATGAAAATTGTTTATGAATTTGGTATTCCTGTTTATTTAACTCTTACATTGTCTGAATACATAATCAAAAATAAAATTTTAAATTAAATTAGTCCATTAAAAATTATTCTTAAATTTGGTTACTAGTCCAATAATTTTTTTTTTTTGTTTTTGTAATTGGTTAAAAATTAATCTAGACTACAATAGTTTTGGTTGCAGGGTATTCTTGAGATTTGCTTCTTATGCTGTCCCGATAAGCGAATGCGTAAAACATTGTTGACACCTTTGCTGCTGCACAGGTAAAGCCAACGAGAGCACCCCTCTTTAGTGTCATAATCACCCACATAGCTAAAGGAGATGACATTTTTTTCACACTTGACAGTAACTGGCGCTAAGCTGAGCAGCTGCCCGGCCCACATCACACAAATGACTTTGAATTATTTGTTTACCTGCCCTGTTGGCATAGCCTAGCGAATAGCCAGCAACTGCTGCTGCTGCTTTTGCTTCTTCTTCTTCTGCTTCACCTCTAGCGTCTATTTCTCCTTTGTGCTCTTCCTGTTGTTATTATTGTTGTTGTTGTTGAAGCTTTTGCGGTTACCATGCACAATGGTGCGTAACAAATCGCAGCCATAAACTGTTAAAGGAAACCATGGCGACGTTGACTGCTGCCTACTTACTATGAGTGCAGGGTATAAGAAGGGTACTCAAAGGGGGAAAAGTGTGGCTTGGGGTACTGTCGGGTACTGGTGGGGCTTTGAACCAAGTGCTGCCATAATAATTCACAATTTTTCACAGTTAAGTGTCAGGCTACGCAAAAAGAATGCCAACAAAGTGTTGTGCACAATTGTCGGGTACTAAGCGGGGCATTAAATCAAATGGATGGCCAAAAAAACACAAAAAACAGAACGGGCCAGAAAAGCCTTAACTTAACTAGCAAGACTGGTTAGCCTTTGGATTACGCTGCGTATGCGCAATGTCAGTGCCCAGGTGCAATTTGCAGCGCCAAAGCAAACAACACAATTACATGATTATGCATTTGCGTTAGCCATTTAAATGTCGGCCACAGGCAACAATCAAGTGGGAAGCTCATGCTCCATTGCCAGAGACAGGAAAGGACATGTTGTTGCCTGCAGCGAACAGGCAAGACAGTGCTTACTGTTTGATTCTCAGTTTTAAGTTCTCTGTGCTCAGTTTTCAGTTCTCAGTTCTCAGTGCCGTGTATTATGCTACCGGCGTTTATTCGAATGCCTGATGACGTTGCCTGCGCTGCATGTGTGCGCCACTTCAAATGTCACCACAGACGTCAACTGCGGCAGTAAACAACAAGCGGAGTCGGCGGCAAGTGGCAGGCGGCAAGTAGCTGGTGGCATCAAGCATGTAGCATGAGGCAGCCAACTGGCCATACTACTACTACTACTTCTCCGTGTGACAACTGAAAGGCGGCAACATCGTTTCATCGTTTCATGGTTTCATCGTTTCAGGCAGCGCATATGTTGTTGGCTTTAGCATCCAGAGTTGTTGTCTACATTCACACAGAAAGAGACAGAGAAACTAACACAGAGACAGGGCCATGTCTGTGAAATCTCCATTTTTAAACTCGTGCACTTGTCTCAAAAACGTTGACGTATGTTCGCCGCTTGTTTGTTGTGTGTTGTTCCATACTGTAGCTGTTTGTCAGCATTTATGTTAGTATTGCCTTCTGGGGGGCAAAAGTTATGTTTTGCAGCCTGACAAGCCGAAGCAAAAGAATTACAAACAATATTGAGCTACAGATATTTATGGGTGCACTGTTGAAAATAAAGCACAGCTTCTCAAATTGATGCTAAAAGTATTATAATTACTTGGAATTTGTTTCGTTCGTTTGAAAAACAATACATATATACATTGTACAAATTGATACCAACATATTAATAGTTTATTTATATTTAAAGTTCTAAACCTAAAATTCTAAAATTAATATTAAAGTAGATTTTTTATTACGGAAGAGAACTTTTTACAAAATTTATACAAATCACTTAAAATTGTATCTTAAAATATATAATTTACTGCGAAAAACTCAACTTTATATTATTTGTGTAAAATATTTATAAATTTTTACATTTTCTGCATTTTTATACTGTGTATTTTATAATATATTTTACATTTGTATTAAAATTAATTGAATCCCTTTTATATCTTCACAGAATACAAATTGTTTCTAGAAGTCTTGATATTTATAAAAAGTTTTTTAATATATTTGTTTTAATGTAAACAAAAGGTTTAACTATTTATAATATTTTTAATGTTTTAACACACTTTTTACTGAAAAGGAGGCTAAATTCTACGACTTTTTTTGTTGTAGTACGATAATTTCATAGTCTTGTTAACTTTGAACAGCCTTTTGTACTTCGAAGTCCAATAATTGTCGTTTTTGCATCATAGTTGCCAAAAACAATTGCATTTCAGCTAAAATGTACTTGAAGAAGAAAAGCCAACAGAAATGGTAAGTTTAAATGGACCTTGTTTGAAAAACTGAGTTTAGAATGTTGGCATATTGGTAATAGTAGAAAAAGTCAATCAAATGGAGCAAATGAAGTTTGTTTGTCTTCTCTAAAGCAGTTGCTCACATGCTGAGAGTCATTTACAATATGTGAGAGTATTTTGAATCATCGTTTACATACATATATATTTATGTGTACTTGTATGTGTAGTTGATGGGAAGTTTCTTCTTTCTGGCAACAGCAAACAAACTGTTCGATGGAAAAGTTTTATGCAAAGCTCCTTTTGTTTTGCCTCTCAACAAAGGAAGTCAAACAAGTTTGCCATAATTTATTATGAAATTTTGTGTGCGATGAAAATGCACTTGGAAGTAATTTACAAGCAGCAGCAGCATATCAATATGGGGCAGGTGGTAACGGGGTTTTAGTAGATGAGAAGGGATGTGGAAAGGTATGTGCTCAGGTGGTTGGCAAATAAATGTGCCATAAAATTGATTGAAATTCCATTGTGCATGTTTGTGCAACAGTTTGTGGCGAACAAATAAGTTTGGCAGGCACTTTGTTTGTCCTCTGACCGAAAGAGTTGCAAGCGGAAACGGAAATCAGTGCAAGCGTATGAAAGAGACAGAACTCATTTTGGCTTTTGTGGCGTGCTGACAATTTTGCTGAGTTGTTAGAGACTTCTAAAGTTGCAACAAACAAAAAAGAACAAGAAGTGAAAAAAGAAAAAAGTGTGTTGCAAACAGCAAACGAGAGTTGCTGAAAATCAACCCAAATGCGGCCCATGGCCACAACTACAAACTTGCCAGTTTTAAACATTTTCATTAGCGTTAATTAATTTGAAATATGCATTTTTTCTTTATTTTTCCCTTTTGCACTCACTCTTTCCTTCACATTGCCCACGCAAATTAAGCGTCAGAGAAACAAGAAGAGTAGACAGGAAAGAGGAGAGAGAAGAAAAAATCGGGATGAGCTGAAACCTCTTATGCTGCGTCTAAAACTCCAAGCACATTTAAGCCAACATCAGCAAAAATGGACCACAGCCGACGCAATCTCCCACTGCCACGCCCTTTTCACCCCCTCTCTTCGCTCCCTTCTCCAGAGCTCACCAACTGACAAAGCTGTGAAGTGAAGCGAGTGCCCATTTGGCCAGTAGGCACGAGTATGGCCAAAAGCAATTGGGGCAGGAGTATGAATGCAGGCAGCATGGCGTTGGCCACACTTTTTAATTACGCGAAAAGCGGCTGAGCCGCGCAGTTTTGGCTTTGACAGCGACTGCACGAAAGCTAGCTGGGGCAAAAACTGTTAACGTTGACGTTGTCGCTGCGGCTACGGCTACGGCTATGACTACGACTGAGGCATAAACCTGGCTAACGAACGAACGGTTGGTCTCTACGCTCAAAGTCATGGTCTCGTGACCAACGAGATGCTAAGATTTTGGCCACAGGCAAAACATTTAATAAGGCAAGACGAGAGTTTGTATGAACCACAAGACGAACTAAAGAAGCCAGTTTAGTTCTTGGCCAATTGAACTCTCTCTTTCTATGAAGCAAGTGATGAGCTTACTGCCAATGACAACATCAGGCATAATAGAACTAGTCCCTGAAGTACCCCAAGCTGTGCTGCATTAAGATTCAGCTAAGATTATGGCTATTATCAACACTCAAGTCTAAATTGATTAACCAACTTTTGCAGCACGTTAACTTTTATGGCCAAAAGCGCAGCCGAGTTCAAGTGTAGAGAAAACTGAGCTGCAATCTTTATAAAATATGCGCATCTTTGCCAACTCCACAATGTTGGCCATAGGCGATTGCCAACTCTTAGCCAGAGTTAGCTCGACTTACCTGCGCTGCCTCGAAAATTATTAACTTCCTTAAAAATACAAAGTTACAAAGCGCTGATTGCGGGGTGGATTTGGGGGGTGAACTACCGAAAAGCACCGCGAACCACTCTGAACTAACGTGAACCACTGAAAACTACCAGCGAACGGATATGGATTACAGAATTGCGCATGCTATGAAATTTGTTATGATTTTTGGCGTGTTTTACTTTAATATTTCAACTGGCAGCTTAATTAAAGGCGACCAGGGGACGTGGTAATCCAACCAATACTTACACAGAAAGAGCTCTAACTAATGCACTCGAACCGCAGTGGAACGATTTGCAATGGTTTTCACCCACCAAGCACCACCCACAGCCACCACCTAAATTATGCTGATAAAAAGTCACGCTAGGAAAGAGATATGCACGACTTCCGCTTTCCGCATCCGGTCAGGATACGTGAGTGCCTCTGGCATGTGGCATAGAGCAGAGTTAGTTCAAGTATTGTTTAGTTTATGCCCAGCTAAGAGCGAGTTGAATTTGGTTTAGTTGATTTAACTAAATGGCGACAAGTTTAACGAGTGTCACAGATGAGATTCTAAGCATGCCAAGTGCCACGTACACAGATTGCCCACACGAATGGCCAACTGACAGACAGACAGTTGATTATGCAAACAGACCGACAGATGTTCGGACAGGCAGACTGACTGTCGAATCAGATTAGCCACTTGAGGCGACTGCCTTTGACTGTGCCACTATGTCAGTTACCATATGCTAAGCTCTGGCCTAAACAAACACAGACAGATTGTCAGAAGACAGACAGGCAGACAGTCAGACGGACAACGCACAAAATTTCAAATAGTCAAACACCCTCATATTGAAATAAATGCTTTCATATGTGGGCAAAAGCTAACAAATTTTATAGCTTGGCATCGAATTAGCCATGTTAAGGAGTGACACTCGTAAAATGGCCGCCAAAAAGGGCGTACAGACATTTGAGCCAAGGCCAAAAGCGTTTGCCAAACGGAAAGAGAATTTGTGTAATAACTTTGTATTTGCATTTTAGTTTATTTTGTAATCCTTAAGACTTTAAGCTCATTTCTAGCTCTGAATTCTAATTCGGTTACAATTTTGCGAATTGTGAATAAAGAATTTTTCATTTACAGCAATTCAATAGACTATAATAATATTTTTACCCAAGAATATGATGCCACCAATTTTAGAATCTTGAATCTTGAAAAAAAAAGGTTGACAATTTTTTATATAGTTTTATAAATAAAATATATCAGATTTATTTTTCTATTGAGTTGGCTGAGTAATTGAAAGAAAAAACTTCATATCCTAAATTGGTACTTAAAAACTAAATGCTAAACCAACTGAACTACACTTGATTTAAGTACTGAAATTTTAACAAATTTTTATAACACTGAAATCTTTTAAGTAAAGGGTAATTGTCATTAATTAACAATCTTATCCTCCGCTCGTACGTGCAAAATTCCAAAAATATATAATTTGAAGCATACAATTTTCTCGCTGTGTATCGTCGTAGTTTAATTTGTGCCTTTGACTTTGAATACTAAATGTACAGCGTGGCGTATGCGTAATGACGCATTAGCAAGACAATTTGTTGATTTCACAATGACCAAGCAAATTGGGCCTCATTTTGAGTAGCGTTATAGTGCCTAATGCGTACCTATTTCTGGATTTTAATTTATTTCATTACACAAAATTAGCTCGCTTATCGCCGACTGAAATCTTAACCCGCCAACAAGGACAACACTTAAGCAAATTAATGCCAAGGATACACAGCCCAAAAAAAAGAAAACAAAAAGCTCAAGTGAGTGATGAGACGAAATCAAAATCAAAAACAGAGTTCAAAATGTCGCAACAGAGGCGGTGGAGACTTTTCCGACTATCACGAGCATCACGAGCATCGTGATAAGCAAAAAGGACAATGAGGCCGACAAGCAGATAGATTCCTTCACGGTGCTCGGCCATTAAAATCGCACTGAAAAGTATGAGATACAAGAGCACACAAATACGTGTCTGAGTCTGTATCTGTGGATGTATCTAAGTCTGAGTCTCTGAGACGAACCAGTCAAATAGTCGTCGTTATAATTTTGGCGGCTTTTCAAGCCGCTTTCCACTTTCCTCCTCTCGTTTTAGCCCTGTTTTCTTTTGCCCAACCACGCTTGCTTCACTTGACAGTCGTTTAGACTTTGTTTGGTTTCGGTTTGCTTGTGTTTTATTTTGTTTTTCACTTTTCCAGTGTTTTTCTATGCTCTTCATTCATTTTTTTTTTTTTTTTCATTTTTTGTTGTGTTTTCTTGATTTAAGCCAAAGGATTATTTGCTTGGTTTATTCCTTTGACTCTGTGGATGTTCTCTGTGTGCTTGGTTTTACTCTGCCGTGGCCTAAACATTTCGTTAGCTTCCTTGCGGTTGGACCCTCGAGTTTATCAGCGAGCGCGTCTCATGGCACGACCTTGGATTTCTATCTGTGTGCTCTTATCTAACTTTGTATTCGAGCATGTGTGTGCTTATCTATGCGTGTGTATGTGTTTGTTTATTTAGGTCGAATTACAGGGAAAAATTGAAGGGCTTGGGTCCTACTCTGGCGCCAAAGCAGCTCAGTTAGTTTGCTTTATGGCTTAGCAGCTGTTTTTGGTTTATTAATTTCGCATTAAAGTGTGCAACATTATTCGCCACTGTATGCCCTTCCTCCTCCCCCTTCTCTTGCCTTTCTTTTGCCGTTTACACAAAAAAGAAAAGAAAATTCTTGTCCCTATGGTGAGATGGAAAATCTGTCACTAAATGCCTACAAAGGTTGTTAAACCAGACAGCTTTCAGTACAATTCAGATATTAAATGTTGATCTAGAATCTATCTGACAATCTTTATATAGACATTAAATCTGTTTCAATCTTTAGGCCAATGTCTAAGTATCTTTTAAGCTCATTAAATGCCTCAATTTTAAGGCGTTCCTAATAAAAATGCAAATAGTAAGAGCAACAAAATAAATATAAAAAATGAAACAAAATGTTGAAAAGCACAAGGAAAATCAAATTGCATGAGAATTATGACCTCTATGAGTCTGTCAGTTAAATCAGGAGTTGGGTCATCAGTTTCTAGGCCCTGTCAACGGTAGGGCGATGGTAATTTTAGCCGCTTTTGTGCTACACTCAGCGGTTTTTATGCTGCAGATTTATGAGCTGAGACATGAAATGATGACCCACGTTTTGCGATGTTCTCGGTTCTGATCTTTTCAACAACCATTTCGCTGGTTTGGCACTTTTTATGGTCCAGCACCTGCGGTCAGCTTGAAAAGGGCTAATAAACTTGAATACAGTTTGCCAACTGATTTACATAAAGCCAAATGCTACCATTGCCTAGCCATTTTCATCAAAAGGTAATTGGATTTCTGTTGGAAGTAAAAGACAACGACTTTGTCCACGGCGATGATGACGTCAGAGCGACGCCAACAATCATTTGATTAAAATTGGTGCACAATAACAAACAAACAACAAGCACATCGCCAAAGAAAACAATAATGTTAAAAAATACATACATCTATCTCTATAAAAACGTGTGCGGTTTATATACTCTATAAAGTCGCATGAATGCCGCGAGGCATTTGTCTTCCTAAAATGTTCATTTAATCTTTACATAAAAGATAAGACACAAACAATCTGGCGATTCCAAGAAGAAACTCAGTTGAGTTTTACTGCTGGGTGTATGTAGCAGCTATTGGGTATTTTGCAGTCGCATATTCCACTCAATACGTCGGTAATAAATTTAAAAAACCCACAACTGACAACAGCAAATATATATACTATGTATAAAAAAAATTAGAGGAAAGTGGGAGAAGGAGCTCATAGAATGGGAACACAGAATTGGTGGCAATTGTTGGCAGTTAAAGCACGCGAGTGCCACGCCCAGCTTTCAAGTGGAGCGGAGAGATATGGGTTGAAGTCAGACGCTCACACCTGGTTAATGCACCGCTTGCCCCAAAATGGCCGCCGGCTGTTGGTCACTGTGGCCAGGTTGGCGTCGTCGTGCTTTTCATTATTTTTCTTTGTTTTCCCTGTTTTGTGTTCGTTCGTTTTTGTTTTTGTTTTTGTTTTTTACCAACTTTGCGGCTGCTTTGTTTTGGCTCGTGTCCCTTTTTTGCGCTTACGCCATTCTCGTTTATTTATTAGCAATTTTATTAGCTATGAATTTGTTTGTTTTTATCGCAAAACCCACCGCAAAGCAGCCGCAAAATACAAAACAAATAAAAAACAAAGAAAACAAAGAGCAAAAAACAAAATCAGTGTCCCAACTCGACCCAAGGCCTAAAACTCTACCTACGGCAATACTTGCAGCTCCCCTCTCTCCCCTCCTCTATCAAAGGGTGAAGAGCATAGAATAGCTCCAGGCTGTTTGCTATTTGTTATTTTGCAGCCAAATGAATGTGATTTATATTTTCAATAATGAAAGTGACTAACACCGCACTCAGTTCCGGTTTCCGTCTGCTTAAAACATTTAAATTTAAATATTTTCTATGCCTTGATTTATTGTTTTGTTCAGTCAGTTCAGAGAAAAAAAACTCCCTTTTTTTTGGTATTGTTTGGGTTTGGTTGAGTGGGCGTGGTCAAGCTGGTTTCACGCCCGAGTACACAAAAGATGTGACTGGAGCCAATTTTATTTGTCTTGACTTGTCAGCTCAGGTGATTAAAACTTGGTGGCATTTATTCTGCCCCAAAACGCTTTCTCCAAAACGCTACCAAATTGCTCACCTTTTGTGATAAACACAATAGATGCTACTAGGTATTCGCCAGGACTACCCAAATCAAAAGTGTTCCACAAACAACATTTAAATATTTGCAGGTAACTAAAGTATGCAGAAAACACATTTAAAGAAGCTAATTTAATAAAATGTTATTTGTATACTTTTATTCACAAGTAGCTATCTAACTAATCTAGCATATAACTTGAGTTGAGAGCTGTACACTATTCGTTAATTAAAATGTTTTTTCTTTATTTTAAATTCTTTAATGAATTGCAATTCATTTGAGCGTCCTTTGACATAATATTATCGCTGTTTTCCTCATTTACTGAACCCCTTCAGTTTTGGCCACTCAAGAGCCCCAGCCACAGCACCGACCCCGCCCCTTTTCCATTGCCGCTTGAGTTGGCAATTCATGGCTCGCAGTTTACACAATTTTGTGTTTTATTTTGTATTTTGTGTATTAAAACATGCGCTAAATGTTCCCCTTGCGGCAATTTAATAAAAATAAAAGCCAAGCGGCAACTTCAGAGTGCTCTCCTCACCCCCTTCCGTTTCAAGTCCAGCCACGCCCACACACACACACACTCAAACATACAGTGGCATTACAGGTGAATGCGCGCACTGCGTGCATTAAATTTTCACTATTCACAAAAAAGGAAAGCAAAAGGAAAGGAAAAAGAAAAACGTGAGAAAAAAAGTATATAAAATACAAGCAAAGTGAGAAATTCTCGTAAAGGAAACTTGGCGCCAGGGCCAGATTCGTTGAATGGTAGGCGCAACGCCAAAAGTGTTGGCCATAAGTCAGCAAACATGAATAACAAATCAATTCTGTTTTAACGTCGGTGCGAATTCTTGATGCCACACCCCCGTCTGCCCCACACAGACCCTTGCCAAGCAGTACAGGACTCATTTAAAAGGTGCGAAAACGAACTGTTGAAAGGCGAGCAAAGCAAAGTCTCCACACACACACACACACACTAGAAATATACCCACGAACATACCCACACAGACACACTTATACTAGCAAGCACTCTCTCAAACACATCTAAACACATAAAGGATGGCCGCCAAACAAATGCATGCATATAAGCCTGCGCGTGTGTGGATCTTATGTGTGTGTGTGTATTCTGCATAGTTCGGTGTTAATGGCAGGCAGCCTTTGTCCGTTGGGCGTCGGGCATTTTGAATTTTTAATGCATTCCGCCCGCCTGCTTAGGTCTCTCTCAGTTCAAGCCCTGCCCCGCTACCCCTTTTCAAACGTCAGCCAACCGAGTTTCCCAATCTGCTCTCCTCCTTTTTGCCGTGTTGCTCCACATTTTTTTATTTTTAGGCATGTTTGCATACACTTACGCCCAACAAACTATGCATATGCATATGAATGGTTGTGCCCGTGTCTCTGCTTCAGTGTGTGTTTTTGGTTGTGTGTGTGTGATTTTTAGGGGTGTGCGGGTGTAAGGGGCAAGGGGCTAGTCTTTGTCCCAAACCGCCTTGTCTCACTTTTTTTATGCCATGGCAAAATTGTCCGGTAATAAATTTTCAGCGTTTCCTGCCGACAAAGCGCCGAACTTTACAACACTTTCGGCATAAACAAACAAACACCGTTACACACACGTACACATATGCAGCAAGCCATGCGTGTGAATGGACTATGTGTGTGCGTACACACATCGAGAGCATGCAGGTGTGAGTGTAGTATGGCGTCCATGTAACGGAAGTTAAGTACACACTAAGTTGAACTCGTGCGCTTGTAACGACGCTTCCTTCATATGTTTTTTGATACTTGGCACACACACACACACACAGGTACCCCCCTCTTCATCACACTTACTGCTCTTGGCCTGCAGGTGAAAATGTTTTGGGAAACCTTGTTTTTATCGTGTGTACAGGGCGCTGTCCAAAGGCTTAAAACAAAACTTTTGCTCTACGTCGCGACGTCAAAATTAATGTCGACATTCATCCTGCCGCCTCTACCTCTGCCTCTGCCACTGCCGCTGCTCCTGCGCATTACTTATGACCTCTGATGAGCTCGTGCCAATGTTAGTTTATGCGAACTCTCATGTGTTTGCTGTCTTCGTCTCTGTCGCTCAGTGCTCCTCATGCCGTGTTTTGAATCACTATCATGTACTTGTACTGAAGGTGTTAAATGCTGCTTTCAAGTTTTTCCTGTTTGAAAACCAAGTACCTGCATACATAGTTTACATACACACATTTTCACAACTCAGATATTAAAATAATTGGTAGTAAAATACAAGATTTAATTTCGTTATTTCACCCTAGATACTATATATGATAGTCGGTAAAATGTTTCTCACAAAAAATATAGAAAAAATGTCTAAATTAAAAAAAAATATATATATATATATATATATATATATATATATATATATATATATATAAATATTAACTGTAATATCAATCATAAAATATTTTTAATATTAAGATTAAATTAACATTTATACAAAAAATGATTCCATACTCAAATCAACTATTCCATAACCCTACGTAAATGTAAATGGTAGATTTTAGGGTTACTACCCTAACTGTGTTGGGGGCTATACATAGGTCCAATAGGAAAGAAATTAAAATTTGTCTAATATATGTTATTTCTAATATGTTTCTTAAGGTACCAAATTGATTAAGAATAAACTTCAATGTGATTAAAATATATATATATTTTTTTTTTACAATATATAGAACTTCGTTCAATTATTCAATAGTCTAAAAATATTAGAGCGTACTCTTCCTTGCACATGTTAAGGTTTGATTAAGACCGCGGTGAGCGGTTTTATATTAATTTATATTAAGCTAGAAAAAAGCTGGAAATAAATTGGTATGTAGCTGCTAAATATTATAGCCATGTGTCTTTCATCTGTATGTATAGCGAACTGTCTGTCATTGTGTTGGCTTTCCATTATGCATTCTTTGCCTAGTGGAGCAGCAACAACAAGGACGAGAATCGAGCACAAGTGTTTGTAGGCGTCCTGCTTCTTGCTTGAGCTAATAAAACACTTACCAACACTGACACTTCAAACTAATTATGCGCTGGTGTGTCAATGGGGGCGGCCGTGCAGGTGTAGTGCACAATATACATATATGTATATCTAGGTGTAGTGCCGTCATTAACTGTCATTACACAATTTCCATAAACAACAACAAGTTTGCATACATGTGTGTGGCTAGGTGTGTGAGTTTTGCTGCGCAAGCTGCAATAAAAGTTCTGCCTGATTGTGCAAGCGAGTGTCTGAGCCATTGTTTGTCTTTAGAAACTTTGTAAATTGTGTTTAATATTCCATTAAACAGAAAGCTTTTTTATTCACAATCCTTTGAACGCCTTCAAAGGGGGTAAATAACGGCCGTAGATAGCACAGAAATTTTTATTTTAATTCTATGTTTTAATGCGCATTTTATGTTCATGCATATTGAAAAGTTTTGCCGTCCCAATCGACTTTATTACGGAGTTTAGTAGACGCCGGAGATACGCACTAATTGAAGTGGCAAGCTTTTAAAATAATTGCAAAACATGCAATATAATTTTTTTTATGTCTAACAAAGAGCTGTAGCTTTCCTTAGAATGAGACAAAAGTAACAGCGAATTTCAAAGACCAATTTACTTTATTAATAAACCAAGTAAATAAAAAAAGTACAGCAAATAGTAAGAGTAAGTTTTAATTTTAGTTCAATTTTTTTATCAATCTTAAATAATTAATATTTTATTTCATCATGCTTTTCGCAAAATTTAACATTCAATTAATCTCTATTATTCTTTTGTATCCGTTATTAAATTCAATTCAATTCAAATTTTGTGCTGAAATTATCAGCTGTGACGTCACCAACATGGCGATCATGCGCACTGTACAACACTAAACACGCGCACACCGCTGGTATTTTTTAGTACCAAAGTGAATTAGGGTTGCTACCGAGCTAAGAGAAAAAAGAAACAAAACAGCAAGCAGCAAGTAGGCACAGTGAGAATGTATAATTTAATTTAACTTAATTACAATTAGTTGGCTGCGCTAGATTTTATTTTTCGTTTTTGTTTTCACAGCGCCCAGCAGTACGCAGTAATCGTTGAAAAGCTACGCAAGCAGTCATAAAGCGAAAATCAAGCGGTGTACATATTTCACATTGCATACAGCAGCGGGGACGGGCGTGAGAGAAGTTAGTGGTTGGAATCAAAAACCACTGCGAGCAAAATGCAGAAAAATTATAGCCGGGGCCGAACAGCGATAGCTCTGCTGTTTGCTTGCTGTCTGCTGGTCGGCACAGCCGGCGCTAATGCAGATATTGACGATTTCGACGATGGAGTCGTCGAAGATTTTCAGGTGAGCGATTTTCTACACTCAGCATTCGTTTACCGTTTACATGCCTGACATACATACATACATACACGTGCATGTACATTAGTATGTGAGTGTGCGTGTCTGTGTTGATTGGCGGCCGGTTACCACCGGCACACAAAGTACACGTCAGTAGCAACATCTGTTCTAGAGGAGAGCGTTAGTGTATTGTGGGAGGGGTTCATATGTGTAGGTTACGCGTGACAAGAGTTTATAGTACGAGCATGACCCGCGCGAAATCTCTTTGTTTGCACAAATATAACAAATTCGACATATAATGTATGAATGTGTCTGTATCTGTGTGTATGATTTATGCCTACTTACGCAAGGCCCTCTCGCTCTCTTTCCCACTCCATGTGTGTCCGTTTCTCTTAGTATGAAATGTGTGTCAACCGCGTGTTTTTCTTTATCACATCTTCCGTTATCTAAACGTTAATGTGAATGTATCTTTTGTACAGGAGGAGACAGCAGGTGTGGCCGCCTCAGAAGAACTGGTCTACGAGAGCCCCGTCATCGAGCCTGGAAAGTTCCATTTCGCTGATCACTTCGATGATGTTGCGGCATCACGCAAGCAATGGGTTCATTCGCAGGCCAAAAAGGATGACATTGCTGAGGAAATAGCCAAATACGATGGTGTCTGGAACTGGGAGTCACCACAACGCATTGTCTGGCCCAAGGACAAGGGTCTGGTACTTAAATCAAAGGCAAAACACGCTGCTATCTCTTCGCGTCTTACCAAAACGTTTGACTTCAAGGGCAACAAACCTTTGGTGGTCCAATATGAGGTCACAATGCAGGTGCGTTCTTATGCCATGCAGCAAACGCTATGCAGATTGCATCAGCCCGCAACAATAATCGGATAATCCAATTAATAGTAACTGACACTAATCGACCCAATATCTTGCCCCACTTTTGTTTACAGGAGGGTCAAGAGTGCGGTGGTTCGTACATCAAACTGTTGTCAGCGGGCAAAGAAACGGATGACTTGACCACGGTAATTCATACACATTTGCTTCCCTTAGCATATTTACTATATGTATATTTTCTTTTTGGTTTCGTGTAGTTCAATGACAAGACACCATATACCATTATGTTTGGGCCCGACAAGTGCGGCAATGATGTGAAAATGCACTTCATATTCCGTCATGTAAATCCAATTAACGGCACCATAACTGAGAAGCATTGTAACAAACCAAAGTAAGTGGCGGCCCCTATTGACAGACCGCCTTTCCCCTTCCCTACCTATACATATGTGTATATATTTTATTTATATGTATCAACCCCACGACTGTTTGCTGTGCTCATTGTAGTTGACATGTGCAGAGATAAGCCGCGCATCAACAAATACTTCTCTATTTCTCTATTTACCCCATGGCAAACAGCTACTGGTGGTTGACGTTAATGGGCTGCTCGGTCATTCACTTGTTCGGTCGTTCTTGTTTTTCTTATTTTCAGAAATCGCTTGGAGGAGCCATTCAAGGACAAGTTGCCGCATTTGTATCAACTGGTGGTGCGACCAGACAACAGTTTTGAGATACGATTGGACCATAAGATCATTAATGAGGGCTCTTTGCTGACTGACTTTAAGCCAGCCGTCAATCCACCTGCAGAAATCGATGACCCCACGGACCAAAAGCCAGCTGAATGGGATGAGCGCGAGAAGATTCCCGATCCGACGGCACAAAAGCCAGATGACTGGAACGATGATGCTCTGCCGCAGATACCCGATGTGAGTGCTGTTATGCCCGATGGTTGGCTTGAGGATGAGCCTGACATGATTTCGGATCCGACTGCCGTGAAACCAGAGGACTGGGATACCGAAATCGACGGCGAATGGGAGGCACCGCTGGTCGATAATCCGGCATGTGAAAAGGCACCTGGCTGTGGTGCATGGAAGGCACCACATATTCCCAATCCCGAGTACAAGGGCAAGTGGCGAGCACCCATGATTGAGAATCCCAATTACCAGGGCAAATGGGCACCACGGAAGATTGCCAATCCCGACTTCTTTGAGGATCTCAAACCATTTAAGATGACTCCAATCGTAAGTAACTTTCATAGATTACTCTTTAATTTTCCTTCAAATCGAATGTTTCCTATTATAGAGCGCCGTTGGTCTGGAGCTGTGGTCCATGTCTAATGAGATACTTTTTGATAATCTCATCATTACGGATGATGTGGAAGTTGCACGTGATTTTGCTGCCAACAGCTTTGACATCAAGCGCCGTTATATTGATCGCGAATCGGTAAGTTGGCCAACACTAGTACAAATAAACTTTACACACACAAACACAACAGAACAAAACACTATAATCACTGGCTAATCTCGTGAATTAATCTGCAAACGGAAGAAAACTTTGTGGCATCGTTTGATGCGCCATATGAACTATAAGCCCGGCTGGTGGGCCTTGTATTTCCTATATTTACTGATCCCTGCCAGCTGCTACGTCTTCTACTTGTATCGTCGAGCCAAAGAGGTTGAGACTTGAACTATTCATTTTATATTTGTACTGTTTGCACATACAAGTCACACAATCATTTATATTGCTATTGCACAACGCACCATTATTGCTATTTGCTTATTGTTGTAGGATTCATTTGTGAATAAGGTGCTAGAACTGGCCAAGACCTATCCCACGGGTTGGGGCATTGGCTTGGTAGTGTTTATATCAATGACTGTCATCGGCATCTACTGTAGATTTGGCAAGCCCAAGAATCAGGTAAAGTTGCTACTACGGAAGAGTTCATTGTTAACTTATTGTTAACCTCAATAATTTGTCTTATAATAGGATTCGGCGGCAAATGCAGCTGCTGCTCAGGCCAAGAAAACCGATGAACTGCAACCCGATGATGAGAACGAGGCCAATGGTGAGGAAGATGAGAGCGAGGAAGATTCATCAGCCCAGGCGGCTGGTGAGAGCAGTAAGGCAGACAATACAAAGTCTGCTAGCCCCAAAAAGAATAAGAAGTCTGATTTAGATATTAAAGAGGATGATAACAGCGACGAGCCCACACAGACTGAGGTGCGTTTATAGTTTACACATGTTCTATGATTGAGCAGATTGTTAACTTTTTGAGTTTTTACAGGAATCCAAAACGAAATCCGCTCGCAAACGTACGGTGCGCAAGGATTAGGATGGATGCAATCACTGCAGCTCGGATTCATATTCATACATGCAACTTAACCTAATTCCAAGTTACGATTTAAAACTTAAAAAACAAAACGGAGTGTGAACAAATAAACAAGTAACATCATCGTTAGCACACTCAGTTTGGGAATCGAATAACACCCACGATCACGAAAGCATGCCTCATACCAAAACTCTTCTTGGTAGTTCCACAGTTGATATCACATACAGCTGCTAATTTAATAAACTAGTTTATGTGGTTTGATTTAGTTTTCTTCTACGTACGCATACATATATTCTGTATTATCATTGTATTTTTATTACTCTTTTGTTGTTTAATCTCCAAATCTCTGATGATTGATATGTGTCCTCGGTTGTTTATAAAATTTATTTCTTTTCTTTAAATTTTTAATGAAAAATAAAGCTAATAAGTAGTAGAAAAATGAGGGAAACTAAGATAGTGAAACCAATAAGCGATACGTACTCCATTAAAGAGAGAAAAAGGGAAACATCTAGTTTAATATTATGTAATTTAAACGAAATTTATTAATACGCTAGTTATACTCAGAGTTTAAACAAATTTCATTTTGCATTTGTAACAATGAACGACAAAGTTAAAAGCTACAGCGTAAATAAAACTAAATGTCAAAACTAACTAAAATGTATAAATTATTTGAAATCAACAATGAATACATCCGTAATCAAGCAGCAACCCGGAAGGACTAACCGACTACCGTTTTAAAAAACCTACAATTCACTGGCAAACTGGTGTATTCCACCACCAAATGACGCTGGAAATGAAGGTGGAAATGGTCGTGTAATGTGTTAATTTAAATGTCAAACCCTTGTAAACTGGGAAATGTGATTGAAAATTGTGAGGGCGACGCGACGACCAAATCAGATTCGAATTGGATTTATGCTTCATGGTGCATGCAGCGACAACCACTGCGTTGTTGCAGGTACGAATATGTGTGCGTAGGTGTATTCTTGTTATTGTGGTTTTTAGAAATTTATTTGCAAAAACATTTGATTGTTTACCATGATAAAAAAGGCCATCAGTGTTTGTCAAAAGCCCTTCAAGATATTGATTCCAATTAAGAATAGTATTTGATATGTTAAAAGCACTTTAAATTCATGCAAATATTTACCGTCTTCACCGATTTAATTCAATTTCCTACGCCCATAAATAAGCCAAAACCAGACAGTTTTGGCCATAAAGGCGAAAGGGCAATTGTTAATGAAATTGTTATGACAGCCCCCCCAAAAAGCAATGTATGAACTTATATGAAGGGATTGCAAAATACTTTACATTCAAATTAGATTTATGGCCGCCAACAGATGTGCTCGGCGATTTCGTCTATTTTGCCAATCCGGAGATATTTGCGGCACAAAAGATTAAATGGTTTGCATGACTTTTCCCCAGATGTCTGGACCGATAACGTTTCGTATTGACGCACTTAAAAGGATTAACATTTTTCGTGCTGACTGTCGCGACGTTGCATATTAAAATAACATGACCGACCGCAGTCATGAGTGGGATTCGATCCCGTTGCTGTCCCACTCCTGTCCCCAATTCGCTTTTATACTTCATAGACAGACAGAAAACCTCAAGGGTTTCTAGGCTGCAATTACGCCGTCTGGTGGCCAGTGGTTCCCAGACCACCAGATTGTCATGCATAAGCATTATAATTTTAATAAAAATGTTGTGTTTTGTCAAAGGCAGGAAAGAGCTTTGAACCCTTCAAGCAGATAATAAACATTCAGAAGCAGGTTCAGACATAGACACAGACGATAACGACAACGTCCCCAAAAATAAAAAAAATAAAACTCCACAAACGGCGGGTTTCCGAGTGAGCGCTTTAAGTAGAATTAGTTTAACATTTTTGGCTGCGGGGTCAGCAACAACAGCACTTTGGGGACTCCCCCAATATAGCAGTGGAACCAGCCGGAGCAGTAACTGAAACGGGTGTAGCATTGAAAGATATTGAAGCCACTTCGAAAATGCCAATCGATGCGTAAGCAAAAGTCCTACGCCATATGCAGTGTTTTTGCAGCGAACCCTTGGAAAGGACAAGTTGGGGTTGCTCCCAAGGGTTGGTCGCAGTGTTCTCGAATGTGTGGTTTACTACCGACTCCACTTTGCTATTTTTGGCAAGTTCCATGCAATTAAATTGCCCATTATCTGATCTAATCGCATTGCGAACTACCAGAAAACACGAGACTCCTGACTGCGAATTAATTGAGGCACATTGCAGGCTCGATTTCATCATAAAGATTATTCACAGATAAAAAGTCATAAAAATAAATTGGTTTTAAATATTTTACCCAACCAGAACATTTATAATATTTCTACAAGATTTATTCCCTATCGATATTGCTTCGATTGATTTCGTGCACCGATAATCGTCTTATTCCGCGTTGCAAATTGCAATAACAATTTTTCACTTGAATAGTTTAATCAGCTGATATAGACCATTTAGTGGGATGTATGACATGTCATCACAGAGCCTTATGTCATTACAAGTGACTTTGATTTTATATTAAAACGTTCCTAATGAATAATCCTTAATTGTAACTTAAAGAGAAGTCAATTTATAGGAAGGTGGGTAAAAGTGAAAGATTCAAGCACATTTTACGCAGAATTTATTTTCTTTGATTTTTAAAGTAAAAAATTTAAAGTAAAATAAACAAATAATTTAAAACAATTAAAAGTCAGAAGTCAAATTAACTAAAAATTAAGAACACAGTATAGTCGCCTTGCGACTTTTGAATACCCATAAATCAATTTTAATATGTTATTAACAATGGGGTGTGATTTATTCAGGTGACGGACACTAGGAAGTTCGATTAAAATAGCTTGGTAAACACAGAACATTATTATACAAATTCATCTCTAGAGAATATTTTCGACCGAATATACCTATGGCTACACGACTTATTCAATCCGAATGAAACTTAGTCAGTATGATGAATGTTTTTGTGTCAGTTTCAGTAAGATAGATTGGTAAATACAGCAACTTTTCTAACTAGTTTATATTGTGAAGTTTAGATATAGTTGTCCGATTTGGGTCTAACTTGCTAAGTATGTATGTATATGTATACCATGGAAACGTATATATGTATGCCATGTAAATTTGGATCAGATAGCGTACCCAACAAAAGAGGTTCTATTCTACAATATACCTGTTTCTCACCTGTTTTAACCTTGCGATGAACATGTAATTGTATGATTTATATTTAAGTTTTTACAACTATAACTATTATAAAGATTCCCCTAAAATAATAGAATTTGATAGTTTAAAATAATAATATTTTATTTTACCAAAAACAATGTTTACTGATATTCCGCCAAATTTAGGTTGTGTTCAAATTAAATTATTTATTGAAATTAAATTATTTGCTCTTCGTTTACAATGGTAACTTCGTTATTCGAATATTCGAATAACTTAGCTATTAAAGTTTCTGCAATATAACTACACACTTAGCAATATAAATGCACTACAGCCAATACAGTGTTCGATATAAAAAACAGTGCTGCCCAATCTTCACTTGCCAGTGCTACCCATTTGATAAAAGTGCTCAAGTTTACTCCACACTTAACGAAGCACACCACCATAGTCGACTTTCAAACCTTTTAGTTGCTTGACGTGCATCACAATATCACCTAAACTATAAGCAATGTATCTCAATACTTTTAAACTGTGCAGTAAATCTTACATAAATTAATATAATGCTTATTAATTTCTGTCCCTATGGAGCCTTTTAAAACAAGCTGGTATTGTGAAGCAAACAGTATTTATATATTACTATTGTGCACAAAACTTGATTAACTGGACACAAGTCCCGCATTCTCAAGGATATTGACTGCAACAAGGACACTAATGGTGCTGGTCAGCCAATCATTAATAATGTCCTTGCCCAGTTGCATACTCCTTAGATGCAAACGGTGCAATCTGGTGGTGTATGAATAATGAAATTTTATTGTAAATCGTTTATCTTCATTACGCGTTCAGCGTCATAACTTTCTGAATAACCACAACAAAAAAGGAACTGCAGAAAAAAGTACAAACTGGTTTAGAGACTGTTAAAAATGTGCCGCTGACCGTTTGGGTGTTGGGCAAGGTTCAAGTGACCACCCCAACTTGTTGTAGGGAATGCAACCCTTAAGTACGTTTTGACTGACCCCTTTGCCTCAGCCCTAATTAAATTTCCTTTGTGCGGCGCATTTAGTTTGTCTTTTGATAGCCTTGTTCTTAAGATTAAGCCTTTGTTTTTCCATTTAACGCTTAATTTCAGCATTTTGATGGCCTTACGTGATTCACCCGATCAAATCCGAAACGAAGTTGACCCCTCGTTAGCTAAAAAACTGCACAGATCGGTTACAATTACAAATTCTTTTGAATAAAGCCAACTGACCGCGACTAAACAAACATTCGACGGGTCGATTTCCATTTGACTTACAAAAAACGGTAATGAAAAGAAATGAAAAAACTTTAATTGCATTAGAATCTGGCTGCAACGGGTCGACTGACCATTGTCCAGTCTTGTTTACTCTTGGTCTGCCCCGGGACCCGAACGCTTAACCTTTTGAATATTTAGGAGCACTTGAGGTTTCCGCTTTGTTCCGTTCATCCGTGTGTGGTCGTGATCAGCTTTTTTAATGCACTTTCCGGTTAAAGCAAAGCCGAGCCGAGAAAATTGCTTATGCGCGTACTCCTATCGAGTCACTGAATCAACTCCCATTGTATGCGAATATCACTCGGTTTCTTAAATTTTTATTGTTATCGTTTTGGCTAAGCGGATCAGTTTCATGTCCAATTTTAACTACCGCAAACATTTGCATGTGAAGCTTTTCCTTTCTCTGCTCAATTTTTCGGCAATTTTCATACGCTGTGGTAAATTATATTTCGAATTATTATTTCGTACGTGCGCTACACATTTTGATGAATTTGATGATGTACAAAAATTCCATTACTTTCAACTATATTCCACACAAAAATGGGCACGGCATCCTCAGCATTGCGTGTCTCTACGTGGGCTGCTAAAGGCACCAAAATTAGCTTTGATCCGACAATCATTAGTACTCGAATTGAACTCGCAGACACTTGCATACAAAGTTCTTAAAGGGCCATTAAATTGCTCAATAAACTCACAGACTTGAAATCAAAAGAGTTGGCGTCTTGCCAGCCTCCAAAATAGGAGCGTCACTTCGAGTGGGCGCAGTGCACTTCAAACTGGGCGTAAGTTTCTGTCCGATTCTTGTCGGAATTCATTTTAAGAGTCGGGGAATATTGGCCAGGTTTATGAACATCGTTGTTGTGATAACATGTGGGCGTTTAGATCATAAATTACTAATTTTTTGGCACACTATATCGAAATAAATAAAAGCGTTCTGTAAGTATGTTCGCATGAATATCTTTTCTACAGTTCACAATATATAATGTTCAGCAGCAATGCCTAAATAATTTCTTTTTTAATTCTTTTGACTCAAGTCAAAAATGCAACCACAATTATTAATTATTTAAGAAAAAGTAGAATTTAATTTTGTTATTTTGAAATTAAATAATAATACCAGCGGTAAATGTTTTGTTTGTTTAATATTGTTTATTTATTGGAACGAAAGGTAATAAAACAATGTTCACATAATAGAGTTCCTTATTTGAGGGGAATTTTAAGTAAATCGACAGCTAAAAACAAAGACAGAATATGGAATATTAGGATTAGTATTTAAATTGTGTGTTAAAGAGTGCTTAAAGTAACTAAACTAAAAAAAAATATATAAAAGTCACCTGTCCCAACCTTTTAAGCAAATCAAATTTCGATACTTGGCGAGAGTAGAATCGCTTATAGAGGGAGAGAACAACAGTTGTGGCATGGAAATCCGCAAGACACGGTTCAAGTGCCAAGTGGCAAGTTGGCTGAAAGGGCAAAAAGCCGCGCGCTTTTTGCAGCCCACATGCGGCCAGGTCAGGGTCCAAGTAGGTGTGTTTTAGTGTGTATGTGTATGTGTGTTCTACGGTTCGGCGAGTCTTAACGCTCATAGTTCCCCTTTGAACCCCAAAGAAAGTCACATAAAAAATACACTATAAATGGAACACCTGATCAAAATTTCAAATTATTACGACGAAATGAACTAAACATAAGGACAAAACATTCATAGCTCGTGCGCGAGTTGTTATCACACACAAACACAAACACACAAACACACACACACACACACTGTCGTAGGCATGAAAATGCTTTGGTCTAATGAGCACCACACTAAAAAGTCAAAATGAAAAACTTCAAGTTGGTCGCATATAATTACGCGCAGAGAACTCAGCGAAAAGAGCCAAGAAAATGCATGTCTAGGGTATTTTAACTTGTGGTTGTTGTTGTTTTTTTTGGGGTTGGGGTCGCACTCGGGTCATTCCCAATGTAACATGCATGCACCTGACACCGCCGACTCATTACTTTTGGGTGCAGCAGCAGAGCAGCGGCAGCGGCAGCGGCCCAAGGAAGTTGAGGAAATGAGGAAGTGGCGCAGTCGCAGTCGCAGTCACTGTTGCTTGAGCTCTTTTCCTCTTTCCACTTTTCCCTTTGAGCGCGTGCTTCGATCGTAGCCAAAGTCGAAGGTGAAGTCGAAGGTGAACTCAAAGCAGAAGAAGAAGACAAACTCAGCCAAGCGCTCCGTCAACGTTAGCAGCATTATTTGGTCGCGGTTCGCTGATGTCGCTTATGTTGTTGCTATTGCTGCTGGTGGCGGTGGTGTTGGTGGTGGTGGTGGTCGCTATTGTCGCTGGCAGAACTAACCGTTTTCCCTGGCGACTAGCAGCAACCCTTATGAGTTTCTTGCGAGTTTTTCCTGCAGCGGGTGTTAAGAATTGGGCGCCAAAAACAAAAAGTAAAATGCAGTCAGCAGTCAATGACACTCACAGGACTCTGCAGCGACATATGCTGCTACAGCTCATGTCCTTTGGCTCGTGCCAACAAACATCAGCATAACAATTAAAAAAAACATAATATAAACTACGCCTAGGATAACACAAGGAACTTTTTGGTAAGCACCTTTTATGCTGATCATGTGGGCGCTTGTTTATCTATCGGACTGCATTTTAAAGTAGCACAGAGGGAGAGGGAAGGGGTAGGAGTAGTGCAGGAGTAGGAGTACAGCAGTGGTATGAGGGACGGCTGCTAGGGCGCGTTTTAAGGGTTTAACTTTGAGCTAACCAACTGACGCGCGGCGCTCTACTGATAATGGCCATATAGCACCACCGCCAACACCACCGCCATCGTCATAGCCACCGCTGAGTCATAGCAGCAGACAGACGGTTTGCAACGGTCACGCACGCAAGGATCTGCACGCTCTCCCTCAGTCTCTCTCCCTCTATGGCTCTCCCACTCACTCCCTCTCTCTCTCTCTGTTTCTCTCCCCCTCTGGTCATGTGCTCATATGGCACACATGTGCTGTTGTCCTGCGACTCTTGTTTGCTTTTCGCCGAGTTTGTTGAAGCTTCACGCCGTGCTGCTCTTTGTACGCCTTCCCACCCCGGTAATTGCCTCAAATGTGACCAACTGACTCGGTTTAAACTAGTCTGTTTCACACATGTGAACACCGCCTACAGTTTGTGTCCTTTTTATTCTATTTTCTGTTTCTTTTCTCTTTTCCTTGCCGTTTTGCTGTCCTGTTGTGAGTTTCACTTAGCGCGAAATTTTGCAATTATTAATTCAAGAAACAGGCGTCTATTTGACTTGGGCGTTGTGTTATTTGCCACTCCTAAAACCCAACCATGTGTGCCGTTGTCCACTTCAACCAAAGTACGCCTTACACTTCTGTTGGCTATTTTGTGCGGGAAATTTAAAGTATGTTAAGTTGATACTAAAGGACTTCTATGCCATGTGTGCTTCATGCTGAGCAACACTTTAAAACAGAACTTGTTTCTATTGGAAATCAAACTTTGTCTTACACAAACTAAGGTTGGAATTTTTATTGTAAAATATATATTTTTAATTAAACACAAAACTAAATATAAAGAAAATTATATTACATATTACATTAAAGAGTGGGATCTAATGAGTTTCGCTCAATTTAAAAAAAATAAATTGTAAATATTTAAAATAAAGGTAAATAATAATTTTGAACGGTTGGAAAACTTTTTGTCATTTTTAGTCAATTTAAACAATATTTCAAAAAATTTAAAAATCGTACCACTTCTTTTTACACAAAATATTAAAATGTTGTTAGTATTTAATAAATATTTGGTTAAATTTCTTCTCTTTTTAATTAATTTACTTACATTGCCTTAAAACATTCTTCTTATAATGAAAAATTCTTTAAAGCGAAATAATTTGTATAAACAGTTAATTAAAGCAAACTAAATACTTTAAGTCTTTCGAACCCATTGGAACTAAGGCTACAATTGCTGCTACGATATGAGCACTATAATGAACAGCAGTAAGTACAATATTCCCACATTAAATGACAGGAAGCTCACATCAATGAGCACTTGGAAGGATTCAGCTTTTGAGCACGTAGCAGCCACAATGAAACAATATATTTTAATATACTCTACTTGCCACAGCCACAGGGCAATAAAGTGCAACATGTGCACATTAAAAGTTGGCAAACTTATCGAATTACACAAGAAGTGGAATAAAGAGAGAGGGAGTAGGGGATAAGAGAGCATAGTCTTTGTAGACTCACACTTAAGTAGGTCGATCACTTTGCCCTTCGCCTTCAAAACTGGCGTCAAGATAATAAAAACTTCGAGGAGGCCAGGACCTGTGTGTGTTTGTGTGTGTGGCATCCCACGTAGCTGTTGCCGTTTAGCAGGACTAGTGCAAAAATATTGATCAGTAATAAAAATTAAACAGAAAGCAATAAAAATCGAAAATAAAAGAGAAACAAAACTGAGTCAAAAAGTATTCTGAACAAGTGCATCGTAAAATCAAATTAATAGTCCTTGTCGCAGGCCGTCAGGCTGTCAGGATGGCACTTTGTTTTGGTGAGAGCAGTGGGAATCCGTCGAGCGGAGTCCTGCGAACAATAGACAACTCGGTAATAAATTTTTCCGAGCACACAATGGCAAAAAAGGAAGAAAATCAGTTTGTCTTATCGCCCAAATGCAATCTCTCACCTTTCATTTTGTCAATTAGTTCAAGTGCACAACGAACAAAAACTACCTGATCCGTATAGCAAAATTGAATTCGAAGGCAGTTTGGTGCGGCAGAACCTCTTGTTGTTGTCGTTGTTGTTGTTGTGCAGATTTATCGACTGCAAATCAATAAAATATTTACTTCTTATTACGTGACGTTGAGTTCTAGGCGTAGTTGTGGGTGTGACGACAGGAGCACTTTGTACAGCACATGTTAGTGAGTCAGATTAACTGGGATTAAGAATTTCTATTGGGATTTCGATTGGAATTGGAATTGACAGGAGCTCACCATGTGCTAGATGTCCTGCGCGGTCAAGTGTGCCTCTTTTTGCCGTGCAATTAAGCAGCACGAAATGTTTTGCGATTAGATTTGCTGCGAAGGAGTGAAAAATGGTTGAAGCGCCGTGCAGTGAGAGGCACTGTGAAAGTCATTTTGAGAGTCACTGTGACAGTCACAATGTCTCCTGAAGAGTCCTTCGATATCCAGCGCGCGCTTATTCGCAGCTGAACAATGCGCTGCAGTTAATTGCAAAGCCACCAACAGAAAAGTAGACACTCGACGGGACAGGCGCCAGCTAAGAGAATACTTAATGAGCTCAGTGTCTAGGACGCAGGACAATTGTAAGGACATGTTGTTGTTGCTGTGCACTGCGTGGGACAGGCGCAGTGACAGGCTCTAGATCCCATGCAGCACTAGTTCCACATCCAGGTACTGTCACTGCCGCCGACCGTGCGAAATTGTGCGAGGATCAGGCAACACATGCTGACAATTTGACACATTATATTGCGCATCGTTTGCATAAATCGGAGTACTCTAATACCAAGTCAAACTGGACTCGACCTCGACTTGTGTGGTGGCAAATCATAATCGTTTGTTAACTCCTTCATGCCGCAAATCACTTGAAACTGAGCTGAGACTGCAGCTAAAGCCAATGCATTGTATAAATATAAAATATCCAAAAAAAATGTATATGTATATTAAGTGGCAGAAGGACTCGGGATACGGTACTGTCTTTGGCTTTTATTTGATTACTTTTTTGTTATTTCTCATAATATTTTTGCTCAATCCCGCCGACAACTCGTTTGTATTTAGCTTCCAAGAATTCACTTTGCTTGCCCCGAGGCGACCACACAGCCGCCAACACCAACCACAACAACCACAGCCACAGCAATAACAAGAACAACAATAGCGACACATACTACTTATATAAGGGGCGGCAAAACCTCAAAAAACTTCACTTTAACCTGTGTGCATTTATGATATATACTTATATTTTTTTGGTGTTTTGGGACCGCCGAATGACGTTGTACTTTTGACTCCTGAGACACCGACCGATCGAGCCGAGATCCTTGCTTAATGTTTGTGTCCCTATAAATTTGTGGCAGTGGTCATCTTTTGTCTTTTCCACAACACTCGAGCCGCAATTGTTTGCAATCGAACATATTGATTTACCGGGAGGTCTACGGGTCTCTGTTGATCAGGATACGATCTCCGTGTTTGCAATTTCATGGCTGTCCGACCATCCAAATGGGGCGGCATTGCATTTTTTTCGCGTGTCATGTGTTTTTACGATCTTATTCCTGCTAATGATCTCTTTGCAATAATGCCAAGTGTCTGGGGAGTTACCTAAAAACCAAAAAAAAAATCTTAATGGCCTGAGTTTCTAAATAATATTAGGCAACCCTAATTGTCTTCATATCCCCCTTATGGCAAAATTTTCCAGAAAGTTTCGCCATTAAATTAGTAGTAGTTTGGGTAAATATTTTTACATTGAATTTTGTTTAATAGGTTGAGTATAATACGCTCGTAGGACAAACAGACACCTTGTTGACCTGAAGCTTTAGTGAAATAAATGTTAAAATGGTGTATTGAATTAGTGATTTTTGATCTTTTCATGGAATTTAAATGTAAATTCAATAACTCAGATAATTTTAAACTTTGATAACTTTAAATCAGATATACAATAATATTAGATAAAATATCATAAGCTGATAAATAATAATCAGCATATAATCTATCTGAATAAAACTTTTTTAAAGAACAAATTTATTGATTTAGTATAACTTTGAAAGCCAAACTATTGTGAGCTTAAGTCACATTTTACCGCCGAGGTCCCTGTACTCCTTCTATTACCCATTTTACCATACTTATAAGTTATTTTAACCGATTTGTCCAATGGGAACTATAGGATGTAGTTGTCCAATCTGGATTAAACTTAGTGAGAAAAATTATAATAAAATATCTGTCTATAATATTACGAAAATACTTTTATACAATTTGCGGGGCAGTCATATAGACAGACTTTAGCTTTTAATTTGGTGACTCTAACTCTTATAGTCTCTTATAGACTGAGAGACAGACGGACATTACTTTATTGACTCGATTTGGAATATGCAACTTTATCAAGAAATGTTCAAATAATCTTTCAGTAAATAAGTTATCCACGGTAGAAATGCTGATCACGTTGTTAACCTGAGATTTTGGTCAGAAATTTAGCACCGTTATCCGGTCAATTAATTGAGCTTGAAAGCGTTTAAAACAAGTAAGAAAGGCTACAGTCGATCGAGCCGACTGTAAAAGACCCCGTACTCCCATAGTAGTGCCCACTTTATTAAAATAAAATTTTAAAATGAAATTAAAAAAATTAAAATGAAATATTTACATTTTGAATTAAAATTAAAAAGTAAATAAATTAACAATCGTCATTGTCAGCATTCGAACCCGCGATCCATACGAAGGTTCCATGTTGCGCCGCAACTCTACCAGTTGCACCACGACCCTCTTCTATTATTCTTCCGATTATTTTCAAATATGTATGTGTGCTCATATATATGTGTGTATGCATAGCATTGTTCGGCGCGGCCAGCGGCTCCGGGCAGCGCTGCCGCCAAAGCAGGTAGAGAAAACGTTCGAACATATGTTTGTATGTTTCTGCGTTTGTTTGTATGTGTTGCGCGCATGCAGTGATTTTGCAGTAAAATTACGTGCACTTTGAACCGTAATTTCTCTGTTGTTTGACATAGGATTTTGATGCCACTTTCAGGAAAGTTAGAAATAGTAATTCTCTAAGCGAATGTTAAATTACAACACTGTACTATTTGATTTATTGCCTTCAAAAAGGCATTGAAGCTGGAGAGTTTTTTAATTCTGATGAGCAAAGGGGGCGTGGCAGCTCAAAACTTTAAATGACATTGCATTTAGGCTGTCTCTGGGAACCTGAATTACCAAAATTGGTGCTCCTAAGTGCCATAACTATTGAGTTATTCGCTTAAAACACAAATTTTTTCGAGGTGTGTCTGGTTTTTTGCTTATTGCGGGGGCGGTAGGGGGCGTGGCAACAATTTGAAATAAACTTGATCTGCGTACATCATAAACGGACTTTCATTCCAAATTTGGTGTCTCTAGCTTTTGTAGTTTAAAAGATCCAGGTGTTCATACAGACGGACGGACAGACAGACAGACAGACAGACAGACAGACAGACAGACAGACAGACGGACAGACGGACATTGCTATATCGACTCGGCTGTTGATGCTGATCAAGAATATATATACTTTATGGGGTCGGCCACGCCTCCTTCTGCCTGTTACGCACATCTCGCTTCTGACAAACTTAATAGACCCCTATACTCTTTTTTAAAGAGTACGGGGTCTAAAAATGTATGGAAAAAATCAACAGATGTCGAATTTCGTGGCTAACGAGATTCTGCCGAAACCATGTCCCTCATCATTAATTAGAATGCACTTGAGCAAATCGGCCATGAAATTGGAGCAACCCTGATGACAGCTTCCAAATCAGTGCACACTCACCACACACACAGACACACACACACACAGAACACCACATCTAAATTGCTCAATCAATACCACATGCAAAGCATTTTCTGGTTCAGTTTTAGTTTCAGGTTCAAAAATCAATATACATAAATCACGGTCGACATATGGCCAATGACGCCAATGATTTCCAATCACTTTTTTTTTACTTTTATTTTTAAATTTGGGCTCTGACGGGTTGACCACTTCAAGAGATCCCGCTCATTCGAGGACAACAACGGCCACGACTCAAATTACCCGACATATCCGTAATGTGGAGTACTAAGCTAGCCAGCGCCTAATAAACACATAGCCATAAACAAAGCAGGCGGCAGCGCCAAAGATCTTCCAAAAAAATACAAAAATAATACCCAATTTGAGGCTACTGCTCATCCAGCAACTGACAACTGGCAACTGGATTGGAACAACTGTCGTTGTGTTTTGATAAAATCTCAAGTAACTTTGCTGCTCATTAACAGCACGTAAACATTGTTATTACTAGGGCCCAGAGTCGCGACTTGGCAGGATCAGCAATCATTCCGCTGTCCTGACTACCGCAGGATTCGTTTTTTGGGTTTGTTTATGCCGACGTCGGACACTGTAAAATACGAGTAATACAATCCAAGCTAAAAGTGCAGAAATCCCGCACATGTTTGCTTAAAGTCTGTGTTTGTAACTGACTTCTATAAATTAAATAAGGAACTAGCTGGCTTGCAGCCAAAAGTTATTAGGGATTGTTTATGTCAAAGTTAGACTTCTTTAATTATTTTTCAAAAGTCCAGAAATCCCTAACATGTGTTCATCTTACAAAAACAACCTGTGTGTTTATAAGTAATAAGTAGCAAACAAAAATCTGTGTTTGTAAAAGAATGACTTCTTCAAGTGTAACCAGTTTAAAGTTTGGTTAAGGCTTAGGTATATTTTTGCTAAAGTCCAGAAATCCTACGCATCATGTAAAAAAACCACTTCTGAAATCTATACAAAATTAAAAACAGACAATAGACTTTGTTTGCAACTGACTTCGAAAACATGAAATGGGGAATCGATTTTCCCAGGCCACATACAAATGGAGCCACATCACACATTTGGTCTTTTTATGCCCCTTTGTTTGGGCAGAAACAAACGCATCTCATCTCCAGAGAATGGTTTATAGTAGTTGGGTAATCTGTGAAAAAGCCAAACCCCCATTAAACCACAGGCACTCGTAACTCGTTTTCATTTCTTTTCTAAATAGAAAGAAGGGGTATTCAAAACTCGTTACAGCTCCTTTGACGTCTCCAAGTGTGCATAGACATGAAAAGGCTTCATCATCATCATCATCATAATAATAATCACAAGCCCATCCCGATCAACGTCCACGTGCAGGCCGCGCTTCAGTCTCAGCCTCAATCTGAGCCCCTGCTTAAGGCTACTGCGCGATAAACCTTGATTTCCCCCTACTCCTGTAGCTACTCCTACCCTACTCCTTCACCTACTCCAACTCCTATGTACTCGCCGTGCCTTTTATGTACCTGTTTTCAACCTGTTTGCTAGGCATTTATCAATTTCCATTTGTTATGTGTTTCTATTTTATTTCTCTCTATGCCTTCGTCTTCACCTCCGTCTTAGTCTTGTTTGTTTTCCATTTCTTTGCAGGAAATCTCGACAGTTCTTATGGGCCTTTGCCGACATCTTCTAGTTGGACTTTTCCCCTGCAAACCTGCAAACAGGTTCTATTGTTCTCTACCCCGTCGAGCAGTGCCTATGTACCTATTTACTCATGTACCTGTATGTATTGAGTTTTCCTCTATGCACTGATATTCTCAACTTGTTTTCTCTCCCTCTCCCACAACGTTTTCTCACTCAAAGGAGAAAATTATATGTTTTGATTTTAACGGAAAATTGCTGAGGCAACTTCAAGGAGGCTCTTTAGGATCGGTTTGGATAGTATCGTAGTGAACTCTAGAGCTATACAAACATTCTATTTTAATGACACACTAAAAGCAATCATCTAATTTTTATGTAACCTCTTCAAAATTGATCTAATGAAGGGTTGCTCAAAAGATTCTCACGACCGCTTGGAGGTCATTCAACCATTAGTCCAAGAAAAATCAAAGGGATCTTAAACCCTGCATTCCTGATTACCTATACTATACGATGATCACCTCAACATAATTGCTTTTTCATAACTATTGGATTTATGCATTGGATACACTGAATTTCACGGCTTGTTGGTCTTGGTCCTTTCAACAGCAAAGTCGAAAAACATAAAACGAGGCGTGTGCATAAAATATTTGATATTGATCTACAGAGATTGGTAATACGCATTACTCATTACCCAGATATAGCTACTGACTGATGCCAAATCAATTGGTTACCGCTATGCTCATGTGTCCTGCAGGACCCTTTACTTCGACTGATGATATGATCATTACAATGCACGTGTCGGTGTGATTCAAGTCCCAACCGACACTTGCCAAAAGGGTAATTAATGATGGCACTACCGTACACTGCTTTTTGCATACCGACCGACTATAGAAACTATACAGCTATAGAATATAGAAACCGCAAAGAATTGTGGAACTCCCTTCAGATTTTGTTACACAGTTTTTGCTCATTTACAACTCATTTTTTTGAGACTCTGCAAAAGGCAATTAACATGCCTGCATGATAGTGCAGAACACATAGTGTTTGGTAGGAACCTTTGAAGTACTGTTTTCGCAACTATTCAAGATCGAACAATGCTATTAAATGTACCGACTTCAAAAAGAAAGTCGATTCTAAACTAAGTTGGCTTATTTTAAAGTTTGCAGTATACCTAGAAGAGATTTATTTTTCTGGTATTTTCAAACACACATATAAAGTGTTGAATACCCCCAATGAATTCCGGTTAAGCACACCTCCAACGCTACAAAAATGGTTTCGTAAGACAAAAGGCAATGAGCTCCTAAAACTCTGTGTAAATAAATATAACACAACAAAATCATTTACATTCAAGTCAGAAAAACTATGCCCTTTGCATTTTAGCGGCAGAGTGTGAAAAACTATTACAGTCTTCATAGTCTTTGCCGCAACGAAGCAGGTTGGCATTAGCCTGAACCTGTACCCTGAGCCCAGTGCTCAGTGCCCAGTACCCAATATAGGACCGAAACAATAAACTGAAATCAAAAACCTCTAATGCAAACATTACGTAAGTCAGCTACTGTTAAAAACAATCC
Source organism: Drosophila acutilabella (assembly GCA_035046005.1). Classification (NCBI taxonomy): domain Eukaryota; kingdom Metazoa; phylum Arthropoda; class Insecta; order Diptera; family Drosophilidae; genus Drosophila; species Drosophila acutilabella. Next base: position 4,088,221 of record JAWNOK010000026.1, on the reverse strand, counting down.
AGTACTTCTCAGAAAAAACATAAAAACTTCCGTTCAACGCTCTCAAACTACAGATGTACTCAAAAATGATCATGTACTCTAAGCAAAAAAATAGATGAAAAAATTAAGTTGTCCGAAATACATGTGTGGATACGATTTTTGTTCCAGGAAATTGAACAATTTGAGAGTAATTTGCATAGCATAGGTCAGCTTCTCGGGGCTTAGAGGCGGCAATTTGTTTGACGACATATTGCTCAATGGCACGGATCAATGTGATTTGAATGGAAATGCGAATACTCTTGCAGATGTGCCACATAATACATATACTCAAACTATCTCTACTCTTTCGCCAAAACAAAAACGAGATCATCTCATATGTGCACAAAAGTATTTCGCACATTTAGACTTCCAAATGAATGGACACGTTCGGAAGAAGATCTGGTATCTAGGGTGTGTGTGTGGTCAAGAACGATCAGGATATATGTACAGTAAGATATATTCAGAAAGATTTTAGTTACCTAGATCTAATATGCAGATATTCGTATTCGCTCGGCATTGTGGTCAATTTTGGCCTGCAAACTGAACAGCAAAGTTGCAGAATTTTAATCAATTTACAATGACTTGACCCGAGGAACTAAGTAAAGGATCTGAGCAAAGGATAAGCCTACTTTAACTTGAAAATATTGCTGGCTCAAGGCTTTTTGTTCAAATTGTTTTGAGCAACACACAACTAACTTGCATATTGTTTTGTTCAATTTCTTAATGAATATAAAGCAAGTATTTTGTATATGTTTGGTGTACGGTGTAAGGTGTATTGTGTATGTGTGTGGGTGTGGGTGTGCTTGCATATATGCGTGTGTAATATTGTTTCAGCAGCAAAACAATTCTAGAGAGTTGCTCGAGCCATACAATCACAAATCTTAAGCCGCTCTTCGATCCTTTTGGTCATCCTTTTGGTCACGATGTGAGTCCAAGATACCGACTACGAAATGCGCACACCACTGGCACACACACACAATTATACTATGTTTAGTTATTGGCTTGCAAAATGAACAGTTTGCTTCAAATCCTTTTTTCCTTAAGACAGCCTAAAAATCCTTTCACAGTAAAATTCATTTTTGACCCAAGACAAAGTCCAGAAAGAATTGTGAAAAAAAGAGCGCCAAAAATAGTTTTGTTTTTAGTCCCTTTTTAGTGTTACCCTAGATAAACTACATGTGGAAATTGAACAAATTCGAGTTGGTTGCATTTCGAGTAGATGCTATCATATGCTCGGCTGCACCTCAAGTGGACACAGATACAGATACAGCAATAGCCAAGGAAAAAGATACAAATGTACAATATATATGGGTTTTTTGAAGCAGTCAGCTGACTGATGCCGGTCCAGAACCCAAACCGTTAGACAAGTATTTGTGGAAATTGTGGAAATCCTTGCAGTTTCCATTGTTGACAGTATGGTGCAGTGATGCGTTTATCATCTCCAGAGATTTGGGACCTTAGATAGCAACAGTCATATTGCTGCACTTGTGCTTCCTTTCTCTATTCCTCTCCTTCTCTCCTCCTTTTCTCTTTCCATTCCTATCGCTCGCCTTTCACTCGGCCGCAACTAATCTGAGTTCGCCATAATAATTATTTGTTCTAGCATCCCTGCCTGGCAAATGGAGTTATATACGACCAATTCCGATAATGATGATGCGAAAAATGTTCAGTCTTATCACGATATACTTCCAAGCATCTCAATTCCTGTGTCCCTTTCCAGCCATCTTCCTTTTTTCCTGCTCCCTGATCTCCGTTCCTGTAATGTATATGGATTTGTGTGCTGATTTTTGGCCACCATCGTGGCGGTCAGATTAAAATCAATTAGCCATCAAATGAAACAACTCACTTTTGTGTGGGCGAGACTTTTGAGTACATTATTTTAGGTAGTTATCTTTAAATATAGTTATTCTTTGATATTTTAATTGCTTTTTAAAACCATTTAAGTATGAGTTGATAATGACAGGTTGTTGATAGGATGTAAGTTATATATTTATGTTACTAGTCATTACTATTAGGAATTTCAATGATATTTTAAGAACATTTTATGGAGTTTTTAATTTTGTAAATTTTGCTAAAAATTCTGAATTTAAATCCAAAATTCCAAGAGCATTTTATCAGCTTCCGGGGCTAATCAAATTCTGACATGATTTAGAATTGAGTTCAGTTTGAAACCCCAGATTTTTTCCTGTACTAATATCGTTTACACACCATTATTACATTTCGATATTAGCATATTAAAAGACATGATTCAACGTGTTTACTACCTGTTGTTGTAATAGTTTCTCAATTAAGCCCTGTTTCCAATTGACTTCGTGGACTGTTTAGTATTTTCCACGCATCATCATTTGTAACTTCCTTCCGTCTCTGCGACTGCAAATCGGCTTATAAATAGTTTCGCTTTCTCTGCTTCTTCCGCTCTCTCACTCTCTCTCTCTCTTTCTCTCTCCCTCTTCTATACCCTGTTAGTTTTCTTCTCTTTGTTTGGGATGCAAGCTAGAATGTGTTGGGTTGCTTGCTCCTTGGATGATAAAAGTAAACAAACCTGTGTTGGGGTAAATAAACTTGGGTTGATCGACGCCAGATACGACCAGAAGGAAAACAGCATTCTAAGAAATAGATGATGGGGCCTCTGGATGTTGTTGTTAATGTGGTAAGAGCAATAAAAAGAGGAGATACTGGATACTAGACAAACCAGTTGGTGTCGTGCCAAGCCACAAGAACACACACACAACACACATGTAGCGACACAACGGGCGCCTTTCAGTGGACCCTAAAGAAAATCAGGAAAACCATACAAAGGAGGACTGTACTTTTAGTGCTGGCCAAGACCAAGAAACGGATGCCAGTACCAGTTTGGAGCCAACAAACAAACAAATAAGCGTGCAACTAGCCATAGAGACTTGACGCTGACTGCAAAGCCGACTGCAATGTCGACGCCAACTGAGGCACGGCTTAAGCGTGATTACAGAGAAAAATACTTACATGACAGAGGAGGAGAACGGATACGAGTAGAAACCTCGGAGCGCGACATGCCTAGCATAATAAAGGGGTACGCTCCAATGGGCAGTCCAATAATACACTGAAAAAAAGGAGTTGATGTTAAAATCAAAAATAAATTATCAAAATATGTTACAGAAAGCAACAATCATATTTTATTTGTATGCTTAGTACTTAAAACAAACTGAAGAGAAATTAATCCAAGACAAATAATAGTTTTAATTCTTTTTAATACGAACTTTATTTTATTTAATCTATTATCAGAACTCAAATTGGCTTTTATGAAATTAGTGTACCGAATGGATTTTTTAAGTAATAAATTAGGAAATTTATAAAAAATTAATAGTCCCAAATTTTTTTTTTAGTGCATACCATACAATACCTCAACAAGAACGGCCGCAATGTAAATGTTTATGTATATATGGGATACCCAACGATCCAACGAACGCCTAGGCACCAAAAGGTGACTGATCTTTACAATTCGACACTTTGACTTTACAATAACAACTACAACAATAACAACAACAACTGCGAAGAGCGCAATCAAAACAAAATTCATCGATGTTGAAAACAGAGTTGTATAAAAATCGAAAGGTGAGTGGAGGGCAAAGCAGAAAAGAAGAAGACATAAAACAAGTATCCAACAACCTAAAGGATGCACAACACGATAGCGGACACCGAGTTCGTGTGTGTTGGTGTTGTGAGTGTGTGTGTGTGTATGTGGAGGTAGGGTCAAGGTAAACAGAGATTTACCTTTATGATGGATATTGCCTGGCTAAGCATATTAATGGATTTTCTTTCCAAGACTTTACTCCCTCCATAACCCAGTCACAATTCGAAGGCAATCAAAATCAGGCATGAAGGCAAAGCCGAAACCGAAGCTGCTGTGGAAATGCTATTCTGGAAAATGCATGCTCCTAAGTACGATAAATGTAAATGTAAAATGTAAATGGATCTCGGGGTTAGGTTAAACCAAAAGCAAAAACAAAACCAGTTTCTATATCGTCGCACCGCATTGCACTGTGGCAAATGTAAAAACTTGTTGTAGTAGTTATTCTTCTGACAGATGGGCAGCTGCTAGGCTCTAGAGTCTTAGCTTTAAGCATAGTCACAGATTTCAGTGTAGTGAATTCTGACTGAATTCAGTGCAGAAAAGCTGCAGCCAAAAAGCAATGAAGATCAACCCCTTGACGCTCGGGGCTGGCCAGCTTGTCAGTTTAAGTCGCAGATAAAATGTGTGCTGAGCAAGCATTTTTATGATGGAATTATTACATCATTCATCTTCATCAACAATGCGACAGACACAACTCTTAGCTCATCCAAGTCGGAGTGAAACGTGCTTATCAAATGCATAATTTGCATACAGTATGACAAACTTGTGGCTAAGTTGAACATACGGGCTCCGGGGTTGTTGCTGGGAAAAACTAGTTGGAAAACTCTCTGTCACTGATATGTAATCAAATTTGTACAAATCTCTGCAAACATGTATTTGTAAATTATCAAGTTGTCCTCTTACCAGGCAGTAAAAATAATTCCTAAATCTAAGCCTCATCAAAAACTGTTCTTACGTTATAAAATATGTACTGGGTTTATTTGATATACAAAATTTCGTGAAAAATCCCCAAAAACTGTTATCAAATTTATTGTCCTTTTTTTTCCCAGAGTGTTACAATTTCTTCGCCTCACTTACTGGTAAAAATTCCCGGAAAAAAGCCGCCTAAATCAAAGCCAACCCGATGTCGTACTTACAATCAGATACTCGATTTTGTCCGGCCTCACACAGCGTTGAGTGTCTGAATGAAATCTGAAACGGAAGGACAACGACAAACAGCGCCACCAACAAGGAGCTAAATGTAAAGAAATTCCTGAGATAATCAACAGCATTATCTGTCGATTATGTGTTGAAAATTCCCTGAAAATTGCACACCGACTGACGATTGCGAAATATAATAAAATATAATAAAAAAGAAATGCATTGAACTAGATCCGGATGATCGTGAGATGATGATGTTCTCGCTGTCGCCGATGAGTAGGAACAAAACCAGGAACACCCGAGTGGCTTCGCATCCGCTTCTCGTTTTGCAAATGTGAGCTCATCAAACCCTCGGTCACTTGAGGTCTAAGCCCGGCCTTAGCCAACATTAAAAAACCAATGAGGAATGCCGCAAAAAATATATCCTGCACCCAAAGAAACGGCAACTGAGGCAAAACCGAGGCAGTAGAAAGGCGAGGGAGTGTGAGAGTAAAAGAGAGAGTGCGATGGAATGAGAGGAGAGTGGGGGAAATGAACGTGAGAATTTAATGGTCGAATGTCCTTTAAAAATTTGTTTGGGAAGTAGCGCTGCGTTTATTGTTCCTGAAGTACTTGTAGAGATTTGCTAGTTGTGTCCTTATTATCCTGCCAGCGTTGGCATTGTTGCCGCACAATGAGAACACAGTGAACAGGATTTTTTTACAGCGTTTCCAACGAATTCCGTTCGCTGAATGAGATCACATGAATGAAATATCCATTTTTTGCCATTAAAGCGAAATTGCCGCGCGGTTTTCGTGCAAAAAGGACGGAGAAAAAATAACACAACACATGACAGAACAGGCGTGAGAAGGAAGATTTGTGGCCTGGCCGACAAGTTTATTTGGGCAAGTGTATGTTGCATATATTATTACATAACCTGGGTGGTAACTGACACACACGTGACATGCCGACAGGAAGGATCCGAGCAGTATAACAACAATAACAAAAATCACAAGGACTTAGGCCGCACAGGCTGCCGGCAGGAAATAAGGCGTACGGATTTTTGCGCGCCAAAAAGTGTTATGTAAACATTTATTGTCATATCCTGTTAGCCCATATCCTTGACCCTTTCGAGCATGTGTGAAAATCAATGAAAATTTTGTATGCAAATCGAAGATTTTTGTAGAAATCGCACATTAGACAAGGCTTGCCAATGGCTTTGGCCGTTAACATTATGCAACATGCAACGTGTAAGAAGCGAAGGTCATTTCGGGCTGCCACACATTTATTCCGATTTAAGCCATTAACCATTTGGCCACGTTGCGTTTTTATGTAGGTGCGAAATGACACATTTTGGCCGGGTCACAAAAACCTGCCGCGTCATTCACTACGCTCCTGCCGCCTGTGCGTGCCTCGCCCAAAAGGTTCAAACCAACGACTGCAACCTGTTGGCAAACCTTGCGATTTGTCACCTGAGGCGACATTCAGAACGCAACACAATCCAGCTGAGTTTTTGCTTTGAGCCTTGTCACCTATTCCCATTGATAGGCATGTTTTTCACAGAACAAAATGGTTTTTCATTCACGAATTCGATTTCAGTGATTCTCTTGGTGTCTCTCTGGGGGCGAAATGGGTTTGATTATTGTATTTTAAAAATTAATAATTGATATTTGTGCATTTCTTGCGAAAATATTTGTATGCAATTTTATTGCCATATCATTTCCTTTGCGAAATTCCCAATTTTATTTTATTCAAGCATAAGAAACATTTATGCAACTAGCGTTTTCATTATTTATAAGGATTGAAGAAATTACTTTTGTTTTGGTTTATTTTTCCGCTTAATTGTGTACGTGCCCAGTGCTGTTTGTTCTGGTATCCTTTGAGTTTATTTTCCCAGCTAGGATTTCCTGGAAACGCCAAACTATCAATGGAAAGTTAATACCTATTTCGGAGACAATCACCATTCACTTGGCCAGGACCTGTTTAAGCGATCTAAAGGGGCACTTTGATAGCAGTAACCTGTCAACATAATTAATCCCCTCCCCGTTGAGATACACAGCTCCCCATTAGCTCAACAAATCAGCTGATGTCGGCGCCGCCTTTGAGCCGACGCAGCAAAACCAAAAACCTAAAAACCAAAAAATTATGAACAATTCATAAAAAATAGACCTGCATTCAGTGCTCGACATTCCCAAGGATGTGCCTCTGAAATTGCTGTTGTGTTAATTGTCGAGAATGAGATCGAGGACCAAGACGAGAACGAGGTCGTCAAGCCATGATTGCGCCATTAACGCTCCCACGGCCTCGATCAGGCTTGGCCAACTCAACTCGTAGCTGTTTTTTATGCCATTTACAGAGAAATCTTGCAACAAATCACGCTCTCCTTTGTGGCCTGCTCACGGCTCTCAGTTCTCGGCTCTCTGCGTTTTTACCACTAAATTTCGTTTCTTTATATCAATTCAGAAAAAAACTTTGTGTCTGTATTTTGACCTTTATTTGTGTGTCCTCGCCACCAACACAGATACACACACCGCCGAATTGTAGGGTATTCTTCTAAGGTCTAAGTGCATTGGTTTTATTTTGAGGGGGTCGAAAAGATCCGAATTTGAGTCCTTTGTGACGACGCAATTCTTTGCCATTATCGAGTTTAAGAGGAGCGGCGAAACCTGTTCGTATTGCACTAGATCCTGGTGGATTGATTTTTATTAGGATGCCCGTCCTAATTGCGGTGAGATCTTGTACGGCATTGAAGTTAATCATTTTGTACCTGCGGCTTAGACAGTCAAACAGTCAGTCGTTCAGTGCAAACATGGCTAACACATAGACAAGGTCTATTTTTCCCTGCAAATGGATATTTTGCTGCTTTTCACAACCCAATTTGTTGGTTTTGTTAACATTTTTGGATACTTTTGTGAGCTGCATCTTTTTTCTCTTCTTTTAGGATCGTTATCAGTTTGTTTCATTGTGCTTTCCAGGTTTTATGGCAATGGTATTTCAGACTTCCTGTGAGAAAATCTATAGTTGATGGCCCAACAACAACTTGGCAGACAAGTCATTAGCTCGATTTGGCTAAGCAAAAAGGGGCCGAGCTGGAGACGAGTAGTGTGAGGAGCTGGCCGGGGATCACCCAGGTGACAGTTGCCCAATAGATACGAAAAAAAAAGTAAAATTAAATCTACATAATGACAGCACAGGCGATAGAGCATAGGAACTAGTTCAGCTTGCAAATTACTAACCGGTATTGGAATACTACACACGAACTTACTTTATTCTGGCAATTCCCAGACAGGATATCAGCCGCATCCTTGGCCGGAATCGTCAGCATAATATACACCGCGGGGTAGCGCTAAGGTTGAGTTAAGGTCATGTCAAGGCTGCCTTGCAGCAAACAACTTTGCATAAAATATTTGAAAATGTTTTCATTATGGTAAATAGACACAAAAGCCGCTACAACACAACACAGCAATTGCAATCATGAACAACCCATGAGCCAAGACCAGGAACTGAAAACTGAAAACCAAAAACCAAAGCACCAAGATCCTAGAAACACCGCAAGTTCCCACAAAACCAAGGGTTGTGCCGATCTCCCTCTCTCTGCTTGTCTAGCTGCTTGTCCCATTCGCAGCCCTAACAAAACTGCGCTATATTGGTGATAAATTAGTTTAATGGCCGTACACCCAAATTTAAAATGTAAAAAAAAAGGGCAGTCGACCACAGTCGTCGTGGCGAAGCTTATTCCGCGTTTTTCATTTGCCCAAAGGCAAATTTTGGCGGTAAAATGAAGCCGTTTTCTCTGTTTTGGCTAAACACTAGGACAACGCTCGTGTACGTGTCCGTAAATACACTCTATGCTTAACAATAGACGTGTCCGACAGAAAACCAACCGAACTACATGCGAGTAGCCATAATGAACTGACCAAACAATGCGCCAACTTTTCAGTTAAAAAATCTACAAAAAAAAAATAGAGTAAAGAAACACTGAGGACACGACAAGAGAATCACGTTCTAGAAATTTTCACATCGCTGATTTCAAACACAGAACAAGATCAAGAGACTGAAACTGGACAGGAAGACAAGTACATGACACAATTTCATTTTGCAGCACAATTGTTTGCCTCACGCACGTGCAACTAAAAGTCGAGTGCCACGCCCAGTTAATTTGCTGATGCGATTATATAGTGTATACTACATGTATGTTATAGACTGTGACATTTTTCAATGAACTGACAAGTACGAGATACTTTGAATAGCGCGGCATTACGAGTATTTAGACCTGCAAAACACACAGACACATACACAATGTATCTTTTTTATCTATTGTTGTGAGTTTTGTTGTTGTTCTTGTCGTGTCTATAAAGCATTTTTGTTGCCATTGTTGGTACTGTAGGTAGGCGTTATTGTGTCGCAATTTTAATGTGATTTTATTGCCATTAATTGTATGAATTTGTTTTTTAAAGTGTCCTTTGTATTTGTGATCTTTTGACAGGTGTTGGGCATTCTATTGCTCCATAAATTAGTAAAAAATAGTAGGTCAAAAATAAAACAAAGAAAAAAGTCTTGGACTAATGTTTAGTTAACAGTTGTTTCAACAAACTTTAAAAATTCCACAAAAAAATGTCAAAGTAGCAGGTTTCAGATTTACAGCACAATACTTTGAAATTGAAAGGATAAAAAATTAATTGCCCTTAAAAAATAAATAATCTCTAAAAAAATTAAATTAAATAGAGGCTTGAACTTTTATAACTTTTATTGAACTTTTATAAATTCTTAAGATATATTTTTTCATGAAGAATTATATCATCAAATTAAAATATTTCCGCAGCTATAACAAAAGTTTTAATCTACTTATATATTTTTATTTTAAATCGATTCGAGGAATTTTAGGAACAAACTCTATAGACCGAGGTCAAGTAGCAACCGGGCGAATAAAGGATTCTTTTATAAATCGCATACCTTTGATGCCACCTCCCTGGATACTTTTGTAGTTTAAGATCAATGAAAATCGCTTTTTGTTCAAGATACTACTGACGTTTTAAGGGAAGCTGCTTTTGGCAAATTTCTGCACAGTTTGTTTGAGCTGCTGTTTGTTTAACACCTCCTACTCAATGAAAAGTCATGGCAAAAAGTTGATTCTTTTTTAAGAAAAAATGGAAGGACAAAAGAGTTTCAACAACCGGTTCCAATAACCTACAGATAGTCAACCGCTTATGCAACAGAATATACAGAACTTCGTGCCGCGCACGGCAGGTAACTCTTCAGGTGTAAGGGCAATGACAGCGCGCACAGCGGAGTTTTCACCTGTGAAAACCTTGTAATTCATATTTTCCAAACAAAATTTCTCTACGCAATTTTAACACTTTTGTTAAGCACTTCTGGAATAATTTTGTTCAGTTCATGAAAAACCATAACCATAACTATTGTATTAAAAATAACTGGAGTGGTTGGATGATGTTGCTCAGTTTGAAGTGGCCGCGAGACAATTCCCCTGCACTGTGGGCAGCGCAATCGCGTCCAGGGACTGTGGAACACAAAGTGCCCTGCACTTCTAGGAAGCTGAAACCATTCAATGAATGGTTGATTTCTGTTTAGATGGGCGCGTATGAATGGGAAAAAGGAGTGTCTGTAACCGACTGTAGCCAAAGACACAAATCAGAAACCATTCAGAAAATAAATGAGAGTAAAGAGAGATAAAGGTATGTCTAGGACGATAAAAAGGTATGCCCGAGAATGTCGTCTTCCCAAGGCCTTCAAATATGTATTTCTAGATTGCCGACAAATTTCTTAGAACCTATGTGTATACAGTGAATACATTTTTATCATTCAAATGCAAGTATCTAAGTATCAAGTAAATGCTCGCAGCTGTGTTGCTGCTATCAAAGTATGCAAAAAAACATCACAACATATTTATGTAAGTCACTTTACGGTCAGCAAATAGAGATCTTTATGCCCTACACAAACTTGACTAAGCCAATGGGTTCATTAACTGAAGATAGCAGATAAAAAAGGTGTGTGATGATTAGATCAAAAATTGTGCATTTGTAAGAAAAAGGAAATTTTAAATCTTTTCAAGATTTAATCACGATGAGTGTAGGGTATCCCGTTTTGGATATGCAAACATATAGAAATTCAACACAGCAATATTTAGCCATAATTTGCTTCATTTAAAAACCAAGCACGCGTCGTGCTAAGTAAATATTGAAAAGAGTAAATAAAATCAAATGAATATAAGTAAATGTGAGTGTATTCATATGTGTAGCATGAGTGCATGTCTGAATGACTGAAATTGTAGCGAATTGGCAGACTTTTTGCGATGCTACTTGAAGCACGTCGCGCGCGTTTCCGCAGTAAGATAAAATATTATTTTGTGCCACCAAAAAAATACACGCACACACACAACACGTCTGACACACATACACCTCGCTGCATACTTATATACATGCACATATATATATAAATATATACTTGTGTATTGCGTATACAAATATGGCATTCAAGGTCAGTCGATCGCTCAGCTTTCTTCAAAAGACTTGTGTGCAGCTTGCCGACAGTCAGAACCGCGTTTTGCTGCAAGCGAAATGTATAAAAAATTTCATTGATAAGCAGCACCAGTAACAACAACAGCAAAAAGCAGTTAAAGCTATTGAAATGCCCGTTAAACATGCACAAAAGGAAATAAAAAATCCGTTTCATTCATAAAAAAAAAGTGCCTTATCAGTGCAGTGTGTGTATTTGTGTGTGTGACAGAGAGAGGGAAGTCGGCCGACTGCAGGAGGGGCGTATGCGCAACGGCAGCAATGCGATAACTTAATGACGTCACTGAATTGCAGCTGGCGCTTATGCTTAGTTCGCATTTCGCCAATGCCAACATCAATTTCCGCTGTTTTCTGTCTCTGTCTCCGTCATTCCCTCTCTTTCTCTGTCAGATTCTTTTATTGACTTTCGGCAAACAGATAAGTGACATTTATCGACTTTTTACGCGCTTTTAAATAAGTTGAAATATGTTTGCGCACTTCTGCCAGCAAACAACATGTTTATATCTGTATCTGTACATTTACTGCAGCTCTTGCTGTATCTGTATCTTTAGCTGTCACTGTATCTGTATCTGTGTATGCATTCAGTATCTACGCCCGCTGTTTGTTAGTTAAACAATGCCGCTTGGCATTAACATTCGTTTCCAACACTTTTATCAGCAAAACCTAACGCTGATTTCTTTGCACTCCTCATCCAACTCAAAATTTTGAACAACATTATTAAGTATTTTACTTGCGTTTGCTGCCTCCGACTTTATCTGATGTGGCCATATGTGATGCCCTATCGATCCAATCCGACTAAAATCACTGTGACCCGCACAGCTCCCCCGCTTATCAACAAAGTGAAGTGAAATTTATCTCAGTGCAAACAACGGAGCCAGAAACTTTTAAATGTTTGTGCAGTCTTAGCAACATTGTTGCATGTCCAGTCCAATTCCCTTTTCATTCATGCAATATTTGTCGTTGATTTTTCATACCTTCGTTTTGTGTGTGCATTTATTTTTTAAGCCAATGATTTATGATACAATCTTTCGGAGTTTATTGCGTTTCAGTGAACTTGCCAATGGCCGGAAGAGTCAGTGTAAATGGTCATAAAGTGTCAATTTATCTTTTGTACATAATTCTCTAATCCTAGCGATATCTGTGCAACAGGTTAAAGTGCAAAGTGTTTTAAATAGTACGTGTCTTTCCCAACGTTAACATCAACTTACTTACACAGAAAAGATAAGACTCGTTATCTTAGCTATGTGTATTCATGAAATCAATTACTGAACTAATGTGACAATTTACTAATTCAATACTAAATATTTGTGGAAATGCACAATGTAGAAAATTAAATTTGTAAATTTCTGTCAAATTTTGAATAATTTCAGTTTTTAAATTTAATTAAAAAAAATAAAATTTGAAACATTTTGACTTTAAGGTTTTGATTTAAGTAAGTTAAAAAAAACAAATCAGAATTTATCTTATTGTTAAAACAAAGAAAATTGACATCAATACAAAATTAATTTAAAACATATAATTTTCATTTAATATGTTTTTAATTAAAAAATGTGTTAAAAGTAATTATTACTTAAAAATGGCTTTTATAATAAATTAAAAAAAACCAATTAAAGCTATAATCTATTTCATTAAATGCAATTTTTTATTAATTTTAATAAAATGATTTTATTTAAAATAACATAAATGCTTAAATAAAGCAATAACTATAACCAAAAAAGTATTAGAAAATGATAGCGGACGAATTATTTTGTTTCAATTAACTTAAAGTAGTCAGGTTTTCTTTTAAGATTCTAAAGCCTTCTGTCAGGTCTCTTCCGAGTATCCACACCTTGCCCAAAAATCGTGGGAATCTCAGCCACTTTAATGGCTAGTTGCTGGGCTAACAGCGACATTATTTATTGGGTTATGACAATATTGCATCATGCCCACGTTGGCCCTAGCAAAACTGACTCCCACGCACGCCAATTGCAGCTGGTAACCACTGTTCCCATAGTTTCTACAGGGACTAGAAAGAGAGTCGGGTGAGTTACTCTTTTAGTTGGGTGACGGGATCGTTAAATCGTTTCTTTTGCTCGTGTCCTTTCACTGGACTCAAGTGTCCGCCATAGGAGTGCACAAATTAGACTGGGCTGGGAACAAACGAAATGTCGTTCCCAGCGCTGACCACTTGAAGATACATTTGTGTTTTATATGTTGGTCGCATGGTAAACGCGTACTACTAATACGCGTGCACTTTCTTTGTGCACAAAAAAGACCTAAAAATTAGAAACATTTGTCTAAGAAAACACAGATAGACAGACAGAGGAGAGAAGGAGAGGGAAGAGTAGACAGTGCTCTTGGCGACACTTGAACCGTTGACAAAGCGCACTGACAATTCCACAATGGACATTCCCACGATACTCTCTTTCGACTTGGCCATATCTGCTTCTAACGGTGCGGACAATGCCAACTGCAAGTGCAGAAACTGGAGATCTTTCGCATGCATCTCTCTCTTTGTCTTACTCCCTGTCTCTTTCCTGATCCAATGCAGCATGTGTACACTTGATATCCTGGTGTGTTTACTTTTCCAAATACTCTTTCTTCGTCTGAGTCTCCGTCTCAGTCTCAGTCCCAGTCAAGTCATGTATTTTATTTTATTATTATTATTATTTTCATTGGGTGCCCATTTTTCTTCTTTACTTTTGGTTTGGCATTACGGTGACTTTGGGAAAAATCTTCACACACTCCCCGGGTGTCGTGTGTGTGCGTGTGTGTTAGGGTATGCCTCGGTGTGTGGACAAGTGACAGCATCGTTTATTGACAATACCAGCAGGTAATTTTTCAACTTGACTTCACTTCACTCCATCGAATTGCCGAATTATTCGCACGTGCATTGGTTTAGATTGGAAATTGATGGGCCTACGACCTTCTGAGAATTCACCCAATTCTAATGGGCCCTGGAATAATGTAAACAATAAAGTGTAAATTGCTGCATAATTATGCAACAATGGCAAACAAATCAAAACAAATAAGAAAACTTGAAAAAAAAAAAACACCGACTGCTAAATTCTGATAATTATACATTTATCGTAAATTTGATTTATTAGCAAGCTCACACATTTGTATCACATTTGTAACACATAATAAATCATTTACTTTGAATTTGAAATTATATATCCTAAATTAATAAACAATTAGATTAAACTATTTTTTTTATCGAATTTCATTTTTATCTTTGGCTTTTTTTACATTCACACAAATAGGCCAAGTTAACTAGTTTTTTCATCAATTAAATTTTTTTAAGACAATTTTCTTTCTTTATGTGGCTTAATAATAAATAATAACTTTAGTGACTGTGATTTGTACACTTTCATTGCATACTTTTGAGCGTTGTTAGTTAGTTAAATCTAAACTCCATGAATAATAACAACTTAAGCCTTTTGTGGAACTGAATCCGTTCTTTAATTCTATAACAAACGACTGCGAGGCACAATTCCAAGAATCCATCAAACAGAAGAACTCCACTTCCTTTTGGCGCGTTCTCGGAACACACACTCCCCCTAAACAAACGTTGCACGATCCACTGCACTACAAACTAATCTCCATGCCTCTGATCTGTGCCGTATGCTCATAATGCTCGTATGTCGAGCAGACCCCATTACCATTACCATTACCATCAGATACAGCATCAACATCAGCATCACACCCCAACTCTTTTGGCACAACATAAACCATACGACGAGCGACTTCCTCCTCATTTCCGTTGGGGGTAAAAATATATTTTCAATTTTGCCATCACATTAATCATAAGCGAGTCTTTGCTTTTGCTCCATTTACCACAGTACTGAGACGAAGCCAGACATTGCTCCCCTCTGTCCCTGCCCCTGTTTTCCCCCTCTTGCGACCTTTTGGCAGACCCCTTTCATGCTCTTGCCGTACGCATCTAATCTTTAAGATATTTTTGGGCATTCTCGTAGTTCGTTTGCTGTCGAGTTTTCAATTATTTGGTTTTTATTGCCTCAACTTCGAGACTAAAAGTTGACACTCTGCTGTAGGGGCATGGTTAGGAGAAGGGGCAAGCCGGGACAATATTTCTCGCTCTTTCTCCCGCTCTTTTCATACTTGTGTGTATTAGTGTCACACCGACAGGAAAAATACGTTATGCTCGTTTATGTTGCGCCTGGTCTGCCTCAGTCGCTGCCGCAGTCGCTGCCGCAGTCGCTGCCTCAGTCACAGCCACTGCCTCGCTGACTCTGACAACGATGACGGGTTGAGCCGAGTGCGGCGAGTGCTCAATGTTGCGCTCGCGCAGCAACTCACGTTCTGTTTGTCGCTCTCCCTCGCGCACATACTCTCTCGCACACAGGCATAGACACAATCTCACACTCTCCTTTACTCGCATTGCACCAGCCAAAGCCAGGCAGGGGGGTTTATTGAGCACGAGAATACGAATGGGAATGGGAATGGGAATGAGAATAAGAATGAGAATGGAAATGGGAATGAGAATGTGCCCATATCGCATTTTATCAAACATAAACACACACACACGCGCGCACTCATACTCACACCCATACACACAATTTGTGAGCCATTGCGCGCCAGATTCTGTAACGGACAAAATTTTCTTATGCACCAAGCGTTGCTGTCGCTGCTGACGTTTGACGTTGACGTCAACGCAGACGCTACCGCAGACTTTTGCCGCTAGCAGCAAATGCCTCATGCTGAAATTTGTTGAGCCGTTAGCACTCCCCTGTGCCCGACTCCCGCCTCCCGCTTGGTAGCCCTACTATTTGCATAACGTTTCGCTTATTGAGCGGGTGTGATGGTTGACTAAGTCTATAGAATGGGGAATAACGAATGGAGAATGGAGAATGAATAATTTAGACTCAAGAAATGTAATGTATGTAGAATTAACAGAGTTTAGACTTTGATGGGTAATTTGTCCGGTGGTGGTCCTACGAAATGTAGGTGGAGCTGATTCCCAGGACAATAATTCTGCAATTGTAACACCCAGACAAGTAACAAATAAAAAACAAGTAGAAAAAGAAATCTAACAAAGGCAAAACGGCGTTATTAGGGTCTAGAGGGGATGTGTCTATCAACCTGTAATGTACGGCCTTTGACTTTATTGTTTGGCAAGCGTGAGATCAGCACACGGCAGGTACGCTCCGAGTACTGCCCACTTGCCACACTCCTGCAGCTGATAAATGATGTTGCAATCCAGGTTTTTGGCTTTGCTTTAGATTCCCATCGTCGTCGTCGTCGTCATCGTCATCATCATCAACGGCAGCACTTGATGATTTGCTTTGCCTTCTTTGTTGGCCAAGGCAATGGAACAAAAGGAGCTCGACACTGCCAAGGCTAACACCAATACCAGCAACAAGTCAAGGCATTAACGACCCACCAATACTCACTCACAGAGTGCTAGTAAAAAGCAAAGCAAAGTCAGTAACAACAAGAGTCAAACAGGTTTAGCTACACTCCAGACAAGGTATATAAACCCATATATATACCTATATATAAATCCCCTACTAAAGTCCACATTATGATCCCATTTTCCCACAACGGTGTCGCCAACAAAAACATAGCTGAACAGCTGATTGCACAAAAATTTTCCCAGCGCTCCTCAGCTGATGCGTAAATGAAAACTCAACTCACTTGTTGTTTGCTTAACAGGACGATACCAATGCACCACAGGACGTAGCGGCTATAGATTGTCCACAAATGTCAAACTGTCTGTCCAACAAGGGATATCTATAACTAGCCGTAAAATGAAAAAGTGTATCTTTTTTGCCGCTGTTGTTGCACTTTATTTGGAGTGTCAACTGCAGCAAAGTGCACAACAGGATACGAGTAGCCCAGTCGTCCTAGCTGCTCCGGCTCATTAATTGACCAACACGGCAATGGCACTTTGGCAATCATGAGAAAATTGTACACTCAAGTGTCTATTCAAGTGGTATGCACAGATTTATGCACAGATAGGATCAACCCGTCGCATCCTCGATCCTAGACACAGACGGAGAAAGCGGCAGAGTCAGAGAACGACACCGACACCGAAAACTAAGGATTACTTTCCTCTAGGTATCGTATGTCAAGTCACTGGTTATCTTTCTTAAACTGTCACCAGTCCCAATTTTGCCAAGAAGACAAACGATGGAGGCGCTTAGCCAATGTTTCTAGGAATCAAAATCCGGGCTTATGCAACAAGCGGCAACTCTCGATCTCTATTAACGGTTAGTCACACACACTCACACGGTCACTTGCAGGTGACACGCCCACAAGCCTACTGATTTTTCCCGCTAAAACAACACTTGAGCAAATCTAAATGTTCGCAACCTCATGATCTTTCCATGCCCCGTTAAAATTGACATCTTCGTGGTCTTCGATTATGTAACCTAAGCCGAGGAGAACAACGACAAAGTCCTCGAAGCAATCGCAGACCATTCAAGAGTATTGAATTTCGAGCAGTGTCAGCTCAGCTCAGCTCTACTCTGCTTTTGAGGCACTTGCGGTCAATCGGCGTGTCACTAAGATTTGCTTAACGGCTTCGACTATATAGACTCTGAGTCTGAGAGTCTTATAGTCTTGCATTCTGACGGGTCAAATAGCCAGTGCTCCCACAGCAGGATGTGGTTAGTTCCTCGAGCGTATTTACTTAGGCTCTTAGCTTCCACACTTTGTCCAGTTAGACATATTCCCTTCAATCTGGAAACTTCCTTTCTGGATGGTACTGAAAACTAGCATCGATTTTTGGAAACGGAAGGAAGCATTTCAAGAGTTCCTGTACAGGTGTAGGCAGCCATAGATATGCTTTCCCACCAATATTAAAAGCGAGTTTATTATCATGGTACATGCACACACCAGCACACACACACACACACGAGCGCACTTTTTTAATCGCTGAAAAGCGTGCCCCAATGGCACACACCACAAAGCCCCAAAAGAGACGCCAAGTTTCGCGCCAAAATTGCGTCACACGCTGAAAAACGAAAACGATGCTTTTGCCTCTGCTCTTTGGCGGTCTTAACACACAAACACACATTTATACACTCTCATGCTCGCACATACCCACACAGAGAAAGAAAACCACACAACGATCGTGGCAAAGCACGATAACAAATATGAGCTTACGACCACGAGTGGGAGACGTACACTGACAAAAAAACATTATACATCATAAGGGCATAAATATTAAATCCAAATCGATTGTAGTGCAATATGCCTAATTTACGAAATTTAATCTAAAGATCTGATTGCTTAATCTGTTGTGCCTGAACTATTTATATGTTTAGATTTTAATATTTCCATAATGGCTAGCGAAAATGAGTTGAGGCTTCGATCGGCATTAGATTTCTCAGCATAAGAACATGAAACGCGTAATCTCTTAAAAGTATTAGATCGGTAGACATAACAAAAACATTTTGTTTTAACGGAAATGATAATGATAATGAAAATAATAATTATTGTTTCTTTGTTAAATAAATTAAATGTTATTAAATTGAAATTTTCTTACAATAATGAATATGTGTATAAGTATGAAAAATCATATTGCTTTACTTAATAATATATTATATTATTTGTATATTTTTTATATTTTCTTGGAATCAAGAAATCATACATTTACATAGAAAACATATTAATATATATATATATATATATATATATACTTGACTTATTTTATAGACCAAACCAAAATTTTGATCCAAAAAAAAAACTTTATTATAAATAGTATGTTTGTATCAGTGTAGACGATGACGCAGTACAAGAGAAGCACGTAAAGGGAAAAGGGCGAAAGGAACAGAAGTGGAAGCGCGATTGCAAAGCCAAACTCTAAATATCGATATCTCGCTCAAACATTATCGAAAGCAAGAAAAAAGAAGAAAAAAACCTCGAGAAACGTTCAATTTAGCTCTCTAATCACGCAGAGTTTGCACTGCAAATTCTTTTGGATGTGCCTCGACGTTGCAAGCTCTGTGTTGGCCATTGGTACTGGGACTGGCACTGAGTTCGTGTACAGTGAAAACTCTGCTAGCGAAATCACCTTTTAGATTTGGTTTTAAGGGGGGATTCCCCAATGAAAATGTGTATTATTAGTAAAAAAAAGTAATTCAAAGTTCTAATAAAATTCTTGAAGAACTTGCAAGATTAATCCAGCTTAGAAGACCATCAAATTATGTATTCTCGTGGGGTTCTACTGTATGTGTCTGGGACCAGAGACTGGACAAAGTTCTTAGCTTTCGCTCTTGTCCATATACCGTGTAGGTCGTGTCCGTCCACAGTCCCTAATGTCGCTGATGCCCGATCCTTCGTCGGGGCAGCACTTTGTGTGTTGGCTGTTAAAAACATTTCGCCGAAAATGTGTCTGGCACGTTAAATGGGCTTTGGCCCAGGTAACTTGCAGTTCTAACCAGACAGTGCAATAACAACAACAACAAATACCATTGATCAATGGCTTAGGTCTTTGATACGTCCGCGATGGCAATGGTTGTGCATTTTGGCTTACCTCTCTTTTTAAGCTTTTTTTTTTGGTTTTTGGTGGATGTCCCATGGAATGCTGTGCCACCAGTTCTCGATATGCTTCAATAAGGAGTTTCGGCAACAACAACAGCAAAAACACTAAAAGTTCCTGGGAAAAAATGTTGCACAAGTTTACTACCTGCCAGTACCTGAGCCAGTGCCTGGGCCATGGCCAGTAATGATGACAACGTTCACGTCCTGGCTATACAACTCCATAGCTCTCCACGGATTGTCTCTCTCCTCACATTTCTTGCACTCCTCGCTTAGATTCATTAAGTGAAAAGTTTTTAAGTCTCAAATTTTTCGTTCATTCTTTCTCAGACACTAAGTTTAGCCTGTCTCAATGGGCACAAGGTAGAAAAACACATTAGTCCTCGAGCTTTATTACAAATTATGCGTCGCCTTTTGCCGACATCATCCATTCCCTTCTACACTTCCCCTCTCTTCCAGATCTGCAAATTCATGATTTGCTTCAAAATCTTCAGGGTTTCATTTTTATATTTTTTGTGCGTATTTTGTTGTTTTGAAATTTATAGAATTCACAACCATAAAGTTGTGTGCACAAGTGTCTGTGTAGAATGTGTGTATAAATGCCAGTGCTGACAATTTGACTGATTTTTAGCTATTATTATATTTAGCTATATTTATAGCAAAACTGTAGAATTCAAGCTATATTTGTAAATTGTATTATTTAAACTGGTAACTGCAAAAGATTCTGTACTCGTTCAAACACATACATAAATAATTTTTGACAGATTTAGCCTATAGGATTAATTACGGATATAAAATCAATTTAAAATCAATTATATATCAACAGTATAAAACATTTTCAATAAAAATTTTTAAATTTTTTTGAACATTGAATAATACTGAAAAATTAAATCGGCTGCATAACTTACTCCATACTTTCTAAAATTTTGTTTTAGAATCTAGTTATAAAAAAATTCGAATTAATCTGCTTTTAATTAAGTTGTCAACCAAGCAACTAATTTTTTTTAATAACCGCATGTCAGCCCTTAAGTAATATCAATTAAAAAGTTATAATTATTTTTTTAGAATATATTATCAAACTCTTTTATTAGCCTCTGTAATACTGGCAGCACTGATAAACGCACTATAAATGTAGATGTAGTCGTTGTAGCGCTCTGACGGCGCCGACAAGCAACTCACGCACACAGATACCCTCTTGCAGAAGTCGTGCAAAAAAGGCGCACAGATTTGAGGGGCAAATATGCAACTCAACTGGTTTATCAACTTGCATTTTGGCGCCAAAATTTCTGCAAATCTCTTTCATGCCGTGCGCTTTGCTCGCCCTTCGTGCCACACACAAGCTCAAGCAAACACAAACACACACACACATAAAAAAGCACATACATACATAGATATGTATGTATGTATGTATATGGTTTTTATACCCTTTATGCATATAATTTTCGTTTTATTGGACAAAATTAATTGGGCGCCAAGATAGAGGCATTAAAAGCCACTTTAGTTTTTTTTTTGCGAAGCACGCACATAGCTTGCAGATTCAAATGTATCTGTGTGTCGTCTCCTAATGAATTTGTTCCTCAAAAGCCCACACACACACAAGTGGAGTTCGAAGCGAAGGGAATCTAATAGTTGTTAGGCATCAATTGGCCAGCTTCCTGACTAATTATTTGCGGTCGGACTAAGGGAATTTGGCAACAATGTTGTGGGAGAGATTGATCTGTGTCTGAGGCAAAGAGACAGTGGAAAAGAGGGGCACTCAGATGCAGGGACCTGCAGCTGACTGTGATTACCACATCAGTGTGGTTGCACTGGCTGTCAGTCGTTGTGGTTCATTCATAGCCAATTTTCGCCAGCCGTATATCCTTGACCATTGTGGTAGAAAACAAGGCAAATAACAATCGGAAAATTTAGTTGAATGTGAAATCAAAAAGCGTAAAACGCTCGATTCTTTTATGTGGCTCGCTTCCTGTTTGATTCTCATTCATTCAATATTCTCATCCACTAATAAAGAGATTTCCTTTTTTGCCTTCTTATTTTTGCACTTGGCCAACAAGTAGCCACCTTTAGGTGGTCCACTCCCTCTCTCTTTCACTCTGTTTTTCTGTCACTCCATTTGTACCTGTGTCCTACCTTCTTGCCGCAAGAAACCAAACAAATTATGTGATTAACAAATATAAAAGATACGAGCACATTGTTTGTCCAAATTCTCTATAGAATACTGTACTAAAATACACTGCGATACATCGCTTATCGGCGAGAGTTTTTAGCGCTTAAACAAATGGAGTTTTGTGATAAGTGTGTAGGAAACGCACTGAAACAAGGCCCTGATATTCAACATTGTTCTGACATTATTTTCAGACATTGCTTTCCTTATAAATATTCCTGAATCCCGTGGGAATAATAACTGCCTATGCCTTAACTCATGTTTAATATGCATACTTTGTTCGCAGCACTTCCGAGCCGCATTTTGATTATTTATGATGGGCTTTCAGTCGACAATTTTCTACACAAACAATCAGTTTATTTGTTCCAATGATTCACAAATTTTGTATGTTTATTTTTATATATTATAATATAAATTATGGGCAGAAATTAAATTGGGGCTTGCGGACCAATCCCAAGAGAAGATTAACTAAGGATATTTTTAGTCAAGTTTACTTAATTTAATTTTTTTTAGAAATATTTATATTTGAAAATCGAGATACAAATTTTAATGTTATTCAATACAATGTTTCAGATTTATTCTTTCATTTAAGTGTAATTAATATTCCATTTGCTCACAACATTTTTGTATAGATGAAGTTTATAATTTGGAAGTCTCGATTAAATTGAGTTTTGATTAAATCGATTTATTGAGTGATTGCCAATTCTAACTACATAGGTATATAGTATATGTATCGAATCCTGTCAAACCAGATAGTTGTATTTAAACATATAAAAATCTATATATTCTTAAGCACTATCGTTAAAACTCTTCGTTAGAAATCTAGTGATATCTATCGTAAAGATTCCACTCCCTGGCAGACTTCTTGGTAAATGTTGGCCCCACAAGTCAGGGCTTCATCTAAAAATAAAAAAAGGGAGCAAATCAAATGGCCTCATGCCATCAGCAAGATGCGTTGAGCGATACATAGAAAAGATGCAGGACAAGTTTAAGAACAACTCCCCACACAACAAATACACTCATACACACACAGAGAGGAGTCGTGCACTTAGTTATATGTGGGGATAGATACATGGAAAACTCGTATTTCTGCCACCAAGTGAGCGCACAAGCTGAAAGGTCAATGCATTTAGTTAATGCGCTGCAACTGCACGACTGCAACTGTATGAGTGTGTATCTGTGTGTCTATGTGTGTGTGTGTTTGTTATGCGTTGGAGCTGTGCAGCCCCCACACAGTTGCGACAACGTTATTAAAATAAGCCCTCGGTCTCGGTCTTGCTCTGGGATGCAGTTCCCATTCTGTCCCTAGTTCGCATCTAAGGTTCAAGCAACTCTTCAAAACACAGCCAGAAGTAGTGGAGACATTCCATTTATGTGTGGGCACAGCATCCAGTTCTTGTTTGTGTGTGTGAGAGTGGAGACTGCCTTCTATTCCGTAACGGACAACTCGTTCCGAGCTAAAGCAAACTCATCTGAGGCCTTTAATAACGACGCCCACATCGAAATGTTGCCAATATTGTTGTCAACACAAATAAACATGATCATCTGTTCACGATTTGGGTCCCGAAACTTATTTGGACCGCATATGAAGAAACAGCAGATAAAAACGAAACAAATAAATAAAAAAATCAGGGGCTTAGAATATTCCCACGACAAAAATTCAGATGCGAACAGTCAAGCCGGCACAATTGCTACACTAAAATACTAAAAAATATATATTTATACATAAAGGAACCGAAAAAATAATACGAAATGCTATGGTCGAAATAGATTGACTTGAAATCACCCTGTACATATATACACGTATGAACAATGATTCACAAAAATTTGGAGTAAGCGATAATAATCAATTCGACTATTAGCTTACAGTTTATATACTTTAAAAATACTTTTAAAGGTATCCAATTTGATAAGGGTCTCAAATCGTAATAGATTGAGCATTAAAACTTATACCAAAATTTATATATTTGATACGTTTATTTTATAATATAATTTATAATATTTTCAGAAAGGTAACTTTTTTAAAGCCTGATTTAAACCGTGATTAGTGTTGCAAGCTTAGATAGTCTTTGAGACGAATAATGTCCTACGTTGACAACCTCATTATATAATTCAAGTACAGGTTACAAATATACGCAAATCCGAGCGAGCAGAGAGCTGAAGACTTAAGACTTAAGACTAAAGACCGGCTGGCAACAACATCTATAAACGCCGATTGGCAAATATTTAATTATGCTGCGTAAACTTTAAACAACTTGACAATTTCACACTCGCATGTGAAGATCACCAAGTCCCTGCCTCTCTCTGCCGCCTCTCTCCATCTCCCTCTCGCCTCTTATACCATATATATTTGTTACTTGCTTTCTCTGTTCCTCTCAATGAATCAGTTAATATTGTTTTATGATCTTTAAATACGTATTCGGACTGTGTCTGGGCTGCTCGACTTGTTGGCTTTGTCGTAACCGTCGTCTTCGTAGACGTTGAGCCCTTGGTACCTCCCAGTTCTCAGTTTCCCCATTTTTATACTGTTTGGGGTTTTTGTTTTTTTTTATTTCGTATGTTCTACAACAAAGTAACAGCAGCAACAACAGCAGCAACAAGAACAACAGCAACTGTTGCACAGGCAACTCGCGTTCCATAATGGAGCAATCTTCGACTTCATTTGTGAATGTGAGTGTGAATATGGCTTTTGGGTATGGGAATATGTGCAGATGTGTATAGTTATGTACTCTGTCGTTTTGTCTTATTTTTCAAAACATTTTTTTTGCATATTCAAAATAACTTTGCACATATGACTGACGGCGCTGAGCGTTTCCGTTTGTCAGCTGGTTTTCTGCCTCAGTTGGTGTCGCAGTCGCTGTCTTGGAACTGAAAACTTAAAAAAAATATGTAGACTCAGAAGTTGGAGTCTTTGGATGCTGCTGTCACAGCTTGGGGTAAATTCCTGTGTTCTTTTTTCGCGGAACGCACTTAGATGCAACAACAACAAACAATTGTTTAACTGGAAGGCGTGCAAAATTTCAACTTGTTTTTCTTCACACTTTGCTAGAGGCGCTAGTCTCGGTATAGCCCCCCGATTCCCCTCGTTTCCCGGCTTCATACATCGTTTCCGTTTCACTCTTCAGTCGAAACTGAGACTCAGCTTTCAAATTCATTCACATTTCTGTTTATTTTCATATGGAGCGTTAACTTTTGGATGCTTGGGTGGCCTCGTGGTATTTATGGAAGTGCTGATAAGTAAGAATATTAGTAATAGTTTTTGTCTTATCGGAAATACACAGCAGACATGAGTTATATCAAGAGGCTTTATAAAGATATATAAACCAAAACTAAAATATTAACTAATTAACACTTAAATAAAGGTCATAAAGCATACAAAGCAATCTTTGCATTAGCATGTTACGTATCTGTATCTGTAACTGCATCGCACACGATGTGTATACATATATACTTGTGCATATAGTCCAAGTCCATCCATCTGTATCTTTAAGTACACTCGAAAGTCACGAAGCATTACAGATGCAAACAGGCTGAATGAACGCCGCAAAATACATAAATACAAAGTGCCTACAGTTTGTTTTCATTTAAATTGAAATTGAAGTCTTCTCTCGCCATCCAACTCGAACTCGAACACGGTCTCCGACTCGGACTCCGTCTCTGACTTTAGTTTCAACTGTAGCTCCAGCTTCAGATCCTCGAGAAGAACGGGGTGAGAGGAAGCGCCCATCTCAAGGGGCATCTGTAAGACGCCAGTGCCAAGTCAAGCCGCAGACTCATTGCAAACACGAAGAACTCAACAACAACAACAACAAAATCGGTAAGAACAACATCGACGCCAACAACAACAACAACAGCAAGACCAAGTACTTCGACGACAAAGACGACGAAGGCGATTTTCATTGTTTTGTTTCCCTGTAATTCTCGCGCTTTGAAAATTGCATTACAAACAAAGGCTGCGAAATTATAAGTACGACAACTTCTGTTTAATCACCAGACTGCAATATACCCTGTAAGCAAGAGCTTGACTTTACTTTAGTAAATCTCTGATTTTGTTAATATTAATGACATATGATTATTGACTATTATAGACTATTGTCTATAAATTGATAATAAAGATTTAATAATAGACTTAAATTACCAGTTCGTAACTTAACATGAATGACATCTCATGCACTGTTAAAATTTGTTATAAGTAATATAATGGTGAAGAATTTTTAATTTCGTTGAAGAAAAAGATATTTATAGATAATTATAGATGACATTTTTTCAGTTAATTTATTGACAAGTTGAAAGGCAATATAAATAAATCACTAATTAGTAAATAACAATTATTTTACAGTAAAGTAAATTTACAAATTTTAGCTAAAATGATACAAATATGTATAATTTATTTCCAATGTTGACTACTTTAAAGCTAAATAAAACTATTTAATTAAACAAAAAATATTCAATATTTTGAAATCGGTACTTGAAATAAATATACTTTTTGCACTGCTTAAGTCAGTAAATAGTTCGAGCTTTAAAGAAAAAAAAAACTGTGCTTAATAAACAAAGTTTTTATTTTAATGTACCTTTATTAAGCTCAATTTTTATCAGTGTAACCAGAGATCTGATCTTGTTTTGCCGGCATGCCCACAAAGGTTTCAGGCCTGGAGCAGAGCATCATATGATGTCCCATTCATTGCAGCTGACTCGTTCTCACATTGTTGCCTTCTCTTTCTGTCAGTGAAGTAAAAAGCATTTTGCTGTACAAGTCAAAGTGCGTTTCGCACCAATTCGCGCAACTGGTGACGATGTTTTTGTAGTTGTTTTTGTTGCTGGAGTTGGTGGTGCTGTTGTTGTTGTTTTTGCTGATGATGTCGTTCTCCGGATGATAATCATGGCAATGATGAGCTCAAATCGAGTTGTGTCGTGTCGAGTCAAGTTGAGACTCCAATGGCAGTAATGATGCTGCCCGGCTTCGCTCATAATTATAATTACGCCCCAGCACAGAGTGAGAGAGAGAGAGAGAGAGGAAGGGAAAGTGAGAAGGGAATGGAGGACAGTGCCAAGGCTTCTTGAGCATGATGAAGCACTGGAATTCGCTTTGCAAATAACAAGCAATTGTCGTTGTCAATGTTCATTTCCGTTTAGTTTGCCGCACACTTTGTCTCTTATTCTTCATCCCAGACTCAGCCCTGTGCGTGTTCCATTCTTAACCCCATTGGCAACGCTTTTCGAGTGATTTCTTCTCATTTTTTCCTCTTTTCGCCACTTAGTCTGCAAGTTATTTACTAATGAGAGCTAATTGAGTTCGAAATGCATCTAAATGGCCAAAATGCATGCATCTTCTTTTTGTGGGCCAAGTCCTACCGTTATCAAAAGCAGGCGACTTTTCATTCTTTAGTACCTTGGTACCCCAAAAGTGCCGCACGCATTTCTGTAAATGTAATTTAACAAAAATAAACCGCAATACAATGCACTTCACGGCTCAAAATCCAGCTGTCAGTCATGCTGAGCTCTTGGCTTGAAATAAGTGACTGAGTGACTGTGTTGATGGGTCCTACGAGGCAGAACTCCCCAATTTCTAACACACTTATATACAAGACCTCAATGCTGCTGACAACTGATACAATGCCGTTACGGGGAAAATATATCACGGCCCCCCATTAATGCCTAAAAATAGATCGGAAGATGCACGGGGATTGGAAAACACTTCCGGTTGTGGCGCGTGCTCAACAAACACTCGAAATAATCCAGAATTGTAGCTGGAAAACTTGATATGAAAATCAAACTAATTTTTGGTAATTACAGTCAACGACCGAACTGAAAACACACTCAAAGGAAACCAAGGAAAACAGAAACACATCCAAAGGTATAAATAGAAAGTAACGTAGTCAGGCGGCTTTTCATAAATTATTTAAGTTTAATGACGTCACTGACATTTATAGCACGCTGAATCGCCGAAAGTTGGCAAAATAGGTCAAGTAGCGTCCAAATGACGACGCAGCCTCCGAGGGTTACGGGCTAATCCTACGTTCAGCGGACCAAATAAGTAAATCACAAATGAAAATAAAAATGTCTAAAGAAAGTGTCCACAAAGGGCAACAAGACAACAACTGAGCTGATTTCAAATGCAAATTGTTCAAGTTTTAAGAAAAGGGTACAGAAAATAATAATAGGAGAGAGGGGAAACAGCTTTCTTCATGGACATTTGATGGCATTGTATGCGCTAATAGCTAATAGCAACTGGCCTCTTCGTCCATTGCATCCTTTGTGCAGGGTCATTAGCCGCATCCATGACCATGACCCGCGTGGACAGATGCGAAGCTGCAAAGATGCTGCGCATACGCGGACTTGCTGCATTTCATTGCTTGCAACCCCTTGAGGAGCAATCAAATGTAGCAAATCGAGTAGCAACCGCTGCGGGACAAAGTCGTTGTGGTCCAGTTTCCACAGCATGCCCAAAAGGGGCCGACAGACAGACGTCATGTAAATTAAAGGTTACCCCTTTTTTTATTGCGCTCATCCCGTGTGGGATTTTATTATTTGGGCGTTCGTTTTTGGTCCAACCCCGCTGATCATAACATCTTGCAGTAAATTTCCAGTGCTTTTTTAAGTGTTTTGTAGCGGAAAAGCGACAAAGAAACGGAAAGTGTCTTAAGCTGCTTTATGGGAATTACGCGCACATTTACATGCGCATGTCAAATGGTGGCCAGAAACAGGATCAAAGGTCGTTGCAGCTTTTCCAAACAAGGCAAAAGCATCTACAAGTTGTCTCAAAATGATGTAAAAGGCGGGATGCTTCCATTGTGATTGCCTTCCAACAAAAAAGGGGCCCAAACTAAGACATTTGCATAGGAAAATGCTCAACAAAAAAGACATAAAAAATAGGAAAATAGTGGAAAAGTGAAACAAATATAGATTGTTAGCTTAAAGGGGATAACGGTTGAAAATGTCGAATGAAACAAAGACGAGCGTGTGAGCTAAGGCAAATGGTAAATAAACTTTAATTTACGAAAAAAAATAACTGGAAACTAATTTTAATTCTATATCTCTCGGGAAAGGGAATTGAACGAACTATTTGAAACCCTTTGTGCTGATCCTTAAAATCTTTAAAGCTAAGATAGTTTTTTACAAAATACCGTTTTTCAATTCACAATTCTTACAATAACTTATTAAAATGTCACAACTTAATAAACTCTTGTTATGTCATAAATTAATGCTAAATGTTTCCTGGAGTGACCCCCATAAGAAGAAAGTCTTTAATGCATGTTTCTCATGATATATCAATTAGGCAATCCCTTTGCTTTCAACCCAATTTGAATACCCAGAATTCCGCTGATGATCTCACAATCAACCCACTTTCCCTCGTTCCGCCCGCCCGCCTGTTCAACACAATCAACTCGCACTCGAAGATCTTAATCACAAAATGAAAGAAAAGAAAATAAAAGAAATGAGAACGACACCCCAACAATATAGTATTTTTGTATGTGGAATCCCCCAGGCGCCTTGTGCACAGCGTCGCATAGCCTGCGAGCTAATTACACAAAATCATTAAGATACGAAACAACAAATTTAAATATAAATACATAGACATATAGATGAAGAAATCTATTAAATGTTCCAGCATAAATTTCAATTTATGACGCCTAGACAACACGAGCTTAACAAAAATCATAGTAATTCCAAAATGAGGCCACAAAGCGGCACGCTAAGAGTACAACGAACCCCCCTTAAAAAAATATAATTCATCCAAGAATGGAAATAAAGTCCACAACGGACTCTTTTCAAACTACGCACTGAGCTTACCCCCAGAAACAGGCACCAGCGGGATAGGAGCGGGAGAAAGAAAGATAAAGTCGTCAAAGGGGAGCAAGAGAACTTTGTGGAACACATACATACGCAACTTGATCACAAGTTTAGAGTTGGAAATTCCGACTGTAAAAGACCCTGTACTAGTTAAAAAATTATAATTTGTTGCCAGATCTTTATACTTATATATATATCATTATTGTGGAGTCGAAAAGTGACATTCAAATTTAGTTATGAATTCTATGATATTCATATTTTTATAATACTTTCTTAAACTAAATATCCCCGCGGTCGTCAGCCTCCACTAGTTATAAAAGCAAACCCTTGAGAGGCAAATACGACAATCCTTGTCGACCCTTTGCATTTTTAAAGCGCCGGGTTCTTAAACTAAAAAGAAATAGGGAAATACTTGAGAAATCCGATAGTTCTATGAGCACTTAAGATCGTCGAGCTTGATGTTTGGCACTCAAATTGTTTTCGGTTCATTCTCCTCCCTCACTTTATGGTTCAGTCTATCGATTAAAAACGCACGATTTCTTTATATAGGGGTAGACAAACATTTTATTTACGAGCTGCTGTAAATGGGTTAGCGGCACGTAATATAGCGACAAGCATTTCCGATGATTAATCACAAATTCCATTATTGTCTCTCGCTCTCTGTCGGAGCTAGAATTAGAGCTGCGCACTTTCCCATGGAGCAAGTGAAAATCCACATGGTTTTAATTGCGTTTTAAGTAGTCAGGATATGATATGCCAGTACACAGGTGGCAATACTTAAATGGAGCAGGAAATACGCCACAGATGCCTGTGCCTCTGCCACCCAGTTTGATAAAAAAAACATACAAAACTTATTTTCGATTCTTCAGATTGGTCTGCCCTTTAAGTTCGGCTCGTAAAGTATTTTAAAATATTCATTAATTTCTGTTGCGTTTTTCCTTAACTCATATGCATATGGAAATGCCTGTGCATATTCAAATGAGATTTTTCCAGCGATTTTTCGCACTCTACGCCTCTTCGTAGCGCCTGATAAGGGTATCGCTTGATTATTATGCAGCTTTTGTGCCAAGGCGTCAAGTAAAAAATGCAACGTTCATCATCCGCACCCTACCTCCCGACCAGGGGTGACAGCGAGGGGCACAAAAAAATAAGAAGTAAAAAAAACAGGAGATGGCGAGAAAAAAACGCAACTGAAGCCTTTTGCAGCGGCGTGTGAAATCTTTTGGTTTTGGTTTACTTATAGCTACTCAATGCCAGCGCCGGGCTATTTCTGGCGAGGACAACCACGATCATATCAAGGCGCAGACTCCGTTTCGTCTCCTTCTCTGAGTACAGGGTGTCGCCGGCAAGGGGTGGTGGCCTGGGTGAGTGACAGACGGTGCCAGGTTGGGTGTGAGGAATTCTCAGCGCAAAGTCCTCAGTCCTTAGAGGTCTCTCAACTCTTTTACTAGCTTTTGTGTTTTCTTTCGATTGCAGCCGCTTCGTTGCATTCCCAATTTGTAGTTTGGGATTTTGGTTTGCTTTCATTTGCTTTGGGTTGCTTTGAATTGGGTTTCGGATGGGGTATCATGATCATGACATTGCACAGACCGAAAAACACAATTAAACAACAAGCAAGAAAAACAAGCAAATAATGAAGCAAAACTTTTTTATTTCTCATTTTTTTCTTTTCCTTTTTGACAATCTTTGTATATTTTTTCTGCTTTTTCTTCAGTTCTCTTAGGGTTGAACCGTTTTTATTTATTTTTTTTTCTCCTTTCGCCTGCAAGTACTGCGCTTTATTACAAAGCACTTGAAATTTTCAACATGAATTTACCCTTTTTCTTATAATTTATAACATAATTTTGACTCTTTTTTATGTGTTTTTTATTTTTTGTTTTTTTTTTTGTGTCATTGTGCTTTCTGGCTATCAATGGCAATGCCTAGGGCGTCACTTTCTTTACATCATGTAAGGAAAATGTCAGGAAAAACCCATCGTTGGGTTACAACAGACTGTTCCTGACACAATGGGATAAAAATTAGCTTAACAAAATGCTTTATTTGGATGGCAAAAGCGTGTTACAAAGCAAAAAGTCTTCAGAAAAAAAACACACATTTTTTTGGTAAAAAACAAATTTTATTTGATTTTTAAAATGCCTGGAGGGATAAAAACAGCTTATAACACTCAATTTAAGAAAAAGTATTGCATAATTATTTCTCTTAATGCGTTGTATAAATAAAGTTATAAAATAAAATTCTTAGTTTCTTTATATACATTTTAAAATAAATATTTATGCGGGTAAAATTGGAGGAATGAATATCAAATCAGCCAAGTAGAAATCTATTTTCAGAATTCTTGGGAGGGTGTATATTCATATTAGAATGTTGTACCCAATCCCAAATCAAGCCCTCGATCATCTCCCCCCATTATAAGGCACATTCAAACAGCACAAGCCCCTCAAATTTAAATTCTAAATTGCAAGGCACGTTAAATGGAAATCAAGGAACGCAATAAATTATTTGCTAAGGTATGCGAAAATCCAAGAAAATTCGTCGCAATCAATATGAAAATTGTCTGGCAAATGGCAGCGAAGGGTGCGCCAAAGCAAGTTTGCGAAATCGATGGGAAATCAATGTTCACCCTAAAAATCTTAAGCAACTTCAGGTTTTACTTCTTCCTGATGTAGGTTTACCTAATCTTAGGCAAGGGCTGAGAGGTACAGACGAATTTACGTGAATGGTATGCGAAATCATCATGACATTGTTGCTGCTTCTGCTGCAGCTTCAAGCAAATTGCAAAATTTGTGACGCATTCAAGAGAAGCGATCCCCTGCGCGAGAGTCGTAAGGGGCATGGGAAAGCGACGCGGCATTAACCGTAATGTATGTTCAATAAATATTTGGTAATTAAATAAATAGCTAGCTGGAAGGATCTGAATATAGCAGCTGTACAGCTTTTTCCACTTTTTTGGGCGCATGCGACCCTTTAAACCAGAAGGGAGAGTGTTACAATTTCACCTTTTTTTCCTCGACGTCGTGGGATTTCTTAGATTTTGAATTAGGCCATGGGAGCGTTTTCTGGAAGCGCACTGATAACGCACCTAATATTATTAGATCAGTTAGGGGTTTGTACTGAGCTTGAATAATTGTGGGACAAATTTTCGAAATACTCGGTATTAAACGTTAGCTGCAGTTCAAAAATCATTTAATGCGAAATCATAATGCTGCTTTTTGAGCTCATTTATCATAAGTAAAATCGACATTATCAATGCACTGCTTTCGCCAACCGTGCCACGCCCATTTGGAAATGTCTCCTGTGACTTTTTCCAATTTTTGCACAATTACCCTACAATCGATGCTTTCTCCGCAAATCAATTGCAAAAAAACACAAACAAAACCCCATGACACATTGCTTGGCAGTGGAAATCCTACCTTAAGCAACCTTACTATACCTTACCCTACCTTACCATACCTTTGCTTGCCTTACCTTACCAGACCATACCATTTTCTACCTTACTCAACCTTGCCACTCTCAGAGTTGCCGAGACAAAAGGGTAAGAAATAGGGTTTCTGGATATGTCAAACCAAAGACGTTTGCTACAAATCTCTTTGGGCCTCACAAATTTATGAATAAGTACGTGAATCGGAGTACGAGTATGGCAAGTAAAAAATATAAAAATAGAGGGGAACCCAAGGGATTTAATTGCATTTTTTAGCGCGCGCGCTCATTGCGAATTTCAGCTGTGCTCTCTCAGCTGTCAATTCGACGCGATTCTTATTGTTCTTTCCTCTTTTTTTTTGTTGGGTATTGATAGGGTCGATCGGGTTCGAGGTTCGATCGATCGATTGGCAAAACTGCGCCGCAACAGTTAGCAATGCTTGTATGGCCCAAAAAAAAAAATTGGAAATCCCTTCTCAACCTCAGCCACATCCTTACTTTATATTGTCATGTTAATGTTGCGAAATGTGAATTTGATTGCCTCCTGCCGTAGATCAATAAACACACTAATGAGCTAAAGGGTTATCAGCGCTTCGGACTTTTCGCTAAGCCCATTTGCATTTTCACCAGCTTTTCTTTCTTTCTCTAGACTTTCGCATTTGCATTTTCCGTTTCGTTGGCGCTGAAAGAAATTAGGAGCCGCGTGTGCCATGAATTTTGAGTTGATGCTCTAAGTAGTTGGGATCCCGTAGTGAAAGCTACCTTTCCCTCTGCATATTCAAAACTGTTCACATGTTGTGATCGAAAATAATATGCCCGCAAGGCGTTTTAAGTTGCTTACTTGGTAGCAGTTAATTGGTTTGAAGTTTTCCGCATATTTGCATTTCAAAGGAAGTCCTAATCGAAAGTTTTTCAAATTTCTCCCGGGGCTCAGAGGTGTTGAAAAGTTGGCGGGCGGCCTTTCTCTAGCTTATTAGGAGAGTTCCTAACAATGAAGTGAAATTTTGAAAATATTATAATGCACTAACTGGATTTCCACTGTTTTCAACGGTTTGGTTTGGACTCAAGAGACCGCAGCAGAGTCTCTAATTGATCTCCCGCCTCGTAGTTCTCATTATGATGCCGTCTGCTCCAAAAGCAGCTTGCGAATGCCAAATAATTAGCTCCTATTGATGGTCAATGCCATCTTTCGGATCTTTGCCGGGGCGTGACACGTCACAATATGTCCACAAATAAATCTCCAGCAAAACTGCAGCCAAGAAAGAAAGTAGTGTAGTAACAAATGATGTTTGCTCTCTCCATAGCCACGAGCCACAAAAACTCCTAGAGTCTAGATAATCAATGACAGCGTGCAGCCGGCTTCATAATTTTCTAATTCTTGTCCTTGCGGAGCAAGAACAATTTGCAGAAGTGCGAGAAGAAATGCAGCAACGGCAGCTGCAAGGACCAATGAGGCAAGGACCTCGACTCCTCGACTCAAAAACTGAGGTTGCTGCCCCCCAAAAAGGAAAACGCGCCCGAGTGTTGAAATTTATTGATAGCGTGTTGTGTGTTAAGAGTGTGTGTGTGTTTTTGTATGTGTGTAAGCTCACAGACAGACACACACACACACGCTTAATGTTAAACAAGCTCCTTTTATTGAGTAGTTCTTGCACTTTTTGACTACTTTTCACTTTTCTTGTTGCTCAACTTAAGTTTTTTTTTTGGTTTTTTGTATATACTTTGAGGTTTTGAGATTTTTGCATTTTGCGCGCATTTTTGTACGGCAGAAAGCACCACCGGCTGCCAGCTCCTGCTGCTCCTGATCCTGCTTCTACTGCTTTTTCTGGAGGATGAGGACGTCATCGTCACCCCAATTTAGTTGCTACCCATAGCCAACTTCCCATTATTCAGGCTCTCCCTGTTTGTGCCGTGTTTATGTTCATTCTTGCTTTGCCTGCCTTCTCATATCCTTCGTCCTTGCTTGGTTTTTTTTTATTTTCTGCTTGCTTGCATTTGCCGCATATAGCTCGCGCCAAGAAAACGCATATGCCACCTCGATCGCCCATAAGTAATCCTGCTCCTTGCTCGCCTCCTTGGCACACACACACACAAGCACAGAATCACACACGCATACAGTTGCATGCAATGGCATTTGAAATGAAGCAAAAATGAAATGAAACGTGGCAAGAAGCAGGAAGGAAAACACTCTCCAAGTCTGAGCCGCCAGAACTAGCAGTAAGCAGCTGCTGGGCAGACAGACTGACTGACTGACTGGCTTATTCGACAAGAGGGTTCAACTTTTTCCTATACACAATACTCGAACTCAAACTGAAACTCGCACATGTACTAGTAAAGCACCACCAACATCAGCACCACCCGATCGATAGAACAAGCTAACAAGCTAATGCTTCCAGACAGACTAATGCATTGAAGAGTGCATTACTCTTACACTGAAAAAAAAACCCAATAAAATAAAGTAAACTAAACACTTAGTTAATTTTGATCTTTATAATCGCTCTCAGAGTGTTTGCTAAATATATGCTTAGTTAAATCATTTTTTAGCTTGATTCCATTTAAAATACTTATTCTACTTCATACAGAATCGCCTTCTAAGATCATATAAAATTTATTTAAACTAGGAATCCAGGATTTTTTTTTCCTGTGTAGGGAGGACACCCCCAAAGCGGAATGTCGGAGACAGTTGCCGACATTTCTAAGACACGCTATATAAATAAATGAAACTGATGGCGTGACAATGACCCCAATGTTATTAATACGGCTGTTGAAACTACAGTTCCGTTAGAGGGTGGTTTCTGGAGTGGGTGCCCAGACATTCCAGCGTTATCATATATAGGGCACATGAACAATTACATATTTCTTGAGTCAGTACTGTCTTAGGTTAGGCACATGAAAGCAAACAGTTCGTTGAACTTCCCTAGCATGTGCCATTTAATTCCCGGTAAGCCCTAAAAAGGGGTTCGATATCGGCATTGAGATATCTACAAATAATTACTCAAACGGCTCATAAAATCTTACTACCAGCTATCTAATATGAAGTATGCAAAGATAAAGAAATTTTTCCCCAATTCCGTTAAGGTTATCAAAAAAATGTTTATACAAGGTTTAAATAAAAGATATTTAAAAATAAACTGAATTAAGTTTTATTTATGAAGATAAAATAAATTTCAGTTATTTATATATATTTTGGGGAAATAACTAAATTAAACTTAAGAATTTTTATCATTATTAGATTTTTAAATATTTTTTTGTTTTTATTTTCGTTACTAGCAATTTATTCGAAGTTCTTTAGTTACATACAAAATTTATTGAGTTTCTTTTTTTTACATTTATTTAAGATAGTTTTCATCAAGAGCTTGATCCGTGAATTTATTTTATATAAAAAAAGTATATATCTTAAAAAATTAATAGAGGGTATATTTTAGTATAGCCAACTCAAGTATTGAAATGCACTTCTCGGTGTACACTACATACTTACAATCTTAATAATTATTGACATTAGCTTTATCAAATATTTTTATTTATTTATGTGTTTCCTTTCACTTTTTCCAGAAATTTTCTGCATCATTTGCATATGAAATACATTTAAGAGTTTTCAGCTTGTGTGCATTAAGTATTTACGAAGTGGAGCTAAACGTATATTCGAATTAAAGTCAATTATGCTAAACTAAAATAGTTCAATCAGCCAATTGCTCCAAAGGGGGCAAAACAAGTTGGTAACAGAGCTGTTAGTCCAGTTGAGTTAATTAACTAACAGTGTACGTTAAGGCATTGGGGAGAATCAACATTTTGGACCCAAATTTGTCAAAGTGCGATAAGGTCGTCTCCAGTCCAATTCAAAATGTATCGCATTAAAACGGCACAAAATATGGGACAGATGTTTAGCTGTATTTGGCTTGTGCCAAGCAAAAAGTTGAAGGTGTCAGAGTCAGAGTCGCAGTCGCAGTCGAAGAGGGAGTGGAAGTCGGGGGAAACAACGGCGGTGGCGGTAAGAGCGCCGGCTGCTCAGCGATCTA
Source organism: Drosophila acutilabella (assembly GCA_035046005.1). Lineage (NCBI taxonomy): Eukaryota > Metazoa > Arthropoda > Insecta > Diptera > Drosophilidae > Drosophila > Drosophila acutilabella. The sequence continues at coordinate 4,051,066 of JAWNOK010000026.1, read as the reverse complement.
GGCAGAGACCCAAGACAGATCCCTAGCATAAATGCTCATTATTTGCTGCATTATTGCCTAGGTTCGTTGATGGTGTTACACATTCTACCGACGTTGTTTTTCTTAAAGAAAACCTCGCGCGCTTTGGCACGAGCTAGTATTAATGTGGAGTGCTTGGCATGATCAGCTGTGGCCGCTGCACAGCAGAAGGGGGATGAAAATTTACCAGGTGGCAGCGGCGGCGTCTAGCAACAACCCCTAAAACCCCTAAGACACCAATACTAGTACTGCCAGCTCGAGGGCGAAGGACGGCAAAGTCTTGAGGGTCGAACGAGCATTGGAAATTGTGCAAAATCGATTACAATGATTGCATTTGCGACAACGGAAGAAGGAAGATGGAAAATACACACATATAGGAGAATAAAGGTAAAGGAACCCAAAGAAAAGGAAAGCAGCGAATGCTGCCGTTCCTCTAAGTGTTGCCCAGCAGCCGTACAATGCCCCTGCGCCGGAAGAATAATGGCATAAACATTGGATAAACCGAATGCAAGATGTACTGAAGCGGGACTTGAAGGCCCGGTGTTGCACTGATTTTCCTTGGCTCGACCATTGTGTCATTGTTGTTGATTTCTTGATTTCTGGCGACAATTTTGCACAGCGTCCGCATTGCGTAATGATTGCCGCTTTTGCTTTTCAATGTCTGGTAATAATGTGCTGCCGTTGCTGTCCAGTAATTTATATGATTTTTCTAGGACTCTTTATATGCGTTGTCTCGTGCCGCTCCAGGCCCGGTGTGTCCAACAATGCCACTGTGGTCAATCGCTTGCCGTGCTGTTGCACAAATTTGCCTATTGTTGACCATGGTACAGGGCGCACATAAAATTGCTCTCGAGTTGAGCTCAGCTGCGCATCGAGATCGTTTTTTTGTGGAGTTGGATTGAAAGCTTTTGCAGCTGTCTGGCTTGGCCCTGTTATGATTTATGTCACCCATGTAATCAAGCAGGGATTGATTAAGCTAGCGGGTCATTGACTGAAAACAGGCAGCTGCGCACCCGTAGACAGCAGCAGCATCAGGAGCACAGTGGTTTGGTTCCAGTTATGTGCCAGTGCTGGTGGTGGTAGTATCATCAGCGTAAAACGGAATCAAAGTCGGCCACCAGCATGAGCCAGCACCTGCCTGTTACAACTTTACAGGGTCCCGTGCCATATCCTGGGGGTTGTGAGCATTGCCAACCACCCCATGGAGTATCTCACCAGCCAGAATAAATCTACCACCACATAGAACACCAGCCAGTATCAACACCACCACCACCACCATCACCACCCTCAGCTCAGCTCGATGTCCTCGCAGCCGTTAGATTCTCATAGTCACTATGCTGGTGTGCGCACTGTACTTGCGAGCAGACGAACGCGCACCAGTCAGGATTAGCGATGGGCACGAGTCGTGCAGGGAAACGTGACACGTGACTCACGAGTCCTTTGTAAATTACTCTATTTTGAGCTTTAAAACATAAAAGAATCCAAAATCTCTTAAATCATTTTCCTAAAAAAATATTATTAACGTGCGGTGTTGAGTTTTACTTTTTTCATAACGAGTGCATCTAATAGATTCTTTGTGTTGCGTACCGCCTGGTGAAATTTCGTGTTGTGCCTCAGATAAAAATTCCACCTCTAGTCCGGATTGCGTTCAGGACAACAGGCACGGCAATTAAACTATTTGCGGAAATGGCGTCCACTTGTTTTCATTTCTCTCTGAAAAAGGGGCGCTTATCCACCCCTGAAAACAATCGTTCTACGCTTGCGCAGGATCTAAGCGCACGTGCGCCTGCGCCACACTTTCGCGCATTGTAAAAGGATCTGCCAATACATACACAGACATACACACGCACACACCCTCTACAAACAGGGCTTGATGATATCCTTATGCCGGCATAACAATGCCACTGTTAATGCAAATACAATCGCATCCTTTCAATTTGAAAAAGGTCCTTTTGTAGCGCTGTATATTAACAATTTTGGATAAATATTTCGAAATGGATTTAATGCGGGCGCTGTGCGTGCTGCTCCTCGATTTCATCAAACATTCTTTTCAATTTGTATGAAAAACTGGTGAAAATTGTATCCGGCACACGTGCCAAATGACAGGATTTTGCCATCTATTGTCCTGTTCTATTTTGGGCGTTAGGTGGATTTCATAATTTGCATAAAAATCAAAGGTGTTATTTGAGAAATTTCCGATTAAGCTTTAATTACAATTCGATTTTATTTAACAAAAAAATCATTTTGTTTAATGTTTTCGGTTGAGAAAAATTCAGCAAAACAGAAGAAATACTTTTTAATTTTTTTGTTCCATTTGTTCAGACAGGTTTAATTTCAAGATCATTTTAAGATAATAACGAATCTCTGCATAATTTTTTTTAAATATTATATATCAGCTATTCGAAGCACTCACTCAGCAATTAGCTGCTGGCTTTAAGCGCGCAAATGAACTAGCCAAGCTCATACAGACAAACCCATGAATGTATCTGACAGATACAAAGAATACGAGAAAATACGTATAATAAAAAAGAATGCCATGCAAACGAAGTTATTTTTAAGAAATTCAAACCTGCAGTGAGTGAATTATGAGCCACCGCTGTCAAGGCTATGGACACACACTCACACACACACACACGCTGGGAAGCGGGAGGTGACCGAAGACCGTTCCAACGTAGTGCGCAGTAGGAATAGGTGTGATCGAGAGGGAAGCTAAGAAAACAGCACAACACCTTACACGATGCACAGAACAGGTTGCAGCGCCGAACAATAGGTAGATAAACTCACGTACTCATAATTGCTGCTGTTGTTGTTGTTGCTGTCTCTTTTCTAACAATTTGAAAATCTGCGCAATCTGCTTTGGTATGCACGGTGCTACCATCAATATTCAATATAAGCACAGACGTACACTGAACAAAATTATATATTTACAAACATGTTTAGAGTTTATCAAATGTATTGTATTTAAGTCTATCGTTACTAATTTATTTTAATTATGTTATTTAATAGACCTTAAACAATAAATATTTTAACCACTTACCATATGAAATAGAAGAAATAAGAAAATATTTAAATCTTACATTTAAGTAAGTTTTTTTTCTCAGTGTAGCGCTCGGGCCTTCGATGATGATGTTGATGAAGATCAGAGAGCGATGACTAGGAAATATTGCCTTTCCTAAGAAGGATTTGTGTCAGCAAACGTGACTTGAAACATAAAATCTGTGTAGGTGTGTGAGTGTGTGTATGTTATTTGATTGCTGATCCTTTTGTATGCTCGCATGTGTCTATTGTTTGAATAGTTAATTATGGGTTGGATCAGTGTACACTCCTTTTAAGCCACGCCGAGTCCAAGTTCCTCCAACTTCCAATTTACCTTTCCACTCTTTGTTAACATTTTTCCTTAATTCTTTATTTTTCATTTTTGTTTTAGCCATTTTTATCGGTAATTTGGGAATTAGTTTTAAAATTTTTTCGAATTTTCCTACATATAGGAGGTGCAACAAGCCACAGTTGGTTATCGTCTCAACGCCCACTCTACGGGGGCGTGTCAGCGTTGACAACTGCTGACAATGACTTCATTTGTTCATTTAGTCATTCCAGCTTAATATTGCACACATATGGCTTATGGCCAGAAAGATGATTTGATGGATTGATATGTACTTGTCAGCGATGATTGTTCTTATGACTGAAATTCAATACACTCTGGACCTAAATACTACGTCATGTGTCTTTGTATGTGCAACAATGTGTTGAATGTGCAATTGCAAGACATTTAGCCGACTTCAGACAAAGAATATAGATCTTCTGACTAAGATCGCAGTAATCTTATAATGTGCCATTTCAGGAAGAAGTTCTGCAGAAGTTCACTTGGTTATTTTTTGATCTTTGAGAACTTTTTTTGTCGAGTTACCCTCTTAACTACTCTGATTATTATTCATTGCAAATTGAAACCGAGTGAAAGCATTAAAGATCGACATGGTCCATTTGTGATCCTTAGGCTGTCAAAGATGCCCTACTACTTCGGGTAAGTTTCATCCCACGGTTGCCCTCGGTTACAAAATGCACCCATGTCACATAAATAAAATTTGTATATACGATTAAATTGGAAATTCAATCGTAATGCATTTCGAAGACAACACTACTCCTGTCAGTCGATCCGTCCGACGCGTCAGTCTGTCTACCTTTCGGTTGCATCCCTAACCCTCCCAGTCCCAAAAGTAGTAGCGAGACGGAGACGAAGACGAGTAATAGAACTGGGACAGCTTGAGACGTGATAGACAAAATCTTGTCATAACTTTGATGTTGTTAGTAAAACAAAGAAATTGCTTTTCCTCAATGGCCCCTTAAGATACCCGAGGTAGTCTTTCCATCGCAGCCCAGTCAAACCTATCCCATTCCACGTCATCCCATGCTGTCTGGGAACGGGATTGGGAATGATAATGCTGCGAAATTTGCTTATTTGCTGCCCTCGAGGGGTGCAAAACTGGGCAGCTGGTTTGAAAAACTGAAAAGTTTTTTTTTTCACTTTTGGATTATGCAACATCAGACATCTAAACATCTAATGTGCTGTGTAATTCAGTTAGACATTGAGAAATTGCTGGACTTGGGCCATCAATGCGGCTCTAAAGTGCACTCTGAATGTGGTTTAGCCAAGCTTGATGATTTGACTGATTGCAGTGCTTAAATTGCGTTGTTTTTCTCCCGGGATAAATGGAGCGCTGTCAAGTCCAAATTCTAAGAAACAAACTGCGCGTTAGATAAGAGCGGACACTAAAGATCAAGATCAACACATTAGATGCTGGGCGAACAAATCAGACAGCAGAGAAACATGAAATGCCCCGTCTTCGTGACGTCATTGTTCCCGATCTGGACAGACAAACAGAATCTCGATTGGGTTTGGGCAAATAACAAAAGGGTTGTGTGGCCCTTGAATGTGTTGAAGGCTGAGCGAATGTAACGCGATAAGATCGCAAAGGAACATCAATCCAAAGAAATGCTATCCTTAAGAATGTTAATCAATTAATTACATGCTGTGTACACAGCGCCTGAAGGGATCACACATGAGTACGAGTATCAGTATGGGTATAGAAAAAGGATTGCCATCGAGGGTTGCCCTTGATTAATTTCAAACATTTCCCAAGGCAATCTATAGTTTATATTGTGGTTTTCCCAGATGCTAGATGATCATTACTAAAATTTGTACTGACCACTGGTCAGTTCGTGGGTCAGTCGCGTGTCTCTTATTAATAATAATATAAACATTGATCAGTTAAAGGGGTAAATCAAGGAAGGGCTGTTATTGTAAGGCATTAAGAAATTCAGCTAAAGTGGCCAGAGTCATTGATCTTGACTCGCAGATGTTTACATTATAAGTATGAAATTATAGTCCTCGTTAGGTGTGAAATTAACGAATAATATTAATAGAAAGGGGTAAAATAATAAATTTGAATAGTTTCTAAAAACTAAAAATATTATGAGATCTTTTCTGCATTTCTGTATGTTGGGGTGTATTACTTTGACTGATCATCGTACTGACAAGGGACACGATGCTGAAATTTGTATACAGCATAGCTAATTTGACAATACCATAAAAAAGTATTGTTGGGGTGTAGTTTTAATAAAATTGCTATAAAATTTATCTCAAGCAGAGTTAATAGTGCTTCGAGACCTTGGAGCATTAAAACAAAGAAAGCGCCTCCTCAGACACTTCAGAAGTCAAGCAAAAAAATAAGAGGAATAAAGAAGATAAGTATTTTAAATTGCCTGCTGTGTGGGAACCAAAATGCTGTGCAACATGTGACAATAACAATTTTGCACTGCCTGAAGTAGTGGAAAATGTATAGAGGAACAGAAACAAATATTACCAACGACTGTTTCATTGTCGACACTTGTTTTTGCCGCACATTGCATTGTGACCCAAATTGTTTGCGAAAACACAAAAACCAATTCAAGTGGCCAATTCGTGTGCCAATGTCCCTTCTAAATAGCCCAGTACTTGAGATGGAACAATGACAAAACCGTTGCACTACTATTCAAATTAAATAGAAAATTGCAAGTAAAACACAAACGAATTGTACTCGACTAAACCAGAGGGGGGTGGGCATGGGAATCGTAGATGGAATGTGGCAATATGGCAAGCAGATGAGCCAAATGTCAGTATGCCAACTGCCTGACTGCCTGCTCCCGACTGTTGCCTTATCACTTCGATCTATGCCCTAGACTTGTGCTCCATCGGAATTATGACACACATAATTTGTCAGGCATATAAAAATTGAATCGAAATGCGCGCGAAATTTGCGCTACATACAATAAAAAAATATCTAAGCATGTCAAGAACATTGTTCGCTCATTAAACAGCAAAAACATTTTAACTTCTTCCCCGCTCTCCTACCTCCTACCTCCACACGCACACATACTCACAAACACACACATAATCGGGCCTAACTTAAAGTTGTTATTGCTGTTTACCCACATACAATACCAACTTTTGTTGATTAGTACTTCCTGAGGCTGCCATATCATTCCACATTTATATTATGTATGTGTATATGTATGCGTATGTACACTGTGTACTGACATACGCCTATTTGTTTAGAGCTCTGCAAACAAGCAAAGAAATGTCGTCGGTTGGAGCTCTGGAAGCTTGAGCTCAACTTATCAGCAGAGCGCAATCCCCGCAGCGACCGTTAGAAGTAATAAGAACAATGGAAAACATGCATCAGGTCTCTATTTTTCTAATGTTGCAGTACATGGGGGCCCCTAATGCAAATAAATGTGCAGAGCATGAGTTTCAGGTGTTGTTTCCGGTGTAAAAGCTGTAGAGACCCCAAGAAAAACTACAGATTTTCTATCTGTCCATCATAATTAAGTACATTGGCAGTGACGAGCTTCCATGCAATTTTTTTGAAGTATCGATACTTGCCATCACTGGAAAGCCCTGGTAACGAATCGATTAATGAAACAGCATATCCACCTCCCACAACAAATATGCAGTTTGCCACGTGACTCAAGATCTGTAAGTTTGCGCCCAATCTGGTGGCATTGGGGCGCCTTTTTATTTTTATTCCTCTTTTTTTCTGAGACACATTTAAACTCTGAACCCGGCAATTGATTGACGCAAAGAAAGCTTAATTTGGTCAACGTATGTGCGTATGTGTGTGCGTGAATGAATGCGCTCTCTAACATCGAAATGAATTGCTTATTTTGACATTTATTAAAGCTTTAAATAAAATTTATGCAGAGAATCAATTAGTGAGACTATGGAGCTGGGCACAATCATAAAAAGTGGGCAGCAGTGGGAGAACATCGGGGACTGCCAGTAATGTATGTATGTAGCTGTGGGATCGCTGACCATTGAACAGAACAAAATGGATCGGAATGAAGAGAGAGACATTGGTATCGCGGCACGCACAGTGGAAAGTCAAGTAACAAAAAATATATTTCTCACAATCTGTTTGTAGGCAAGCAAACAGGAGAAGGAGGGGGGGAAAGATTGAGATACGACGAAGGAAACAAAATAGCAACAACAAAACGTCGTGTTGGCCAAAGCAAAGGCAAAAAGACAAACGGCGATGAACAACAACTACAATACACATAATCAGAGGAGCGACAAAGACTGCAAGAAATCACAGCAACAACAACAGCGAGGTGGAAGATAAACAGGCTCGCAGACAAGCACGCATATATACAAACCTACATGCTTATATATGTATGCGTTTACTCTGCCTCCAGACGAGTCCTGCATACACTCACATACACGTGCGCTCACACTGACTTACATATACAACGATAGTGATTTTGGCGCAAAAACCTAAACGCAGTTCCTCTTTGCACACTCATTCCGAGCCCATGCTCTTCACCTACTTCTTCGTACTTTGGCTCTCAGCGCTGCCTTCTCTCAATGCACATCTTCGACTGCAAGAAATCTCAGCGCCCGCAACGACTTCCCCCCTGCTTCGTCTTAACGTTCACTCGCACACGCACACACACGGGCAGGCATGCACGCACACTGAGGTCTTGCTGTTGGACTCGTGTTAAGGAATTTGCGCGCGCGTTATCCTCGTTCTCATTCCCGTCCCTCTGCTCGTGACACACACATACCACAAAACAGCAGGACTAATTCGTTCTCTGCTATGTGCATGTCCTTCGGCCCCTTCGATCAGCTGATTGAACATATGTATATACGAAAGCAGGCAGACTGAAAGGAACAGGATTGTGTACGAGAACCAAAACGGGACCGAGGGTCATTCCCCGCTGCAAGGCATTCCCATCCTTTTCTAACTGTTTGTCCTGATGTATGTTTGTACTTATGTGTGTGATTGTATGTTTGTTTGTGCTTGTGTGTGGGCATTCGTTCTGATCAGTATTTGTCTATTCTATATTATATTTTGTTGGGTTTCTATGTACTACATTAGTACATACTCGTGTGTATGTGCGCTCTTCAATTTCCCCTACTTTTGCATTCTTATGTGGAGTCCGGTCGGCCTTAATTCTCGCCGAAGTTCAAATACCTTCAATCCAGGCCTGTCGACACCTTTGTCAATCTCCAATTTAAATTTTGATTGCTGCTGTTACCATGGGGGCGTCATACATACATATAAATATCTAAGCTCTGGCGACAAACGAATTAATAACCATAACTTATTTATGTACATTTATACTTGTTCATCAAAGTTACCTGTGTGAGTGTTTCGCTGCACACTAATTGCACGGCTCGTCCTCGACGTTGCTCCTCGATCCCATTGTATGCACATCTTAGTCTGCACCGCCCTGAGTGCCACACACACACACCCAAAACCGACATTACCTTAGCCCTCTCCGCCCCTTGCCTATTGGCTTTCGCGCGCGCGCGTAAAAGTATCTCAAACGCTTTTTATACAATTTTTTTGCACACAAATTTTTTTGTATTTCGACGCTGCCGCTGTCGTTGTCAGGCGCTTAAAACCGAATCTCAAACCTCACTTCTTGGAATTTCGATTTACAATTTAGTTCTTCACGTTCATTCCTTTTTAAGTTTATTTGCTCTCACTGCTCCCGCTGCTGCTATTGTTGTGTCCCATTCTCAATCGCGTTGTTGCTGCAATTTCGTAGTCTATGCTTGTATTAGTGTGCAGCCTATTCTTTGCTCGTAATCAAAGTTGCTGCTCTCGTGATTGGGAGTGTGAGTGTGTATGTTTTTGCATACATTTTTGATTTCTCAGTTTGCCCTTTTTCTGTTTCGCACTATGGTGCATTTGACGATTTTACGGAATGAATAATTAACTCAAAATATGTTTCGATTTCAAGATATGTTGGTACTGAAATAATATATCTTGGCATTGCTTCAGTTTCTAACTATAACCAATGTCACTTTAATTTTAAAAGATTTAATGAACAAACTTGTAGGAACGATTTGGTATGTGAATAGCCTGTGCCAGCAAGTTAAAGCTACATATATATTCGGCTTGACACTATGCTAAACATAGATATTTTATTATCGGGGAATTATATCTTATATATCCAATAGGAACGTATTACATGTTCTTACTGTATGCACGCATTTAACTAGGAAACAACGAGTGTTCGGCCCACTGTGCCTCACTATGAATGAGATTTTAGCTTTTTTTTTCGATTCGCTTCATGTTTTTTTTTTAACTTGTTCAAAACCACTTTATGATTTCTGCGTCCTTTTTAGTAGTTTATTCTTTCCAAAAGATGATCCTCTTCCTGCAGCAACACAAAAGCACAAAACAATTTCAAGAGAATGAAACCGTAGCTCATTTAGCTTTGAGAGCATTTACTGCGGCTGGCAACTCTGGTAAAAATCATTTGCTTTACCATATGATTCCCTCCATTTCATACACACACAGATAGACATGCATGTACATACATGACATATACACACATACATATATAGTTTGCAAGTTTTACATGTATTTTCTATAAGTACACTCGTTACAGTTTATAAATACTTCGTCTATTTAAGCAAACTGTCACTGTTAGTTAATATTATAATTATAAATAACGTGTTCTCTTTGTTAAAGCAATTAATTGCCTAACTGTGTTGGTAAATGACGTCTGCTGTGGCATCCGCTAACTCTTTAGAGTTTGGTTGGCACTGTTGTACCCAAGGGTGCCCCACTGCTCCCCCTGCGAAGCCTGGGCACGACTCCCGCAGGGTCTGCACTCTGCTTACATACATGCATATCATTCACATGTATATCATTCACATGTATGCATGTGTGTATGTACATTTATATGTAACGCGATTTTTGCTTTAACTTTGCCGCGGCTGCCCACACACACTCACACACACATAAGTAGACATGGAGCGCTGCTCATTTAACGACATTGGCGTCTACGTCTGCAAAACACAAAAGAGACACGCCCCGCTCCACCTCCCCTGGAGCTGTATTGATCATATGGCTGGGACCTAGCAGTGCGACTACCTGCTGATGCTCTGCACGTTTTTAGATTAGGGGGCCAAAGGGGCGGGAAGGCGTCGCGGAATGCGTGGATCTCACATTATTACCTGCGAACGACACAATCGATGCCGCACAACCGATGCCCATGCCAAAGCCATCACCGTCTACGTCTTGAATTCTACTTAAAGATTTGCACGATTCCCGAAGACACAGACGCAGGCTGAGGCGCTTTCAGGCTCTCTCTCTCTCTGTCCCTGTCCCTGTTCCAGGCATTCTGTTGCAACGTAAATCACATGTGTTTTTGCTTGTCGCTCGCTTCGGCTCCACAAGTTCCATTCGGCCCCAGTCGGGACCCACTCGGCTGTAGTTTTGGCGCTCAGCGTCGGCAACGAGACGCGGCTTCTCGCTATAAAAGCTCGCGCGCCAAAATTTTTGGTTTCAATAGTGCTCTGAACTCGGATCGGGTAGGGGAATTTGGTTGAGCTACCTGTTGCTCTGGCACTGGTCTTGATCGCTCCAACTACATAGATTTCCATTTTTCCGATTATTTCTTTCCCACTTTGCCATGCTATTGGGATATGGATTGGGATATGGGAAATGGAAAATTGTACAATACATAGTGCAATATGTAGCTCCCGCTCTTGCTCTTGCTCATGCTCTCGCTCCTTCTTTTGCTCCTGCTTCTCCGTTATATGTACGTGGTGTGCTGCTCACACAAAAGAGCAGCGACGTCGACAGCGGTAGCTCATCGGCAGCGGGGGTTGCAGCGACTCGTCCGACCGAACGGCTCTTTAAAACCAGCTGCGCTCGGATCGAGAACTACATTTGTTTTCTGTTCGTCGTCGTGTCAACATCTGAGCCTCGAGCTGCCTTCGTACGGTAGTGCAGTAAAATTTGTGTGTGTGTGCGTGTTGAAACGATTGGATAAAATAATAAAAACGCAGCACACAAAGAACTCACTAAGTACATACATATGCAACAACAATGTTAAAGCGGACACATTAATGCAAAACTCAAAATATGCAACAAAAATGCAATATTAGTTTTTAAACAACATTTATTAAGTATTCTACAACCATCATCAAATGCAACAACAAAATCTACAAAGGACTACACAGTACAAAACTGAAAAAATAGAAATCGGCGTCGAAAATAACTAACTAAATTAACCGTAAATGTGCGTGTATAAGCGAAATAGTGAGAAAATTGTGTTTTAGCAATTTTCAAACAAATAAAAAACATTCACGGGAAATATAAACTCTCATAAAAACAGCAAACAGTTTTAACTTTAAACGTTTGAAGCAATACATTTAAAACAAATCATCAAAATGATGTGGGAAACAATTGCCGAAGAGAACAACTGCACCATGGATTGCAATATCAGGTAATTATCCAGATGAGCACGAATGTAAAGGAATAGAAAGAAATTGAAGTGAATAGAAATAGTAGTTTGATAGATAGAATTTAAAAACATGAGAAGAATAATAATGAAATAAAAGTGCAAGTAAACTTTTGTCGGCGCTTGAACTTAAATAGCAGCAACAAAGCAACAACAATAACAACAAAAGCACAAAAGCAACTGTGAACAACGGAACGGCAAAGCAGCAAAACAGCAAAGAAGCCGCACGACTGCGACTGAGAGTGCGCTGCCTGCTTTACTGTTGAACAAAAGTAAGAGTTCTTTTTTGTGTCGTTATTTTCTTTTTTTGCACGCTCCACACGAGCGAACGACACGTTTTTTCGGTTTTGTGGCGCTCAGCTGATGTTGTTGTTTTTGTTGCTGTTGCTGGTTTTTCATTCATTAAACCGGCTTCCGCGAAGCTTGCGCAGCTCCAACAAAATAACAGGAATAACAAAAAACAGCAATTTGATTGCAACCGTAGTCAGTCACTTTTTGTGTTGTTGTTCTTGGCGATTCTGCCGCTGCTAGCGTCGACGCTGACGTCTCCTTGCCTTGCGTGACCCAAAAGTGGACAAAATGCAGATGCAATGCAATGAAAACGAAAACAGTTCGAGCAGAACGTGCAAAAGGGGAATTCCGCTTAAAGTACCGCAAAAGACAGAGATAGGGAGATAAAGAACGAACAGCAGGCGGCGATCCGCAAGTTGCTTTTATTTTCTTTTTGTTTCATTTCTAATTTCAAATTCCCAATTTACAAAATTACATACGCGAGAAGAGGGAATAACAACAACAGCGAATGGCAGCAACCCCTCGACGTCGTTGTTGTTTCTGTGCCTTGTTATTTTTGTTATTGCCTTTACACCACCAGCGCCGACGTCGTCGCCGTCGCCACCACCACCGCCACCGCATATACGAATATTTATATGTATTTTTAGCTGCGGGTTTAATGACCTGCGCTTCAGTTTAGGCAGCTAAAAGCAGGAAGACGATCAGTTGACTAATCCACTCTCTTCTCTCTCTCTTTTCTTGCTCTCTCAGCAATGACAGCAGCCTAAACAACAAAAACAACTCGAATCGCAGCGTTCGCCGTTCGTTGGCTTGCACCAGCAATGACGTCATGGCCATGGATGCTGAGGAGGAGCTTTCATTCTATGACGATGATGCACTGGCGTTACCACAACAGCGTGCAGTCAGCCCAGAATTGCTCGGCCTACTCTCACCAGAGGGTTCCCCCCAGCATTTCCAAATTGTGCGCCAAAAGAAAATGCTGCCTTCGACAAGGACAACACAAGGAGCAGCAGCGACAACGTCGGCAACAGCTGCGATGATGACAACAACACCAGCGCGAAGTTTTCGGGTATTCAACAGCCTTTCATCGACTGGCTCCATGGAATCCTCGATGGATGACGAGTACCTGGAATTGTTTGAAATGGAATCGTTTGCTGGCATTCAACAGCAACAACAACAACAGCAGCAGTCGCAGTTCGCTTTTCCCAGCGGCCTCAATTCGCTGATCAGTGGCCAGATTAAGGTGACACCCAAGTCACCTGTGGCTCTGACAATGATGCGACGTCCGTCGGTGCGACGCTGCCTAAGTATGACAGAGACAAATAGCAATCAGCTTGCACTAGCACAGCAACAACAACAACAGCAACCAAAGACGCCAGAGACTGCCCGGGATTGCTTCAAGCGTCCCGAACCTCCTGCATCGACCAGCTGCTCGCCCATTCTGCACAAGCGACACCGTTGCGTCGAGAAGGAGAACTGCCCCTCACCCTCGCCCACCAAAACACCCACGCCCACCATCAGCCCCAGCCCACTGGCCAGCGCAAATACATATACGCATGCGCCTCCGCTACGCAAGTGCATGTCTCTGAACGATGCGGAGATCATGTCTGCCCTGGCACGCTCAGAGAACCGCAATGAGCCGGAGCTTATTGGTGACTTCAGCAAGACTTACGCCCTGCCTCTGATGGAGGGCCGTCATCGGGATCTCAAGTCCATATCGAGCGGCACGGTGGCCAGGCTGTTGAATGGAGAATTTGATCAGCAAGTGGCCAGTTATCGCATCATTGACTGTCGCTATCCGTACGAATTTGAGGGTGGTCACATTCAGGGCGCCAAGAATCTGTATACACACGAGCAGATCCTCGACGAGTTCCTATCCACACAGCAGACTGAGCTGCAGCAGCAGCAAAACGCCGAATCCGGCGGCAAGCGCAACATTATCATCTTTCACTGTGAATTCTCATCGGAGCGTGGCCCAAAAATGTCACGATTCCTGCGCAATTTGGACCGCGAGCGTAATACAAATGCGTATCCGGCCCTCCACTATCCGGAGATATATCTGCTGCATAATGGCTACAAAGAGTTCTATGAAACGCAGTCGGAGATGTGCCAGCCGAGCGCCTACAGACCTATGTTGGAGCCGGCCTACAATGAGGCATACCGTCATTTTCGTGCCAAGTCCAAGTCTTGGAACGGCGATGGTCTCGGCGGCACTACAGGGCGTTTCAAGAAATCTCGCTCTCGCCTAATGCTGTAAATATTTAGGATCGAAGACGCAAAAACACGTTTGTAAATAGCTAAAAACAACAACAAAGTATAAAAAGAAAAAAACCACTGCATATTTATTTAATTTAAACATTTTAAGTTGATTTTGTTGATTTTCGTTTGTTAATTTCGTATTTTTAAGTTGTAATTTTAAGGAATCACCCTCACAAACAAACAAAACACACACCTCCACAACACAACATTCTGACAACAGAAACAAAATGAACAACACACAGACAATTGTAAATTTTGCTAAAGAGGAAAAAGAGTTTTATGTATTTTTGTAATTTTTTATTGATTATTTGATCAGATGATTATTGTTTTTATGAAATTATTGATTTAGTTCAATTTATTTAGAGATTTAGTTCGAATTTTAACGTAACAAAAATGTGCATTATAATCTAAACGAAAAGTTAATGTCATACAATTTTAAGGTCCTCTGATTACAAAAAAATTTCGCTTAATTTGCATAGTTGATAAGCAGAAACACAAAAATGGCTAACAAAAAAAAAAAACAAAATCAGATTATCATCATACATACACACTCACACACACACATTTAAATGGTAGGAATAGTAATTTAAGAGTTGAAAGTTGAAAACTTCTGATAGGTACAATTTACGCTTATTATTTGTTTATTTTAATGTAATTATTCCATAGTTCTCCCCTGACCCTCAAGACCCCATCGAACAAAATATTATTATGTAATTATTTTAAGCAAAGCTTATTTTTGCATCAAAAAAGGCAATATTATTGAACAAAGGCGTAAATTTTAAATATAATACAAAAACCCTGAACTGAAATTTATTGCATTTTAATTGTTTGGCAGTAAACAAAAAACATTGTAAAAACAAATTAATATATTTGTTGTGGGCAAACTTTCAACTTGGCGCCAATTTAATATCAAAGCTGCCAGACTGTTTTATGATAGCGGCACCTGTGTGTAATCCAACTTCAGAAGCTAACGCCCTCTGATGGTATTAGTTACTTCAACACTGTTGTGCCTGTCTTCGCTAATTCAAATGGCTCTGCATTTGTACTGTTGCTGTTAGCCAATAGACGCGTGTCTCGGGTAAAAGGTTGTTGTCTGCACTGCATAAATATAGAAACTTTAGCTTGGTTCCGGAAGTCGATATCAGGCGAACAATAGATGGCGCCACTTACACGTAAAATGGATTTTTTAATAAATCAGTTTAAAAATTGTATAAAATAAATAACATTTATAATTAATTGTGAACTAACCTTTGACACTGTGGTCTGAATTGACCTTAACGTTTGAAACAGTGCCAAATATACAAGCGGAACAGGAACTACAAACCTTTATACTTAATTTACTTCATTTCGAGTACAGCACACGTTCGAGTAATTAAATCGGATATTCAACCGTTGATTTTCATTACGATTGCGACATGTTGCTCAGCTTGATTAAGTGCAGTATGTATATCAACAGATGCCCAATGTAGCCGAGGGAGTTACATTAATGGCAAATCAGCGGACATTAAGCTACCACTCAGCGTTAAACCATTAACTTAATTCTTAAAGCAAACCTTGGAATTAGTCTGACGCATGGCTTAATTTTTTGGCCGTTTAATTCTGGAAGCACCAAAGGCAAACATTGAAGTAGCATAATCAGTTAAAGAAACAAAAATGAAAGTCAAAATAAAATAAAAATAACGATAGCTAAGTGAGAGCCACTTGCATTATGCTAATGCTTTGATTTCCATTTCATGCTTTCGGGCTTTTTCGAGTAGCGTGACAATATTATAATATTGTGTCACAGAAAGAAAACACTTACATACAGTGATAGCAAACACCGTGTGGACACCGCTGTGCAACGTTGCGAAGTGTTGAACGCTAGACAAATCCACTACATACCAGTATGATGAGGACTTGCTTAGACCCTGTACTTGTTCTGCACAAAACGATTTAAATAACGTTAGTATCTAAACAAAAAATTTTAAGGAAATTGAAAGGAATTGATTTCGAATAATAGAAAAATTTTAATTTAAGTCAAGGCATTTTTTCGATCATTCAAATGGACGCCTCTTGGGTAAGTTTAGTTGAGTCTTCTTAAGAATTAATCAATTTAATTTATTTTTTTGAATTTAAGAAATAAATCAACTCGTTGACATGGACCGAATTTAAAACTACGTCATAAAATATGATCGGTTAAGAAATACCTAAATATGTACGCATCCTCAATAAATTAGAGACCAACGGAAAGGCCTAAGAACTAATGAATCCACTTTTTATCCTAGAAATATTATTATCGCCCTTCTCTCAACTCTCAGAGTAGCTGCATAAGACGGGTACTGTAAGAAATAAAATTAGTTGAATTTATGAATTCAAAACACGCAGTTGTTTCCGTTCGCTTACTGTTTGTTTTGCTTGTAAAAATTATATATACAAAGAATAACAAATTTCGAAACTCCGGTTTCAAATCGGAAGTCAATTAATTAAGGTTCGATTATGACATTTTTGAGTTGTGTTGAAAAAAGAACGAAAACCATGAAATTTATGTATTTAATTTGTAATTTGAAAAAATAAAAGTATAAAATAAAAGCTGAAGTCAAGAATTTTAGTCAATCCAATTATCCAAAATATTCAGGCTCATTAAAATAATATTTTCACTAACTGCATCAACTCTTTGGGACCTATGAAGTGCAGGGTCTAAAGAAAAACACTCGCATTACAGCTGCAGGGTGCCCAAAATGTTGCACGCTGTGCGAATGTCTGTCTGTCTGGCCAGCAGTTTGGAGGAGGTTTGGAGCTTTGCAGCTGCGGTGGAGGCCCTTGGCTGAAGTGCTGTGGAAAACGGGTTAATCAGTGCAATTAAGGTCAAAAACACGATGGCGTTGTCAACGGCACAACAACACAACAACGTGTAGCATCTTCATGGTGCTTGTGTATGTGTATGAGTGTGTGTGTCTGTGCATTCAAATTCAAAATTGCGCATACGACGCGTAAGCCCTGCCGTAATACACTGCAGCCAAACAGTTTGTTACCCGCTGTGTGCGTGCTCTCTTCCCCTCTCTCTCTCTCTCTTTAACACTCAGTGTGCGTGTTTGATAAAAGTTCTTTAAACGTTAAAATTGCGCCGACGCCAAAGCACGATTCGCATTCGTTTAAGCCGCCGTTCAGTCGCGTGTATCTGTATCTGTGTATCTTTGTATCTGTATCCGTAGCTGCTGGTGTATGCGTGCCGCACTGTGCCTATAAGATAAAGTGCTGCGCTCACAATATCTTTAGATTGCCGCCGACCAGCGAACGTTTCGCATTCGTCTAAATTGTGGCTGCTTTTCTAAACGGTTCGGTTAGTGTTCTTAATTTAACTAACAACAAAATAAAGCACTTGTGAACTTATTAGATACTAAATGCAGTAACTACAAATTGTGCTTAACCTTTTATACAGTGACAAACTAAACCAAAAATTATAAGCTGCGATAACCAGTTTTGAATTCATGACTTTATTCGTAGAGTAGTTAAAAAAAATAGTTAAAATAAACAAGTGTTTTGTGTACTTATTAAAAGTTTACAGCAACTTAAAAATGCGGCATAAACAAACTCAGTAAATGTCGGTTTAGAGTAGTTACAAAAAAGTTGACAGATGCTATAAATTCACTCAAGGGACAGATTTGTTGTGTGATTTGTTTTGTTTTGTCTAGTTTTTTGTTTGTTTAGTTATTAATTTTGCCAATTGCAATTTGTTGAAACGCCCTGCAATATGTCAAGTAATAAAACAGGCTGAAATTTGTTCTCAAAGCGAAGCATTTAAAACAATTGAGCAACGAGCGCAGTAATTGTTTATACAATTGATTGTTTAATATTCTAACAAATGGGTGCTCAAACAGTAGATACTCTGTAATCGTTTAGCATAAATTAAAGTCATTTGAAGTGTCAAATCTGTTTGGAATTATCGGCATGTCGAGAAAGATCAAGATACAATTCAAGAGCGGATCTTTTTAATTTGACTGAATGTTTAAACTATTAAAAAGAAAATACTGAAATTTTTAAACGAAACTTGACATAAATTTAAAGTATCTCAAACAAAGTTTTTCTTTACAATTTGTACATAGTATTTTGTTTATGTACTAAAATAAAAGAATATTTATATTAAATATAACATATGTTTGTTAGAATATAAATACTACTCATTTTAAAATACTTTATTAATTTATTTAAAGAGGTAAAATTACATTTTATAAAAAAAGGAACAAATTAGAAAATATTTAAAATGGGTTTTAAGTTTAAATAATTCTTAAATAGTAAATAGTTTAAGTCTTTGTCTGGGTACATAGCTTTTAAAATAGATTTACTTAAATTATACATTTTATTACTTAATTCTTTTGATACTAATCGTGAAATATAATCCTTGGTTATACTCCAAGTTAAAATGCCCCATCAAAACGGAACTCTAGTCACCGTTAAAGGTATTCCTAGGCGTGCAAATCAATTAAGTGATAGAAGAATTTAATCAACATTCGAGTTTAATTGAAGAGTCAATGTCAACTAAAAGTAGTTGACTGTCGTGCATTCAACCGCAACCGCAACATCAATTTCTATTTCAATTTCCATTTCAATTCCCATTTCCATTTCAATCTTAATTTGAACTCAACGCACGTTTCCGCAATGAAAGCTTTATCAATTAGCCATAGGTGCAAATAATGTATCTGCTGTGAATTTTTGTATTTATTTATAGAAAGCTTTCCAAACGTAACTTACGATGCTCCCAATACATAAAGTCAATCCGATAACTGGCTACTGGAATATGCTAATCCAAGAGTTCATTCAACTTTCACCCACCCGCGTTCAGTCAAACGATCTGAGTTTTGCATAAATAAATATGTAGCTGTATCTTTTATTTTGTATCTGTATCTGTATCTGTAGGTGTGTATCTGTAGAATATGAGTGTATGAAACGAGTTAGAAGTACGCAGCCGGTATATCCAGTTGCTGTTCTTCAGCTCTTCCGCTGTCTTTCCACAAAATAAATTACACACTGCAAAATCTTTCTTGATGCCATTGAACGTGCTGCAACTGCAGTTTAAAGGCTTCCCCCCACCCCCCCTGTACCCCCCGACAACGCCTCATACTCCCCTCCAAAACTTGACATTGCCAGCACTAGGCTAAACGTCTTTCAAGTACTTATAGATACACACACCAGAGATCGGCAGTAAACATAAAAATGCGAAGCACGTGATGTCTCGTCGTGTCTTTAGAGTTGAACAAAAATAATAAATAAAATGCATAAATAATAATAATAAAATAAACTGCAAGTTGAGTTTCAATGGCCGAGACCTTAATACGTGCACAGCTTGGCTAAAAGTGAAACACCGAATTGGCATTAAACTCAATAAAAACAGTTAACAAGAATTGCGTTCCGTTTGGTTCGCTTTGATTTGATTTAATTGAATTCAGCATTTAATTGGCAAAGGCGATTAACTTAATTGCATAATCAGTCAGCAATCATTAATGTGATTTTTTTTTAGTAATTTATTTTGATTTTGTTTTTGTTTTTCCTACTCCACAGGCGGTACTATGAGGCTGCTTCTGTTGCTCTTGGCTGGCGCCATGCTGGTCTGCCAGACCTTGGCCAATTCCAGCACCAACTCTGTGCCCAGTTCTATCACCAGTTTGGACACCAGTGTTGACACTAGTTCCGAAACCAGTTCCATTGCCAGTTCCGTCTATAACTACTACCGTCTGCCGACCTCATTGCGTCCACAGAAATACAATCTGCGTGTGCTCACACACCTGGATAATCCCGAGAGTTTGCGTTTTGAAGGCACTGTAAAGATACTAATCGAAGTGTTGGAAAATACCAAGAACATAACACTGCATGCCAAGAATCTTACCATTGATCAATCCCACATCGTCCTGAAGGACACTTCGGCTGTCGATAAAAAGAATTGCATTTCCGCTACAGAGGTGAATACCGTGCATGATTACTATGTTATGCACACCTGTGAACCGCTGCAGGCAGGTGAGAAGTACGAGCTAACGATGCCGTTCAGCGCTGTTCTCAACAAACAGCTGGAGGGATACTACAGGAGCTCCTACGTGGATCCAGTGGCCAACAAGACAAGGTAAGAGAAACAGTGTTGAAAGTAGTAGGCAGAGCAATAGGTATTCATTGAGTAGTAACTAACATCGTATCTACTAGAGCTATCGATATAAATTTTGTAACTGATACCAATTTAAATAACCTTTCAATGTTTGGATCGCGAAACTGCATCCTATAGCTCCCACAGACCAAATCGGTTCAAAATTGGTAATTGATTCTAAGCCGAGTACGGGGTCTATTACTGTCGACTCAAAATTAGTTTGAATAATAGCTTTTAAAATTACATAAACCTTTTCGTCTTATCACTTTTTATTAGCCTTTAAAAATCACGTGTCGTTACATTTGTTTTTTTATGACTGAAGTGAATAATAATTTATTCTAATTCCTTTTTTTGTTAATAATAATCAGTTTAGATTTTAATAATCAGTGTAGTTTTTTCTTAAAAGCTTCAATTGATTAGTGGTCTCTTACTTACATATATAGAATACAGTCGAAAATAAACAGAGTTTTTAAAGGAATTCACAATAAAAATGTATAATTTATTTTAATAGAATATACAAGTATATATCAGAAAATAATTTTAAATGTCGTAAAAAAACAAGGGGGGATTTCCAGTATTTTTATTGCTTAAGTTAAATAAAGAGTAAGTAATTGATTTTATTTGTTTTAATTAATTAAAAGGTTGATTTAAATTTTTAATTGGCCTAAGTAGAGTAAATAGAAGTTTATATATTTTTTAAATTAATTTAAGGGTAAATACTTTTTGAGGGCGTCCCCCATAACCTAACCTAAACTAAAGGGTAAATAAGCAATAATATTTAATGGTTAATAAAATAATAACCAGCTGTTTTTTCTCAGACTTAAAGCTTTGAAACACATGAAACCCTTTTATAATATATGCAAGTAAACGAAATTAAGATTCTTTAATAAATTTCAATAAATCTCTGACCGTTTAGATGGATTTCCATTACCCAGTTCGAGCCGGCTTCAGCCCGTTTGGCGTTCCCCTGCTTCGATGAGCCGAATTTCAAGGCACCGTTTGTGGTTACCCTGGGTTACCACAAGAAGTACACAGGTCTGAGCAACATGCCCGTCAAGGAGATTACGCCCAAGTGAGTAGTTGGCCAAGAGCGAGAAGACAGATTGAATTAATATCTTAATTCCACTATGTAGTGAAGAAATTGCCGATTATATTTGGTGTGAGTTCGAAGAGTCTGTGCCTATGTCCACCTACCTGATTGCCTACTCGGTGAATGACTTTGTGCACAAACCATCGACGCTGCCCAATAGCACCCTCTTCCGTACTTGGGCACGCCCCAACGCCCTCGAGCAGTGCGATTATGCCGCTGACTTTGGACCCAAGGTGCTGCAGTACTACGAGCAACTGTTTGGCATCAAGTTCCCGCTGCCGAAGATCGATCAGATCGCCATACCGGATTTCAGTGCTGGCGCTATGGAGAACTGGGGATTAGTCACATATCGGGAGATAGCGTTGCTATACTCATCGGCTCATTCATCGCTGTCGGATAAACAACGTGTAGCTTCAATCATTGCCCACGAGTTGGCCCATCAATGGTTTGGCAATCTGGTCACCATGGAGTGGTGGACGGACTTGTGGTTGAATGAGGGATTTGCCACCTATGTGGCCAGTCTGGGTGTGGAGAACATCTATCCCGAGTGGCATTCTATGCAGCACGAGTCACTTGGCAATCTGCTGACCATCTTCAGAAGGGATGCTTTGGAGTCTAGTCATCCCATCTCGAGACCCATTCAAATGGTTTCTGAAATTGCCGAGAGCTTTGATCAGATCTCATATCAGAAGGGCTCCACTGTGCTTCGCATGATGCACCTCTTCATGGGTGACGAGTCCTTCCGCGCCGGTCTGCAGAACTATCTGATGAAGTACTCCTACGGCAATGCCCAGCAGGATAATCTCTGGGAATCTCTCACTGAAGCCGCACACAGGTATCGCGCTCTGCCCAAGAGCTACGACATCAAGACCATCATGGACTCCTGGACATTGCAAACGGGGTAAGTACACCGTTAGTTTAAAATCCGAACTAAGTTTATTAGAAAACTTATGGTTTAGTTGGAAAATTGATGGTTAAATAACATTTTAATAGATAAAATTTAAATATGTTAATTCTGAAATATTAAATTCCAGCTTTTTTAGACCCCGTTCTCAAAATAAGTACAGGGTTCTAAAAGGCTTGTTCGAAGCAAACTCCACAATTAGGTATATTATATTATTATTAGGTATTATGTATATTCTTGATCAGCACCAACAGTCGAGACGATATTACAACGTCAGTCTGACCTGGATCTTCGAAACTATAAGATCTAATATGTGTATGAGTCCAGTATAACTATCTTCCCCAAGTTTGATCCAAAAACAACTATAGCCTATATCTAACATAGGATTGTGTAGTACTGTAGCCCTTATTAACACTGAAATCCGCTGAAACGAGTTTTTAAATTGCACTTTTAGAAAAAAAATGTGTTTTTTCTTAGCTATTTCATTGTTGTTGTCATTATCCGCTGCGAGCATGTGGACTGTACTTTAAATCTCTTCTTGAAATTTCTCAAAACTTGTAGAGATGTTTCTTCTGTAGTGAATCGACTCTGTGTACAGTTTTCTAAGTTTTACGTATTTAACTAACTCCAAACTCCTTAAATTTTTTACAGCTACCCGATTATCAGCGTAACCCGCGACTATGAAGTGGGCAGTGCCAAGCTCACCCAGGAGCGCTATATGCTCAACACCAAGATCAGTCGGTCCCAACGCCAGTTCTGCTGGTGGGTGCCGCTCAGCTACACGACCCAGGGAGAGCAGGACTTTAATAACACAGCGCCAAAGGCCTGGATGGAGTGTGGCAAGACGGACACACCGTTGCCCAAGACCATTACGGATCTGCCTGGCAAGGATCAATGGGTGATCTTCAATACACAACTCTCGACGCTCTACAAGGTCAACTACGATGAGCATAACTGGAAGCTGCTGATTGAGACACTGACCAATGGTGACTTCGAGCGCATTCATGTGATCAACCGAGCTCAATTGATTGACGATGCCCTGTACTTGGCCTGGACGGGTGAGCAGGACTATGACATCGCTATGCGTCTGGTCGAGTATTTGGAAAGGGAGCAGGAATATTTGCCCTGGAAAGCTGCGTTTGAGAATCTGAAGCGCCTGAAGAATATTATTCGACAGACTCCCAACTACGAGTTCTTCAAGGTTAGTACACACACACACACCCACTCACACACCCTCACACACACACACACATATAGAAACCCGACCATAACCTTTAGCTCTCATTCTGATTTGTTTTTCGTATGCATCAAATGCGGCCCAAAAAAAAAGCTCTTGTTTTTCGTAAGTCACAACAAGTTGCCACAAGTTGCATGTGCCACAATTCAAGTACCACATATGGGCATTTCCACAGAATGTTTAAAAAATTCATTGAAATTTTTAAGACTACAATTCATAGATTTATTTTTTTTAAAACTACTATTTTTTTGGTTAACTTCAAATAAATATGTAACTATTTTCATGTGTCATTGAGCTCTTGAATTATTTTACCTTTTGTGCTGCCTAAAATATTTTATTTGAAAATAAAAATTAGATAACTTTTACTCAGCTTTAAGCTGAAGACTATTTGGAGACAACCGCTATGCTTCAAATATTAATTACCTAATTAACTCTTGAAATTTTCCAATATTTAAAATTAGAGAATTTATAAATAAACAAATTTAAATAATTAAAGCTTTCAAGTTCGTTACAAAAACATTCCTTCCAAATTTACCCATAACAAATATGAAACAAAAACATTAATTTCTTTATTTGAACACTATATATGTATACCTACTGTACAAACCTAGGTTGGGATTACAATAATCAGTGGCTTTTTAAAACTTTGACTAGTGGAAACGCCCATATCCCTTTGAGAGCTCCATATTCCAGCCGATCTAACCAATTCAATATAAACATCTTTCACAGCGTTACATCAAAAAACTGATAACGCCCATTTACAATCACCTCAGTGGACTGAATGACACCTTCAGTGGCATCGAGCAGCAGGAGCAGGTGTTGCTCAAGACCATGGTGGCCAACTGGGGTTGTCAGTATAAGGTGGAGGACTGTGTGCCCGTCGCCTTGGACTACTACCGTGCTTGGCGCGCTGAGCCCAATCCCGACCAGAAAAATCCTGTGCCCATCAATGTCAGACAAACCGTTTACTGCACAGCCATACGACATGGCAGCGATGATGACTGGCAATTCCTCTGGACTCGTTATAAGAACTCGAATGTAGCCGCCGAGCAACGCACAATGCTCATGTCGTTGGGTTGCTCGAGCGAGGTTTGGGTGTTGCAGCGCTACCTGGAGCTGACCTTTAAGCCCAAGGAGGGCATTCGTCGCCAGGACTCGATGTGGGCATTCCAGGCAGTGGCCTACAATGAGATCGGTTTCCATCTGGCCAGAGATTACTTCATGAGAAACGTTGATTTCATCTACAAATTGTAAGTGACAAACAAATATAACATATAATTATTCAGATTAAAGTCATATTAATGGATTTATGTATTTACAGCTATCATCCAATTACCAAGGACATGGCTCGCCTCATGCCAGCCCTCGCCCAGCAGACCTTCCACGACAGTGACTTCCAGGAATTCGTGCGTTTCCTCAACGAAAACAGACCCACTCTGAAGGGCCTGGAACAGGCCATAGTTCAGACCGTAGAAGTCATGCTCACTAATGTCCAATGGTCAGAACGCAATTATCGCAATTTATCACGTTCCATTGAAGCCTTGCTCTAAAGGCCGGCCCAGAGTTAATCGCACTAATTATCCTTATACAAATACATATTATATTGTAGATCTTTGCGATAGTCCTCATCAGCTCATTTACATGTATTCTGCAAACGAGTACAGCCAATATTTGAAAGTTCCCAATAAACTATATACAATCAAAAGAAGTTGATATATTACAGGGTATTTTTGGGTAAAGGGTATGTTTCCAAGTCTGATCAAGAATCATCCCTCCTCTTATCAAGCAAAAGTTTCAGACTTTATGTTATTATGTTGTATATTTCGTATATTTAGTTAAGCATGTTCTATAATGCTAATCAATAATGATAATAATAATAATAATAATAATAATAATGATAATGGTAATAATAATCGTAATTGGAATTAATCGGCGCTTCTGAAACACAACTCTCGTTCCATGTCGAAAGTTTGTGTATTTTTTCTCTCATTAATGTTTCTCATTGGAATTATTGTTAATGTTACAAATGACAATATTTTAAATCTAAACAAGTATATTTATTTTTATAAATGTGTGTATTTGTTTTGTAAATGTTAATATCACTAAAGCAGCGCTCCTGAAACAAAAAATCTTAATGATTAACTGAACTTGTAAACGTATTGCATAAACTAGTGTATAATTATTATTTATATATATTTATTACAAATATTGTATGTGTGAGTGTGTGTGTGTAAGTGTGTGTCTGTGTGTTATTTTACAAGCACAAACTTTCATTTGATTAGCATTATTTTACGTGAAAACATCAATATAAACTATTTCATTAATTTTTATAACAATGCAATGATTGATTTTTGTTTTGTGTGTGTGTAGTTGATAATGATGTTGTTGTGGTTGTGGTTTTGGTTTTATCATCAAACGCCGGGAGAGAGTTGATCCTAAGTAGAAAGGCTTTATCTTTATTTATATATAATATATATGTGTGTGTGTACTTTTTATGGATTTATACTCGTAACAACTATTTAACACTTGATATACATATGGATTTATATATCTATATAGTACTGTTCAGTATGTCAAAAATGCGTTGATATCTATTTAAATATGTATGAAGATATATGTGTGTATGAATGTTATGTTTATGAACAATTACAATTCTGTTGAAAAGAAATGTCTGATAATTTGTTAATTATTTTAAATGTATATATATAGGTATATATTGTTTGTGGAAGTATGCCTTGAATTGAATACTATGTGATGTTTCAGCTTAATTATAGCCGATTTGAGCTCTTCCTATTTATTAATATGGTAATTTACAATTATTGTATGTATTTATGTGTCTGTTAAAGTTTATTGAGGCGATAGCGCAAACAATTGTTTAATAGCGTTCTTAACGTTTTAAATTCGTGTTTACAAATATCTGTTTAATTATTGGCAGCAACAAATTTATGCCAGATAAATTGCAATTTGGTTTTTTGTTTAATCGGTGCATTGTGATTTCTATAAATGATATATTAAATATATCAATGAGTGTGTGTGTGTATGTGGGTGTGTATGAGATGATGTTACCAAAAATCTTTCTCAATCCCTTCAGGATCATTATCAGCATTAGAATTATTAACTGGACCACTAACCTACACAGATCGCAGCTTTCATTGCATAAAGCTGTTTTACATTTATATTGAAATCGAGGGCTGGGTTTTCAGTCAAATTGGTTAATTAGTTTTAAACAAGTTTCGTATTGTTATTAAATGTAGATTTGTTTTGTTTTGTTATGCATGTAGATAAACGATATAAACGATAGAGCTTAAACGAGTACATTGTTTAACAAACAGACTTCTGCTTCACTTTATTCGCACACTCGTGTGACCTAAACTAGAGACATATTTACTATACTTTATACTTATAAGTAGCATTCTATATACTTGAATTGCAAAAAGGTTCTCATCTCTTTGCCGTATCTATAGGGTCTGCAGTACGTATTTAGACGTTTATGTATAATATTATTATTAGTTTAAGTATTACTATTATTATATTCTGCTTTTGGGCTTTATTGTTTGACATTTCATAGCCGTACGCAATGAGGCGAAAACTTTTCAAATCTTATGCAATCCACTTTGCAGATTATCATTCGACCAAGAGCTCTGTGGTGCTGTTCCTGTTGCTGTTGTTCCTGCTGCAGCTCCTGGTGGCGGTGTCGATGATGTGCAAGGTTTCGATGGCGTCGATTGAGCCGCTGGCTGAAGATCGAAACGTGCATAGAATAGTAGATACGGTGTTATAGTTATCTTCCGCGTGGGTGACAAGAGCTCCTCAAACTCTCGTTGTGTCATTGCCTTGATCTTGTCATCGTCACACATATACCAAATGGGCTCAGTGCTTCCTTGTATATAATTGACCTTGACACCACCACGTCCCGTGCTACCGTAGCCGGTGGGATAGGGTCCACAGTTAATGCCCGAGCTGCCATAACTGAGATTGCTATTGCTGCCATTCTGCAGGGATTCCTCGCTAAAGTCACTACTGCTGCCCATGGCATTCGCCTGTTGATTGCAACACAGACGCATAGCACAACAATTGACACCGTGGCAGGTTGTGTTCATGCTCAGCTTGCCAATGCCATTTGTGATGGTCTTGCTGGTAAATCCATTTAATTGCTTGACATTTTTACTCATATCGCCGCTGCTCGAGGCCTTGCTACGTCCGAATTTCATCTTCTTTATCAGACTGGTACCAGACGAGGCCAACGCCGAGGCAGCTGCTGATACGGGAGTGCTTGCAATGCTGCTGCTTCCATTGTTACTTGGTGCAGCATTCTCATTGCTACCCGCTGTTGAATGCTGTGCTTGTGTGCTCGCCGTAGTGTTTCTTCGATCCTTGGGACAGTTCATATAGTCGCTAGCCAAGTCCAGAAAACATGTATATGCAATATAGTGACCCACGGTCAGCGTGGCACCCACATGCGTTATCACGCTATACAGTTTATAAACGTGCAGTTTATTGGCATCGCTAAGCTCACAACACTTGGCACAGAAGCAGGGTAGTGTAAATGTTGTAGGCACATACGTGCTAACCTTCTCCATGCCGCCGGAGAAACGATTGAGCTGAATGACCAATAATCGTGGCAGCACTTCATACGATATGGAGCGTATGGCTTCAGTGTAACCCGTACACTGATTGCAACTATATTTGTTATCGCCTCGGAAGTATTCACGTGTAATACACGAGTTCTGCAATAGATTCAATATTAATTACGAATCTTATTAGAGCGCTTAAACGTTGTAACTCACCTGTATATAGGAGCTGGGTTTCTCCTGCAGCTCGGCATTATCATAGCCAGAAATCGGCACAGGCACCGATATATCCAGCATGCCCTGCTTCTGTCGCGTAATTGTCTCACAGCTCAGACACTTTGTTGTTAGCACCACTATGCCTTCGAAATCAGTGCTAAAGAAGTTTAGATTTAGCTCACGTATACGCTCCTCCAATCGCATCTTATCCTTTAGCAGACTAGCCGAATTTATTTCATCATCACTGGAATACTTTGATGGCGCTGATGTGGTCGCTGCTACTGGAGCAGCAGCTGGTAGAGCTGAGACTGTAGCAGTACTGCTTGCACCGCTGAGATCGACAGTATTCAAATAGAATAGACTATTGGAGGCAACATGAGGCGGTGGCATGCTACCACCTGCTGCTGTCGGACTGTTGTCCTTCAGTGGCGATTGCACTCGTGTCGCCTTCGACGACTTCACATCATCTTTTCTCTTTGATTTTCGTGAGAAAAACGATGTTTTTGTTGTTGTGGTACTTTGTGTTTGACTAGTTGTTAATGAGCCATTGCCAGAGGAGCCCAAGATGCCATGATTACCCATGTCAACGCGCTCCAGTGCATCAACAGTGTCTGCCTCATCGGGATTGGCAATGTAGCTGCGCATGTACACGTAGAAAAATATAAGTTATAATTAAATTAACGATTGTTACGGCGATTACTCACCCATTCGCAATGACTTCGGGACATTCGCCAATGGCTTTAATAAGCGATTGATTTGTTTCTCGTATACAATTGAGTACACACATAAGAAACTCATGTGCATCCTGCTGCTGATTGCCCTCGAAAGTGGCGTTCACATCCTGTATGGCATGCAGCAGGGTATCCGCATGATATGGCTCACTGGAATCGGCCATTTCATTGCCATGCAGACTGTGATAGAGCTCGTGCAGTTTCTCGCTGACTGACTGGAGGCTAGACTTGCTACTAGTATTGCTAGAACTGTTGCCACTGCCATTGGTGGTGCTGCTATTGTTGTATGGCTCTGTGGCCAAATCTTTGCTGCTCCAACTTCTGGCATGCTCCAACTGAACACCACCGCTAACATTGCGGCCCAGGGAGGCAGACTTGGCATTATGCTGACGCAATATGGTCTGTTGGACCACATTCAAATCGTGAATGAGATGATGTAGATTGTGTAGGAAATGCGGAGCAAATCGTAGCGTATACACAACAGAATTTAGATAACATGTATTACCAATATTACATAACGTTCCCATTACGGGCACATGACTCAATGCAGCTCCACCGCTACCATTGAGTCCTGAGCCAGCGCCAGCGCTTGTGCTGCTCGAACTACTGCCCCCGGTCGGCACATAATACTGATGACCCTGCAGCTCAGCTACTTCGACATCACTGGCACCCGATGAGTTGCCAGCACGCAGTCCACTGCCACCCACGGCATAGCCATTGACCACACGACGTTGCTCATCGTTGGACGTCTGATAGCGTCTATCGTAAAGTGACATATTACAGCTGCGTTTCCGTTTACGAAATGCGCGTGATGCCGGTTTTGCCGAGTCGAGCTCAATCTGGGCCGCTGCAATGGCTGCTGCAGTTTCGGCCGAGAAATTTGTATCTATCTCAAGACGATTGCGACGTTTGCGATTTCTACAACCGACGCCGACGCCGCCGCGTCTCTTTTTGCCGCTTAACTTTACTTCGGGCTCCTCCTCGATGCAATTCCAAAACTCAGGCTTGAATTGATCTGTTTGTAGACAAGGTTTTAGTAAGAGTTCTGCTTTTAATTCTATTATATTTACCTGGTTTTACGTACTTATCCTCGTTGGCCTCTGTGGGCGTGGGAGATGCCTGTGCTGGCGGTGGTGTTAATGGCGTCTCCGCCGATATAACAACTATTGGTAAAGCCTGACGGGATCGTAGACTGGCACAACGGGAATGCTCAGCAACGTAAACACGCCTCTGCCTCTTACGCTTGGGAACTGCCTCTAATTCGCTTTTGGTTGCTTTCACTGGCTGCACAACAACTTGGTCGACAACTTGACGTACTTCTGGATATATGGCCGAGTCGATTAACTTTGGCCTGGGCGTAGTTATATCGTTTTGACCAGAT
Source organism: Drosophila acutilabella (assembly GCA_035046005.1). Classification (NCBI taxonomy): domain Eukaryota; kingdom Metazoa; phylum Arthropoda; class Insecta; order Diptera; family Drosophilidae; genus Drosophila; species Drosophila acutilabella. The sequence continues at coordinate 4,020,460 of JAWNOK010000026.1, read as the reverse complement.
TTTTTTGGACTTAAGGAAGTTAAGATTTCTTCTGTTTGGTTTTTAATTAATATTTTTAATTGTTTTCCTATGTTGATATTTTTGATTTCACTGCCGCAAATCGGAAGACGGGCTTGATCCTCTTTCAGCTCATATATGTCATATTCGTGCATCTTTCATTATCCTGTGAAAACAATTACAAACCACGAAGTAAAAACATAAAATAAGTTACACTTTACTTTAATTAGAAGTTTATTTGGCAATTAGAAGTTTTAAGTACGGCATTCAAAAATACACGCGACTAATTTTTGTTTGGCAGGTTTGTCACAGTAAATAAAAATATAACAAAAACACATCAAACAACAAAAAAAAACAAAGTTACTTGATAACATATTGATAAGGAATTGTATAACTAAACAGTAATCTTTTGGCAGGTGCAATGATTCATTTAGCAAAACTACAGCCAATTAATGATATAGATAAAGTAGAAGCTTATATAAATCTAAGAATTTTGCGTGGCCATTTCACGGCGAATTTTCATTTTTAAGGGTATTGAGTGTTTGTTTTTCATACTTTGGGTGTAAATTGAATTCATAATTGTGAATCAATGACAACATGATTTGATTGCCTGCTGACTGACTGTTGGCCTTGTTTGGGGGTTTTGGGTCACATGCCCATGGGCATAACATTTGCTCTCAATATTTAGTAATTGTTTCGAGTATATACGGCTGGATGATGATGAAGATAATGTCGGCGACAGGTGGGCAAAGGGTGAGTGCGATGAGGGACGTGGCGTTGTGAAAGGGTCACTTTGGTGAGGTAGGCCAGGGACACGCACTAAAGGGCCAAATTAGCAGAGCAAAGCGGACAAACAAACAAATGCTAATGCAAATGCGAATGCGAATGAAATGTAGAAAGAAGAGTGTAATGAACATGCACATGAACATGAACATGAATGTTAACTTGTGTATTGCTATTGATTTTGTTGCTGGAATGAAGGTCACATGTCGCAAATGCTGCAAATACAAATGACGGAAAAAGCAAAGCCAAAAGCAAAGGCGAATGAGAATGATAATGTTAAGGTTACACATTTACACAAGGTGAATTATATACGAGTGAGTAGAACATCAAGTTACTTTAAAAGTGTAGAATAACAACAACTGCCTATGTAAGTCAACAGTTATAATAAATGTGTATAAATTTTTCTACACTGTTCAAGTTGTTGCTGGATGCTGGTTGTGCGTGTGCATTTGGATGTGCTAATGTGCGTGTGTGTGTTTGTGTAAGTGCTTGTCCTAATGTAAAATAAACTCACATATTTGGGGAACAACATTTGCAGGCAGTTGCTTTATTCTGTGTAAGCGCACTGTAAAAATAATAAACAATTTCAATTGCCGCTGGCAATTTGTAAAGAAATTTCACTTGCAACGTAACGTAGCGCAACGTAAGACGCACACACACACACATTCAACGCTCTTGTACTCGCTGATCAGATACCACTCGAATTTTCACTTTTTTCACGACAGCGGTGTTCGTTTTTTGTCCGACGTTTTGTGCAGCAACTCAATCAAGTTGTCCCGTTGCTGCACGTCTATATAATGTAGCGGTGCTGCACTTACACAATTAAATTGATTTTAATTATAGTTTCAGGTGTTTTTAGGCACTAGACTTCGGAAAATTATACGCCGTAAGCATACGGCCTCTCTTGCTGGCTGACATATTACTCGCCGTAAATACTATTCGCTGCTCTTAACAGAATTTACTCCGCATAGTTAGCATATTTGCTCCTCCAACTAACAGTCATATTTTTGAACAGATTTTACTCCACCCCTAACAGAAGACATCTTTTTTGGCGACGGCAACACTGGCTTCGTCTTCTTCTTTCTCTCCGGCAGAACTCACGATGTCGACTGGAGTAAGTAAAAAATAGCGTCGCTTTAATTTGCAATTTATTGTGCAATCCTGCAATAATAATTGCCAATTTTTCGCTCATCTTGTGCATAATTGTTTTTCGAAGAGGCTAACCATTTTCTTATCCCTACTTAACGCGTATTTACAGACGCTTTACACTTATCCCGACAACTTCCGTGCCTACAAGGCACTCATCGCAGCCCAGTACTCTGGTGCTAAGGTGAAAGTGGCCGATAACTTCACATTTGGCGAGACCAACAAATCGGAGCAATTCGTAAAAAAGTTCCACAGCACAAAGGTAAGAAATTTCACTAATCTGCATAGATTTATTCAAAATAGTCGTTATCGCTTTGGGCGTGCGAAAATTGACAAAAGCCGGTAGTGCTACGTCATCAGCAAAAAAAAAAATGGATGAAATGAAAAACTGATGACGCATTTGTTCTTTTTGGTTTTAGGTGCCAGCATTTGAGACCGACAATGGCAAATACCTGACCGAGTCGAATGCCATTGCCTTCTTCTTGGCCAACGAGCAGCTGCGTGGTGGCAAATGCCCCTTCGTGCAGGCTCAGGTTCAGCAATGGATCTCGTTTGCCGACAACGAAATCGTGCCAGTCTCCTGTGCTTGGGTGTTCCCCCTGCTTGGCTTCATGCCCCAGCAGAAGAACTCGACTGCCAAACAGGATGCCGAGGTTGTGCTGCAGCAGCTGAACAAGAAGCTGTTGGATGCCACCTACCTTGCCGGTGAACGCATCACTCTGGCTGACATTGTTGTGTTCTGCAGCTTGCTGCATTTGTATGAGAATGTTCTGGAGCCCAGTGTGCGTAGTGCTTACGGCAATTTGAACCGTTGGTTCCTCACCATCTTGAACCAGCCACAGGTTCAGGCTGTTGTCAAGAACTTCAAGTTGTGTGAGAAGGCCTTGGTCTTTGATCCCAAGAAGTATGCTGAATTCCAGGGTAAGAAGCAAACCCAACAGCCCAAACAGAAGGAGGAGAAGAAGCCCAAGGAGAAGAAGGAGGCAGCTCCAAAAGCAGCCCCCGAACCCGAGGAGCTTGATGCTGCTGATGAAGCTTTGGCTCTTGAGCCCAAGTCCAAGGATCCCTTCGATGCCATGCCCAAGGGCACCTTCAATTTTGATGACTTCAAGCGTGTTTACTCCAACGAGGAAGAGGCCAAGTCTATTCCCTATTTCTTCGAAAAATTCGATGCCGAGAACTATTCCATCTGGTTCGGAGAATACAAATACAACGAGGAATTGGCTAAGGTGTTCATGTCGTGCAATCTCATCACCGGCATGTTCCAGCGTCTGGACAAGATGCGGAAGCAGGCCTTCGCCTCAGTCTGCCTGTTCGGTGAGGACAACAACAGTACCATCTCCGGTGTGTGGGTGTGGCGCGGACAGGATCTTGCCTTCACCCTTTCGCCCGATTGGCAGGTAGACTATGAGGTCTATGACTGGAAGAAACTGGATGCCAAGAGCGAGGAGACCAAGAAACTGGTCACCCAGTACTTCTCGTGGACCGGCACCGATAAGACTGGCCGCAAGTTCAACCAGGGCAAGATTTTCAAATAAATGCAACAAAATTATCCAAATTCACAATATGCAGCATGCGGCACGTAGCACGATGCCTATTATCTAAGTTCCAACTTATAGCAATTATGGAAGGAGGGAGAGAGAGATAAAGAGAGTGGGACATCGGCGGGGAGTGGTAAAGTCGTGCTGTGAAGATCTATAGAATACATATGTCCTGGTTTGCTCAGCAGACCATTGCCTTCTGCATTTGTAATTCAATTTTGTTGTAATTGCGTTTAACACTTGGAATTGTCATCAGTCAGAAATAATTTATACGAGAATTAAAATAAACATGCGTTTTCTACTCAACTAAATGATGAACGTAAACTTCTTTTTTTTATTTGACAATTTATTTTGGCTTCTTCAGGCTTAAATATCCATCAATTTATTGCTTACATATTACAAATAGGCTGGCAAATCTGAATAGTTAATAATTTGTATTAACTCATCTGATTCTGAGTGGCAAAAGTGGTAGAAAGCTCCACGAAAATTTGAAAAAGGAAATGCTAAAAAAATGATGAGGGACACTCGAGACTGCATCTGCTGAGAGTCCAAGAGCACGCTTACTTCTTCTTACTAACAACGACTGGTCCAACATTGTCGCCGGTAATTTTGTTGTGTTCAGCGTGGCTGCCATCACAGTAGGGCCACTGCAAAGAGAGCGGAGGGGAAACCAGTTCAAATCCGAGAATATATTTATGTACTTTGTTTACTTACGTTCTTGGTCTTCCAGCAGCGGCAAAGGGCTGCCTTTTCTGCAATGTCCTCCACATCAATCATATCAACCACTTTGGGCTCATGCTTGCGAATAGAATTATTGCAGCGTCCACTGACAGAGCTGCATCTGCCGTGAGCAACGGGGCAGAAGGCCAGGTAAGTGATGTATCCGACACCGGCAACCACAGCAGTGGGTGGAATGAGCGCAAGCCAATCCCTGACTGCAACGATAATAAAATGATCAGCGCTGAATAAAATATATATTTTAAGAGATCGAACTAAATCCGGCACAAGGTCACATACGCACACTTAGACACACATGCGTGGATTGACAGCCAGTGGAGCGTCGTGACTTTCACTTATCAAATAACATTTTGTTTATCGGAGCTAGAATTATATTGAGCTATACCAGTGTCAGTCCATCAGTTCTAGTTTCTACACAAACAAATGCAATACAAATGTTGCATAATAAGTTGACACAGGTAAGAATTTAGGGCGCTTTGGAAAAAGCGTATAAATGATAATTTTATAGCTTGGACATCACGCCACATAACCTATCCTATGTAATACCTTGGCTAATATGAGTTGACTACGTCACAGAAAACTCATTTGATTAGTAAATGTATATAGGGCGACTTTAAGCTGAATTCCATTGGTCATTTCAACTAACGACGCGTGTCAAAACTCACATGATAACTTAAACCAGCCGCCAAAGCTGTTGGGAACCGGCAAATTCGACAAGTAGTTGGGGAGAGTGGACTTGACTACAGTTGATATTGGCTCCATTTTTATTGTTACTGATTTAAGCACAACTATAGTAAATCATACACAGTACATTAGAGTTGGAACTAGATACGATTTCAAAAACGATACATCGATGTTTTTACACTGTCGCGATATATCGATTTTAGTTTAAAGAATCGATTTAAATTTAAAAAAACTTGTTTTTGACCGGTTTTTGTTCCCCTAAACTATTCTAGTGAACTTCTAAATTCTATTCGATCAATGCTAAATCAGTGTGTACTTGCCTTTAAGTGCTTACAAATCTATTATTAGCTTATTTTTTTTTTTTTAAGTTAATGAAATGAAAATATTTAACTATTTTGAAACTCGAACACCCCAATGACGCTACAGCTGATCGTGTTGAGCAACCGCAAAAACAGTGTTGCAAAATAACCCAAACTCTTCTATGCCTGAGCGTGTACGAAGCGAAAAAAAGAGCAACACTTATCTATAGCGACACAAAACTGCAACAATCATAGAATTTGCAGAATTTAAAGTAAAATATTAAATAAAAATGAGTCGGGCTCCACTCGATACTTGGTCGAAACGGGAGCAGTTGTGCCTGGCATCGGCTGTATCGTGCAGTGGTGACCAGAACTGGATAACAGTTAGCCGCACACTGAAATCTGTCTGCGGCAATGGAAACACACGACCGGCGGATTGGTATTCCCAAAAGAACTGTGCCGTGCAGTATGGTCACCTGCTGGAATCAGTGGAGACAACCAAACGCAAAAAACGTACGAATGAAAGCAGCGCGGGCTTCTCATCTCCGGCAACAGTGGCCGTGGAGACGCCAACTGAAATATTGCTACGCAGATTGACCGAGGAGCGCCTGATAGAAATCAAAACACAGATGCGACGAGATCAGGAGCTTTACAGCAAGATGCAGCGAGAAATCAAGTCTCTGCAATCGGACATGTTGAGCGAACAGCAGCTGCAGCAAATGTGGCAGGAAATTGAAAAGGAGCAGGAAACGAAGCGCATCAACGAAATGAAATTGGAAAATCGCATGCGTGAGCGTGAGCAGCGAAAGAAAGATGTTGCAACTAACTGGCGTAACAGCAACCCAAGTGGCAGGCGCTCTAACCTGACGGCAGACACAACATCTGTTGACATGGATGTGGAAGACTTTTCAGGTAATCCAATTGCTTTTAATTTGTGTATGCATAATCCTAACTGCAAAACATATTATGGACAGACACCAGTGCCGCGGGTGCCAACAACAAGCAGCCGGCGGCTCCCGCTCCGCTCTTGACATCGCTGCTTAAATCCCCAGGGACCGGCCCGAGCGGTAATAACAACACCAATACTGTCACCTCGCCAACGGGAAATCCTGCTGTGCCAGGTATCGGGAGTGTAGCGCGTGCAACGGCTCCAACGATTACCTCATTGCTAACGAGCGGAGCAGCCGCTATTCCCAACCAGCCAGCCATCGTTATGAAAAGCCCCAATGACAGTGCATTTATGACGCGGCCCATAAGTGGACCACCTTTGCCTGAGGTGGCCTCAACTGGCCGCAGTCCATCCCAAGCAGCTCCAACGCTGTCTATGCTGCTGGAGAAAAATAAGCTGGCAGCAGCAGCGGCGGCAAAAGCAAATGATTCCACTAGAGTTATAGACACGGAGAGTAATGCTGGTCAGAAGCCGGAGGCAACGCCTGAAGAGACATCAGAGGCTGTGGATGAATCGGATGCGGAGGAGCAGCAACTGCTTGAGGTGTTCAAAAATATGGACGGCATTATGGATGACATTGACATTGACATAGATGAGGACTTATTGAAAGAGGTTAGCGCGGTCGACTCACCACAACCGGCAACATCAAGTAAAGGCGAAGTAGTCGACTTTGAGGATAAACTAGATGCTCTCAAGCGTGATCAGGGGCCAAGTCGAAAGTCAAGCAAATCGCCGACGGAAACAAAAACGCCAGAAGTGGTAATAGGCTCCAGTGACGATTCCAATGACAATATACCATTGGCTGCTGTTGCCTCACAGGAAAGCAAGGATCGCAGTCAGTCCACAACCGAAAACACTGCATCGGATTCCATAACCCCTGACGCAGTTGTAGATGAGTTGAGCGAAACCATAACAATAGCCAGCAGTTCAAGCGATGATAATCCCCAAGAAATTCATTCAGAGGGGGTTAGCGATAAAGCAGAAGCAGCTGAAGCAATTATCAGTAAACCTGCAGCTTCAGTAAACGAATCCACAACACAGGAACTCGGAAAAGATTCAGAGGAGCAGCAAGATTCAGTTGCCAACACTGCGCATCAAGAAACTGTAGCTGAAGGTAAGTCAAAGACCAAGTCTACAGAAGCCTCTTTAACGAATATATTTCCTGTAGCTTCCAAAGAAGATGAAACTAAGTCGGAGTCAGATAAGGCAGCAACCGCAACAAGCGCTGAACTGAAGGCATCCAATCTTCTGACTATATCAGGTTCAGTGCACGACACAGATGAAGAATCATCCTCACTCACTGACAGTAGCAAAGTGGATGAACCGGGACGTGGTGCAAAGACCAAACAGCAGACTGAACACAAGTCCGAAACAGATGCCGGTTCCATGCAACGACAGACACCAAGCATCAGCTCGAATATAACACCTGCTCCAGCGCCGTTATCGGCACGTGCGCCTCTTTTGCGTAAACTGCCACATAGGGATCGGTCAGAGAGTCCCATGGTAGATGATGACACCACAACGGCCAGTGATCATTCGACAGCTAGATCCAGTACACGACGACGCTGCTCATCCACGCCGGTAATTGACAGCATACCCAACTCACCGGCGTCCAGCGAGCACACTGATGATCGTCGAGAGACGCGCGCTGCTTCCAAAAAGCTCTTCCTGAGCATTTACAGCTCGCTGTTGGAAAGCAAACACGCTTCACCCTTTCGACGACCCTTCCACGACGAACACGCCTATGCAGACCTGTGCCTGCGTCCCATGGATTTGCCCACAATTAGACGTAATATTGACTCCGGTCATCTGCGTAGTATCAGTGAGCTGCATCGGGATGTGCTGCTCATGTGCCACAATCTCTTGCTGCTCCACAAGCCACAATCCGCACAACACAAGACGGCTCGCCTGTTTTTGCAGGAGTGTCAGGCAGTCAAGGAGTTTGCTACTCATTCAAGTCATTCTCAATCCGATAATAGCACCATTAGCAACGCAGCCAGTGTCAGCAGCAAAGGTGACAAGGAAAAAGAAAAGGAACGGACTCCTGCGGGCACCAAAGCTCGCAGTGGCTCGAGGAAGAGCCAGCGACATCATTAGACCTAAGCTTATAAGCCGCTACTGTTTCTAGCGGCGAAGATAAACACAAAATTTGTATTAATAAAACTACGAAGAAATGTAATTAAAAACGCATATGAAAAGCACTGGGACTGTGGACTTAAATAAGCTTATGATTATTGCCATAAACTATTCTTATATTTCCATCAGTTTCTATTTTTCGTCTTCTTCGAATATTTTTAATACACAAACTGTGTTCTACAGTTTAATGGAAATCTTATTAAACACATTTAGAATAGAATGTCTGATGTTTTCATTACTGTACTTTAGGTTAATATACAAAAAACTACATTTTACTGGGATTTAGTATTCAAACAGATAAAAAAAAATAAATCGTGACTCTTTTTGGCAGAATTTTAAGGTATTTTGTAGAGTGTTCTTTAACAAAAAGACTAATTTGATCCAGTCCTGAAACATACTATGTTTATTTAAGCTGCTTTTTTATACAGCACCTTCTACAACAAAAATACTTATGTATTTGGAATTGAGTTTTTAAAGTTTTGCTAGAATTAAATTCTCTTGAATTTATATAATAAACTCATTACCCCAGTAGTTACTAAAGGTTTCATCTTCTTTTTTTTTTTTGTCTTTTTCTTTGTTCAACTAAGATTTTCTCAGATGCGTTTTAACACAATTTTTTAACTACTTTTAACTAATTAAATCAAACAATTGCTGCCCAACTGCTGTAAGTAAATTAAATTTCTAATTAAGTACAAGATAGATTTATAGATTTCCACATTTAATCACTTTTTGCAACTCTGTTTCTAACAAACATTAATTAATTTTATTAGTTTAATCAATTAGCATTTTATAAATTAAATTAGTGCACATTTTAACTTAGAAGTCAATCAAAGAACAAGAGATTCTGTAATCTTCGGGCGCGGGAGGAGTAGCAGACAGCACGTCTATTTGGACAGTAGAATTTACGCAGGCAGCGGGAGAGACGCAAGTCACATTGGCAAAGGCGAGCGGCACAGGAGTCGGGTCCACCCCACTCACCATGGTCGACGGCACAGAGGGGCTTGCCGCGATAGCACTTCCACACATAGGGCACAAAGTATTCCAGGTATGAGATGCAGTTGGCCTGTTCGTAGCATTTGTCGTGCTGCCTGCAACAGCGATCAATGCCATCAGTAGGCACTCCACGTCCTCCGAAGCCACAGTAGCAGCCGTAGCCCTTGTAGATGAGTGGATCACAGCCTGTGGAGCACTTGATCATGGAATATAGCTTGGCCACATCTCGTTTACCACGTTCCTTGTCCTTACTCAGGGGCCAGCTCATGGAGTAGCCAAAGGGATCGTTAGCACGTGCAATGTACACATTTATCAGGTCATCGGCATCGGTTGTATTGTTTTTTTGCTTGGAGGACACAAGCCGTATGTCCGTAACGCGTCCATTGAGATCTTGGGTCTTTAAATTTAGCTGAATCTTATCTCGGGGCCTGGACGTTGTTACATCGGGCTGCATATCTCTGCGAAGCAAGACTTTAAAGGGTATTCCACCATATGATGCATTGCTACTTACTTGTGGGACTGTTCCAGCCAGGGCTCTGCCGGACTCAGTTCACCCATCCAGCCGTCCAGACCCAGCTGATGCCATTCACTCGACGCTGGACCAGACTTCACCAGTGAGGTCTGAGCTGATTCAGTGACAATTTCCGACCTTGTTGTAATATTCGGAAAGATTGGTTCCGCAAAATCGGATCGCTGCATTATTAGCATCTGGTAGCTGTGACGCTCCGACGTTGGCATTTTGAACACAAACTTGGGATTGGCATTGCTCATTAGACTTGGTCCATACATTTCCGGTATTAAATGGTCGATGAGAGCACTGTCATTGGTAACAGCCCTGAAGGCGTTCCAAATGTCGTCAACAATGGTCACATTGCCATCGAGACAGTGTCCAGACATCAGCAGCACCGACAGCACCGGCAGACTCACTGATACTTTCCACATGATTAGCGTAGCAATAAAATAAAAAAAAGTGATCTCAATCGAAATGCGATCAAATGTGAACCGCACGAGTCGAGAGTCAATCAGAAATTGAAACTGGTGTGGCAGCGAATGCGGCAGTTGTCCAGTCTTCGCTCTTCAGTCTTCGGTGCCAAAAGTCCACAAAACAGAAACCGAAATGAAGCATGAATTGTTGAATTTAAAATCGTGTTAACAGCAATAACAAACAATAGACGCCAAGCGGCCACCAGAAGCAGCAGCGGTAGCGGCAGCGGCAGCGTCAACGAAGCCGGCGACGGATTTGGTGAGAAGTGGACAGACGAACGGACTGACGCATAAAGGCAGCCAAACATAAACGAGACAATGGCATACAAATAAAAAAAAAAAAATACGACGCGGTTTGGTGGGTCAGTAACCGTAACCCACTTTGTGCTATTTTGTACCCATTAAGACCAACACTAGCTTACAACAAATGGGCGGCATATCTCACACGCCCCCTTGCCCTTTCTACCTTCCATGTCTCCACTCGCAACGCCTTTCAATCTTAGCCCCAAGCAGTTCAGGGTCAATATTAAGGGCTTTAATTGCCAACAATAATAAAATGTTCACTTTTGTAGGTTTGCGGGTGGTCAGCAAAAAAAATTAAATAAAACAAAACTAAACTGGATTTAGGTAAATAAATGTTTGTGTGTTGATTTTACCTGTTGCTGCTCATGTAATTTTCTTGTGGCAAACTGCAACGCCTTCGTTACGTTGGTTGCATGTTACGTCTGTAGAGGAAAAACAGCATAATCAAAGCAGTTTTCGCACTCGGCATCCAAGCCTAACTCAAGGTGAACACAATTGAAAATGCAGAGGAAATACGTACTTATAATTAACAGCTATTGCATTATGAATTTTGCATTTTATTTTTAATACTTTTAATTATGCGCTGCACCATGGCAATTATTTGATTGAGTAATTTTATTTAAATTTAAATTCAAGCGCACAGTTTACAGTAAAGCTAGTTATCGCAGTAATTGACCACGATAACTTATCGATTGTTAGGACAACGCTTAGTGTTGAAAAGTGTCTTTAACTGTTGTTTAACATTTTGATTAACAGTTTCTGGCAATGTTATATTTAACTCACCACATTGATTTAATCTTAATAATTACAATTTTAATTATCATTAAAAATTATATATTTATTTTAATGGTTGACGTGTGGTTAAATACGTAAAACAGTTATGAATTTAAGAAGAGAGCCAGTTGATCACTGTTCTGTCGATTGTTCTCCAGTCTGGCAACACTTCGTGACAAGGTGAAATAGTAAACCAACGTATTCCACAAAAGGTGTATTCTCAATTTTTAAACTTTGCTAGTTTCTACAAACCTTAAATTTCATTCCCCCAAGCATTTAAAGAGTTTGGTGATATTAATAAATTCTCGTTGATTCCACCTAGGCAAAGCTTAGTTGATGCATAAAATACACAATGTTTATGTTCGCATATTAATTCAAATCTGGTTTCGCCGCTAGCTAACTCTTAACGTCTTCCCCTTGTGCAGTATACAAATAAATAACAGATAGACAAAATGCTTCCATAAATTGCATACATATTTTATTGATTTAATAAATGTGATTATTTCTTCTTACTTTACTCGTCCGGCCGAACGGACACACATAAACACAAGAACAACAGCAGCATCCTCACTGGCAAACGGAAATGCCGCACATTGGAACGAGCATTTTTCCAGCTGGTGCTGGCTGCTTTTGCTGCCTCGGCCTCTTCCTCTGCTTGGGGCAGAGAAGAGATCTAGAGACAATGTCGACGTCTCTGTCCAGAGTTCAAGTTGCGTCGTTCTGCTTTGCTTTAATCGCTGCATTGTCATCTTGCTGGCGGGGTGAGAGGCGCGCTTTTCGTCCATTTGGCGATGTTGCTGTGGTTGCTGCAATTGCAAGCAAAATAGTGGTTGTTCTTGTTGTGTTCTGTTTGTAGTTGTTGTTGTTTGTAAGAATGAGCACACAGCATATCACAAAGCTATTTTCAAATTGGAAAGGTTTTGCACTTCGCCAACGCAGAAGTTTCAGTATCTATTTTCTTCTTCTTTTTGTGTTACTCTTTGTTTTGCGACGTTGGTGCATTTGCGCGATCGCGCTGCCGCCAACTGCTTCTCTCGTTAGTTTGCTATTTTAACTATTATATCAATTAGTTTCAGTATTTGACGTCGTCTGCCAGCTTCAAGTCATTGTGTGGCTGAATGCTGAATCGCGGGCTAAAGGAAATGGGAAAGCAGACAACTTCCAACATACAACTTCCAAGTTCCAGGCAAAACGATCCGATCCGTTGCAATTCACTGCGTTTGGCATTCTAGTTTTGGGGTTGGAAACAAACTATTGTTTAAATGCTTTGCCATGCCTTCAAATAGCAGCACTCTTATTTCGAAAATATGTAAATAAGCCAAGCGAATGTTTCTCTATTATTTCTTTTCTTGATTGGACAACAGTGCGTTGGCATTTCAAGCGACTCCAGAAAAAACAATAACAGAAAGGGACGGATGCGAAGCGCGTCAGGGTTGAAAGGTGTTGTGGCCCTCGTTTGTACGCCAACTGAAATTATACTTGGAGAAATTTAAATGGCAGGTGTTGCAATCATTGTCGCCGCTTGGCAGCACTGAAAGATAAAAACTGAGAATGACATAAAAACAATACAAAAACAGTTATATTTGAAAGACCAGCAGTTTAAATTGCTCTATATGTAAATAATTGCGTAGACAGGCGGTTAATAGGGGGAATCGGAGACAACAGCTTGTTTCTTTTAATTTTAAATCCTGATTGAATTACAAAAACTTTTAAACTTTTATTAAAATAATAAGTCAAATAAAACAAATAATTTAAGTTATGAGAACAGAATCTTTAACCGCAGTTTAACCGTCTCTGATGTAGTTCGTACTTAAAATGGATGTTATTTGGATAACGAAGAACTGGCGAATTGTCTTTAGAAGATATCAGTTAAAAAAAAACTGCCAAAGAATAAAATATAAATATAACTACTATTATTTTTCTATCAGTGTATTTCAGAAATTCCGCTCTCCTTTATTGGAAAAGTTTCTGTTGTCAATTTGTATTTTAGGCATTGTAACTTAAATAATAATGGCAGTATTAAATAAATATTGCAAGATAAATGCTTGAGCGAGGACTGCAGTACCCCCTTGCTCATACCAGCCTACGCCCTTGTGCTTGCATACACAGTGTGTATTACACACCCTACCCGCAGGCGCCATGGAAAACTGCAACCCTCGATAAATTCACACGCTCAACGATAACAATAACAACAGCAACACTGAATGCTGGCTCCAAATTTATTGCAGCGTTAGATGTTTGACAACGGGTGGCAACGTTTGCAATTCGATTTTGAATCGCGTGTGATCTGGCCATAAAGCAGTTACTAAGTGCATACAAATCAGAAAGGCTACTGGCTACACAGCAGCATGCAGACAATGCGGGCGGCTCGTGCACAAGGCGGAGAGCAAAGGGCGTGTGAGCCAGCATACGCCGTCGCAGTTGACTTTTTCTTTGCGGTCAAACAATTGGTGCGAGCTGCAACTGACAGTTGGCAGTGCAATAGGTCAATGACATACCTTCTTTTTTGTTGTTGTTATTTATTCTTTGTTTTTGGCGGCGACTTTTGCTGCGGGCGGCTTTTCTTTGGTAATTATTATGTGGGTCACGGGTCAGAAGCGAGTAACATAATTATTCCAAGGGTTTCTCCACTTAGTCATTTATGAGTCCATGTATTTGAAGGGTATTAGCACAAATTGTGTTATAAGCAAAACTCGAGCAAGCATTATGTATTTGGCTAATTGACGACTCCCAATTGATGCCTCCTTCTCCTATTGGCTACTCCTTAAGCGCTGCTCTCCTCTTTCGCTGTGTATGTGTGTTGACCCAACTTAATAGACGAGCATGAAATCTAGTCACGAACTTAATCATGACCAACCGTGCACTAGATCCATGTTCGCCGACAAAATAGAGTCAGAGAAGAGCAAACGCGACGTGAAGAGGAGCAACACAATGTAACAGCATCTCCTTCTCTCCTCCATACCATTCCATCGCAGCCAATCTCAATCCAAAAGCATTTCATTCCATTCCATCCTATACATCGCTATCCATCCATCCTCGAAGCAATGATTATTGCTAGTGCACGACTTTCTGTGGCATTTGACTGGAACTGTGACTGCAGATCGAGTTGGGACTGGGACTATGACTGGAGTCGGAGCTAAGCTGGAACTATAGCCTCTTTCTCCTGTCCGCCTGTGATTGGTGATTGCAAGTTTGTGGTCTTGGTTTTGGTTTTTCGGTCACTTTTTGGATAGCATTTCATGTCATTGCTCGTGCCTGGAAACAATTTCAATTGGGGCCGTTTTCGTTTTGATCGGTTTTCATAGCTCAATTGGCAATTCTCCCCTCGCCGCTCCCTTCTCCACCACCTACATGTATGTACATACGTATACCCTCTTTGATCCCGCGAATTGTATACATTTGTTCTCTTCTGTATGGGTACATATGAATGAATCAAGCTCGAAGCTTCGAATTAAGGTTTATTATTTTTTGTTCGGCTCGTTGCTTTTTCTGCTGATTTATACAATAATTTTTACACCCCTCTTACCACTCCCTCCCTTTCGTCTTTTTGCCACCACAAAAAATATATATGTATGTATAAAGAAAAAAAAAAGCAATCGCTCTCTTTCAAAAGCCGTCGTCTGATTGTTTAAGAATTGTGGCGTCGTTGCAGTTTGAATTTCTGCCTGATCTGCACAAAAATAAGTTCCAATCCACACAATTCTACGGAAATTGCTGTTTTCTCAGTGACTACAAGCAATGTATTTTTTCAGATATTATATATATTTAAATATAATTTATGAAACTACTTTTCTAAGTCCCTCACCCTCTCTATCTCTATTCGTTTATAATACGAAAAGAGACGGAGAATAGAAAAAAAAAAACTAAAGTAGTTCAAAATAACGCGACAGATTGGGGAGCAATCTTCCAAGAATTTGGAGTAATTTGTTGCGGTAGCCAATAATAGTCGTAAGAGAGAAAGAGAAGGAGGGAGTAACGAACTGACTTTCAAATACGGAAATCCAAGTCCAACTGGCGGCGCAAACGGAAAGTGTTGTTGAACTCTGAGAGCCCTTTGGATATTGACAAATGCATAGTACTCAAATTTCTCTGTGTACCACTTGAAATTTTCCACTAAGCATCATTCGGTCTACCGACCAACAAAATTTATTTCTGAATTTGCTTTCTTCTTTGAGAATAAAATTCTTTTGTTGAGTTGTTCAAGCTGATATAAAATCATATACATTAGCGTTAATATTGGTGCGTGTAATTAAGCCGCCCAAACTCTGGGAATGAGATCCAGATCGTTTATTTCCTCTCTCTCTTTTCTTTTCTTCGCTCTCTTTGCACGTAGAGAAACATACAAAACTGCCTTGCTTGAGAACATTTCGTTCTGTTTGGCTGGCTTTCGGTACATGCGCGTGAGTATAGAGTAAAGAGCTGACTAATTACCTTGCTAAAGAACCAAAAACCAAAAAAGAACTCAAAAACAGAAACAGGTGGGTAGTTTTAGAAATGAAGAGCACGTTTCGTTTCCGTTAAGGATTTTGAATATTTCTCTTGGATACAGTTTGTAGATAAAAGCTGTCTTCGAAAACAGAAAATCTTGTGACATCTCATTAGTAATCGTCAAGTTCTACAACTTCCGTCAGGGAGATTTTTTTATTCTGAGTTTTTTCTTGATTCATTGAATTCCCATATCACACATTGTGAACACATTTAGAGAGATAACACACGTGCACTTTCTAATTGTTGATTGAACTACCGTTTTTAATGAGTGTGGATCTAGTCACAAATACTAAAAAAAAATCAATGTGAAACACTGGACCCTCACCCACTAAAAACAGTAGTAATTAAAATCTATTATACAAATCAGCATCACAGCAAATTCCAATTTTTGTCTATTCATTCAGGCTTAGCATTTTGGGGCGTGCTCTTAGTGTTAGCGCTCTCGTATTGTGTTTTTACTCATTCAGCTATTTTTTTTAATTTCAATTATTAAGCGATAGTGCAAAAAACAAAAAAAAAATGGAACAAAAACAAACCACGCTGCTACAAAGTTTGTGTATTGATAAGCGAGAGGCCGAAGGCAGTTCTCGGCTTTCTTCGATGGGTTGAGTCGTTCAGTTGCTTATCAGTAGTAAATACAAGGCGTACATTCTGAGATACATATTTATATACAGAAACACATAAGAATAGACATTTTCAGTGCCCGAAGAAAAAGTCGTTGGCTATTTGAAATTAATAATTGAACTACTTCCAGACTGTGTGGCAACGCTCTGAAAGAACCTCTTATTTGCAAGCGCTCAAACATAGGAGCTGGCACATATGCATGTTATGTACATATACATACCTATACAGGCGTAAACACATTCACATTCAAAAAGCAAAGCTTACACACGCGCACAGCAACAGTGAATGTTGCTCTGTATATACATACAAATATGTGCGCGCACATGTGTTGGTGAGTAACGATGGCTGCGCTGATGGCTCATGTTGATAGCAGTTGCTGTTGCTGCTGTTGTTAAGGCTGCTGCCGCAGTCGCTGCTTTTATTTTCATCGTCTCTGTTGTTCTTGTTATCCTTATTTTTATAAAGAGACAGCAAGCGACCAGATACTTTTTTAAATTGAAAAAGTACGGCGAATAACATACACACTCACAACACACATCAGCACGCACGAGAGCAAAAATCCGATTGTCTATTGAAGCTTGATATTGCCAGCTACATAATTCGCCGTCCTCTTCGTCGTGTTTTGTGAATTTCATTTCGCAAACTCAGTTTTGTTATATTGTTATTGAAATTAAATCATTTCTAATTAGACGACCGTCAACTGATCCAACTATAAACGCCTCGTGCATCCGCTGTTAGTTTTGCCCGGTACGCTTATTATTTCGGTAAAACGATGTCTGTGTATGTTTCTTTTGTGTTTCAATGTGTGTGCGTGTGCGTGTAATCAACGGCAATTTAAAAAAAACTTTGCAGAAACTGGCAACGCTCTTTATATGTACATAACATGTATACATATGTTTATGTATATACTCAAGCACGACTTTTCATTAGTTGTATTTTACATATTATATCCAGTTTGATTTAATATCGTAAATGAAACGTTGTACGCTCAAATTGTTACAATTTGCATTGAGGGAATGATGAAGATGGCGGCCTGGCGGGAATGAGAATTAATTGTATATTAGACAACCGCTCAGTACTACAATATTTTGTAAGATTGAGTTTTCGGCCGTGTTAGTTACATTTATCAATGCATGAAGTATGATCACACATTAGCACTCAATCACACACACGCGGCGAGCGGTAAGTAAATACGCGTTTGATTTAATCTTGTTAAGTTTGTTGAGGTTTTCATTTGTTAAAGTGCATTTGTTTATAGCTTGTTGTGACTTATACAGGAAAACTGCAAATGTTCGACGACTGCGCAGGCTGAGATATAAACATTGAGCTGAATCATCGACTACTCGCAAACGTTGCTCTTATAAGACTAACTCAAAGTTAAGCCATAGACACACTCTATAGAGCGGAGCAATGCTTAGGTTCTGTTGTCGCTTAGCGACTGAGAAACCACCGTGTATATGTAGCTAAAGTGGCAGAGTGGTGAGCGAATAAAGAGCACGGGCTGAGCGAGAGCGCCGGTTTTCAAATGAAAGATCGACACTCACCAACACTCTGTAACTCGATCGGGAGCTGCCAACGCGCGCGAATTAAATGTACCTTGTCCGCGGCTAATTTATTAATTTTGAAAGTTATATCTATATGATGTCTTAAATAGTAAGCCACACAAGCTCTTTTAAATGTAATATTAACTATTTTTTTTTAAATATATTATTAATATATTTAGGAGGAAAAAATATAATAGAGTTGGCAGTGCCAATGTGGTGGTAATTGAACTCTTACCGTACGTAGCGCACACACACACACACTTAAAATATCTACTGAGCAGCAGCCCACACGTACGTGCATACACACACAAACACACAAGAATATAAATATATAGGAAAACTTGTATGAGTTGTGCTCGCGAGCTTGTCTTCTAGTGTGTGAGTGCAATCGTGTGCAAATGATACAAAGAAGAATTATATCAAAAGCGAAAGAAAATAATGATGACGCAGTGAAAAAATTATATTAAAATAATTACAACAGCGCGTCCAACTTAGACGTGGTAAAGAAGTTAACGTCGTCTTCGACAACGACGCGTCGCTGCTGTTTGTTACTGACGATGCCGTTTGCTTGTCGACGCGCGCACCTTTTAACTGTGCCTTGTTCTTCTTCGTCTTCTTGTTGTTGTTTCTTTCCAACTATCGTTAGCGGGGTGGGTTTCTTAAAGAATTGTAGTGAAATGCTTGGGAAATGTTTACAGTACTCTCGCATACGAATACGCAGACACACATACACTCTTAATTGTAGTACATACAACTGCGTATACAAATACTTTATTTACTATGTATACACAAATGTACATTTACCTTTACGCGATTTTGCTGTTGTTTTTGTTTTGTCAATTCTTTTGGCAAAAGGTAGGGCGAGAGTCACTCAAAGGGTTCGTGACGTCAACGCACTCGTGCAGCTGTTGCTGGTCGACACTCAGTCAGTAAGCGTCGTAATTCTTACGTCTCTGCCAAAAGTTCTTCGCATCCCATTATATCATTATCATGTATTCCTCAAGGTGACACAGTTTGCGGCGACTTCGGCGCTCTTCAGTCAATGGGAGTTGTGCAAAAATTTGTACAAGAAAACTGCCTTCAAAATATACATATATTTAATTCATTTTTCGCTTCCTGTAATTGTAATTGTATTTATTGATCACCCAAAATATACCATTCGCTTCATTTTAGTTCGCAAATTGTCAACAATGTCTTTAAAGTATTCTGAAGACCTCTACTTTTCTGAATCGATCTTTAGTTTTAAAAGTCAATTGAGGAAATGGAAAGGGTTTTAAAACAGATTCGCAGAATACAAGGAATTGTATTTTGTTAAAATAATAGGCATGAGTAAAATAGTATTTTTACAATCGATATTTTACAATATCTGATCGTTTCTATTTTTATTAAATTTAATAATTAAATATTTTATTCAAAACTATGTTTTATTATTTTCAATTTATAGAACTTCAACAAGGTAATTAAAATATTTTTACAATTTTCAAATACCAACATTTAATTTAACTCATTTTAGTTAAATAAATATAATAAAAACAATGACAAAAATACTATACTTAATAAATCCATAATAAAATGGACTTAAATCTTTTGTAAGACGGTCTAAAATAACTCTAAATAATTTTTCTCTTTTCATAAAGATTTTTAAGGTGCCGCTTCGAGTACTTTCAACTGAAGCCGTTTGGAGTTTATGTTTAGGCCAAAATCGTCAGCTAAGTTGAGATTAGTTTGGCTTTGGTTGACCCAGCCCAGTTCAGATTAAAAAGAATCACACACACGCTGTGCTACTTGTCGTTGGGAGTTTCAAGAGTTTTTTTTCTCCTTTTATTTTATTTTGCGAAATATCGAGGTGTGTGCAGAGTGAGTGGGTTGATTAAAGTAACACTGCAGGTAGGGGAACGTGTGGAGTTAAATTTGGGTGTTGTATGGATGCCGTCTGACCCATGCCAATGCAATCTCAGCTGGTGCAATTTCAATTGCTTTTTTTTTTTGTATCTTTGTATCTTGTAAATGTCATTGAGCTGGCAAAAGGGGCTATTGCCCAACTGCTAAGCCATCCACATTCACATTACGTACACTCCTTTTGTATGGCGCACACACACATTTAAATCGCTCTGTTGAACCAAAAAAAAAAAATTAAATAGAAAAGAAAATAAAAAAGAAAGATGCGAGCCATCTAATGGCTCAAAACAAATGGCAAAGTTCAAATGAGGCTAACAGCATTTCAAGCCGATTCCACAGCGCTAGCTGGTAAGGAGTGCTCCTGGCCGAGTCCGGGGCCATCACTACCACAACTACAATCACTAACACCGCCAAAATGGATGAAAACTGCAGTCAGCTAAAGCGAACGGCAAACAAACCAGCAAACAAACAAATGAAATAAACGAACCGAACGAACAAAAAAAGCCCAAAAGCATCTTAAACGACAGGCAGAGGTAACATGACCATAGTAAGATAGTTACAGCTTCAGCTTGAGCTCCAGCTCCAACTCCAACTCCGTCCCCAGTTTCAGTTCAGCTTCATCTGCAGCTTCAATAAAAAGACATGCGCAGAAATCTGTGGACGTCTGCCGATGACGATGGCTTATATATATATATATATATCGTATATATAAAAACCTTTCTAACGATCGTTTACCTCTCGCAAAATGTAACAAAGGAGTCGGGCTCGAAAAAAAAAAACCTGGACTGAACTGGCTTGGCTTGGCCTGGCTAGTTGATGCGGGCCAAGACAAGCCTAGGCCAATAGCGCCCACTTCCTACTTGCTGCTGCTGCTGCAGCCCACAAACTTAGAAGCCATACATACAAACTTGGTCAAAACGAGGCAAACTAAGTTTTTGATTTTAAGTTTATGCTGCTGCCACTGCTGCTGCTGACGATGCACAGCCGTAGTTGGAGGATAGCAGCTGGCCAAGTTGACCATTTTGCCCCTTTGCATACGCCACTGAGCCAAAAAGCCAACCGTTGCCACTTGGAACAGACCACGACAGCTCAACTACCCGAAAAAAAGCAAGAGGTAACAAAAAAAAAAAAAAAAAACAAAATAAAATAACAACCGAAAACGAAGTTCAGGCAAACGGGGGAAAATATAAAGAAAAGAGTAATAACCAGTTTTTTGTCTCCCAAAAAAGCCAAACAAATGAAGTCAAGCCGAAGTAAGAAACAAAAAAAAATATAAAAAAAGAACGTAGCTCATGTTTACGAGTAGAAGAAAACCAAACTTCAGGCCAAAAGCAGCGAGTAAGCGTACGATCAAGCGATCGACACAGCAAGGGGCAGCGCAGGGGTGTGGACAGGGGAGAGGGGAGTGAGTAAGGGGTAGGGGATCCATGTGCCAGGTCGGGTCGGATGGGGCGCTCTTCAGCTTTAACTTTAACGGCCATCATCATCAGATAGAGCAGGCAGGCGAAAGGAGTGCGAGCGAGTGAGAGGGGAGAGAGAGAGCCGTCTAAAGAGCCAGTACAGTTGAATTGAAGTGAAGTTGTGGTAAAAAACGGGTATTGAGGGAGTTGGCAGTAGGTCTTTGGCTTGCTGGCTTGCTTTTGGCTATAACTTGGCTTCGTCTTCGTCTTGGTCTTACTTTGCTTTGCTTTGGTTTTGTCTCTGCAGCAGTGTCGACAACGTTGTAGGAGTTTTGGCTACACAGAAGTTTAGTTACAAGCCCATTACATAGATATATACATTCACACACACTGAGATACATTCACAAGCAGTACAGCAACAACAGCGACTTGTACATTGTATGTATGTGGCTAAGCTATAGATACACACAATTTATGTATTGCAGATACATAGATAGATAGAAGCAAGCTAAGAGTGCGCGGCTTACTTGTACTTCAACTTGTGCTCGTACTCAAAGCCGTACTCGTACTTGCTTCGGATGCTGCTTTTGCCTTTCTAAAACTTTAGGCTTTTCCCGATGCTTATCGCGCTTGGAGAAAAACTCAAAATAAAAAAAAAGTCAAATATAATAAGCGTAAAAAGCTAAACTCCCACCAAAAGAAAAGCGAGCACAGGGGGAAATTCTTTGGCCCAGCTTTTAAGAGATAGACTATTTATCCCTCGGAAGAACCAGAAGACGATTTTCTTGCTTTTCACATGCATAAATTGTAAGCGTAACAATCAGGCATCATTAGATATCAAAAATTTCACGTATTTTGTAGCTGTATCTGTTAACTTCATTTGTATCTGTATCTGTGTACTTTGCTTCGATTGTTTAGGACTTGATTGTGGTCTTTTTGAATCTAGCTTGAAAACTGCACTTCCCTCGCTCGTGTGCGAGTAATTGGGAAAACAATTTAAACGAATTTTCCAGTTCAATTGCGCTTTTAATTTAAATTACAACTTTGTAAGTTGGTTCGTTGTTTTTAGCCTTTTTTCTCGCGGCACAAATCAATTGTCTTTTCTCTCTACTTGCATTTGTTGTTGTTGAAGTTTCCTGCAAGTTTACTGCTAAAATGCAATTTTCTTTTGCCTAAACGTTTGCCAATTTAGCTGAGACTAGTTAATTAACGATCAGCCAATTTATATGACAGTTTAAGTTCCTCATCAAGTGGCCCGAAAGTCATAGTTCAATGAGATGAAAAGTTAATGTGCAGCAGACATTTATTTATTTTAACTACAACAACAATAATAATAGTAACAAAAGAGAGAGGAAGTTTTGACATTATTTCTTGTGTCTTGCCAAGATTAATGAGTAAATTGTGATAATTATGAACTACGTCTAGCTATCAAACTGAGTTGAAATCAACAAATGTTAGAATATGTTTTATTCTTTTAAATGCTTAAAGCAGCTGCTGAATACACTGCAAATAGTCGGGGATCTTCCATGAATATAAATCTCAAACAATATCAGTAGTAGGATAATCGAAGATTCTTTTTAGATATAAGTAGTGAGATTCAATACAATGTTTTAATATATAGAAAATTTCAGTCCGGAATTATTGGCTAACATTTACAAAGTGTGATAATATCAATGACAAATTATTCTAAATTTTGTGTAGAGAGAAAAAATTTTGCTCGATGCATGTCAATATAATCGCGTCTTACTCATTGGTTAGTCATAAAAATTTTACAAATTATGTTAAACTCACTAGTTTGTTCATTTTTGTGATACGAAATCTATAAAGAGTATTTTCAACTTATATTTAAGTCATTGAGTTGTAATTTGTACAATAAGATAATTTTTATTTAATTTTTCTAGGTTAACAAGTTAATGATTATAAATTTTGGAATAATAATGTATTTTTAAACATTAAAATTATAATTTTTTCCGTATACATATACATATGTTTGTATAACTGTTGAATGTATCAAGTTTGATGGTTCTTTTAAATGGGTAAATATTTATTGGTATCCCCACTTCGAGAATATAGCTCCCGCCCAGCCCCTTCCCGTGCTTGGTCTCTCCATTTCTATTTCGCGCTCTCTCGGCTGCAAATGATGCGTGTGTTGATTGCTGAACACATTTTGACCGTGTCAGGCACCTTTCACCGTTGCAATGGCGTGCCGTTAGTGGGAACTTGAGGTGCACTCGAAGAACTACGAGTAAAGTGAGTAGCATTAAGTTTAAGAACAACAAATTGACTGCTGGTAAATTTCACTGTTTATTTCTTGTAGTCGAGCTTGAAATTAAAAGACTTTAAACAATCGTGAGAATGGCACTTGAACATGTTCAAAACTATAATGGCCTTAAACGAAATGTACAAGAAACGGCAAACGGCAAAGCAGCAAGACAAATCAACAAGCCAGAGTCAGAGTCAGACTCAAAGCCAGAGTCAGCGTCAGCTTCAGAGTCAGAGCCAGAGACGAAGTCAAAGCCAACAAACGGAGCAAGCCAAAGAGACAGACACAAACACAGGCACAAGCAGAGACAGAGGCAGAGGCACGGACAGGCGGCTAAATGAACAGACAGTCAATCAACTTTAAGCAAAAAGCACAACGACTACGACAATGTCAGCTGCGACAGCGACGTTGGCAGCAACAGCAACAGCAGCGACGTCAGCGGCAGCAGCAATGGGCATCAAAGAGAAATGCGCACGCTGATCGACTTGCCTGTGCCTTAGCTTTGGAATGGAGATGATTTAAGGAGCGCGCCGAGCAAAACTATTATAAAATGATTCAAAACAACTAAAACGAAATCAAATCAGTGTGCGAACTGCGAACTGCAAACTGGACATGAATCTCAATCTCAATCTGAAACTAAAGTCGAGACCTAAATGCTGTTTTGTGCAGACGGCGGTCGTATCGGATTGGATCGGTTCGAGACTCGATTACAATAATTACAATCAGCTACGCGCGATCCACCAAAATCACAGCAACATTGTTATTGTTATTGAAGTGCAGATCAGCACAGACACACAGATACAAGATACAAATACAGCAACAGTTAAGTCAGCTATTACGTGCATATAAAATTTTTATAAGAAATTGAAGTCAAGAAGTAGAATTAAAACAAAACTCATCAACGATGTCGACGATACAATCATACACACACATACATACATGACTATTGGTATGTGTATCTACTAGATACACAGATACATACATGACATGACTCAATTGCGCTGTGCGCTTGTATATGTGCGTTCCTCTGTGTGTGTATAGAGTAAAAGAACAGCGCACAACAAAACGGACAGCAGATTCATCTTCTCAGCTTCATCAAAGCATCAAAGCAATTTTCAGTTAACAGCTCTCAGCTCTGTGTATCTGAGCACAGCCCGGTGTGCACTGTAAGCGGTTCGCTGTAAGCTGTGTATCTGCTAGACAGGCTAAGACATCATTGGCAAAGCGAATCGGGCAAAACGAGAAATTGAAAAGACAGTTACAACGTCATAATGAAGCTTAAGCTAGTATGCTGGCAAAAGTTTACTAAATCGACAGCAAAACCACACGATATACAAACCCTCAAACGGAAACATACACACATAGGCAAGCATGGACAATCGTGATGTTGTTGTATATATCCAAACATACATACAATTGTCAGTGTGTGTGTGGGTATTTACTGTGCAGAGGCGAGCATAGTTTTTGCGATTGAAATTTCGCGAGAGGGAATTAAGAGCGAGCGAGTGTCAATTTGTTTGACTCTCTTTCGCATGCGAGAGAGCGAGAGAGACAAAAAGAGAGTTGCGCAGTGCGCGCACATAGTGAAAGGCGTGCGATTGACACAGCGCGTCAACAGTAGCGTGCGAAGCGTACGGCGTACGCAATGCGCATTGTAATTACATTAAAAGCGCTTTACAACACTGTAAGCAACAAATGTAACCATTAAATAAAATGTGATCTCGTTTTATGATAATGAAATATGTACATACATACACAACACAAATATACATACACATACGTACGACCATCTGAATGTATGTTTGTAAATAAATTGCTGCTGCAGTGCAATGCATTTTGTTGCATCTTGATTCAGTTGCTGACACAGCATCATGCATGCTACAACTAATACTAGCACACACGCGGTCGCATCATGTCTAGCTGTGTGTGAATGCGAGTGTCTGCTTTTCAAGCAAAATTTATTGATATTCATTGTTTGTTTGTTGTCGATCGTCGTCGTCGTCGTCATCGTTGTCGTTCTCGACTTTGTCGCTGTTTGCTGGCAACTGAAATCACAATTGTTGCCTCTTAAGAAAGAAAGAAAAAATTCGCTGATGCTGCCGCTGCTACCTCTGTGCCTTCACTTTTAGTCACACACAGCCACACGTACGCGATCGTTTCCTGCAGACACCTACAAACACATACGCACACATATGTGCATACGTTTGTATGTGTTTTTTGCTCTCAGGGTACTTGCAACTGGCTTTTGGTCTATAATTCTTGTTTGTGGCTTTCGTGCTGCCACGAAAGATAAGGAGCAGGAGCAGCATGATTCCCGCTGCTGGGGACACAAGCTGCAAAAGCCTCCACCATCCAACAATGCAACCTCTCGACCAACAGCATCTCTAGGCAGGAAACTGTATGGCGCTATCGCTCCCAAAGGAAGCCAACTTGTAATATTTACATTTATTGCAAAATTATGCATATTTCTTTTTTACTTTATACAGAAACCATGAGCCATAGATGCGCGCATTTAATAAACGTACATACACATATACAAGCACACACACTTTCATAAGCACATTCATGTACGAATCTGTACAGGCAATTATTATTCACAATCTGACTTGTTTTATCTTCGGGCACATACACACACAGAAACAGACAGAGACGTACCATGTCAACCGTTTCACAACACTGCCAGTTGTTACGGTTGTGAAAGCAGTTTGCACTAAACGATAACAGCATGTTGAGCTAACATTTTGCCAAAAATATTATTGCAGTTCTTTAAATTTATTTTTACATCCGATGAAACTTAATACTTTTCATTCATTCTAGGAACTAGATAGAGAATTTTTGTAGAAATGACTGCATGGATCTGTGTAGCATTTATGTTTACAAACAAACAAACAAATGCACATAATAAATTTTAGAATCATTACCAAGACTCATGAGTCATGTAACGTGATTCAAATTTATTAGATCGTGAACTTCTTTATTCATTTTTGGGGTCTAAGCTTAGTTCCGCACTTGGAAGTGAAAAGCAAGTGGTGGCCCAAGTGTTTGTGACCCAAAGATTTCCACGGAACGTTTTTGTGGTTGCTGCTTTCTTGTTTATGAAAATTTCACGCTAGTCGAAAGAATTATTAATTGCGCAGCAGCAACAGCAACAACAACCACCGCAGAAAACAAGAGAAAAGAGAAGCAATAGCCGTCGAGTGGGAATTATGCATCGTTGCGCAGAAGCAGAACGCAGCACACACAGAGACAGGCACACACACATACACGCGCAAAGGCTAGCTTTACATACTGTCAGTTAAGCTCTGTCTGTGTGTGTGTGTGTGTGTAAGCGCGTGTAAAAATATGGTAAACATGATAATACGTAATAAAAAAAGTAGTGTAACACAAAAAGGGAAATAGTATAAAATCAGGTACAAATTTTCACCAAAAACCGTTTGCGTCGCTTCGTCGCAGTTGTTTTTGCTGTTGTAAAAGCTGGCTGGCTGCGTTTGACGATTTCGTGGTCACACAGTGTGAAGAATGGGCTAGGAAAAAATATTGTATGCAAGCGATGTTGTTGTTGTCTTTTTTTTGTTGTTTGGTGGCCTGTTACAGATTTTAGATTTTCAGATTACTGAGCCAGATAACAAATGAAAGTGCCTTGCATTTGTAGTTGTCTATGCTCAGAAGATGGATGAGGTAGCTCCCCTGAACCGAAGATAGAGAACGAAAAACTCAAAATTATGTTTCAGATGCAAGTTTTTCCAAGAGAATAACAATCAAACACACTGTGTTTAGTTCTGTGTGTGTGCCGAAGCTTTTGAATTTTGTGTAAGGTTAACTGTACTTACAAGTCGGCATTAGATGAACAAATTTTAGTTATTTGTTTTTAATAATTATTTAGTACCTTAGTATCCTATAAAGTAAACATTTCGTCGCACTTGCAAAATTATTAGGTTTAATTTTAAAACTGCGTAAACTGTTTTTCATGACTCGGTTTTCAAATATGATTTCGTTGGATTTAAAATGTGAGAATAATTCAGATCAAATGTTAACTGGTGTTGTGTGCTGCCAAAAGTCTGGCAGCTTTGCCAGCGAGCATTTTACAGCACTGACACAAAGTTAAGGAAACTAACTGTAACTGTCAGCGTGAAAAAAAACTTACACGAATAAATATGGGTAGCAAGTTTTTAAATTGCGGCTCATCGCTGCTGAAGTCTTCAAAAAATTTGGTCAATTTGGCATCCGTGAGACGCAGCGCTACAGCAAGTGGTAGAAACTGGAGCGGTACACGCCAGAAGCTATTGACCTTTGGAGCTCTGACCGGGACTGCTGGACTCTTGATGTACGCTCTGGATGCCAGCGTGGAGGCTTCCTCTGATTGCGTGCATCCGCC
This sequence comes from Drosophila acutilabella, assembly GCA_035046005.1. Classification (NCBI taxonomy): domain Eukaryota; kingdom Metazoa; phylum Arthropoda; class Insecta; order Diptera; family Drosophilidae; genus Drosophila; species Drosophila acutilabella. The sequence continues at coordinate 3,992,540 of JAWNOK010000026.1, read as the reverse complement.
GAAGCAGAACTGGGACCACAACGGTTTGTTTTCTGCCATCGACAAGGAGAGTGTTCGACGTGGCTTCAAGGTGTACAAGGAGGTGTGCTCCTCCTGTCACTCCTTGCAGTATATAGCCTATCGGAATCTTGTGGGTGTTTGCTTGACCGAAGCAGAGGCCAAGGCTGAGGCGGAGTCAATAACCGTGCAGGATGGCCCCGACGAGAATGGCAATTACTATGAACGTCCGGGCAAGCTGTCTGATCGTTTCCCAAATCCCTATCCGAATGAGGAAGCTGGGCGTGCTGTTAACAACGGTGCTTATCCACCCGATCTGAGCTATATTGTCTCTGCTCGCAAAGGAGGGGAGGATTACATATTTTCGCTATTGACTGGATATTGTGACCCACCCGCTGGTTTTGGACTTCGTGAGGGACTCTATTACAATCCATACTTTTCTGGAGGTGCTATCGCAATGGGTCAGCTAATCGACAACGAAAGTGTAACTTATGATGACCCAGAGATTTCTCCGAGTGGCAGCCAAATAGCTAAGGACTGTGTCACATTCCTTAAGTGGACATCGGAACCGGATGGTGATCAACGCAAGATACTACTGATCAAGTCGATTTTGGTGCTGACCTTTTTGACAGGCATAAGCTATTATGCCAAACGTTTGCACTGGGCGTCATTGAAGACGCGTAAAATTGTTTTTACGCCTGATGTCTATAAGAAGAACAAGGCAACTGATACCGATAAAAAATGTCCCAAGTAATCTTGTATGTTTAAATAACAAACAATAAAATGCTTCGGCATGGTAGAATTTTATTTGTTTCGATGTTGATGTCTATAAGAAGAACAAGGCAACTGATACCGATAATAAATGTCCAAAGTAATCTTGTATGTTTATATAACAAATAATAAAATGCTTCGGCATAGTAGAATTGTATTTGTTTCGAATCTGGCGCGTAAAGGCAGAATAGTTTTAGGGCTGCAAAAATTGAGGTTGTGGTGCTTGAAACTAACATGGTTGCATTTTGTGAAAAGTCGCGTGTACGATACATCGAATCTAAGTATTGACTAGTGCGATATCTTATATTCGATGTATCGATATTTCAGTTGAGTTTGTTATTGTGATCATCACAAAAACAATTCACAAATTGTACAAATGAGTTGATTGAACAACAAAATGGAACAAATTGAAGAACATTGTGCACTCACGCAACTCAAGGGGCAACTTATCCTCGTTCACTCACTCACCAACAACACAAGTCTATTGTGATGGTATCGAACGAATTTTTGAAATGTCTGCAATATGCAGCCAAGAAACATGGCACACAGCGCCGTAAGGATTCTCAATCCACGCCATATGTGAACCATGTCATAAACGTAAGCACAATTCTAGCTGTGGAGGGCGGAGTTACTGACGAGGCCGTCCTAATGGCAGCCCTGCTACACGATGTCGTAGAGGACACTGATGCAACGTTTGACGATGTGGAGGCAATGTTTGGAGCAGATGTGACAAACCTGGTGAGAGAGGTAACCGACGATAAATCACTGGAAAAGCTCGAACGGAAACGTTTACAAATCGAGAACGGCCCAAAAACGACATGTAGAGCTAAACTCATTAAACTGGCTGACAAGCTAGATAATTTGCGAGACTTGCAAGTGAATACGCCGCAGGGATGGACAGAAGTAAGAAACATTAGTAGTTGATTAAACAAAGTTTAATTTTCTTTCTATTTTTAGGAGCGTCGGGAGGAGTACTTCGTGTGGGCCAAAAAGGTCGTAGACAATTTGCGTGGCACGAATGCTGCACTGGAAGAAAAACTTGATGTTATATTTCGGGAGCGTAATCTGCTGTAAATAATAACGAAATCAAATTTTTTTTGTAATCAGCTTAGCTTTTATTTCTTATTTTTCTCATAAAATGCCAGCATGAGTTTGGCCAGCTGCTGTGTTTCATCCAGCGTGATGGCATTGTAAAGTGAGGCACGAATGCCGCCCACAGAGCGATGACCCTTCAGCTGAATCATACCCTCAGCCTCGGCTTTGGCTAAAAATTCCTTTTCCAAAGCGTCGTCTCCGGCAGCGCTACCAATGCGGAATGGCACATTCATGTGAGAACGCACATGGGGCTCCACCGGGCAGTAGTAGAAGCCGTTTGATCCGTTAATAATGTCATAGATTGTCTTAGACTTGGCGTTGGCCAATTTAGCCATGCCGGCAACTCCATTATTGCGTTTGATCCACTTGAAAACCGCGCCCATGACATAAATACCAAACGTGGGAGGCGTGTTCAGCAACGAGTTGTTCTTGTCCATCAGTTCAAAGTTCAGAATGGAGGGTGTGATTTTCAGATGCTTGCCAAGTAAATCTTCGCGAACAATTATGACTGTTACTCCAGCAGGACCAATGTTCTTCTGAGCACCGGCAAAGATTAAGCCAAATTTGCTGACATCAAAGGGTCTGGACAAGAAATTGGACGACATGTCACAGGCCAGCGGAACATTTGGTCCAACCTCGGGTATAAAATCAAACTCCACCCCCTCGACTGTTTCGTTGTCACAATAATAGACATACGAGGCATTGGGATCCAATTTCCAATCCGTCTGGCGGGGTACATTGGTATATTTGTCCACCTTGGGTAGCACTGCATTAACCTTGCCATATTGGGCAGCTTCCTTGGCCGCCTTTGACGACCAGGAGCCTGTGATGACGTAATCGGCGGTTCCAGTGCGTCCAATCAGATTCATTGCAACTGCTGCAAATTGTCCAGTTCCTCCGCCTTGCATCAAGAGCACCTTGTAATTTTTGGGGATATTGAGCAGTTCACGCAAATCGGCAATTGCTGCATCTTGGATCTTGGCATAGTTACCGGAACGATGGGACATTTCCATGACGGAAATGCCAGTGCCATTGCAATTAAGCAAGTTGGTTTGCACCTCTTTTAGAACCTGCAAACATTACAATCTAGTTAGTTTCGAAGCCCAGGATTAAATTATAAACTTAAAAGCTCTCGTCTGACCTCTTCGGGCAATTTGGCAGGACCGGCTGCAAAGTTGACGACCATTTTTAATATTTTTATGCTCTTTGAACTGAGAACCTCGCAGGCAAATCGTTAAAGTATAACTGAAAGTGTTGAACAAACAGCAATCGATGTGATCCGTCGCAGCGACTGAGACGCCGACTGCGACGTCGCGTCGTCTGCTGATAAATGAGCAAATATACAATAGCAACAACATTGGTCTGTGTATGTGAGTGCGTACAAGATCGCAAAGCGTGTGCGAAAAAAACATGTGCAAGCCAGTGGCGTCCGCTTCTTGTTACAGTGCTAAGCTCAGAGCTTGCTGATCTCTTGCTACGCCACTGACAAGAAAGCAGCGCGGCTGCTAAGAAGCCAACAGTAAAAACGAAGCTCAAGTTAAACAGACAATGGACACCGGCTTTTGAGTTGATCAAAACAAGTTGACAAACCACAGCAACGAAACGAGAGTGCGGCGACTGCAAAAAATATACGTAGGTTTCTGTGCATTAGTATGTAAGTTTGAAAACAACACGCGATTCACCCGCTTTGCTGCTCTGCCTTCACTGCTTCTCTTACGTTTGCTCTCTCGCTCTTTGCTGCAAATTACGTGTAGTTGCTATGCACTTTATTGGAAACGGTGTAAACAACTGCAACTGAAAGGAAAAACAAGCTACAAGCACAAGCGTAAGTAACGTAAAGCCTGGCTATAATGAACTGAATTTCATTTGGTAAGAAGAAAACATTCAGTAAAATTGAAAAAAAAAACATTAAAAATAATCTTGGTGAGTGACCTTATTATTTTCTTTGACCACTAATAATTTCAACAATCTTAGCGAAGCCAGACTGTACTTACGCTAGACAGGTTCTGTCAAGCGATATCAGCTTATAAATAATTATAAGCACATATTATACTATATTGCGTCTTATCTATTGATTCGATGCTATCGTTGCAGGAAATAAGACCTTTTTTCAGATTTTAAAAGAACTTGACACACGCAATTTATGCGATACAGAGCATGCTGGCCTAATTACTTTATCATCCATAGCTTTAGCCTCTTAGCTTTCCTTTCCTTTCCCCTCTTTTGATAGAAAGGTGCTTAAATTTTCCAATTTACTTCTATGCCGAGTGGCAAAACGAATTTCCAATAAGATGCAAGCAACGTGCCTGGAAAATTAAATGTGCTTTCAGTTCATGTGAGCTCAAAAGATGGATGTGTGTGTGAGTGCGAGTACTTGTGTATGTGCGTATGAGTTAGATTACTTCTGTGTGTGTGTGTGTGGGGTATTTGCTGGTCATTCATAAACGTTGAGCTTTAAGTCAATAATTTAGCCAATACATTTTGAGGGGCTTGGCCGTTATGGTATTTTGCACTTAATTAAAAAATAACACATTCTTGAACTAGATTATTATTATTTTTTAAGATTTATTGCCATATATCTAGAACTGCAAGTTTAGTGTTAAGCATTATGGCTGCGCTTGCACCTTGCCAACGATTTCGCTCCAAAAGTTGCCGTAATCTTGTAGCACTGTGCCGCTGTAATTATAAACATGAAATGTGTGCGTATTAACAAAATGGAAGAAAAATGGCTATAAATAGCTCAATTACGATGATTTGAGTGTTTTGTGAAGTTTTCTATTGTATTTACTGTAACACTGCTCTACAAAAATCTCTTGAGCTGCTAATACTTTCTTTGCGGTAATTTATCAAAATGTTTGACTTAAGTCAGTGCTGACATTCACACAATTTATAAAACATTTGCCATACTACCATATTATGTGACTGTGGATTGATAAATGATGTGTCATACTGTTAATATCTGGGCCCATGTAGCCCAGTGTCACCAGTCACCAGTCCGTGGCCAAAGTTAACGTTGATGTTGGAGAAAAATCAAAAAAGATTTTTTGTCATGTCATTGAATGCGCCTCAACTCTTTTCCCCTTATTACAGACATTTTCCGTAGTTTTTTCTTACACCCAAATGTTCACTAACAAATCAATTACATAAGGCCTTTGTGTGATTATTATCCGGCATTTTGCTGACACTTATGTGGGTCAACGTGTCGTATGATTAATGAATATCCAATTTGATGCTGATTATGCTAAAACTTAGGCAGTCTTAAAGCCCCGTCATCTGGCAAATAGACTACGATTACTGGATATCCTTGACTTACGTAAAGTAGACATTGCCACGCTTGTTCTGCGGTGCCTTCCATATTAACTTGGCTCCCAACTTATCACGATTGTCAGAGTGCGTTATAGCTGAGCACTCTGGTATGGTCTTGGTATTATCGCTTTGTACCCATTCGCCAATCCATTCATTGGAATTGGCATCACGCGCCTGCAGAAAGAAGCCGCGGAATGTCTTAGACGACTGCTGTTCCAGCGGATAAATGACCACAGAGACTTCTTGACCCGGATGATAGGACTGAGCACTGGCCACCACCTCAAAGGGATTTGTATGCGCTGGCTGGGAGCGTGCTTTGCCATGATTAGGCTGATTGGCACGCTGCTTCACACACGTATCCGATGGCGCGCCATCCGGAAAGGCTAAAATTCCGCACAGTTGTTGCAGTAGAAACAGAGCACATATTATTGCCTTAGGAAGGCTTCGATTGCAATTCCGATTCCACATGATGTTTTATTCGTAACCGTTAGCTGTTAGCGGTTTGCCGTTAGCTGTTGCCGCACACGCGTTGCGTTAATCAATTGGTAAAACTCTTGAAGTGGCCAACGGCAGCGGCGCTTTTAAAGCCTCGTCTCGTTCATCGAGTCGTCCAAAAAAGCTCACACCATCGGCTTGGGCGTTTGAGTTGTTGGTTTGTGTTTATTCGATTTTGGCCTGGCCAACCAGTTTTTAATGATCAGAAAAATCAAAAAATAGTTATGTGCTGTTCCTTTCCTGCAATGTGCTCCAAACTGGGTCAAACATTAATGCTTTGATGCAGCCGCCTCTCGTTGCACCTCAGCACCCCTACTGCTTCTACGTACACTGCCCAAAAAAAACAAATGCTTATTATTTTATTTGTTTAACTTGAATATTGTCTCTTTAATAGACTAAAAGTCAAGTTTAGAACACGTATTGAGACTTTAGTACTTTAAAGTTCTTCCCAGTAAAATACAAACTGTACTCAAGTAGTTAATTAATCTTAAAACGGTCTTAACTTCAAAACATAGTTGTGAACACACTTGTCCTTGATTTTGAGTAACTACTCTTATTTTTGAACAGTGTACATGCTCCTCAGCTCCAGTTGGAGCTCCAGACCGATTCGTTGCGATTTGTCTAGGTCTGTTTAGGCGCTAAGTGCTCTATTACGAAATTCTATGCTTCTAATCACATTTGTTGTAGGCCTTGTTGTTGTTGTTGTTGTAGTGTTTTTTTGGCTGTTTGTTTTTAGCTTTTCTGCGTATTTTTCTGCGACTTTAATGTGTTAATTGATTTCGTTGAGCTTTTGATTTTAGCTTTGCAACATTTGACGACAGTTTGCGAAGCTAATTTCCTTCATAGATAGGTGGGTTCAAAAAGACTTAGGGTGTAGTCATCAATGTCAATAATAAACTAACAAATTTTAATTCGTTTATTTTAAAGGAAGTCAAAGTTGCGTCATTTTAAATTTACTAATTTTTAAATTCATTAAAGAAAGTTGTGAGTTCGGTTTCTAAAGTACGAAAATGAAAGCCTGACCTAAAAAAAATATATAAAATGTTCAACTATTTTTTAAAAAATAAAATCTGTATATTTTTTGTGAAGAAAAGTGTTTCTCTTTTACACTACATTAAAAATAACTAGAAATTGTTAAAGGTTTTTAAAGCCCATAAAGTAGAGTAATATATTGCAATAAGAGCATATAAATAATAAAGAGCACATAATTTGCTTACTATGGAAAGTTTTATTAATTAATTTCAGTATTTGCTGCACATTTTGAGCAGGCAGTTAATAAACATTTATGAAATGTCAACTCTGGTTTTCATATTTGTTTAGCAAATGAGTTTTAGTTGTGCAAATACGTATATGGCATTAAAATCCAGGTTTGTGTTTGCCTATTAGTTAGAAGCATTAATTAACTTGAGATAGCAATGCCAAATGTAAATGTTGCTTAAATGTCTACCAGAAATACTCCTGAATATTTTCTGTTTATGCTGTTTATGCTGTTTTTGCTCTTTTTGTTCTTTTTTGGGCTAACTTTGAGTCTGCACAAAAGGTCAGTTAACCCAAAAACAAAAAGAGCCAGCGAAAAGCAAGCTGGCTAATCAAATACAATTCGTGCAGGCGGCCGCCCAGTGTGTCATGTATTATAGATGTGGTAAATGCGAACTTTCAACTCCCTGACCCGACCTAGGCGCTAATGGTAGGACCACCATGTCCTGGCAGCACGGCGAGCCGCAATGTTGAGCATAGCAAATGACATTTGTGCCACATCACGCCCAAAGTTTAACAAACACTGGCAAACCAGGCAATATTCAAACCAAATCCTTACCAGCTGTCGTCTCTGCCCGATATCCTGGGCCCATTGCTGGCCCGGCAATGCATGCGAAATTGAGTAAAAAGTATAAAAAAGTAAAAAAAAATAAGGAACACGATGCCTTTAACCAACTCGATGGTCGATGTAAATAGTACAAAACAGCGAGGCTTTCTGGTTTATGGCACTGGCGGGGAAAATCCACTTCATCGACGGAGGAACGGTAAAGTGTGTCACCTGCAGGATCAACTGCGCATGTCCTGTGAGTGCTTCAGCCGCTAACGTTGGTGAAACTGGCGATTTCATTCACCAATTGGACTCTGACTTGAATTTGGTTTTCGCCAAAGTAATCAGAACGCAGTCAGACGTTGCAGCGCGTGGTCGTGGAACAGTTCAACAGAAGCAGCTCAACAGAAACTAAAGGAAAAATCAGCAAGAACAAAAACAACAGCAATATAACTAGAACAACGATTCAACAGCAGCCAGGCGAACGAGAAAATTGTGAGCAATTTGTAATTTCTGTATATTTTACGTAGTAAACGCGCGCGATTTTCCAACTCTATGTGAGTGAGTGAGTGTGTGTGTGTGTGCTTTCTTGTTCAATTCGGACTAGGAGTCTCTCTAAGTGTGTGTGGCATGGTGTGTGTGTTTTAGTGTTCCAGTAAGTGAAGTCAGCCAAAGCGAAGCATGTAAATTTTGCGCAAGCCAAAAGTAAAAAAATAATGACATAAAAAAAAACAACACGAAAGTTAATTAAAAAACAAAATTGAACTAAAATGAACAAATAAAACAGAATTAATAATAACATTAAACAATCACGAATTGACAATGTTTAAAGTTTAAACAAAAAACAGCAACAAAGTGAAGAAATGTTGAGGTGCTTACAAAAAAACATGAAGCGAATCAAATGAAAATCAATGTTTTTTTTGCTAAATATGCGATACGTATACGTGATATGCACGAAGGTACATTGCGATGCTATATATAGGACGAAGCAGCGAACGAAAAAAAAAAGAAATTCAAATAATAATAAAGGGAATTCTCACGTGACGCATAAAGCCAAACATACACACACACACACACATACACACTGCAAAAGAAGGCCGCAAAGTAAAACTTAATGCCACCTGGCACTAATACACACACACCAACACACACAGAAAGCAACTGATTATGATGAGCACTGCATACTTTTAGGGGCACCGCAAAAATGACAAAAGTCGCAGCCGCATTTGTTGCTGCCATTTTGCATACGGTGAATTAAACGAACTGTCTATGTGTGTGCGTGTGGGCAAGTGTACGATATGTGTGTGTATATTGGTGTACCGTGTTTTGCTTTTAATAATTTAGCACACTCCGGACTAAATGACGCGTTTAAAGTATGAAACGTCAGGCGAACCCAACGCTGTAAAAGCAAAAAAAAAGAAAAAAATGCCATTTAATGCCGCTTGGCTTTGAGTGTATTTGTGTGTCGTTGAGTGTGTTTCTGTGTGCTGCTATGCAATAACAACCCCAGGCAAAAAGGCACACTAACACAGTTCTGGCCAAACTCTGTTACTGAGGACTACGTCATCCTAGCCAGCAAAGCGAACCAAGCTGGAGCTGCCTTTGGCAACGTCGCGTCGTCACATTTGCGCATTTACAATCACATCGCGTGGCATAGGCCTGGCCTCCATACACACACAAACACAAACACAAACGCACACACTCACTAACAGTAGAGTGTTAGCATGTGGAGTTATACGTACTCGCCTCAAGCGCTTCGATCGATTTGGGATAGACATTGCGGCAGCTGCTGCAGTCGACTTACAGTTACAGTTACCGCTACAATTACACTAACACTAACACTAAAACTATGCAACACGAATCTGCCATCGACAAGCGACAGTCGACAAGAAGTAGCAAATCGAATTTAGACTAAAAATATATATGTTTCTACACATGTACATATCTACATAAGTATATGTGCATTATTGACATTTGCTGAGTTTGCCGCTTGGTGCGGATGCTCTTTGATTGCCTTGCCAAGTGTTGCAGTAAATTTCGACATTATCAAAATGTAAACGACGACCCTTGACCTTAGCCAACGGCAACAGCATGTGGCAGGTCCTTTATGCTACTATTGTTTCGAAACAAACAGAAAAAAAAACGTTTACGTTTTTGGATTTCGATTTCCTGCTCGTCGCCAACTGCAAAATCATTTGCCATCAAATCGCATGTCGCTTCCGTTTTTTTGGCCTTTAGATATATAAATATATATGTATGTAGGTACATCCCTTTACTTTTCGCAAAGTTTGCGTTTATAATTTATATTACTTGTTCGTTTCCATTGTCTTTGCTGCGCTTGGCCTTGTGTCTAGAATCTAGATGTATCTTTCTTTGTATGGGTGTGTGTGTGTGTTTCTGTTTGTATCTTTAAGTATGCCCAGTGGCATTTGGCGCTACGATGGCTCCAGGGACAGATTCTAGGCCCCTTTTATGACTATTAAAATATGCATTTAAATATATCTTTTCTTATAGCTGCGTGAGTGTTTGTTGAAAGTGCCTGTATTTATGTATCCATGTGTGGAAAATTGAAATTGTGTGGTTATTTTCTGAACGTCTTGGCGTTGATTGCCGTTACGCCCCATTGCCTGGTACATGACTATAATAATGATTACCATTTTATAGCCGAGCCAAGATAAATTGACTTTCTGTTGGCAAACGAATCTTGGACTGGCTTCATTTTTCAATCCTTTAACAAATTTATTCTGATTTGCCTTGGTTTAGGCCCAAAAAAACAGTTAAAGTAATAGCTTTAAATTGTAATCGTTAAAAGGAATAAAAAAAACAAAGTTAAGAAAGGGTTTTTTAAGTATATTATCGAGTTTTTAAAAAAACTGCTTTATTTTAAAGCTGATTATAAAAGATCAGATCTATTAGTCACTCTTGCTAAATCAATACATGCTTTGCTCTCAATTTTATAAGCAATTTTTTCACTAACTAAACAAAATTTAAACAATTACAAATTTTAATCTACCAAATAGACTTCAATATTTCTATACATTTTATAGAAAAGTCTTTAAATGCTGGTCTTAGTTTCTAGGACGCTTACAGCTTTTATTTTATTGTAATGCCTGTAATTAGATTCTGACTAATTGTCAGCATGTGTAATTTTGCATGGGGGAAGCAGACACAGAGAGAAGAGGAGGAGGGATGACAGAGATAGGTAAAGAGAGGAGCTCAGAGTGACAGGTATTTTATCTCCTTTTGTTTAGGCAACAATTGTAGCAGGAGACAGAGCACGAAAGGACTTAAAGTGTCAACGCGTGGAGAGGCGTTTCACCATTTCACCTGGCTTGTTTTAAGCTAATTGCTATAATTAATTTACCTGAGCTGACTCTGTGAATTGCTTCGGTCTGGTGTTACCGCAGTGTACAATGCTTCTGTGGCCCTTTAAGTGGTTGATTGTCTACGTAGGACTTTAAGTCAAACCAGTTTAGTGGTTATCCCATTTAGCTGAACTCTGCAGATGTCCTTAAACACAACACACAGTGCTTGTGTGTATGTGTTTACGGTTGTTTATGGAGTGCTGCACGTGTCGCATTAAAACTAAAATATGTACAGTGGTCACATTTTGTACGACCGGTTAAAGTAAATGCCTTTATCTGTCTATTCTACTATTTATGGGATTCTTAGCCTGTGTGATAAATCTATTGTCTATAGAAAGTGCTCTAAAATATTGGATACGTTTGTGAAAATGTATGTTACGGATTAACGGGTGAAATGCATTTACGCTTTTAAAGCAGAAATGTGTGAAATACCTTTGCATAATACTCACACATTGCAAAATCCAAACACGGGCAGGGACACGGACACGGACACGGACACGGACACTAAAAACACACAGTTCTCTCGCGTACGTGGCATGCCCCAATTGGGAGCAAACCGCGACCACTTCTTACCGCCCCCACTTGCATGGCTTACATGCTGTAGAACGTTTTATGCGATTTCTAAACGCAGTCATATCCGGATCCGCATCCGAATTCGTATCCGACGCATACAGCAAAATTTTTGCCTCTTTGCTTATGTAGATTTTAAGTCAGGTCATTCAGGTTTGCCAATGTGCAGTGCAAAGTGGAAAAATTCAAAAAATACCAAGCGGATGGGCGCTTGAATTGCTTGTGCGCCGCCTGCGAAGCGTGAAAGTTTAATGGCTGGAGATTCTTTATGGGAAATTGAGTTTAAATTGCCTGGATTCAAAGTGGAAGTGAATTTACAAACAACATTCCAACAGATATTATATAAATTGGAATTGGCAGCTGTGAGCAGATTGGCAGTAGAGTATGACTTATTCGGTTATTCTTCTGTTCATTCACATCATTTTAATTGTATTTGTATAGTCACATGTTCAATAATATGACTTATGCAAATCGTGGACTGCCACGCCTCGTTGCGTGCATTATACAGTTATTAACTGTGCTGACATCAACCATTTCACTTGACTGCAGTGGCTTTCCATGGGGCGTATGCGTAATGCATTTTAAGTTACTGCCAACAAAATGTAGTTATACCAACAACTGCAAAAGACCCAGTGACAAATTTTGCAAAAGACGTTGCTGTATTGATTTCTGAACAAATATGAATATATTAGATTAAAAAATAGGTATCCTTTAAAATCTTGACTTGAGTTTGGATAAATTTATGAAAATTAAAATGTCGATATTTAAGATATTTCTATAAACATTCGTACTATAATCGAGTATTTCAGTCAATCTAAATTATTTGAAATATTTTCCTTTGGATTTTATTACATTTTTGCTGATTGTTAATTTTAACAACAAAGACTTGAATTAAGCGTTTTGGAAAAAATCATTCCAACATCAAATTTAATGCTATCTGTTAGCTAAATTTAATATGTGTTTTATCCTTACCTAGTTTGTTCTATTGTTTTATCCTTACCAAATTGGTTCAAGCTTTAATATTTGATTTAAATTGCTAGTTAGTTAGTAACTACCCCGCTTGTTGCTTATTTCATTTTATCGAGAAACTATATACACCAATTACACTTTTTAAAACAGGGATTAAAAATATAATGTCAAATGAAAGCCAAAGTAAAAGCCACAGCGAAAAAAACCAATGGCAATCACGTTTATTTATTCACTGTCAGGCGAAAGGTTAAATGTTGCACATCGAATGCCATTTTACCAATCAAATGTGAAACCGTTGCGCATCCGTTTACCTGGCTTTGGTGTTGCGGAAACGGAAATGCACAACAGCAACAACGACAACGGCAACAGAGACGACAAAAACTGATTGAGCAGTGGAAATGCATCCGCTTTGAGTGTTGGGCTCGAGCAAATCTTTTTAGAGTTGTCAGCCTTTGATACTGGCTAATTGGCCATGTGCCTGCCTATTGGCCAGTTCGAAAAAACTATTTGTGGTTTCTTTCGTCGGTCTGCTAGAAAATTGTGACAGTTGGGGCAGGTATTGGTGCCACAAGAACCGTTGCTTGCCACGCCATGTGTCGTGATTTCTTTTATTTTTTGTTTTGTTGTTTCTTTTAGTCGATTACAATGCGTTGCGTTGTTACTGAATCGTGTGCTCACACCCTGGTTCAATCCAGGGCTGCAGTAACGCCTACAACATGTACAACTCACGCCATATCCGCTTGACGGGATTTCATTTCATTGTTGTTATTGTTGTTGTCCCCGACAGTTTGTTGATGTTTGTTTGGCAACGGCAGAGGTAAAGGCAGGGGCAACGACAGCGACAATGCCAAGCAGCAATACTTTATTGTATATTCGCATTTTTTCACCAGTTTTATTTATTGCCCTTCACTTGGCAACCGTGGTAGCCGAAAAGTTCACAAAGCGCAACATTGCCAACGCTCACGACACAAATTGTGGCAAGTAGCGGGTAGAAAGCAGCAAGAAGGGTTCAGGATAAACCCTAGAACTGGCCCATATTGTTGCCTGTTTTGTATAACAATCATAATTCATTATATGGCATGCTAATTGCATGCCTCGTATTTCCACTTAGCAACCTCCAAATTTACTCCGTTTCCCCTTTTAATCTAGTTTTTCAGCGGGGCAAAATTAATTCATAATAAGCACAAAACAACAAACAAGAAAAAAGCACAGCGTAAAATGTATCGCACTGTTGGAAGCATTGGAACATTGAGAAAAAACCCACTTTAGTCATCGCCATTAGGGCAATTTAAGAACATGCGATATGTAATTGAGTTTTAATATAGAAATGAAATACATGCACACAAGCATATGTGTGTGTATGAGTACAAACACATGCGTATATACGTGCACTTGCGTATGAATTAGGAAAGCGTCATTTAAATAGCCATTTAGTGTGATTGAATGAAAATTACTCGACTTGAACGAACTTTATGATCCAAACTGACTAGCTTTTTAGACCCCGTACTCTTTAAAAAAGAGTAAAGGGGGTCTATTAAGTTTGTCAGAAGCGAGATGTGCGTAACAGGCAGAAGGAGGCGTGGCCGACCCCATAAAGTATATATATTCTTGATCAGCATCAACAGCCGAGTCGATATAGCAATGTCCGTCTGTCCGTCTGTCTGTCTGTCTGTCTGTCTGTCTGTCTGTCTGTCTGTCTGTCTGTCCGTCTGTATGAACACCTGGATCTTTTAAACTACAAAAGCTAGAGACACCAAATTTAGAATGAAAGTCCGTTTATGATGTACGCAGATCAAGTTTATTTCAAATTGCTGCCACGCCCCTTACCGCCCCCGCAATAAGCAAAAAACCAGACAAACCTCGAAAAAATTTGTGTTTTAGGCGAATATCTCAGTAACTATAGCACTTAGGACCACCAATTTTGGTATACAGGCTCCTAGAGACATCCTTAATATAACGCCATTTAAAATTTTGAGCTGCCACGCCCCCTTTGCTCATCAGAACTAAAAAACTGCCCATCTTCAATGCCTTTTTGAAGGCATTAAATCAAATAGTACAGTGTTGTAATTTAACATACGCTTAGAGAATGACTATTTCTAACTTTCCTGAAAGTGGCATCAAAATCCTATGTCAAACAACAGAGAAATTACAGTTCAAAGTCGAAGTTATTTTAAAGCAAAATCACTGCATGCGCGCAACACATACAAACAAACACAGAAACATACAAACATATGTTCGAACGTTTTCTCTACCTGCTTTGGCGGCAGCGCTGCCCGGAGCCGCTGGCCGCGCCGACCAATGCTATACATACACACATAGTATGTGCACATACATATATGCAAATAATCGGAAGAATGATAGAAGAGGAGTGTGGTGAAACTGGTAGAGTTGCGGCGCAATGTGGAACCTTCGCATGGATCGGTGGTTCGAGTGCTGACAATGACAGTTGTTCATTTATTTATTTTTTAATTTTAATTCAAAATGTAAATATTTAATTTTTTTTTTTTGAATTTAATTTTAAAATTTTAATTTAAATAAAATGCACTACCATGGGAGTACGGGGTCTTTTACAGTCGGCTCGATCGACTGTAGCCTTTCTTACTTGTTTTATTAAAAAATAATAAATTTATTATGCTGTTGCAGGATTATCTATAATTCATGCACTCTTTTAAAAAGTTCGCAAATCGATATTTAATGTTTAAATAGAAAGCTTTTTCCATCTGAAATAACATTAGAAAACTCCCAAAATAACACTGTTAAATCATGATTATCATTATATCTGTGCAGGTTTAATTTTTTTGTTCCAGCTGAGCTAAATTTTCAACATTAAATATAAATGTAAATTAGAGTTATTTAATTTTTCATAAATATTTATCCGACGAAATAATGTTTCACACACGAAAATTGTCTAATTAATCTGTACTTTTTTAAAGATTTATTCATAGCTTTTTCTCAATTTATTTACACCCATTTTGTTCACTTGAGTATGGGAAATTCGAGCAAATTATCCTTAGATTACTAATTCACTTGGCCAAGTTTGTTCAATGACATTTCAAGCACCAAGTTTTGTTGGTCAAGAGTTTGCGATTCCGAGTTTCTGTCGTTCTTATTTTTCTGACTCAACTTTGTGTTCATTAGCAGCCATTCAGCGCAATGGCCTCAATAAAATGGGTTCAACTACTCCCACAAATTTGAGTCCTCAAAAATGTAATAAATATATTATAATTTACATAAATTTTTTATAAGTTTATTGACTATTTAGTGCACTAGACAAATGCGTCCCAAGTGGCCAATAATTTGTACTCGTTGCGTCTGTCAGACAAAACTGCATTATGGCACAGCTCTGGGCTTAGTTCCCCTTAACCCCTTTGGGTGTATCTCTTTTAGCCTATTGGGTGCCATTTTCTATTGCATTCCGTGGGCCGCATTTCTCTGGTCCTTAATGCCAAGCAATTTGTTTGACGCCTCTATAAATCTTTAGCGCATTGTTTGGCTGCTAACCAGAATTTCTCACACACAATTTCGCATCTAGTTTGACATGGAGAAGAGCGCTATAAAGCCTTTTGTATAGCCTAAACGAAGGGCTCTTAAGATATGCGAATGAACTGCTGGCACGCTGCTGCTTCCCATGAATGTGTTAGCTGGTGTTAGCTGGTTTTAGTTGGTGGTAGTGTAGATTCAACGCTCAGATTACTTACATCAGCAATCAATAAAGTATAGCATGAACACACATGTGTACAGCTACACAGAATTCAGTTCTGGCCCTTAGCCAAAGTGCGTTTTTTTATTGCCAACGCACAGTGGTTCAAAATTAGGTGATAAGTTAAGGAAATAGGAGAATATGCATGTAGATATGCAGTAGATAAACTTGACAATAAAATTGAAGTTGATTTAATCATAATTGGAAGAGTTTTTCAACAAATGACTACAATGTTTTCAAACAATTATTTATTTATTAGAGACACAGTGTGACAAGAGTTTTTTCAAACCTGAAAACATTCTTAATAAATTAAAAGTTTCATTAGCAGTAAGTTTAAAAAAATTCTGAATATTTAAATTATGTGGACAAATTGTTTGACATACATATTAAATTTGTTTTTATAATTGGCACTGTTTTATTTAAATATTGTTTAAAAGTAGGTTGTGTTCGTAATAATGGTTCAGCTGCACGCAATGAAAATTTGTGAACCACTGTGGCACGAGTCTTGGATTTGTCTTGTTTGTCTATGTTGTATAGTGTGTAACGTTGTTGTACCCTGTAGGCGACAACACACATCCATGCATAAATGCACACACATACACAAACACGAATTCAAATACAAACAGACAGAGACGCACACACATTGTGTACATAGATGCTCGGATGTTAGACTTTGCCATTGTTTGCTGAATTTATTGCACGAATTTCTGAATTGGCTCTTTGGCCCGGTATGTGGTTTTATTATACCCATTAATAGTGACTCCAATGGGTATAATAAATGCACACGAGTAAAGCTCTTCGACCCGATTAAGTAGCTGTATTACAGATCAGCTTTAAAAGCAGAGAGTATTCAATATTGATGTCAGATATTAAATTAGATCCAGTTTAGGTTAAGAGATTACTTTATTTAATTGCTGATCCCAACGTACAGCATACCTGCATCGCTTTTGATACTCATGGTCTTATGTTAGATGAGAGTATTTATATACATATATTTTTTTATAGATGCCTTTGCGCACTCAGCCGCGTCCTTGGGGCTTGTGGTGAAACAATTGGAAGACTTTAAGTACTTATTGGGGAGACCTGCCTCATAATCATTTGGGATTGGCAGGTGTTATTTCTTTATGCTTATTTCGTGTTAATTAACATCAGCATTTTATATTATTATACTTTAATGACTTCAAACAGGCTATGCTTAAGCAGCTCAGTGCGTATACGTAATGGGACTTTACAAACGAATTTCATTCAGTGTTATTTCTGGTGTTGTAATTTGCCCAGCATGCTTTTCATGTGTCAAGCGATTGTCTCATCATCATGTTGCCTGGCAGCCATGTATTAATATTGCGTATACGCCGCATTTGACATTTATTTATTACACACGCTTTTAATGCCGTCACATAAATTTATGGAAAACCCGAAACAATTTGTACGTCAACATGCTCGAATGCGACACATGGAATATGGAGCATGCAACACGTTTCCTGCTCATCCTTTTTGGTTGCGTGAGTCGCCTTTTATGTATTTATACGCTCCCTGTGCAGATATTCAGTATTTGTGGCTTCCAGAGATGCTGATGATGTTGTTTCGGGTAAATTCCTTGTAATTTATGCTTTAGACGCATAAATTAGTTGCGCATTTACACTGTCTAACTGGGGAATTGGAATAAGTCGGATGTGTTGGGTATTTTTGCAGTCAACATGCCTTATATTTTACAAAAAACATACATTTATTTACTATGTAAATGTCATAATTATGTGTCATGTATTTTTCTACAAAAAGCCTATTATTTTGAAGATAAAGACTTTGTCTAGAGACTTATAGAAAGGTGAACAATTGTTTGTTTCTCGTTAAGCATCTTTAAAGCACAATAACAGTTATAAGATTAAATAACGGAGCGTAAAATTTGAGTGACGCCTTTTATTACATTTTAAAGATTTTATGCACACTGTAATGTTTTCTGACATATGCCAGGCATATGACGTCCGTTATCCGCGGCAATCCTTCAAACTTTGAAATATGAATAAATATTTGTGGAGTGCATTGTGTGACATGCTGCACTGTTGCAACATTCATGGCTTATAATCGCTTATAATACGAGAACTTTTCGAGTCACATGCGTTGCATGTTCGTATTCATGGTTTATTTATTAGGTTTTGCCCGAAATAACATGGCGCCATAAATTGCACAAATCGTGTTTAAGCTGTCATACACAGCCACAACAATTTAATAGAATAACTGACACGAGATTTAATTACGGTTTAAGCAATCGTCACACATTAAATATTTATATTTACGTTTATATGCGATTGTATGTGTGTGGAGAGTGCATTTAGGCATCCCGTTGCCTGAAAGTATGCAGTAAAATTTGAACTTTCTAGTTACAAACAGAAACAATTTCAAAGCCACTTTCACTTATAAATTTATGCAATGTTTTAATATATTTTGCACTGAAAATTCTGAAAGATCTAGAATAAGATCAGCCTTAAACGGTGCTTAAACTCGGAATGTCCTTGAAATCATTATATAATACATTTAACCTTAAACATCTGATAAAATATATATAATCTATTGTTGGTGTACAGATCTGCACACCCCTATATTTTGTTTAAAAAAATCGGTATAAAAAACACAAGTATTGATAAGTATTATATTTTTATATTATATTATTTTCTGAATTCATTTATACATAACTGTATCCCTGAAAACATTATATACTTTTATACTCTCTGCAAGAGTATATTGGGTTTTTTAATTATTTATATGTCTAGTTAGTTACTGTGTCCAAGATCGATACGTAGAAGTGGGCTATGTTCGTCGCATATGGATGTTTAGGATTTAATTCATACCAACAAGTACTGTTTTGCCCATTAGTGTTTATTATAGTCGTAACAAGCAAAAAGTCTCTTTACGAAACAATTTCCGCACAAAACTTTATTTATCTGTCCACTTAATCCATAAGTTTGCTGATGTGTACACCAACTAAGTTGCTTCAGTGTAATTGATTTAAAAGTAATCGATCGAAACATAATTAAAAAAGTTTATTTTGTACTTTTTAAGGAATATTATTAGTTTATTGAAGATCGGTCAAGCCGTTTCAGAGGTATCCATAGAAATAAGTGCAAAGTGTGCAAATTTGATACCAGCCGATGTTTAACGTTAATACTTAAGACAATTCCTTTGGTAGCATTTTTTTCTGTGTAGTAATGTTGAGTTATTTATAAAACTAAATTCCTGGCAGTTTGTTAAATTGATTCTAAACTAAACGGAAACTTGAAGACAATTAAAACACAAGTACAAACATATGTAATGTCACATATGCTTACGTGTGGGTGTGTGTGTGAATGTGTGGGTGTGTGACCTTAATCCAATTAGCTCTCCTAGGCATGCATTGGCAGCTCTGCTTTGGCCCCTCACAGCTGATTCCCCAATTTACTGTCAGTCAATTTAATTTCGTGTCCAAGTTAGTTCCATCGGCTTGACAGTTTCAGGTGGGCAGATAAAGAGAAAGGGAAGGAGAGAGACAGAGAGAGAGAGAAAGAGAGGGAGAGAGAGATGGAGACAGGGAGAGAGAGGGGACAGAGAACTAGAATGATTGGCGGTTGGGCAGAGTGCAAGACTTGGTTTCAATTTCATTGGTTTGGTTTTGGCCATTTTGCTGGCACTTTCGGAAATTGTTTGAAGGTTGGTTTGAAATTTCACACGCAGTTAAGTGATTAGCCCTGCTTTTATTATTTTTAGGCTAGCTCCCTTAGGCGCTGTTGACTCAACTAGAAATCAAAAACAAATGTTATTTTACTCATTTTTCTTCAATTTTTCTGTTTGTTCTTACTTACAGCTCGCCAAACAGAGATTTCTAGATCTACTCCATGTGAAGCGGCAATCAGAGGAGTAGCAGCAGCAGTAAAAAGCGCTCAAATTGATATACTTGAAGCAGAATGGGTGAGGAACACGAGGACGATCAAATAATATGAGATTAGAGGGGGCTTTAGAGCCCCGTCACGGTGCTGCAACGTTGCAGAGCCGCTTTATTGGCGTTGCCAAGTATCGGCGCGAGACGCGTGTAAAATGTGAGCAACAGCAACAACAATGCGCTGATGAAGACGACGAAGCAGCAGCAGCAGCAGCCGACACATCATCATCAGCAGCAGCAGGAGCAACAGTCAAAAACGCTAGCAACAGTAACAACAGCCAGAGCAAATGCTGTAAAGTGTTGGAGCAACAAGCTCAACACTTGTCGACCAGCCAGGCGCCAAGCATAATAACAATAAATACAACAACAACAACAGCAACAGCAACAACTCAAACAAACAAAGCAAACTTGCACTTAAGGATTAAGGGCGTCGCACCAGCAACACCAAGAGCAACAACAACAACTGTTTGCCGTGCCACTGCCGCCACCCTGAAAATGCGTGAGGAGCCATCGTTAATGCTAATGGACCGTGGTCGCAACGAGGTCGGTGGCATGAACTCGAACAACATGTGGCGCCTCCGCACATACGTTCTGTGCCTGATTTCCGTTGTCGTCGTCGCGCTGCTGCCGCCATTGACGCTGGCCGATGACGGCGACAACTTCTTTGCCGTTAATAGCTTCAGCGTTGGACCGGAGACGACAACACCCGAGTTTGGTAAGTTAACACCACTTTTGGGGCCAATGGCTAAATCGTGTTCACTCGATTGCAAAGCATGCAAATGTTTTGACCCACCGGTAATCAAATATGTACAACAATGACGTCATCATGTTGCATTTGTATTATTGCATAATCACCATGGCACACTATATAAGTACAGTACCGCAACTAGTTTCTACTGTGTTCTGACTGCGCTACAAATTTCCTTTTCTACATTTACTTTTTGTATATTTCCTGTCGCTGCCATTGGAGGTGCTGAGCATTAAGCTATTTCTGCAATGAATTTGCACCCATTAATAGCAAAGAAAGGGTATATTGTGTTAAAAGACTTAAAGACCATTCAAAATAGAGTAGCCGAGTTGGCATCAGGATCGTATATAACAGAATGTTTAATTTCCATTTAAATACAATAATTTTGTTTAGTTTGAGCATAAGCATCGGGGAAAAAGTTGATGGGTATATTATAGTCAACAGTGAACTACTCTCCATAATTACAAATGCTGGCCAACCTGTTAAATGGCAGACCATCACTTTTATGGCAACAAGCAATCACTTTGGGTCATCTTTGTTGTATAGTTTTCTAAAATGCTGTGAAAAATTGGGTCCAAATAACAGAGCCCGCATAGGACAACGACTAGTATACAAACTGGCACGTTGGGTAATCTCTTTTTGAAATAGGTATTAGAGGGCAACAATACAATGTCGGTTGGCTGGCTTTTAGGTCAGATGGCGGGTCCCTCGTTTGTCGTTTCGGTCCCCACTTTGTCAACACTCTCAGAATTTTTTCACAATGTTGCTTGCCACA
The DNA here is from genome assembly GCA_035046005.1 of Drosophila acutilabella. Taxonomy (NCBI): domain Eukaryota; kingdom Metazoa; phylum Arthropoda; class Insecta; order Diptera; family Drosophilidae; genus Drosophila; species Drosophila acutilabella. The sequence continues at coordinate 3,971,035 of JAWNOK010000026.1, read as the reverse complement.
AAAACTGAGAAGCAGTTGCGGCAGCAGTTGTAGTGGCAGCAGCAGCAGATGTAGCTTTGTTCGCTGCACTTTAGTGTGCGCTATTCATAGACATTCACTGCATTTAAAAATAAACCGCAAGCAAATAGACTAGCACCCTTTAGACACACACACTTACTCACTCACACACTAACTCAGCGAGACCTTCTATGTGTGGTAGAAAATGGCGCAACCTTTTGCAAGCGCAGCCATTTTGTTTTGTCTTTGCGCTTCCGTTGGCTTAAATGTGAGGGCGGCGTACATCCTTTTCCGTTGCTGCTATCGTCATCGTCATCGCCATTGCCATCATCATCATCAACAGGAACGTGGTGTGGTTGTGCTTGGTAATTATGCCGGAATATCAACAAAATTAGTGGAGCAAACGCAGCATATGCTGCGATATTAATGCCAACGGTAACCCCTAGTTGCCGTTGAGATTTTTCATACATTGTTGGCCTCCAGTTCCGTCCGTCCAAGTTGCTCCCAAGTGCTTAATTAAGATGTGAACTCAACTCAACTCACTTAACATGCCGCTGGCATGTTGTGTGTGTAACTGAGTGTGAGAGATGGTGTGTGTGTGTGCGGCGTCTGTTTTCATTTCATTCAAACTTAATGAAGGATTCCCATGCCCACTTCGTGAGCTAGCCAAGTGCTTGCCATTTGGTATGTGAACCAGTGAAGAGCTTCACTCGAGTCGCACTCCGGCCCCTTGAGTAAAAACAGGTAAAAACATAGGTAGACAAACAAATATATAAACACACGCACACACATATGTATGCGTATGTATGCGTATACGTACTCATACTGGTACTTAACTGGCTGACAAGCTGAGACCAAGAGATTTATACATGAATTTACATTTTAATCTGCCACTAAGCCGCTTGGGATTCAAATACTTTTCACTTTTGCACCAGGCCGAAGCTTTCTTTAATGCATACACGTATTTTGAATTGAAACTTTGTTGCGGTTTCATTATAAATTTGACACCGGGGATTAGGTCCAGAAACATGTGTTAAAATAACCTTTACCTTTATCTTTTATACATATTTAACTTACTTTTTTTTCCCCTGCTCACTTTTCATTCATAGATTATGCCAGCCGTGGCCAGAAGAAGTTTGGTGACAAGTGCGAAAATACATTGGAGTGCGGCTTTCCTGGTTCCATTTGCGATCCCAAGAAGAAGTCCTGCCAGTGCACCGAGGATGCCTACGCCACCAACCACTTTGATAAATGTGGCAAACGTAAGCATTGATTTAAATGTCGTATCTAGGGATGGGTAGGGAGGCACAAGGTTCCTCCCTGGACACAACCTTGCTTGTCAAGCTGCCAAGTTTTCATTTAGTGAAATGCATTGCCAGCAAACAAATCCCCCAAAGCTCAATGCTGATTACATCGCACAACAATTAAAAAGAGGGGAAAAAATTGAAAAAAAAAATTATAAAAAAAAATACTTGACTGTTTGCGGACGAGTCGTTCATCAATAGTTGACATAATTTTAGTTTATATTCCCACGACAGTTCAAAATTAAATTATGCGCTTATTGTGGCACAATATATAAATTATAAGCTCAGTTGGTTGATTGACATATTTACGACTTGGGGATTAGGCATTTAGCAGTTGATCAATGAGTCATCAGCCACAACTAGATTTCTTATCGTCACGAATTACACAACGATACGAAATGATGTGCAAATGTAAGAAAACGTTTTGGGAACGTTTAGTAGAAAATAAGGAAAGATTTGTATTAGTCTCAATGCTTGCGAAACTGAGAAAAACTTACTAAACTTGGCAGTTATTTAAGAAATTGTTATATTGGTGGAAATATATCTAAAAGTGAGGAAAGCGGTCACAGTCATTGTAGTAAATACTGAGAAAACTGATAACTTTAAAGTAGAAAAAACCAAAGAGTTCACATCCAATATTCAAAATATTTGTAGGAAAATAAGTCAAAAATTCGCAACCAACATATGTTCTTATTTGAGAAAAGTTTAATAAAATGAGTCTTATATATGTTTAAATAGTTTAATTGTATCCAATAGTTAGAAAGACGTTTGATGTATTTTTATGAAAGGTTTTATTAACCTAGATTGCCCCTGGTTTAAAAATAGTTTCTGAAATATTTGTAGTGAATTAAATTACCATAAATACACCCTATTTAAATATAAATGAACAAAACTATTACGCGTTGTTCGCATATTTACCCATCTGTTATAATTCTTAAATAGCTGGAGCATTGCTATTAGCTTATATTTGGGGTCAAAGAAGACACTCACTTGTGAGCTCTATTTAAATGTTTATTCGGCTGAGGGAATTTTCCAATCCATTATCTAAAGATAGATTTACTTAGTGACTGACTTAGTGTAAACTCGACGGGAGTCAACATATTATTTTGCAGTAGTTCACGGAACCAAAAATGGCAAAGTTATCAACAAAATTAACAACTCTTCAACACCCAATAGTTTTTGGCTGTAAACATAAAGTATACAATATACCCTCGTATATGCGTGCTCATTCGTATGTTAATTAAGTGTGTGAATCGTGGTCAACAGGAGACTTACGTCTTTTTGTACTCCATTTTCTGCAGCGGCTGCCATCAACGAGTCCTGTTTCTTCAACGAGCAGTGCGAGACGGTTTACTTTCAGACGGAATGCCGGGACGGACGTTGCATTTGCCGGTTCGACATGTTGCCCGTTTGGAACAAGGATGGCTCTGTCGATTGTCAAGGTCGGTGCGAGTTCACACTGCGTAAAATTACTGCGTGTGTGTGTTTTTGCTTAGCAGCAATGTAATGGAAAGTGTTTGCTTGCAGGGCGCCAGGATAAGCGAGGACCCGAGACATACATTGATCCGGCCATGATTGGCGTGCTGGTAGGAATGGCATTGATGTTTATTATTATTTGTGTCGTCCTTCGATTGTTTAGCCAGTGAGTAAATTGCATTGCAAACATAATCACAACACAAGCACAACACTCCAAGGATATTAAAAAAAAACATAATACAACATGTCTTTAAAAGGCAGTTCAAGTTACTCTGCACATCCATACAAAATTTACAGGGTATATAGAGAACACTTAAATGTTGCTTGTCATGTGGCTGAAGTGAAGCGAACTGTGGAAAGTGGAGGCAACTTTTGTAACCTAATTGGGTCAATGGGCTGTACTGATGATGCCACGAATTGGATGGAGGCAGATTCATTAACTCAACTCAACTGTGCACTGTTCAGACAGTGAATGCTGGGCTCCGAGGTTACTCGGTGCCAAGAGCCAGCTGATGAATAATTTGATCAGCAATTAATTTCAGTCAAATGAACAAAATTTTTGCATTAATTGGCATTAAACGTAACTAATGGCAACGACTTCCACTTCCACCTCCACAACCAACTTCACATTCACGTCCACATTCACGTCCACGTTCTTGTCAACATCATTTCATTCATTAGACCACGCCCAGCTTCATGCACACGTCATCATAATGGGAATGCTTATGTCCTCAGTTCTATTCATATAATCAATGTTTTTTTGTCTGCTCTACATAGGGCCCGCTGGCATGATAATCGCACCATATTCAACACGCCCAATCCTCGCTTGATGAACGTCTCCCTGTTGCGCGACAGCAAGTTACTCCATGGCCAGGAGAGACGTGGTTCCCGGATGTCCGTACGAGCACCTTCCCGGCAGCCGAGCATGGCATCGCTGCGACCTCATTCACCGAATCCGTCGTTAGGTAAGACAGGTTTGTATTCCATACTTGGGCTTTAAACTGTTGATGATGGCACCGTCTACTTTTCTACCAGTGTTCCAGTTTCTATCTTATTTTCTCTTTTTTTTTTTTGGTTTTAGTTTTCGATACGTTTGTGTCTTGTGACATTTTTTTGTTGGACTTTCTTTTTATGATATCCTTGTTTGGTTTGTGCGCAAGAATTTTGTTTGAGAACTTTGCAGAACTTTCTGCTTTCAGCAAATATAAACGTAATCAATCAATTAAACAATCAATCAATCAACCAGTCGTTCAGTCAGTCAGTCACTTAACAATGAACAATAAACCAAACAAATCATTGTTGCAAATTCGAAATCTCATCCAATTTTTTGCGGAAGTGTGAAATAAATTGAGCTTTGAACGAAATAAAAATCTTATCATATTTTGATTATATCCCATGTTTGATTGACACTGATGATAAGCTAAAAGTAAAGGTAGAAAAGTGTGTGCTTCTATTTATAGCCAGTTTATATGGACAGTTGAAATTGACTACCAAATAAAAAAAAGGTTTTTACTGGACATAATAAATTAGCGGTATTAAGTGCGAAAAGAGACTTAAGTTTATTATGTGTGGGCGTAAAAAAGCCATAAATTTTTCAGTTAAAATATAAAAGATTGCAGTTTTTTTTTTGGATAAGATTTGAAGAGGAATACACTTAGTAGAACATGATAGTTAAATAATTCGTAGAGTTGCTGCGTTATCTCTGCTTTCGTCACAAGCGTGGAGTCCTCACAAGTGGAAACAACAAACGAACTAATGACAACGATTTAGCTCTTTGCGGCTCAATCAAACGTGATTGACGCTTTAAGAACTGTTTAATTTAGAGCTGACCGTTGTTGGTATTTGGTTTCAGGTGTTGGTATTGGTATTGGTTTTGGTGTTATCTAAAGCCCAGTGGACAGTCGTTGCCAATTACCTTTGTTGCTTGTACGCTAATTTACAGTTGTTTGAAATTTCAAACAATTAAAATTTTCTCTGCTCGCTCCCCAATTTCAATCTCTTTCTCTCTCACACTCTCTATTTTTTCTTCTGACACACTCAAACACACACATACATATACAACATACATGCACAAATTATGATAAAAGGTCGCATGATAAGATCTAAAAGCAATACGCGCTCCAGCGACTCCCGTGTCAGTGATGTATCCAACTGTTCTCGTCTACTGGAGCATCCAAGTGCTGCCAATCAGTATAATGTTGTCCATAGCCATTTCTTGCCCTACGTGCCAACTACCACAGTCCATGCTCATGGTGTCCATGCCGTCACAGCGACCACTACGAATGCTGCCTCAGCTACAGCTACAGCTACAACCACATCGACATCGACGCCGACGACGACGCCGATGACGACGCCAGCGTCATCGATTACCGTAACGACCACATATGTGTCCACGCCGGGCACGGCGCCTGACTGCGGCATGGCTGCAAATCCGGATGCAAATAAATTTTAGTCGCACACATTGGCCAATTCAGTTCATAACCGCATCCAGACCAAGACCCAGACCCAGATTTAGTTACAGTTCCAGTTCTAAGTTCAAGGGTCACGAGGTATGCAGTGACAGTGTTTAGTCAGTATCGTAGTTTATTTGAATGTGCTATTAGCTCTTTCATGCCCCAGTGTCCTGTATTAATAATCGTAGTAGTTGCTGTCGTTGTTATTACTATTGTTGTTGTTGTTGTGCCAACTGTTAAACTAAACTATAACATGTTGAGAGTAACTAGTAATTTAGCTCTATATACTACATAAAACCCATACAACACACAGAATACACTCAATTACGGGTAGTTTACCTACACTGAAAAAAAATAAATGCAGTTCTACTAATTTTTAGTTGGTCTTAAAACAAAAATTTGCAACGTATGCGGAAGTTTTTATACTCTCTGCAAGAGTATATTGGGTTTGTGTAAATGTTTGTAACAAGCAGAGGAGGAGTGGCAGACCCCATAAAGCATCACAAGCCGAGTCGATATAGCCATGTCCGTCCGTCCGTCCGTATGAACAAACAGATTTCAGAGATGGTAAGAGCTACAAGTTCGAGCTTGGTCTCAATCGATCACATATTTAGTCAGTCAATACTAAAATCTTTTTTTTTTATGCCTCGCAACATTCTCCCACCATGAGCTAAAAACTAGACACACCTCGGAAAATTTGTGTTTTCGGCGAATATCTCAGTAACTGCATTGTAATTTGACATTTAACATTTTGGATTGCCTTTCGACTTTCGTTCCGTTTTTAGGCATTTGTTCATATAGTACAGTATTGTTATTTATAATTCGTGTGGAAACTAATTGTATCAAACTATCCTGGTGCATTGAAATCGGACTATAAACAAGAAAACTAGAAGCGTTGCAATATTGATAATTGTAAGCAATATTATGTATGAGTGCAAGAGAGACAGAAACAGTCAAGCACGTGTTCGAATGATTTCGCTGCCTGTGCGGCCGAATACACACATACATACATATATGCATCATATATTGTCAAACGTATGTGTATTCGCATACAGACAAACAAATGTATATTTGATTGTGCTTAAATTGTTGTTTTTTCAATCCGTTTTAATGCAAGTACTACGCATTGTAATATCTCTAGACCGATTTTAATAATTTAATCGCGAATTTAATATCTCTAGACCGATTTTAATAACTTAATCGCGAAAAAATGCAGAGAGTATTTTTCGGTCGGGCGTGCTCGACTGTACTTTTCTTTCTTGTTAGTTCTATTATGAGCTAAAAAAATAAAATTAAAATTTATTTAATTTTTATTTTTTATTAATTTATTTATTCTAATTAGATTCGTAGATATTTAAAAAAAAATGATCGAAAAAAATAATCTCTTATTCCATAAAATGGAATATTTTTCTTGTACTAAGCAGCTATTTTTAAGATACGCATCTTAACTAAGAGGCCTTTTAAATTCAACCAAATTAAACCAGTTTTATTTTTAAGTCATAAATAAAAATAATGGCTTCTATGAAATTAATAACTTTTAAAGTTGCATCCCAACTCAGATTTTAATTTTTCGACTTTAAAATAGGAAAATACACTCTTGTTTAACCAACTTATCTAACCAATCTTATTTTTGAGAAACAGCTCTTTGCTTTTTATCAGTGTAGGAATACAGTAACAGACTTAGTCTGCCTGCTATCAGGCTCTCTAACTATAATACAAACATTCATACTATGTACTAAGTTACTTCAACACGATTATACGAAACTGTCATTATTCTCGAACACTTTCTAATCTAAATAGTACTTAGCAGTGTTTTCATTTTTATTTCCATTTCCATTTCCGTTTCCGTTTTGTTAATGTTTCTTTTGTGTTGCACGCAGCTTTCCTACGTTAACTCTACTTTAAATAAGTTGCCTGGCTTTATAGTAGATAACTGACCTTAACTTCGATTCAATTATCATTTCCCTGTATACGAATAGAAGTACAAATTGATATGTAGTCTTGCACTCAGTTGTCTCAGACTTCACTTGAGATGATTGAATGTTTTACTTACCGGTGCCTAAATGAATGCCGGCATCACCTACCTACTTTCTTGTTGTTGTTCTGTACTGTTTATTGGACACCACTTGGAATACGTGAGTTAACCTTTACCGTGTGTTTCGATAGGTTCCCAGACCGAATCTCGTGGCAGTGCCGCATCGGTGCGCTCGAATCGCAGCAACTCTGTTGCGCCGGGAAAAGTGTCCAGTGGAGGACACCACGAGCGCCATGGCTCCTCGCATCGCCAGCACCAACACCAGCAGCAGCTGCAATCGCCGCAGGAGGAGGCTCTGATTACGAACATAACCACAAATCCCGTTGCTGAGAGCGTAACCGTTGAAATAATCGAACCGGGAAACAAGTGAGGCAGGCATTCAATAAATTAAAAAAAAAAACAATAACAAATACGAAATGACAAATGATAAAAGAAAAATGTGGCACTCGAAACGAGTCAACAAATCGTCGATATCGTCGTTTAATATGCACGCGATAATAAGGCTCTCCGATCCCAGTCGGAGGCCAAATGCCATTGTTAGACCATTTTTTTAAAGACATTTTTTGCATATTAAAAAGTTTTGCAGAAACACACGACAACAATGCTAATTAATTACTTGCATTATCATATATAAAATAATATATATTTAAATATATATAGATACACACATATATAGCAAACAATGTGTATATTGAACAGATATATGCAATTACACCGTAAAAAATCTTGACAGAAAAACCTTGCATAACAAATTCATTCTACTCTTTTTTTCAAACCAAAAAAAGAAAAAATAAATAAATAAAATAAACAAAAAAATATTAACAAACAAAAAGTTCATTTAAAATTTTTAAATTTATATAAATATTGTACGCAAAATAGAAAGCTTTGAAACATTAAACAGCAACCTATAAACCTTTCATATAGGCACCCAATATTAATAAACAAATTCTTAGTAAAAAATATGAACAATAATTGAATGGAAGGAAAGTTTAATATGACAAGTTGACAAAGTGTTATGTAGGCATGATTCAAAGTAGAAAATGCAGTTTCTTTTTTGTTAATAATACTTAAGGAAAAGCGATAATCATTGCCAAAAGAAATATTAGGACAAATAGCAAAACAAACGCTGATTATGTACAATGTACATACGCACAACGCCTTATCTTATCTAACTACTTACAACAACCAACAAATAATAAATAAAATTAAAGCAGCTCCCAGCGTGGAAAACGGTAGATACATATATCCAATGATCTATATAAAGCGCGAGTTCCGGCCACGCTTTAAAGCCTGCTGCTATATAGTAGTCCCCATTTGGATATTATTCTTAAAGCCAATCAATACACAGAAATGCAATGCAAATGCAAGAAATATTATGAACCTCGGGACCATATTTTATAATCAAAATATGCGTTTCAAAAAACAAAAAAAAAAAAGGAAATAATTAAAAAATTATAATAATAATAAATAAAACAAGCACGCACGTTTAGTTTCCACTTACAATTTGTTTCAAGTGTACTCGTATATAATATGATAAATACTAAATACTTTTAACTACATATTCTTAAATGCTGGCTGAACTAAAGTTTAGGGAACACTCAAAAACACACAATTTAAAATAAAACTAAATAAATAAATAATTAAAGGCTAGCACAATGCACACAAGTGCCGTAGAACGATACGAGTAGCTTCTAATGATCTAAATTGACTTCCATCAACATAGAAATCTTGTGTTTTGTTTTTTATAGAAGTAATTCGTTTTTTAAAAGCTCACGTTCAAATCATTTTAAATTAGTCATCTAAATTCATTTGCTTCAGCACTGGGCTATCCAATAATAGGGGAAGATTCTTGGTTTGTCCAGTGCTGAAACAACATTGGGTGATTAAATTAAATTAAAAGTCTTATTTTACCGTTTTTAAAAATAAGGACATTTGTTTTCTGCAAGGCCCACGAACAAAACTCTCATTTGCTTATGTGCTCAATCAAAGAAGCTTAACTGTGAGAATAACAAAATGAATACAAAACGTGTTTAAAACAAAAATCTTAAATACAAAATACAAAAAAAATGAAACCTTAACAGATATGCCCAAAGGGGCAAAGTACAATTTAGTAGAGCGAGTGAATAATCGCGTTAACTTAAACATAGTAAATAAAAGAAGGCAAATAATATCCTTAAATAAAGACATTTAGAGATGAATAAGTATAAAATTCAAATATTTAATAATATGCTTGATAAATATGACAACATAGCGAAATACGAGTAAATATAATTACAAGCATAATTTTATTCAAATTGCATCGAATTTTTCTTAAAGCAGCAAACAAACAATCTTATTTCTAGGGCATCAAATATATACATATATATGAAAACAATAGAAACATTCCAATGCACAACAAAAGGAACAAAACAAATTAAAAAAAAAAGAAAATATAAATTATTTCTAAAAAAAATATAACCAAAACCAAATATAAGCATTAAAAAACGACTTAAGCATTGGAATTTGGGGAAGGATTTCAAAGTTTAACTTCGTTTTTGGGACAACACGTATATGTAAGCGAACGAAAAGCTAAAATTAAATTTAATATATATACAGTCTATATAAATAAATAAATATATATATATATTATATACACTATTTAAGATTTATCAACATTCTCCAAACACTGATTTTTCTATTTACATTAATACAAAAATGTTGAAGGCAGGCTAAACTTAAGCGACTTTTTAAATAAGCAAAAATCATAAAAAACATATTTGAAACAAATTATATACATCAATATATGCTTTATTTACTTTAATATTTACATATATACACAAAACTACATACAAATAAACTAATGATTATATACACTTGTATGAAAGTCTAGTGAAAATCTATGCGATAAATTCATTTACACTCTACCAAAACAATTTTATACATATACCAAGCGAAATTTCAAGACAAAATTATTATATAATATATGAAATCTATTTCAAAATACTTAGTGACATTATCGCTAAACTAGAGAAGCAACTAACTACTTAAGTATCGAAGGAAGACACTAAGATTAAAATTTATCTCGAGACTTTTATTATTTCTACTACAACTAGCAACAACAAATAACAACTAGATGTTGAGCGTAGTTTTAGTAAAAACAATTCAAATACAAAATACAAAGCAGATAGTATAATGGATTACTTATAGAAGATAATAAAAAATGCATTCACCATTGAAAATACCTAAAGGGATAACAAACATTATAAACTATAATTAATAAATACTTACAATTGAAATGCTTTTTTTCAAACTCTATGAATGATAAGGAGAAAGTTAAAGAAAAGTATAAAACTGTTGGAAATGCTACAAGAACTTCGTATATTATACATATAAAGTGCATATATATACATTAAAAAATATATATATATAAATATAGATTTATATTTAAATAAAAATCAGTTCACTATAATAAAAACTATATTACCATAACTTAAAAACAAAAACAAAAGCGAAAACAAAATCAAACTACAGTCTTTTATAGAGTGGTGCCCCTGAAGACGCTATGCCTGCCCTCCGCTTGGCTCTCCTGTTCCCGGTTTTCTGGATCCGGTAATCTTCTGTTTTTAACCCGCTTATAATAGCTTTGTTCGGCCACATAACTAAGATGCTTGGCACTGCCAGCTCCGGTGTTCTTCACAAACCTGTAGAGATGCCCATTGCGATGCTGAAGCAGCTCGTGCGGATGCCCCAGTTCGACGACTCGACCTGAGTCGACCACCATTACACGATCTGAGTCCATGACCGTGTGCAAACGATGGGCTATGGTCAGTACCGTGCAATTGGCGAATTTTGTGTGAATTGCTTCCTGAATCAACTGATCGGTGCTGTAAGAACATGGGTGTGTTGAAGATACAGTATCTTTTAGGCAAATCCAGCTACTTACTCTGGGTCCACATTGGCCGTTGCCTCGTCCATGATGAGTATTTTGTTGTGCCTCAAAATGGCGCGAGCCAAACATATTAACTGTCGCTGACCCATGCTAAAGTTGGCTCCTCCATCGTGCACTCGGTAGCTGAGTCCACCTTTGAGTGCTCCCACAAATGACTTCAGTTTGACCGAGTCAAGTGCCTGCCACAGTTCTTCATCCAACTGCTGCTCAAAGGGATCGAGATTGTAGCGTATTGTGCCTGAGAAGAGAACTGGATCCTGTGGTATAATCGAGATACGACTGCGAAGATCACGCAATCCGAGTTTTCCAATGTCGTAGCCATCGATCTCGATGAGTCCCTCGTTCAGCGCGAGGCGGAAGAGTGCTTGCACTATTGAAGATTTCCCTGCACCTGTGCGTCCAACAATGCCAATCTTCTCCTTGGAATGTATCGTGAAATTAAGTCCATTAAGCACATAGTGTGTATGATCACTGTATCGCAGTCGCAGATCCTGAAAGTGCACTTGTCCTGCACTCGGCCAACCAGCTGGCAAATTGACACTATCCTCCGTTTCATAGGACGGCTCCGGCGGTATCTTGACATACTCGAGTACACGCTCTACGCTGGTCATTTGATTCTCCAGTTCTACCGTTTGTTGCATGCCCGACTGACAAATAATGCCCAACAACATGGATTGAGTTATGGCCAATCCCACATCTCCGCTGAAATAGCCCCGATCCACAACGAGGAAACTGAATGTCACCAGCAGAATGTAAAGCACACAAATCAGATCTGTCCAGAAGGCAAAGGCCCGATTCACAGTGGCGTATAAGTACACTGCCGATGTGTTTGCATTCTGTAAGCGATGAAAGTCGCGTTCCAAGCGTTTGGTGGCATTGAAGGCTCTTATCGTTGTCAGACCCTTGAAGGTCGCATTCGTGTAGGAGTAAATGGGACTACGAGCTGTGGAGAAAAAAGTTGGATTTATAATTGTAGAAGGGATTACTGCGTGCGAGCCCCCTGCCTTATACCCTGTAATTATTCTATTATATGTGTGTGAATAGAATACTCTAACGTCAGATAATCAATACGTGGGCGTTTAAGACACCTAGTTATTTTAGGTAGATATTTATATTTTTACCCGCTTGTTTCAAGGGTGAACAGTGATAGAGTGATGGGATGGGATCTTAAGCAATGTAACACATTGAGTTTAAAATAATACTGTATAGATTAAGTAGTAGTAGTAAAGTATGCGTTTGGTTAAGATATCCTTATGAACGCAACATTTCCAAACGAATCACTAATTTTTCATCGAAAAGACCTGGAGCAGTATGAGATAGTTATGCTTGTAGTTAAAAGGAGTTTTATCTTTCCTTATAGCTTCTAGAACTAGGTCTAATCAAACACTTACAAATTATATCGATGCGCTTAAGACTTCGACTCGCTCCAATGTAGAGGCTGCGGGAAAAGTAGAGCAGACCGATCATTAAAACTGCCGGAATTAGCAGCCAATAGTTGGCGGTGCTAACCACAATGAGGACAGCAAGTCCATTCACAAAGAACTCGAATGAATCCATCATGGACTGGGGCAAAGTGATGTCAATGGAGAGAATGTCGCTGGAAAAACGATTGAGAATGCGTCCAGAAGTGGCCAGCGTGAAGAACTGCATGCTAGCCCGAATTATACCCTGTAGCAGAAAGTTGTGAATGCGCAGCGAGATACGTAGACACATCATAAAGAAGCCGAAGGTGCGCAGGACATACAGCAACAGTGTGCTCACTATCAGCACAGCGTACAGGGCAACCAGACGAGTGCGAATCTGTCGACGCTCGATTGGTGGCTCATTTTCATCGGGTTGAGTTTCCTCCCAATTGGCCCTGTAAGAGATTGGTTAGCTGAAGTATGCTAATTCGGTTAACTTACCATTTAGATAGAAAAATGTCCATGGCGGCCTCCGAGCCGCGAGCTATGATGAAAACCACAAGGATTATGAGCACCACGGCTGGCAGTCCCAGTACTGCAAAGTATTCCCTGTAGGTGCTAAGTTTGACAGAGCCTAGCATCTGCTGCTCCTTGTATAGTTCCATACACTGTTCCTGCTGCAACTGCAGCTGCTGTTGGCTCATCGGTTCACGCTCTGGTGTCTCCTCAATGATGCTGTCCGCACGCACAGCACGCAGCTTGGACACCTCGCTGTCATTTGCCACCGATCGGCGAAACCGTTTGAGTTCCTTGAGGGACTCGTATCTACCCTGGATCGATGCTCGACCCCCTTCCATGAGCACTATGTGATCGGCATGATGAAGCAGCGCCACGCGATGTGTGACCAGGATACGTATCTTGTCCCGCAGGAACTCCTTGAGACAACGCTCGAGCAGCAGATTGCCTACGTGTGTGTCCACCGCCGACAGTGGATCGTCTAGCAAATAGATGTCCGCCTTGCGGTAAACCGCTCTGGCCAGGCTGATGCGTGCCTTTTGGCCACCACTGAGACTGGCACCAGACTCACCCACAAGGGTGGCGTCTCCCAGCGGCAGATGGGCCACATCCTTCTCCAGCAGACACACACGCAACACATCCCTGTAGCGCTGCTCCTCGTAGGGTTCCATGAGCACAATGTTCTCTCGCAGACTGCAGCGATTGAGCCAAGGCTCTTGTGGGGCATAGCTAATGACACCATTCAGCTCGACACTGCCGCTAATGATGTCCAATTCTCCGAGTAAAGCCGACAGCAGTGTGCTCTTACCTGCACCCACCGTGCCCACGATGCCAACAAATTGCTGATCCTCAACCTGAAAGGTGACATCATCGATGTGCCGCTGTAGCTTCTCCTGTTTACCCTGATCCCAGCTGGCGGTTAGTCTGCAGAGCGTGACACTTTTGCGCATGGACAGCGGATTATGCATGCGTCCATAAAAGTTGCCATGCTGCACATCGTCGTCCACATCCACAAAGTTGGTGACACCACCATCGGCTGGATCTTCGTGCTGCAGTAAAAAGTCTAATACCCGTCTGGCAACCACAAAGGTTTCCGCCCAGGAATTGATGGCACGAGGCCAGAGATGCAGCAGTGATTGATTGAGATGATCATAGTAACTGGCCACAATAAAAACCTTTTGGGCAGTAACAATGTCACCAGTGTAGACATAACTGATCAGGCACAAGAAGAGTGACAGCTTCGAGATCATGTCAGTGCACTGCAGTGCGGCATACACGTACATGGTACCACGTATGGCACCCATCTCTTTCTTACGTACTCGGGCTATGAGCTTGGCAAAGGATGCCTCCCAGGCATACATTTTAATCACCTGCATTGCCGAAATGATCTCGTTCATCAACTTGACACGATCATCACCATATTCAGCCGAAAGACGCTTGAATCTTGCCGTCGCTTTGGCAGCCCACACCTGGAGTGGTATGAATATCACAATGCTGGCAATGCCCACCAGCGCTGGCCAACCGATCACTTCATAAATGATGTAGCCAAATATAATACCCTCCAATGGACCCTTCCACAGCTCGTGGAACAGGTAGAAGGTCTCATTGAATTGGGGCAGATCCGTGGCCATAATGGCAATGGCGTAACCACTGATTCCACTATTATCCGCTGCCACTGAGACACGCAGGCACTTCCGGTAGACCAGGCCGGCACAGGCGAGTCGCACTTGTGAGCCCAACTTGAAGAGGTAGAACATGAATGGATGATAGCTGAGAGCCGACACCAGCGAACAGAGAACCACGCCCATGGCGTATAAATAGGCCGATTTCTTGGATATATCATCATCGTTGCTTTCCGAGAAGAAGGACACCAGTTTCCCGAGCAGTAATGGCTGCATGGTACTAAAGATTACACAATTAATCCACATCTCAAACGGAATCACATTCCAAGGTGCGACTTACTGCCATAGAATCTCGATCAAGGAGTAGAGTATACAAATGGGCACGAGTCTGGCACCATAGGCCTTGAAGATCATGTGCAGCACACTCGGTTTTGAGCGCTTCAGTTCACGCTCCCAGTGCTCCAGCAGATCGTGCGACACGCTCCGGCTATCGAGGCTGGGTACATGGTCATACAGATCCGTGGGTTCTACGTTTTTTCCGTAACCCTTGCGAAGAATTTCACTTGACCAGCTGCAAATCGAATGGCGTAGAAAACAAATAAGACACAACGAACGGGATATTTATCGACGGACAAGTAAGTTTATCTGAAGCACACTTTAAAACAAATACAGTAACAAAAACAACAGGAAAAAACAGTTGCATGTTGTGATTTCAGTTTGACAGCCATAAATCTCAACTTGATGGGCTCCTCAAGGTTATCTTATCAGCAGGCAGCAAAGGGGCGTGGCAGGTAAAAAAGGCCAGTGGCCAGTTTAAAAATTTCATTAACTGTCAAATCAGCTTTGTATTATTACGTATACATATTCCGAGTAGTTTGCTATAAATATACGTATACGTAACGTACTTAAAACAAGTTTATTGACTGCATAAAGAACACAGATTTATTAACCACAGGCACTTGAGAACACTGCTCAGATTTATTACACTCACATAAAAAACCATTTGGAAAAGAAATTCGCTTTTAGCACGGGATTCGGTTTTAGCTCCTTCTTTGAAGAGAACATATTAAGTATCCGATTTATCGATCGACTACATTAACTAGTATATAGTTAATAACTAGTACTATATATTTATTCACAAATGCTTATATAAACGTATACTACACACTGATCCTGTAAAACAATTTACTAGCAAAAATAATCCGAATTTGACCGACGCCTTCGCCGTTTTACGCGCAACTGATTTGCAGAACGCGAATAACATTTGATTTTTAACTAAATGTTGCGCCCTGCTCACAAATCATCGCTATAAATCAATGATCCGCGAAGGCCTATCGCACCACCTGAAGGGGTGTGTGTTTCAGACATTCCGTTTTATCTTAATTCCGCTTGACAGCGAACCATCAGCAACCGATGCAGTCGAAACCACAGCGCGCGAGTGGCGACCATTTGGCAAAGTGGAGCATGAAGTACGGCCAGTTCAGAAGTCTGGGGAAGAACATATCATAAAATCAAGTAACTGAGAATTATGAGTAATTTGTATGCCCTATATTGTATTACCTTAATCAGTTGTACTGGGCAGGAAACGCGCATTACTAAGCAAATTATTTTTAATTATTGAAAAATATATTTGAAGTGGAAAAATAATTACAAGCAGATAAACATAGTAAAAACTAATGAAATCCGATTCATTAAACCAAATGTTCATGATTCAACAAAGGGTATCTGGCAATCGATCAGTCTCATGTACTCATTACTTTCATTCACTTTTAATCAGCATTTTCAAAAACTGCTTGACAAATTTATTAAAAAGTCGACCCACTCAGCTTGGTGTGTTTTACTACTGTTTAGCTCTTGTCTTCGATTTACTACTTTATCGACAATCTGTTAAAATTTGTCTATTGTTCAATGTAATTATCAATATTATTATCATAAGCGTAATAAACATTTGTTGGTATAATAATTTCCAGGCACTTTATTGAGATTTTGTACGTAAATATATTTTCTTTATATATTTTTTTTATAAAAATAGCACTTGATTTGATTATATTTGTGCAAATTGAAAATTGTGTTCTACTTATGTTTTATGAAGACATAGCGGAGGCATAAATTTATCCTAGCGAAAGAGTTGCATTCACAAATTCACCTTTAGAGTTAAGTAACAAGTTTAACAATAAATCACGTATTTAACTTACAAAGAACTTATACTAATACTAATAACAATTACAAAACACATGAGAAAGTTAAGTACGTATTATTGACTGGTTATAATACTATTAATTTCATCTTATGCTTATTTCAGTAGTTTACAGAAAAGATTACGGTATTTGGAATTAGCTCTGTACATCATTTAACAAATTTTCTATGGTTTGCGCATAGTTGTGTTCGAGTTCTTCTATTTATAACGGACTTCTAGAGACATAAAGCTATTAGTTTTGTAAATTGGCTTTCGATGTAAAGTAATCACGTGAGCATATGTTCATTTTTATAGAAAATAGTTATAATACTACAAAACGCACGAATTTAAGTAATTAAGTTTTGATGCATGCTCATAATACTTTTAGTTCTATCCTTTAAATATTAGTGTTGGCGAGTTTATCTTTCTATTCGTCCTTCTCATGAGGTGGCAATGGTATATTGTGAAATTCCGGAGTCTCGTCTGTGTTCCCCAAACGTTTGTTATAGCTGTCCTCAGCCATTTGTTGCAGTGATAGTGCTGTTGCCGTTCCTGTGTGGTCCACAAGTTGACGAAGATAGCCATCGGGTCGAAGAAGTAGCTCATATGCGTGGCCAAACTCGCGAGCTTCTCCCGCATCCATGACCAGGACACGATCAGAGTCCATGACGGTATGCAGTCGATGTGCGATTGTTAGTACCGTACAGTTGGCAAACTTAGATCGTATCGTTTGTTGAATCAGTTTGTCAGTTCTGTAAAGCAAACGTTAAATGTAGTGATGGCGTCCTTATCCTAAAATTTTATTAGTGTTGTAATACTTACTCCGGATCCACGTTGGCGGTGGCCTCGTCCAGTATCAGTACACGATTGTTGCGTAGTATAGCACGGGCCAGACAAACCAGCTGTCGTTGACCCACACTGAAGTTGGATCCACCATCATACATTCGGCAATTAAGGCCTCCAATTAGCGTAGATACATACGAACGAAGCTCCACATCACCAAGAGCTTTCCACATCTCCTCGTCAGTTCTATCGTCCATCGGGTCGAGATTATAGCGTAAAGTGCCCGAGAAAAGAACTGGGTCTTGGGGTATAATTGAAATACGACTACGTAAATCGTGAAGTCCGATGTGCTCAATGTCTATATCATCAATGCGAATCATTCCCTCATTGCAGGCCAGTCGGAATATAGACTGTATGATGGAGGACTTGCCTGCACCTGTGCGGCCTACGATACCAATCTTTTCGCGTGACTCAATGGTAAAGTTAAGATCCCGCAACACAGGTTCTTCCTTGGGCGAGTAACGTAGCTTGAAGTTAATAAACTCAATGCGTCCCTTGTTAGGCCACTCAGTTTTTGGTTTGAATTTATCTGGCGTCTCCAGTGGCGGCTCTGATGGCTCCTCTGTGTATTCCAATACACGCTCCACACTAGTCATTTCATTCTCCAGCTCGGCTGTCTGACGCATGCCCCACTGACACATACCCGTCATTGTGGTACTGTGTAAGATGGCCAAACCGACGTCTCCGCTGTTGAACTCGTTGCGCAAAACTAGGAAACTGAATGTTACTGCTGTCATATAAGCGATGCACAGCAGATCCGACCACAAAGCAAAAGCACGAGTACACGAAAGGAAAAGGAACCACGCCGAGGTGTTTGCGTTCTGGTATTCGTGAAACTCGTATTCCATTGACGTCTGTGCCTGCATAGCTCGGACTGTAGTAAGACCCTGGAACGTTTGGTTGGTCAACGAGTAAATCGGACTGCGAGCTATTGATAGAAATATAAATAATTTTAGATAAACTGTATAATAGTTTTTGCTAGGACCTACCTATACCCTCCAGTCTCTTAACACTGCGGCTAGTGTTCACATACAGATAACGTATGCAGCCCAGAATCACCACAAGGAAAGCTGCTGGCACTAGTAGCCAATAATTGGCAATGGCGACGATGATCAGCACACCAGACACATCAATAGCAAACTGTAAGTACAAGGACATTAATATTTATATGTTATTCGTTTATTTATCAAACGTTTTCAGAATATTTACCGATATGCAATCCAATAGAGTACGAGGCAAATCCGTGTCTACAGTGCGAATGTCTTTCGAAAAACGATTCAAAATGCGACCAGATGAGTTTGTATTAAAGAAGTACATGGTAGCGCGAGTGATGCCGCGAAAAAGACGATCGTGCAGGCGAAGCGAGATGCGCAAACACATTCTAAAGTATCCAAAGGTCCTCATGAGATACACAATAAACGTGGCACTCAATATGACTGCATAGAACAAAACCATCTCCTGACGAATGTTATTTTCTATGCTCGCTTCACTCAGCTGATCAGACAAGATCACGGTGTCATTGACCGCTGCAAATGTCGTAGATTCCTCTATTGTTTCATTCAACATCGCAGCTGACGCGTTTGCTGTGTGATTGATTGCAATGCGTTCCTCCCATATAACCCTGTAAGTAAAACATAATTATTAAATATTCAAATTTTTAAGTCTGCACGGCCACACTTACCAGCGGGACAAGAAGTAATCCACACCGGTTAGCATAATCCTAGCACAAACAAACAGAACCATAATAAGACCAAGTAGAAAGGCACTTTCCAGAGCCTTAAAGTAGGAAGCGTATACGCTGAATTTGACTGCACCAACGGCTTGCTGCTCCTTATTGACTTCTTCAACAGTCTCATCGGGCCGAAGCAGCTGATTGTGCTGATGATGCTCCATGCTCTTCTCAGAGTCACTGCGAGACATGTGGCTACAGATACTGTGCGTGTCAATGCCGCTCTCGTCGTGCGTTTGCTCCAGAAACTGGAATTGACGTGATTGCTGCAACTGCTGATAGCTTCCCTGGGCTGCGACTTTGCCCGACGACATCAAGATCAAGTGCTCCACATCGAATAAATACTGCACTTGATGTGTGACCAGTACGCGGATCTTGTTTGATAGAAAGTCGCGTATACATTTCTCAAATATGTGTTTGCCCACATGAGTGTCGACGGCGGAGAGCGGATCGTCCAGTAGATAGATGTCAGCTTTGCGATAAACAGCACGAGCAAGATTTACGCGAGCCCGTTGTCCACCACTGAGACTGACACCTCGCTCACCCACCACAGTTAGATCGCCCTTTGGGAATAATTCCAGATCTCGTTCCAAGGCACAAACCTTGATAACCTTCTTGTAGCGTCGTTCATTATAATCCTCCACAAATACAATATTATCTCGAATAGTGCCCTCGAAAACCCAAGGCTCCTGGGCGGCATACGAGACCTTGCCATGTACAAAAGCTTCTCCGTGCACAATGCCTACTTCGCCGAGCAGCACATTTAAGAAACTAGACTTGCCGGCACCAACTGGACCGACCACTGCAGCCAGCGTTCGATCCTGGATGTCAGTGCTGAAGTTATCAATGGCACAGTTGGTATGCCCATCACTAGCATCCCAGGAGGCGGATACGTTTTTCAATACGACACACTTTTTGGGTGTCTCGGGGCTGTAGTCTCGCAGACGGTTGTGTTGGTTCTGCGGCGTTTGTGTCTGACCATTGGTTAGGAGCGTGCCGTTCAGCTCGACATTCTTTTGTTTGTCCTCTTCAGTTATCCTACGCTTGGCCTTGGACTGTATAGTTTCGTTCTCCAAGCTGACAGGTGACTCAGCTTTGTAGCCATCAAGTAGAAATTCTTTGACGCGTTTAGCCGAGACCAATGCCTCCGCAATGAACGTTATAGAGAGGGGCCAAAAGTGCACCATGGATTCATTTAACATGTTAAAGTACGAAGAAACCGTGTAAACCTTTTTGGCAGTCAACGTATCACCGAAATAGATATAGGAGCAGAGAGCTAAGAACACAGAGAGCGGCGAGATCATTGAGGTACAACTCAATGCTGCATGAATGTAGTTAGTGCCGCGTATGGCCTTCACTTCCTTGAGTCGCACCTCGGCAACGATGCGGGCGAAGGACTTTTCCCAGGCGTACATCTTAATCACTTGTATGCCCTGAATGATCTCGTTCATTAACTTTACACGCATATCGGTTCGTTCGGCTGTCTTTTCCCGATAATATGCCGCCTTCTTGGCCGCCCACGCCTGGAGCGGTATGAAACTGAGCATGAACGAGACCCCAATCACTGCCGACAGTCCAATCTCTCGGTACATAAGATAACCAATCAGTAAAGATTCCATGGGTCCCTTCCATGTGTCATGCAGAAAGCATAAAGCTACATCGAAACGACCCAAATCGTTGGACAATATGTTAATGGCACGAGCACGAAGTCCATCGTTGCTACTGCTCTTTGACACTTGCAGGCACTTTCGGTAGATGAGACCTGAGAAGGCCAAACGCAGTTTTGTGCCCAATTGAAATATGTAGAAGATGAAGGAGTGGAATGTGACCACAGGCACCAGCATGCAAACCACAATGCCAATGGCATTATAGTATGCGTCCGACTCTGTTATAGTAGTCTGATCCGTTGCAAAATAACCAACTAATCCGCCAAGAAACAAAGGCATTAGGGATCTGAAATAAAGTGAAAGATAAGATTATTTTTACGACCATATATCTTTATACCTACTTGCAACAAGATTCCATTATTGAATAGAATATACCCAGAGGCATGAACATGATTCCATATGCTCGCCATATCATTCGAATTACACTAGGATTACTTCTCTGCAGCTCATCGTCCCATAAATCACTAAACCTTTTCGTCACTCGCTCGCTGTCAAGTGTCTTTCTATGCTGATACAGCTCCTCGTCTGTAAGTGGTCCCTGGAGTCCGCGTTTGAACAGATCCCGCATCCACCTGTTAATACATACATTAAAATTATTATTGTAGAGATAAGAACTGAGACACTTATTAAATTGAAGTCGGTGTCATTAAAGAAATCATAAACGAATTAACTTCTGTGTATATTATATTTAAAATAATGTAAACTTATTCTAATCTTATCAACATCAAGGTGAAACTTAAGGAATTTAAAAACACACAACTTTTAACATATTGTTTGGGTTTCGTAATAAGTATATTCTATTCATTCAGGTTAACAGAGCGATATTTTTATGAAACTCAAGCATCAATGGTTAAATTATGTTAATGATAAGATAATAGATTAACAACCAGTTTGCGATAATGCATTTGATTTCTGAACAGTGAACGATAATAATTATATACGTATACAGAAGTTTTTAAGGAAATATGTATTTCGTTGCTATGTTATGATATGAAGAACACAGATCCATGTGCTTACTATGTACGTATATAATACATATATTTATTGATAACAATGTAACCTTGATAGCTATAGTGACATCTAATATGTAGTAAATACATTTACAGTTATATACTAAATTCATAGAAATTTTGTCGATAAAATAATAAAGCGTCGGTGAATAACCTTTAACAATATTAGTAATGTATACATTGATTATGTACATAAAAACTGTAGTACATTTAACAAATCAAGTACACGTGCTAAATAATTTACAGAACCAACCACAAAGCGAATATATGTACATACATATGTACATATGTAATCACATACTATAATTTACCGTAATTTGTGTATGAGCTTATGACTAACATAGGGCGTATTAAGGAAAAAAGTAACGGGGGGAAATCTTACCAGAAACTCCAGCGTGAAAAGGCATTTGCAGTTGTGTAAGGATTCTTTGGTCGTACGATTTTTCGTCTGGTGCGGTTCATAATATAAGGACAATTGTTTTATAGGCACAACTAATCACTTTTGCGTTTACCGTTAGAACGCAGAACCACAAATGAAACGTTTCTTTTGTCGCAATTGCCTTCTTTATTGTGATTTACAACTCGCAGTCGCTGCAATAGCAACGACAACACGAACAGCGAGAACAATATTCAACTAATTTTACACAAAATGACTATTGTAAATTATGTGTACGGTCGAGGTCAGCGGCAATCTTGTCGTAGCCGCTTCTCAGAGAAACCAAATTAACCGTTTGTCACTATATTCGACTTAGCAACAATAACAAAAGACAATGGAAAAGGGCACTCTCTTTGCTTTTTAATTATTATTCACTTGTTGGCACAAAGAATCAAAACACATTTAGACTTAATAAATAGTTATTTGAACGATTTTAAATATACACAGTTATTACGGCAAACTACAATATATATTACACGAAGACCGGTATACAACTGTCCGGTCTGACTACTGAAATTGTAATGAAAAAACAGCCGAAAGCAAGACTAAAAGAAAACTTGGAAACAACACAGAATAAAGTAGAGAGAGAGCGAGAGAGAAGAGTGCAACACTGTGGATTCACACTGAGAGAGTTTTGCGCTCTCAGTAGCGGGTTTCATACTCTTTGTTGCAACGTGGTAGTTTTACTTTCTTGTTATGTTGCTTTTTGTATCTTTTTAGTTACTGAAATCAGGTAATTCTATCAGCTTGTTGTGTGTATTACGATGTGAGAGTACTTTATTCGTCGACATATGGTTTGATTTTATACTCTTTGCTCTCTACGCTCTTCTGGGAAACCAAAATATGTTTGGATTGATGTCAACAATAATTCGAAAGTGGAGCGGGAGCAATTGCCAAGCGTTGTGAAATTATCTGTTGATATAGAGTGGAGCTTTTTAAATTAAAAATATTCTGTTTGTAGCAGCAGTTCAAGAAGCAAGCAATATCTCCGAAACCAGCTATAATGATGCTAAAATGTTTGGTATTGCAACAGATAGATAAGATTCCATGATTTCGCAAATAAAGAAATGAAAATCAGTGAGCTTTAAGCTCTACATTTTGGCGCCAATCACAAATACGTGACAACTTATACATAAAATCAACAAACTTTAATTATGTTAAATTATGTTCAGAAACTATCATCATTATTTCAAAGTTTCTATTATATGTAGATACAGTGGTGTCTGAATATATTGAACTCTCTAAACAGTAAGCACGTCAAAATAGTGAAAAACCACAATTTTTAAATAAAATAATCTAAATAACAATAAAAAAAGCTTAAAATAGAGAATAAAAACATAAATATTTTAAAAGCAGAATCAGGAGTAGAAGAGGTTGAATTTTAGTTTGTAATATTAGTCTTAATGTGTCAAGTTCATCGATATAATAATTATAATTATAATAATTAGTGGACACTATCTAGACAAGACTGTAAGCCCATTCGTATACGTAAAATTCGGTTAACCCCATAGTTAACGGTTCAACGATCTCTGAGCTCCAAAAAAAAAATAACCTGTCCATAAATAATTGTTATTGGCGGGTTCCCTTAAATTTTACGTATATCTGAAATTTTTTTCTTTCTGTATACAGTAGAATCCGGTTATAGCGACTCCGGTTATAGCGACTCCGGTTATAGCGTCCGTCCGGTCATTGCGACGAAATTTCATTTTTTTTTTTTGTCCCCTTCTCCTTGGTCTCCGTTGATTTCCTTTCGGTTACAGCGTCTACCGGGTATAACGACGTAAAATCGTCGGTCTCTTGAGTGTCGATAAACCGGATTCTACTGTATTTTGATTATCCTCTTAACCACGATCATCATTTGTAGAAATTGTTTTTGATCTGGCATCATCTTAGGTTTTTTTAATCCTCTTGAGGAAACCGACCATAAAATCCCATAAACTATGGGTTTAAGTAAAGCGTTACACAGGTACTTTTTCCGAGTACTATTCAATAAGATTTGTTGAAAATATCGACTTAAAATTGCTGAATCATGCCCACTCGAACAGCTGGAAGATAGGTTGAATTTGGTCTCCTGTTACAATCCAGACTGTATTATTTTACATCATGAGTGATGAACATTTATTATTATAGTTTGTAATTATTAATTAGCATTAACTCTGTGTATTTGTTGTTATTTCTGCATATTAATTTTGGTGAAAAATACATTGTATATATAGTTATATGAAAATCAGAACAATTCCACTTAGATAATGACGAACAACATGCCCATTTAATCTTCAATGTATTCGAATGGCTCTGGTGGCTCGGGTTCCTTCTCATCATCGTTCATTGGTCCGAAAGCTGCAACGGGCTCAACCAGTTCCTGTTCCTCAGATTTGCCATTGTGCTGGAAAACAATGATGCCGCCGATGGTGACATCCTTCATCGGTTCATAAGACTGTCCATCGATGACACTAAGGACCTTCAGCTGCTGGCGAAGCACACGTGCCGGATTTTGTAGGATTTCGAACGTTGGCTCTGGCTCCTTTTTGTCTTTCTTTTCCTTTTCTTTCTCCTTTTCCTTCTCTTTCTCCGCACTTGCGCTTGTGCTGCTGCCAGCCTCCTTGTCCTTATCTTCATCCTTTTTCTTTTCTTTCTCCTTTTCATCCTTTTTCTTCGGCTTGGACTCATCTGCAGACTTTTCCTCAGCCTTAACCGCCGTTTCCATTTTTTCATCATCCTTTTTGCTGGCAACACCAGCTCCTTCCTTGCTGTCTTCATCGACATCCATTTTCTCATCCTCCTTCTTGCTATCAGCATTCTCGCGTCTCTTTTGCCGAGCAGCAATTGATAGCACGGCTGTGGCCACCTTTTCGCGCTCCTCGCTCTTCTTTTCCTCTAACGGTGCTGGGTAAGCATACAGAGATGGCTTTGCAGCCGATCTGTACTCCATCTTGGGCATTTTCAGATCCGAATTCAGACCAATTACGCACGTGGGTGTAAATGCCAGCGACAGGGTGTGGGCAAGTGGGAACCAGTACCAGTACTGGGTAAATGCCAGCATACCGACCACAGCCTGAAGATTGGTGTGTCCAGTGCGTGATTGCAATGAAAGCGTAGCATTGCGGCCACCAGCATCAATGATACCTGTAGAATAAAGAAAAAAGGTTAAATAATGCCTTTAACAGCATTGTGTCCATTTACCTTGAGCTAAGATGGCACCATATTTGGCCATAACATCCTCGTGTTTGTTGCTAATGACCTCGGCGTATAGTTGGCGGAAGAAAGTGCTCTTGGGGCAGCTCTGATCTGTATGCTGTATGAGTATCATGGCTGATGCAATCAGTGCTCCCTGACGCACAAAGTTCACAGGATCAAACTTGACCATGGGCTCCAAAAGAGCAATAGCCTCGCGTAATCCAGTGCCAGCGCAGGCAATTCCCAGGGCCATGGCAGCGCCATAGCGCACATGTGGATTATAGGACTCAGCCAGAAGACTAACTACGGATGGACACTGCTCCGGGGTACGGAACAGAATAAAACCAATTGCTGTTACGGCAGCGCGACGCACATCATCGTTAACATCAGAAACGGCGACGTGGAGCAACTTGCGAATGGCTTTGTTGCTGCCAGTGCCATTGTAAGCCATGGCCAGGGTATACATTCCCGAACGACGTAGGACGGGATCCTTATCGGTGGACAGACTTGTGACAAGTGGATCGGCCTCTTCCAGACGCGAGAACATGGTCAATGAAATGCCCACGGCCAGACCACGTAGGATCTTTTCATGCTGCGTTTCCTGAGCATATGAAACCATATCTTCAATGGCCTGAGCATTCTTTGAGCCCAGCATTACCATGCCCATGGCAATGCCTGCGGCCTCACCAGTAACAGCATCGTCTTGGTACAGATTGAACTTAAGCTGTTCGTACAGATCTTGTCGATGAGTACCCATGCCCGCCAAGCCCAATCCTAGACATCCGCCATGACGTACATTTTCATTTTGGGCATCCTTTAGCTGTTGCAACAAATAGTCAATGATATTGGCTCCATGATTGGCATGAATCAGACCCAAAGCATACAGAGCACCACCCTCGGAATAACCAGAGCTGGGACCAGCTTCCTTGGGTAAATAGCTTTGCATAAGCGCCAGGGAATCCTTCTCGTGTCCGCGATGGATGACACCCAAGGATGCAGTGGCCGTTAATTTGGCCCAATTTGTTGCACGTGCTAGCCAATCGAGATTGTCGCGTAGAAACTGGTCGGAGGTGGTACCACTGTGCATGAAAGCATTTGCAATCACTGTCGCTGTGTGGCAAATCGAGACTCGGACTGCCTCCTTGGTGCCACGCAGGATCTGCAGATCGGCGTGGTTGCTGCGAATGAGGAACTGCAGCTGCAGATCAATGGACACCTCGCCGGAGAGAATCGATATGAGTTTCTCAATGTTCTTCTGATGAAGCTTTTCCATATCGTTCAATGAGTCAATAGTGCGCTCAATCTTGGCATCGCCTATAAACAAACAATATACAAAGACAACAATTAAAAACAAGGTAAACAAATAATGGGTAATGACGGAAACCAAAGAAGTTTTTATGTGTATGAAAAATTACCTTCTTTGTCTTCGATGCTGCTCTCATCACCAAGCAATTTCGACTTCTCGTCATCAGATTTAGCAGCTGGATCGCTGCTGCCTCCGGCTGCAGTGGTGCCCTGAGGTTTGAAGGTGCTGGGCAAGGCTGTGGGAATTGGCGCAGTATCCTTTAGAGCCTGAAGGACATTGCCAAGAAACTCTTGCGTTGCCGATTCATACAAATCAAATGCGATTTGATAGGCCATCAGATTATTGGCTTCAACCGAGGAGCGAGTCAATTTGTCTAGCATTTCGGCAACTGCTAGTGGGTCTTCGAGGAAAATCAAGCACTGGCACATATTTACATAATCGGGTACTCCCAAATCACGGTAGAGGCCTACCAAACAGCGCAGCACTTGATTACGGAAGCCACGGTTTTGTAACAGCGACATGGTCACATTGTAGGCATAGGCCAGCATGCCGCGCACATCGTCAGACTTCATGATGGACACTTCAAATATATCCATGCGACGCGTTTCCAAGGCAATGCCAAGTGCCTGACGAAACTGGTTGTCGTCCAGGCATCGCTGAATCATTCGATTTACAATCCCTTCTAAACGCTCATCGACTGGTTTTGCATCTTTGGGATTCTCAATGAACTCGACGCGTTGTGCAATGTAGAAATCAATGCACTTGGCAATGATTGTCTCTGTGTACTCGTTGCGTGCATTCACATCAAACAGATCCCCGGCGCCCAAGGCATATGTCAAGGCATCCTCGAAAGAGCCCAAGTGGTAGAAAACCTTGGACGCTACCATACCAGCTAGTTTGTTCTCGGGAAATGCTCGATCTTCATGCAGCATCTCAATTTTTTCAATAGACTCGGATATCTCTGGCCAAAATTCATCCACGATGTTGTCCAGCTTCTTCAGGGCAAACACCTTCAGATCTGGCATCGGCTCATCAAGTAGGGATATTATCCCTGCGGCGGACGTGAGACTCATTTTTTTAACGTTGATTTTTCCGATAATAATATGTTCTACAAAAACGTACGTAACATATAAATAATTTAAACATCAAAACTGTCAGAATATAATATAGACAAGCTATTATATTTGGTACTAACCAACAATTACACCTTTCAATAGTTCACAGATTTTCTTTTATGCCGAAAAAACGCTAAATCACCAATTGTTGAAGTGCTGCACAACGCAGTCTGTGTATGTCAGTGTTGAAAACAGTCAGTGGAACAGTGCTGCTTAATAAATATTTTTCACCAAGTGGCAGCGCCGAAAAATGTTGTCATTTCATAATAACGATAATAATAACGCTAAAATATGTAAGTTAAATAAAATGACCATTAGGTGATTGATCTAGTAGGCGTAAAATTTTAAAATCAAGCTTCAGAGTTATTGCAGAGAATTAAGTATTTGCTTGGGTTAGTTATTTAAAATATATCAACCGAAGTTTATCGGAGTGAATTTCAATCGAATGAACCAGTTTTAAAGCAACAGCGAAGCAACTTGTTTGTTAAAATAGTCTAATCGCTCAATCGAGTATTTAAAGCAGTTCGATAAAACGCCATTCGGCATCGCAGCAACAAAAACGCGCGAACAGAAATTACAAGCGATCACAACACAAAACTATTAAGTTGCTCGCATCGTTTAGTCGAAGGATTAATTCTTTATTATAATAATAATAATAACATGATGTGCGAAGATCAAGTCGTATCAATGGATATATCAACACCGCATAAATGTACCGCCAGCCTGAATTCCTCTGGATCCTCAATATCCATAGATGCTAAGCCCAGAAGCAGTTGGGCCCAGGAGGTTCGTGCCGAGTTCGGGCATAGTGACGAGGTAATCCTACGAAAACAAACATATATCCGAGACAAAATATTTAAATAGATTTAAATATTCTAGGCTTCGTCGTCATTTAACAGCAGCGCGGGGAGCTCTGCTGCTCAAGCTAAACGGGAAATCGCTCTAGAATTTCTGGAGTGTAGCAACGAAGAGAAATTTGAGCGTCTTGTCAAGGAAGAAAAACTTAAAACTCCGTTTAAACGTCGGCATTCGCAAACGCCGTCTACACAAAGCAATGAGAATAGTCGCTCGAACAGTCCAAACAGCAGTGCATCCTCTGCAAGTGGTGATGTCAATGCACGGGATGCACGTCCAAAGAATACTTTTAAAAGCCACAAGGAGGAGAAGCGTGTGCGCCACAACAGTTACACTTCATCCACTTCCTCGTCTTCGTCGTACACCGAAGCGGATCCGGCAATACTATCGCGTCGTCAGAAGCAGATCGACTACGGAAAGAACACAACGGCATATGAAAGATACACTGAGATGGTTCCATTAAGTGAACGCACAAGGGAACATCCTCGAACACCTAACAAATTTGGAAAGTACAGCCGTCGAGCCTTTGACGGTCTAGTCAAAATTTGGCGCAAGCAGCTGCATTTCTATGATCCGCCCTCTGCCACAGCATCAAAAGCGTGCGATGATGATTCCGACTCGGATTAAGGTGTTATTATCTAGGGGGGCTTCAATTGAAATTTGGTACAAAGACGGGCTCTTATCTTTCATTACATTTACACCACTTAAAAAACTAGTTAAATATAAATACTGCTCGCTGGCAAGTTATGTTTGTTATATTAACATAATACGTAATAACTTAATATGTAATGTTTAATAAAATGGCTTCGTTTATACTTTGAAATATGTCACTCTAAATGTTAGGCATAAAATACTTGGTCAATAAGTTGTACTGTTAATAAACCAACATGTTTTGAAAAAAAAACAAATTTTTCTTAGAATATTGGACTAAAATCGCAAGCGGGTGGGAATGTTAATGACTGAATTGGCAAGTGGTCTCTAAGTGAAAACAGCTGTTCTGTCATCGTTCAACGGTGTGTGTCTATTGTGAACTCATTTGTGTTCAGTTTTTATTTATTTGGATTATTTAGTTTACGCACATAAATTGCATACGTACTCATGTTTTTAAAAGCCTACAGACTAAAGAGCAGTGCGGCTCTCAAAGGATCTGATGCCAAGAAACTGCGGGCCAGGTTAGAACTGGCTTTCCCGCACATTTCCGTGGAAAATCTACTTCCAGCAAAAGCAAATGTCACGCATCTGAAAATTCTAACACATGGCGGCGTCCCAAGCATTGTTTACTGCGTCGACAAGCAGCCGATGTTTTTTGAACTGGACGGCGGTCAATTGGTGCCAACACTGTACACACTTTGGTCCACGCCCGACATAATTCCTTATTTCACCACACACGAAGGTGTCTTACCCAAGCTAACAAATGGCGCCGATCTGATGCTGCCAGGCGTGGTGCCTCTTGGCGTCGGTTTGAGCATGTACGGTCACTTTAAGAAGGGACAGTTGGGTAAGTGGACCAAATTTTTTATAAATATATATAGATCTATTTGTTATTTTTCTTCAGTTGGTATCAATTTAAGCAACAACAGCTCGGCGGTGGCTGTCGGTCAGTTGGCGCGCTCCAGCGATGAGCTGTACATGTGTGGCGGGCACGGAGTTGCTGTTAAGATATTGCATTTGTTTGGCGACAAACTGTGGTCGCATGAGCCCAGTATGCTGCAGCAGGTACCCATGATTCGCACTAAACCTTTGACAACGGAAGACTTTCCTGCTTTGGGCGCCACAGATCAGCAGCGAAAGACGCCGAAGCCAGAGCAGGCCGAAGTGACACTAGTGCCTTCATCAGCACCAGAAGCATCGGAAACTACAGTTGGTGTGGAAGTAAGTACAGCTGCCTTGACGCTGGAGGAAAATGGAGATGCTGAAACATCGGAGTCAAATGAAGCAACCCAAGAAACCCTTTTGAAGAATGCATTTCTGGCTGCCCTTAAAAATAACGGCAAGAAGCTGCAGTTGCCGCTCTTGACGAGCAACTTTTATCGGCTGTATGTTGTGACCGAAGCAGCTGAACAGATCGATTTGAAGAAGACACGTTACAAGAAACTGTCCAACTTTCTGGCCGAGATGGTGGATCAGGGATTTCTGGTGGTGCGTGAGGAGACCAAGGGCGTTGATAAGATCATATCTGTTGATCTTGAGCATCCAGAGCTGGTCAACTTCATCACAGACGTTAAAGCGGCCGACGTTAATGGCGGAGCCACCGAGACACCGCTCTTCCACTCCGAGCTCAAGGAGATGTATATCGTGTCCGACGTGACCGCTGCGTTCTTTACAAAGCTCAACTACAAACGAGGCGAGGGTATTCCTGTGGGACAGGTCAAGAAGATTGTGCGCGAATATGTTAGCAAGCACGGGTTGGTTAATCCTCAGACAAAGCTGGTGCGGCCGGATGAGGTGCTCCAGGAGCTGTATGGTAATAGGGAGGCATCGCTGAGCGAGGTAACCTCTATAATAACCAGTAAAATGGAGCACTCCTATCAGATGTGCAGTGGCAAGGATACCAGTGGCAAGCCGCAGATACAAATGTCCCTGGCCACAAGATCTGGAAACAAGAAGGTGACTCTGGTGAGCAACATCGAAGCCTATGGCATCATCATGGCTGAGCTGATCAAACTGTGTAAGCAGGGTGCGGCTGCCAGCACCACAATTGTTAAGCTGCCGCATCAAAAGCACGAGCAGCTCCAGGTGCAGGGTAACCAAATCCGATTCATCTACACGCTGCTCACAGAAACCTACAAGGTGCCGCCAAAGTGTATACTTGGACTAGAGCTTGCGAAGGATGGTAAGAAGAACAAGCGAAAGTAGTGATACCAGTTAGCTATAGATCACTGTACAACCACGGCCAATAAACCAAAAGTCTCATTTGGAATTTCTTTGTGTGTGTAATATAATAAATTATTTATTAACTGTAGTGGGTTGAGGATGAACCAATTAATGCTAAGAGAACCACAACAACGATTGGGAGGAGACTAACAAGGATGCGGCATCAAGCCGACTTTAACATTCTGAAGCGATTCTGACTTTGTGCCTAACTTCTTTTGGGTGAGTGAATTTACTTGGCCTTGCCCTGGGCAGCGACAGCTTCGATGGCCTTCTTGACGGTTTCCTCGTCGCCGAGGAACTGCATCGACACCACTGGCTTGAAGTTCTCGTCCAGCTCGTAGACAAAAGGTATGCCAGTGGGCAAGTTGAGAGCCATAATGGCATCCTCGGAGAGATCTGTGTGATAAAATATCAAAATTAAAAACTTCGTTTAGTTGGTTGTGATCCTGCCGACTTACTATCTAAATGCTTGACAATGCCACGCAGACTGTTGCCATGGGCAGCGATCAGGATGCGTTTGCCCTCCTTCATCTGGGGAATGATAACATCGTTCCAGTATGGCAGTGTGCGCTCAATGGTCAGTTTAAGCGATTCAAACTGAGGGAACTCCTCTGGCTTGGGTCCATCAGCGTAACGGGCATCCTTGACAATGTTGTCATAGTAGGGATGTCCTGGCTCCATTGGTGGTGGTGGAGTGTCGAAGCTGCGACGCCAGATTTGCACCTGGGCCTCACCGTATTTGGCAGCGGTTTCGGCCTTGTTCAAGCCAGTCAGACCACCATAGTGACGCTCATTCAGACGCCAGGTCTTCTGGATGGGAATCTCCTTGTGGCCACTGGCTTGAAGAATGCTGGCCAGTGTCACCTGGGCGCGGGTGAGCACAGAGGTGTGCGCTACATCGAACTCCAGACCGGCTTCCTTAACGGCCTTTCCGGCAGCTACAGCTTCCGCTTTGCCTGATTGCGATTAATTATTGATTTTATTCACATCCGTGTTTTTTGTGTGTTGATTATGTGACTATATGTATTTACCCTGTTCGCTCAGATTGGCATCGTACCAGCCGCAAAATTGATTTTTCTGATTCCACTCGGACTCGCCATGGCGTACCATTACAATCTTGTATTTGCCACCCATTTTAGATACTTGTATTAATTTGCGGAAAATTGTGTTCAATTGTCTGCGATGGCGCTACTTGCACTGTCGCTTTCCTTTGGATTTACTTAAATATGACCTACAAGGGGGCCAATCAAGGTCGTAGCCGTCAATCGCGAATAGCAACTCTGTTACGTACGCGCAATTGTGTTACGTAGTCTGCTACGTTGCGCGCCATCTGTTATGTTTATGTTAAGCTGCCGCTAAATACAACACTGTTTTTTCACTGCTAAGGCAACAGATGGTCACTGTTGAATGCTGAAATATCAAGAAGAAGACTATAAACAAAAGTTCCAACACTTTTCACTCAGTTACGTTTGTTATTGTAAAATTCGGCTAAATATGACAGAAGAAGTAACAGCTCAATGTACCTGGACTCAATCAGCAGGAAGCGAACTCTCTCAATTGGTGCCGACACGCCTCTCTGAAGAAGACATCTTTGTCAAGTGAGACAAAGAATTGCAGAATTGCATCCACACCCAAACTGGTTTACTTATAAGCTCATATGTCTCCATATATGTATATTACAGGCCTGACTTGGACGATGTTGTAAGCGAGGAACGTGCTGTACTCTTTTCGAGCAATGACTCGTCTAGTATTCCTTGCGAACTACAATTAAAGATATCTCCTCGTTTTAAAATTGCCGCTGTTACGCTCGTATGCAGCGCTCCTAAAGTGGAAATCTTTCTGGGCTGTCTGCAAGAGTACTTGGAGACTGTTTATGGCGTAGCACTTGAAGAAGACGACAGTGAAGTGCTTATTAGATCATATCGATATGACGTAGAAATTGATCGTTCTGGTATAGCCGAAATTAATTTAAAACTGCTTACATCGAGCAAAGAGATTTGTGTTTATGGCGCCATGTTGCACATTGCTCCCAATCCAAATGGGATCACAACACAGCTTCAAAAGCCATTTGATCTACAAAAAATACAGGAGTTGCTCCATAGAGGAGGCAGCAGTGCCAGTCCAAGCAAGCCCGAGGAGAACGAGGAAAAGATGCAAAAGTTTATGTCACTCATGAAGGGCTTAACAAGTCACCCGCTTTCTCAAGAGTCAGTCGCAGCTACTTCCGCTGATATGGATACAAGTAGCCTAAGTCAACATATCGATTCAAAGATCGAGCAATTGCAGAGCACAATTTTTAAACGACTGGATGAATTCGAAGCTCAACAATCTAAAAAGTTGGATCAAATAATTGCAATGCTCGAAAACAGAACTATGCAATGAAAATATTTGTATTTAATACGCGTTACTTTAAATGTTAAACTTATTTATGTGATATTTCAAAATTAATTTTCTTTGTGTCAAACTCAATTATTTTATTTTATGATACATATACAAGCTTATGAGCAATTATTGAGTTTCTTATTGAACTTGGCTTCATATTTGGCACAAAAGACATCGTCAAAGTTGTCAGCGATATTCTCCTGTTCATCCTGATCATAGACCTAAGGAGACACCAAGAATTACCTCTCTGTAATTGACAATATATTCTTATACTTACATTATCAATGGTTATTGCGGGCACTCCCTTGTAGGCCACTTTTTTGGATGCCTCCGCATACTTCTTCAGTATGTCATCCACGCTCCTTGTTTTTTTGCAATCCTTGACAGCGGTGACATCAATGTTTCGACGTTTGGCACACTTGTCCAACTTGTTCTTGCGACCGCGCATCATGCAGGCAATCAACTTCAACGATTCCGTGGTATTATGGTGCTCCAGGATGCAGCCATGCCAGGCATTCAATTCACACTCATCCACGCCATGTTGACACGTTACATTGCCAGCATCACTCTTCTAAACACACTAATCTTTAGCCACAATTGAAAGCTTGATCTAATATAAATTTTGTACCTTTGCATTGCCATAAGGCACTAGAGTTAGCTCGGTGTAAGGCAGGCGATCTTGGCGTATCATCGACGGATGCAACTGAGTCGTCATAAATTCCATGCAGTAGGGACAAAGGGCCTCGTAGTACAGTGTGATCGGTAGCTTCTCATTAGTTTGAGCCTGTAAACAAATTGGTTAAATTATAATTCTAACTCATATATGTTTATACTTGCTGAGGCAGTGTATGCCAGAATGACACAAATAAGGAGGAAACCGTAAAAAACCTTCATTGTGGTATAAAATTGAGCAACGCCTCGAAGATGCAGGTTCCAACGACGTCTTGACACTGAATTTGACGGAAGAAAAAAACTCAAGTCGAAATTCGTAATCGGAATCTGTGCTGTTAAATGTATGTAGTTTTACATTTGGGCAGCGGCGTAGGTAAAATCTATGATGAGGGGGCCGAGCGTGATATTTTAACGGGTAATTCAAGATCTGTTTATTATATTCGGAATAATTGTTTTTCCCACTGCTCTCCTTTAATTAGTTGACTGTAAATCCCCTTTTCAAAGCCCCGACTACGACTCTGCTTGCTCTTAATCAGTACGCGTTTCCTGATGTCGTGAAAAAAAACATTTTCTGCTGATCATTATGCATCTCTAAGCTCGGCTTTTAAATACCCTTCCCTTAAATATATTATTTCTATATTAAATATAGAATATCATTATTTTAGAATTCTTAAAAACATTGAATTGAATAAATGTATAATTAGTAATATATTGAAAGGGTTTTGGCAGTGGATTATTAAGTTACCGATTCTCATTGTTTCATGTCTCAGTTTACAGTTGTTGATGTATCATGCTAGGAAACATATGTTAATTTTACATTTGCCGATAAGGAAAATTGTTTGCACTCCCTAACTGACTCACTGTGAGATTTACTGATTGATGAGACTGAATAAATTTAAGTAGTTTAAGATTAAGAGAGTATTGCTTCAGTGTTGGCAATTTGGAAAATTTATAGCTAGCTAGAAAATGTTATACATTAAATAATAAAGCTATTTGTTAGAAAGTAAGTTATTCTTAAAATGATTATTACAAATACAGATTATTATAAGTCTCTGATTGATCAGGCTAAACAAATACAAAAAGTTTTTCAAGCTTATTACATCCTGATATTGGCAGCATATACAATTTGACAAATTTAAAAAAATGATAAAAAATAATTCAAATAAAATCTTTTTTTTAAGTAACCGATCTCATTTAAACTCACAAGTTATTTGTATATCATGCCTATATATCCTTACAAAATTTGTTTCAGGTCAAACAACTATAGCTTTCATAGGACAAATCAGTCGAAAATAGGTCATTTGTATACAAAATTCGAGCTAGAATGAGTACGGGACTTGTTCGACTGCAGCCTTTCATACTTGACGATTATATCTTTTTTAATCACTTCATAAATTCGTATATTAAATTTAAAGATATTTTCTGCATTTAAAACTTTTCATTAAAAAGTTTTTAATAATTGTTTATAGGTTTTGAATTTTTATAAGTTTGGTGTACCCAAAGCTTGTGAAAGCCAGAACAACTTTCCTCGAGTATGTGAACGAGATGTTGGCCTAAAATCCAACTCTAAATAAGCTCACCATTTAAACAAGCAATATTAAACCAGCTATTCTGGGTAAACAATATAGAAAATATTTATGTGGAAATATTTTAGAAGAACTAAGTTATGTCTTAAAGTCATTTTTACACAAAAAACACAAAGCATTATTTTTCATAATATGTTTTATTACTTATTATTAACACTATTACTTTATCACAAATATTTTAAGCATTTTTTACATAGATAGTTACAATCGTCGTGCTTATGTATGTACGTACATATGTTTGTATGTATGCAATTATGTATATATGTACAATGCTTGCTCTCCTTGAGGCCAATTAGATACATTTTAACATATGCCATGATAATTATTAGTACTATATTGAACTATATGATTTCGTTTTCAAAATGTTTTTCAACTACTCGTTATCATATTGAATATCTACAGCATGAGGGACATTATCGTATTGAGGAAGTTTATGATTTTCTGACTGTTTTTATATTTTCCATTTAAAAATAGTATTCAATACAACGTTTGACTTGTTTTTTTCTCGCAATTATTATTTCAACAGAATTATATTCACACGTCTTACTATAATGTAGTTTCAATATGTACGATTTCACTTATGCTTAAAAGTACTTCAATAATATTGTTTTTGACTTTCGTTAGATATGCAAAATTTCGACTCTAATAATATTTCGAACTTAGATAAATGAACATTTTAGAAAACATTTGAACACTTACTATTTTTTTGTTTAGACCTTGCTTAATAGTTGATTACCTATGTAGATGAGTATATGATGCACATCTGATATGCAAATATGCCTTGATAACAATTGCCATATCTTAGTAAAAGGATGTCTTAAATTATTCAAAATTGTTGGCAGTTGCAACTATTTGAGCTAAGTTGACCAAGTTCAAAGCGAATTTCGTTGTATTTAAAGTTCCATGAAAAAACCAACAAATTAAAGTCTCAAGTGTTAGAAATGCCTAATTAAATTGTTGCGTTTGTTAAAGTCATGTTTTTTGAAATTGTTGTCATGACCAGCTGCTAAATCAACAATCGAACTGGCCTCTTTGTTAATAAACCTGCTGAGTGCGGCATTTTAGCTCTATGTTTGCTACATAAATCATTTTATTGGCTTATTAAAAACTTTTCCATTTATTGTCATCATTTTGCGCTATCGTGCGCACAAATCCGTACCCAGTTTCCACAGCTTTTCCAGTTTTGCCGGTTACCCCAGTTTTAGCCGTATTCCCGTCCACCCCTCCCCCTTCAACCATATTTTTTTTTTGTATTGTGTTTTATACCCATTCAATCGTTCGTGAGCTTATTATGGGGTCCACGGAATGGTTATCCCATACATATATACATACAAACATACGTATATATATATTTTTCTAAACTTTTCTTTATTGCTCACTTGTTGGCTGCTAGTCTGGAGCAGCTTTAGGGCCAACAGTTCCACAACCATGACCATTAAATTCAAATCTGCTTGCTCTCTGGCTCGGTGCGTGTTTAAAAGTTAAATAATGATGGCCAGAGCTGGGCAGGCAATGGCGCAAGACGTGTCTAATATAACTTTTCCCTTGGCCTAAACAGGACTGGCCCAAACTGGACTCTCATCCCAACGCTTTACAGTTATGTGTGTGTGTGTGTTAGCTTTGATCTTGGGCAGCAGCTCAAATAGTTGTGGTTGAATTTTCCATATAGGCTCCGTTGGACAGCTAAAGGATATGTGTATTTGAGGGATATGTTTTTGTTGGTTATTTTCTTCTTTTTTTTGTGGCAGTTAAAAAAGCAAACAAAATATAAAACTGATTTAACAACACTTTTGCTCTCGCTTGGAAGTACACAGCAATTTAACAAGACGGTTTTTCCTTTTTACTGTTTTTTTTAGTGTTTTTTTAAGCCTTTGTTTCAGCAAAAAACATGGAGGTTTCTACGCCCCAAACGTTGCCTAATCCTTGACTTTACACATAGCACACTATATATTCAAGTACATGTAAGTATATACTATATTTATAGCTAGTTACAATTAGGCTAACATATACATGTACAAACGAACAGAGAAACAGACACACATGCACATGCATACACACACATACACAAACAAACACACACACAGAAATACATTTACTAGTTAGTTCTACATTTCATTTAAGTCTAACAATAAGAATTCAATGATTAGAGACACCTTCGTCTACGATTAGTTAGTTCTGTCTTTCGATCGGGTTTTGACTAAATACCATATATAGCTAACACTATGCTACAAATCTTATCATTTCGTTACACATTCACTTTTTGCTACATTTTGCTGAATTTTCTTGCTGTTTTCTGTTTTCTGTTTCGGTTTCTGTTTCTGTTGTGCGACAGTCTTTTGTTTGTTGCCAGGAATTTGGGTGCCAAAAGTTAGTTCACACCACCCAAGTTTAGACACAGCTCTCGGGGCCAGGCAGTGTGTCGGTGATAATATGATTACGTCCAGCATTCGATTTCTGTGTAATTGTGGTGAGCTGAGAGGGCGATAGACTTGTGCTGGCCATCACACCACCAGCGACCCCCGCACCACCAGGACCACCCTGACCCATGCCCTTGGGCAGTGTCATGTGTGTGGGCAGCGGAGCAGCGGTGGCAGCCGCTTTACTCAGATTATAGTCAATCAGGCTGCTGGTGGTGAGGTAATCGGCCAAGGTTAGCGGATCTCGACCACGCGGCAAACTGCCCGAGGGCTGCGACACGCCCACCATCCCATGTGGCAGTGTGTGATGCAAATGTTGAGCATAATGACTGCCACCAACGACTCCATGCGCATTGCTCGACGAGTTGGCCACACTGCTCGCCGAGCTGAGTGTACTATTGCTGCCAACTCCTCCAGCTCCACCTCCCAGTCCACTTGCTCCAGCGTAGTTGGCCATGTTTAAGCCCAGTGGTTCGTAGCGACTGAGCGTCGGCATGGCGTCGTAGAGCAGTGGGGCTGCAGCAGGCGTCTGATAACTTTTGGCAGCACTGTCGCTCTCCAGTTTCAGTGTGCTTGACTGTGAGGGCGGACTGTTCAGGTGCGGCGCATTGACATCCTGCAATAAAGCAAATGACAAAGTCTGGTTACCATGCACACATACACAAACTCTTTCTTGTATGTGCATTCGATTCACACTTACATAATCCACAGTTTTATGATTCGCCACGCTGCTGGGCGCGGCCGTCGCGTTGCCGCCCATAAATAAACCACTCTGTCGATTTCCCAAAGGTGACGATGTGTCACTGCCAGTTGCGCTTTTTTGTGCGCTCAGTATGTCCGGCTGTTTTTCAATGCCCTGCTTCAGCGTATAGGCCACAACGAGACGCTGGTGACCAGCGCCTGTTTCCAGCGGTGCCGTTACCGTTACATCCATTCCTACCCAGAGTTGAATACATTTATTAACCTGTCTAGCTGCTGGCTCTGATTCAGCTCTGACTTACCCAAATGCTTGTCCTTATCATCGCACAAATTGCGTGCTCCCTGACAGCGACGTCGACGCACCGCAATCACAACCACAAAAAGCACCGCAATGCCCACGGTAAAGAGTGTGCCGGTGAGCAGTGCTGCTATTGGCAATATGGAGAGACCCATGCGTCCATCTGCAAGCATACAAATTGATTATTTATTGATTATTTTGGGAGAATTTATAAGAATTTAATAGCTAAAAATAAAATAGTAGTTTAAAATGGTAAAAAATAATCTAAGAATAAACGAAGAAAAGTGGTAAATTTGTTTAAGCTGGTGAATACTTTAAATTTATAAAAATTATTTAATTGCAGAGTATTTGTTTCTTATTAGATAAATATTTCGTTACTGATAAGGGCTTCACGTGACCTGAAAATTGTATGCTTTTAGGTAACACAATTATTTTTAAAAATTATATAGTTTTATACCTAACAAGTAAAAAAGCGATTCGACTGTAAAAGACCCCGTACCCCATACAAAGAAATAATTTTTGATCAATTTGTCCATTTTTCTTGCAATTTGCATGTGAGCTATGGGCGTGGCACCGATTTGAAATAAATTTGATTTGCGTACACTATAGACAGCCTTTCATTCCTCATTCCTAGCTCTCATCGTCTCTGAGATTTTCATGTTCATACAGACGGATTAACGGACATTGCTCTATCCACTTGGCTATTGATGCTGATCAAGAATGTATATAACCTACGGCCTTGGAATAGCTTCCTTCCGCCAGTTAAGCACATTTCGCTTCTGACGAACCTACTAGACCCCTCTATACTTTGATAGAGTACAACCATTTATATAAATATTAAAGGAGTAAAAGTAAAGCTAAATGTGTGTTTGTTGTCTTCTTTTGTAACCAGGTATATTAATCAAGCCCACAAAGTCTACCTCTTTTAAGTAAATTTCTGTAGAATTTTTCCAATTAAGTGCAGTTCTAGTTAAAACCCTAAAATCCTGTCTTAGACATGTTTTAATAGCAAACAAATGTTAATTTAAATTGTTTTGAATGTTCGATTTTAGGCACTGGTTGTTTTTTGGTTGGCTTTCTGGTAATTGAATATAGATTACAAGGCCATAAGTATTTCGTTTAATTCGCAATTCACATTTTGGATTTGGTTCGTAGTCAAAATGTATTTAACATTCAACAAATCATGCGCGCCTGCGGATATGCAACACAGAATTTCAATAAGCAAACATGGCAAAATGGCAAAGCCAGAAACAGCAGCAGCAGCAATAGCACCAAAAGCAACAGAATTCCAACCCAAAACAAATCTAGAACCGGAGGCAGAAACCAAAACCAAACTGGTCATGGAGGGTAACTAAGGTAAGAGGGGTAGGGGGGAAAGGGAGTTGGGAGTAAACGGAGCAGACTGTTGCTAATTTATAAACCTGTGCCTGTCAGTCAGTGCGCCGTCGACAGCAGAACGCCAAAGTTGCAAATCAATAAATATTTTTTTTTTGCAGCTCCACCAAATGTTGACGAAACTGCGCCGCTAGCGGAATTGCTCATTTATGCATGGCTGCGCTTAGAAGCACGCACACACACATACACACATACACCCACGCACACTGTGCATTTCCAAACTGTGCATGTGCTGTAATTGTTGGCCCATGACTTTTGAAAATATATATATGTATGTACATTGAACCTATATATAAATCCGAATATTTTATATCGAACATTTTCCATTAGTAGCATCAAGTTTATAGTTAATGTTTTAATTGAATTTCATACAGAAGGTGCTCTGTTTAAATACCGATACAGTTATTTATAGGTAAATGTAAATGTACTCGACTTACTCGGATCGCACAAGAAGATTGCCAACGACAACAAATTCCCTATTGCAGCCAAAAGGAATTCCCCATACAAGGGCTGTGCCACAAATAAGGGAGGAATGTAAGCAACTGCTTGCCAAATAAAATATATACAACATACTATAGCCAAGACCGTGAAAGACACTTGAAACTGATGCCAGACGGCATACGAGTTGAACTACCAGTTGAGAGAAAGGAAGCCAACAACGACAACAACAAGGAGAACAACAAAAAATAAAGAAAGTAATTTAAATATAAGCACAGCGGCGTAATGAAATTTTCACACTTGTGCAAATATTTATCAATAAAATAACAACAAGGTAAGGGCTGTAAAGGCTCTTGGGAGTGGACAGGGATGGAGAGGTGAGGAGCGGGCTGTAGCGGAAGCGACAGCGGCAGCGGACAGACCATACACATGCCCCAAGTTAAGCAGATAAGCCAGGCAACCAAAGAGACAAGAGGACAGAGAAGCAGGAGGTGGAGACTCACGCTTTCCACACACTACACCACTTCACTCCACTCCACACCACTACACACCAGTGCACACCTCTCATACCACTACACACCAGTGCAGTCTACCACAGAACCACATCACAAACATTGCTCTGGCAACGTCCTGTGTTCCGCTCATAAGCCAATTGTTTGTATGCGTTTCATTTTGGTGAGTGCAGGACGAAGCAATTCGTCTGCTTTATTCCTTGCCTCTCCCTGTGTCCTCATTCTACAGGTCTCTTCGTCTGCGTTTGCCGTCTTCTTATAAGCTTAATTCGATTTAATGCTCCCGTTTGTGATATAAATGATTCGATGAAACGATGAAAAAGTGGATTGGTTAAAATGTATTGAGATTACGAGGCAATGCTGTTGCTCACATGTGAAGTCGGCACATCCGACACCGTCAACGTCTCCAGCATTGGCATCAGCATCAGCATCGGCTACTGCTTCTGCTCCTGCTCCTACAACTGAGCGGGAATGCGTTTACGGTTACATTTACGTTTACACAAAGTAAGCATAAATAAAATGTTGTAGTCTTGTGCATGATGCGGGCGTTGAATGGCAACCCAACCCAAGCCAACCCAATCCCAGCCAAACAATGTATGTGTATCACATACTCGTAATACAACATCAGTTTGCCATCGTCTTTGCCTATCGCTTTGGCTCCTTCATTTCATCAGTGCGGGAAAATGAGCAGGAGCGGAGCAGAGCGGAGTGGTGAGAGCAAGAAACGGAGCCAAGGCAGTGGCGGTCACATTTCCTGCCAAACCGAGTAACCACCAAGCCAGCAGTCAGCCAAACAAGCAACCACTTCGAT
Source organism: Drosophila acutilabella (assembly GCA_035046005.1). Taxonomy (NCBI): domain Eukaryota; kingdom Metazoa; phylum Arthropoda; class Insecta; order Diptera; family Drosophilidae; genus Drosophila; species Drosophila acutilabella. The sequence goes on along the minus strand of JAWNOK010000026.1, from coordinate 3,927,903 downwards.
CTGTTCTACATACTGACACACACACAGATACTCACACACATACTTCATATGCATGTGTGTGTGTGTTTGTTGGATATAATTTTATTTTACTTTACTTTCAGCGCCGTTGTCTTTTGGGATATTTTATTCAGATAAGACATGTTTAATGTATATTTTTCTTGTCTTACAGTAATCGTTTATATTTTGTGTTGCTGAACTGTCAGAGGCAGCGGGAGGCGCTGGAAGAAACTCAGGGCAGAGAACTCAGGACTCAGGACTGAGGGCTCAGTGTCTGTTTCGTTTCCGTCGTTGTCGTCTGATGCGTTGTTACCTTGGATGCCACAGATGCGACTATAACTAAGTATACAGTATAGATATATCCATGTGTGTGTATGTGTGTGCTGTGGCATACTCGATGTGGATAATGTAACTCCTGGGGAATCTCTGTGTGTCAGTTTAGCATAACAAGATCTTTCTTTTCTCTGCACATATACAATTTTTTTTTATCTTTTCTACTTCTCTCATTTTTTTTTGGCCAAGGTAAAACATGAAATTGATTATATTTACATTAATGTGGTGGCATCAAGCGTTGCCAATGTAAAATGTTACCAAAATCGCTTGCTCCCAAAACGGTTCTTTTGCTGGTTAAGTGTCGAATGAAATGCTTTCAAATTTGCCAAGGTGCAAATATTGACACCTGAAGTATATTGCATTTTTGCGTATTATTCTCCTAAACACACACACATACATATTTGTACCTACGGTGTGTGTGTAACTATCAAATGTATTTGAAGCTTTCATCTCGCTTCTGCCAATTTATCAAGTGTTCAGTTTTGTCGCACTCTAATGTGTATTATAGAGATGATTGAGTGGATTTGTTGAATGTCTGAATCGCACAAATACTTCAATTTTATTGCCAATGCAGAGATAAACATTATTGACTGTCCAAGTCCGCACAGGATTGCCAACCTACTTAATAGCATAATAACATAATAAATCAATGTGGCTATAGGAAAATGTATAAATTTATACTTATATGTATATGTTTGTCTGTCATTGCGTTCAGGTGCATAAATGTGGATCGCTTTGTAACATTTATTGTTTGCCATTTGTATTTGATTAGCCCATAATTGGTGTCATATGAGTTGATATTAATTATAGTGTTCAAATATTCTTTCTGACATAATTCCATAAGCCTACTAATTTTCAAACATACTCTATATTTAAACTTAAACATTCCCTACCAAAATGGTGGGCAAACTGCCGTTTCCCAATTTCCTGATTAATGTGATGTAAGTGAGTGTAAAACAAGCCGTTCAGTGCGTTCCCCAGCCGTTTTACATTCATTTGCAAGAGCGGAATTGAAGTGGAAAAAAAAAAACGGAAACTTTGGTTGGAAAATTAACGTCAAAGTTGAGCAAAAAAGAATGAATAAGAAATCTTAGCAGCACTACTGAAATCCACTTGGGTCAGGGACAGGGGAAGTTGATGGAATGGTGGCATAAGTGGGAGGTGGAGGGGGTAAACTGTCGCCCCAACGTAAACAAAACTCGTTAAATAAAAGAACAATTGTACTTACAAAAAACTAAAACGGTTAAGCAGACTATGCAAATACTTGAATGACTTTTTAAAGGTGAAATGGTGCTTAAAAAGCAATGAATGCTTTGTTCCCATTCCCACCTCGGCTCCTCCTCCTTTCCACCCTGGGCGGTAACTTTACGCCGTGTTGCATACTTCTGAGGGACCGCCAAACACTTTTCCAACTCAAATACCAAACCAGGGACAATGCGAAATGCAAACTTTGTATGTGCAACTAACAATCACTGTTTTTCCTATATTTTTATTCTACTTTTTTATTTTCTTCTACTTGTGTTTATTTAAGTTAAATTGGTAAAGTACAATTCATAAGCTGTTGTGCTAGACTTACCTGAACGCTTGTCGGCCTCATTGATGGGCACATTCTCCAGCACAATCGGCTCGGAGCGTCCTTTTTGGTTTACACTGTAAACGACCAGGTGCAACGCTGGATGTGAATCAGGATAGTAGTCCATAGGCGTAAGATCTGTACAACAAGGAATACAAATAAGAGAAAGAGAGAGAGAGAAGGATGGTGATTCCATTAGCTGACCCGATCATTAATTTAAAACTTGGGATGCAAACTCCATTAGGTAAACAGGTATTTAATTAACACGTCCTGCCCAGTAAACTTCCACCACGCACATAAAAAGAAAAGTTTTTCTTATATATGTAGTACAGTTTTTTTTCTGTTAATGCTTGCATCAAAAAGTTTCTGTTTTTGCACCCATAGCAGCTCATTAAAAATGGTAACTACTAGTAAAAGCGCAGGACAACAGCAGCTGCACCCCCTTGAGGCTTAATATCCCCTCCACATCGTCTTACTCTTCCCTTGAAGTACACTAGCCAAAGCCAAAGTCGTTAACACGCCTGTCTAACTAATCGTGACTTTACGCTTCGTTTGACTTTGCAAATATCGCAGAATGTAAAGCCGTCTTTCTCCTCCTCCTCCCTCCTAACGCTCTCCGCTCCCCTTCTCCTGTTTTGAACCACTTTTAGTTGCTGCTACTTTCCAAAATGTAGGTATCAACTCATCGATAGAGGTTACATAAAAAGGCTGCTCGCTAAACCATGGAGTGCAGCCTGGTTTTTGGCAGTGTCAAGTTGCAACCGAATTTATCCACAAATGTGGCTCATTAACTTGGCTCATTTGGGTTTTTAACATGGCAAAAATCAAACTGTAATATGATAATATTTTTTGGTATAGTTCTTACTCGTTGGGCATTCAAATAAATCTTGTTTTTCAACAACTTAATTCAAATTTTTGCAACTTTCTGTTGCTGTTGCTGCCGCCCTCCCTCCCCTCTTCACAGCCTTGTAAAACGGCGAAGCGTAAATCCCCAAACCCCAACAGTAACCCCAATACTCGAGTCCCCCACCTCAGCCCAGTAGCATTGGCATAAAAGTTTTGCTGACTAGCTAAAATTCATTACAACAAACAGAGGCAGCAACAACAGTCGCAGCAACAACAACAACATGTGCCAGATGAATATAGTGTTTCGGAGGCGGGGAACCAGTGGACGTGGCAGCCTCAACTAATTAATCTGCGTGCCACTGTGTAGTTGTTGCTGCCGTTGCTGCTGTTGTTGCCTCTGCTGCTGTTGCTACTATTAGTGTTGCTGTTGTATAGCTCTTCCCATTCCATTGCAGACGTAAACACGCCGCGCAATTTGGCTTGCTTAACTTTTTGCACAGTTTGTTACTTTGATTTGTTTTTGTTTTTGGCATTGCTGCTGCTGCTGTGCTGCTGTTAGCCGCATGAAAGTCGAGTCTTTAGATTGCGGCTTTGTGCACAGTCCGCCAAAAATGCTCTAATGCCAACGCCTTAGCAAGACTATCTGTAAATTCAACCACATTTAAATACAATAATGAATATCCAAGCTGTAAATTTGGGAATCGTATATGATATTATTTTTAAGCAACGATGGGCAAACAAATAGACATGAACAATGCAATGTTAGTTAGCAATACGAAAATTGCTATTAAATTGGTGTCATTTTTTATCATTGTATTATTAGTGATAAAGTGGTCAATCAAGTGATCATAAGCTAAAAGTAAAGGGACAAAATGCAGAAAAACAAAAGAAAAGCTTCGCGATCTAAATAATCCTGTCCAACCTATAAGAATTTTGTGTTTTTAGCCCTGTACTTTATGTCACCGTTTTCGCCCTTTAACTTCATGATCTTATGTTCTTATAAACACTAACAGCCAAGAAGGTTAATACTTTAATAATATGACAATACAGATTTAATATATGTACATGTCGTTTGAAGCCTTTTTTTACAGAGTTAACCATAGTTTTGCTCACCTGTAAGATCTATGCGGAACACAGGCGCATCCACATAAGTGCTGCTCATGTTGAGACGAAGCTTTTTGGTCTTTGAATCGTAGGCTTCAAGGAAAAACTGTTGCTGGAGTCCACCATCGTAGCCGGGCATGCACTCGAGCTCCATTGTGGAGTATATTATGTTGTCGTAGTTGTCAAAATTGATGGAACCACCATTATTGCCATCATAGCCATTGGTACCGCCACCAATGAGACTCTGTGTGGCCACGCCATTGCTAAAACTGTACTCCATGCGTGAGTAATCGAAATGCGGTTGCTGCCAGTCAGCCGGGAGTGCCGTGGGCTCTGGATGTGATTGTAATTGGGATTCCGATGCTGAATGAGACTGCGACTGTGAATGCGACTGCGACTGCGACTGTGTCGTTGTCTCTGCTGTTGACAGTGCCACACTGGCCACAAAATCATCGTCACTAACATTGTAAATGTCATCATCATCATTATCGCCATTGGCATTTGTATCAGCATCAGCATCCAAGTCAGCATCGGCTTCATCATCCTCTAATGATTCGAGGTCCAACTGATGCTCCAGGGATGAAATATCAACATGATGCTGACGCTCTTCCTGCTGCTCGTCTGTGTCATAGTCGGCCAAGTCGCCGGGCTCATCTGCCAAATACTCCTCGTCTCTCTGCAGCTCAGCAATATCTTTGTTAGCTTCGTCATCGTCATCGCCATCGCCATCGCCATCGCCATCACCATCGTCATCACAATCGTCATCGCCATCTAAATCACCATCAGCATCAGCCTCGTCACCCACATCACCCTCATTGTCCTCATCATTGTCTTCCATGTCCACATTGCTGCTGTTTACATTAAATTTGTTGTCTGCATGCTCAGCAGCTCTACCACGATCCACGGACAATTGTGCACTCGCTGCGTCAATATTGGTCTTTGCATCATCTTTGTTTGCAACTGTTGCAACAAGAACATCTGTTGCTGCTGGTTTATTGTTGCCGCTAATTGCCGCCGCCATTTGTTGTGCTGCTTCAGCTGGTTTGTTACTAATTTGTGGTGCATTGGGTGGCATTAGTCTGTTGCTGACTTTCTCATTACCAATTGCACGCAGTGTGCCCAGTATTGTGTCGATGTCACCACTGTTGCTGCCACTGTTGCTGCTGACATCTGTCTCAGCATCAACATCAACTTCAGCACCGGTCTCAGCATCGACTTCGGCTTCAGCAGCTATTCTAAGAGCCGCTGTTGCGACAGACGATTTTGTTGTTGCCGTTGCTGTTGTTCCCGTTGTTGCTGTCTCAGCTCCAGTTGCCAGTGCTGCTGCTGCTGTTGTTTCTGATGCTGTGGCTGCTGCTACTGCTGCTGCTGCTGCCATTGATGCCGTGATGTCATTTGCTACTTGGCGTTTTCTTCGTCTTGTTGCTGCTAAATGATGGATTATTTTGTGCTCGTTTACCTCGCTTCTCTTTTGTTGTTGCTTTCGCTTGAGTTTGTGCTTCGGTTTCTGCATGTTTTTCTGTCGCTTATTAAAATACTTTGCTGGCAGTTTGCCGTTGTTGTTTTTGACATTCGAGCGAGCAACTACTCCAGCCTGTTCTATATGTGACAATGATAAATTTGATTTTGTTGCACGTTGCTTGCGTTGCTGCTGTTGCTGTTGCAGCTTTTTGCTTGTTATTGATGTCTGAGGCAACTTGCTGTCTGCATTCGTTTCATGGCTCTGACTAGCTCGTCTCACACGTCGCTTTGCGTCCAGTTTCAGTTTCTGTTTCAGTTCCAGTTCCATTTGCGAGTGTGATGATTTTAACTGCTTTGTCTGCTGTTGCTGCTGCTTGGACAGTGATCCATCAGTTTTGTTATTAATGTAGGCTAGTGTTGATGTGGGTGCTGCTGCTGCTTCTGCGGCTGCTGATGTTGCTGCTTTGCTCGGCAATTGTTGATGTTGCTGCTGTTGTTGCTGTTTACTTTGCCGCTGTCTTTTGATGGCTGCCAATGTCTGGGATGGTGTAAATGATGTGCGCTTTTTTAGCCGCTGCAATTGTTGTTGATTCAGGCGATAACTTTGCTCTGGCTGCTTATTATTAGATTTTACATAGCCAGCATTTATTTTGCTTGTGCTGCTGCTAGGACTTGTGCTCTTGCTTTTCATATTTTTATTGCTGACCATTTTATTGGCAGTTGGCACTGATGCAGCAGCATTGTTCCGGCTGTTATTGTTGCCATGGCGCTCACGTACGTATTCCATGTGCGGGTAATTCGCATCGTGTCTGCCGTATTGTGTTTGCAACATTTGATTGCCATGCATTGTCGTTTGATTCGATGAATTGAGTGAGGCTGAGGTTACCACATACGGTCGCAGCGTACAATTGCGCAATGCTCCCGGCTTGGCTACAAAAGTCCCAATGAAATCACATCGCGTATGTCAATGAAATTTAATTTAAATTTACAAAAATTAATTTTCAAACACACAAAAGCTTTTATTGTCTGTATCTCACCTGCCGGCACCACCTGAAATAGACACGGCTCTGATTGCTTGCCAATTGCATTTCGCCCCCAGCAGGCCAGTGTGCCATAGTCTCGTTCACCTTTGGGCGTATAGATCAACTCGCTGACCGTTTCCACTGCAAAGTAAAATGATACAACCAAAATGGAAAAAGTGTCAACAGACTTAAACTTTATGTAATTTCGTACTGAAGTTTAAATGAACTTCTCTCTGTGTGTGTATATATATTAGGCTTTGGCCAAAGTTAAATCAAATAAATTCTGCTCGCTCGAGCAGACCAGTTAAGCCAACTGGGACGCATAGATAACTCAATTTATGTGCATAATATTGATAAAACCGAAAATCATCTTCAACGAGAGACCTACAATATGACCAAACTCATACCTGATAATTTTGATAGTTTGCTCAACCACAAACACATGTAAATTTTTATGTGCACTTGCAGAAGCCTTTAAAATGACCACAAACTTACCATAACTCTCAAAGTGGGTGTCATTTGATTCCACAACGGTTCGCCTCACATCGCTGCTGGTGGTCATTGTGGGATCCTGTATTGTTGCATAATGCCCGGAAGGTACTTCAAAGTGCTCGCCACTGCTGGAGAATGTCCATTCAAAGTCGATTTCGGGTGGATCAGAGTTGACGCGACATGGTATGGGCACTGCCTCCTCCAAGGAGGCCCCAATTACACCAACGATGCTGCTGCTGCAAACTGGCGCATCTGTGCAGAAATAGACAGACAGAAGTCCCCGTCGAGGGCATCAGTAAAGTGCAAAATAATGAGCAGCTGCAGTTCTCTGACAGCTTACGAATGTCTATAAAGTATATATATTGTATTTATATTGCAGGAATTGAGCTGACAGCTGGCAAGTGGACGCCAAGTAAAATTGACAGCTTTGATTTTCAATTTAAATGAAGCAGCTGGTGTGAAAGTGAAAAAGGACATCTCAAGACAGGTCAAAAGAGGTCGGACCATTATGGGCCAGGTGTGAGGCTTGGTCACGGGGCAGTGCCAAAGGTTTTCCATTAAATTTCAATTCAACATAATGGTTCTTTAAGCTAAATGACACATACTTTTCAGTATTCAACCCTCTCCAATATTTTACGTCTCATCAGCACAAAGTTGTTCGCATTTATTTTGACTTTAGCACTTTGCTTATGATTTATTCAAAGTCATATCATTGTATTGCTCCCTTTTGTAACCCCGCCCAACACTCTCACTCTTTCGCACTCGTTTTACATTCACACACATGCAAAAAGTTTGGGGAAAACTTGAAAAGTGTTCTCGCCGTCAACAAATGTCGTCATAAAAAACCACAACCACTGAGTCTGTCTAATCCTTAAGCCAAGCAGAGTAAGTACTTCTGTTTACTGATTTTATAAAAAATTATTCAAAAAGTTTTGCAAAACCATAAAATGTAATAAATAAATAATTTGGTTGTTGTTGCTGTTAAAAGCAACTTGTATAGCAAATCGTAAAGTGCATTTTTGTAATATGATTTCAACTGAATAAAATAGAAAAATCTCAATGCTTTCAAACTAATAGCATTGAATAAAGGCTCAAAGTGCTTTGGCTTGACCAAGTTTACAACCAACACTGTTTATACACAATCTTTGTTTGTCTGTCAGTCTTGTTGTCTGTCTGCTTGCTGATGCCATAAAAATACTCATAAATTTATATGACTGCGTCAATTTCACAATCGTAGAATGTCACTTTTAACATTTTCTGATTAATTTCTGGCAAGATACGAGCGCCAACTGCCATAAATCCATTTATCTCAATCATAGTCATGGTACACAATAACATTCCTCTTTCCCACTCTCTTTTCGAGTCCCTTTTAGTTTCCATCTATATATAAAGTAGATATATATGTATATATTCAATCGCTTCGCATTCATGTTTGTACATTGGTATGCAAATGTTAACGTGGCGTATACGTTATGCTTGTAGTCGTGCAAACAGATTGCCGGGACTGGGACTGGTACTGGCACTGGAGCTGGCACTGGCACTGGGATTATTTCGCACAGTTGATGTGATGTATCCCTTGGAATTGTATTTGCTTTTAATTATCGCAATTATCGAAAAGGGTAACGCAATGCAATGTAAACTGAGACCAATCATTTGCTGATGTCTTCGATTTTATTCATTTCACTTTTGCAACAAGCTGATGCAGCACTTTTTGCCCTTGTTATCCCTTTTTTGTGTTTGTTATTGTTGGGCTTTTATTTGCCTTTAGCTGCTAATTTGCGTTAATAGCGTTTGGGTTGATATTTGAATTGGTTTTGGTCTCGTCCCCGCTCTCCAGTCTCCGTTCTCGGGCCTAGGTTTAAGTTTGTATTCGATATGATTTGATGCGGTTCAATTGAATTGAATTTAATTCAATTCGATTTAGTCAACCGCAAAAAATCAAGCATAATTAAATTTTTAGTCATTGTTCTACATTCGTGTACCAGACTGAATAATATGCATAAATGACATCTAAATGTGTTCATGTTCTCACTGTCCAGTGCAATTAATTAAATAACCAGCCCTTTACTTGGTCTGTTAGCAAAGCTTATTTGCATATAAAATGCATTATTTTTTTGCGCAACTACATTAAATATGCACAATAAAAATTAAATTTTCCACTACAGTACATTTATACAGGGAAATAGCATAAATGCGGATATATTTTAGCACTTTCTGCTTATACACTCATCCACACACCCTCACATGTCGGTGTCTATCAATAGACCTCGGTGTGACCTGTTATTGTCCAGTTTTGTCTGCTCAGTCCATAATTATAAATTGTTTTACAATGACTATGTGTTTCAATAATAAAAGCATATCATTCATTTTTATTATCGAACCCGCCCACAGCTGCTTTTTCCCTCTATTTAAGCCACAGCCCACTTCTCTGTTCACCTCCTGCGCCTCCAGCAGCTGCCCGTGTTCCCTTTTCCGAGGTCGAAATTGTCCGTCTGACACATTAAGTTGTCCTTCCGTCCAGTTTCATATATGAATACGCATGCTTATTTATGTTTACACATATACACACACACACACACAATAGGACATTAGTTGTGTGCTCGGAGGAGGCTAACGGTCTACACATTCATTTTGTATTTAAGCGTCATTAATTATTTAGAAAAACAGTCGGAAGTAAATGCTCTATAGCGGTAATTGAGACATTTTCAATATGTGTATAAACATAAAGAGTAAAAAAGTTCGAGAGTGCCCGGCTATAGTATACCCTTTTTCACGGTCATAATTATCGGGTTTGGTTTACCTTATCCATAATACGAATAATTTTTGTATTCCTGGCGTATATATTTTCTTATAATTGTTGATAGTTCAAGCTATAATATTTAACTATTAGTTTATTATTTTTCTTTTAATGTGATAAATATTTATTCATTTATCTGTAAATACTTTAGCTAATAAATAAGAAATTATTCTTGATTAACGGTTTTTTTCATGGTATTTTCAACACCTCTAAGTTTCTGATGCATATCTTGTGTAATTTTAAAATACTTGCTTCAAGGGTATACAAAGTCTGAAATCATTCTACGCGCTCATTGTCACAACATGAAATTATATTGCTCTTTGTAATATATTTAAACGGAAAATGTGTGTGCCTTTTGTATGCGTATGTGTGTGTGCGGGGAGATTAATTACATAATATTCGACTACATGTAAACAAGTGCATTTATTAAAGAGTGTGAAAAGCAAATTGAAAATAGTTAATTATGAAATGCTGTTGCTGTCCATAAGATACCAATCTCGAATCACTTTGTTACTTTTTTCAGTATATTAAGTACGCAATAAAAACTGTTTAACCATTAAACGCCATTTGTAATAAGTTTGTATATGGTATTATTAAGTTTTCAGTCCTTTGAAAAAATATATGCAAAGTGTGACCAATAAATCATTTCATAAGATCGTTAAAATTATTTAATGTCACCCAACAAAAGTGTTTGTTAAATTTTGTTTAAATCCATTTAAAAAGGAAATTCAACTGCTTTACTCCCAATTCTATAGTATTTTCTTTATGGAAATTTAAATTTTGTAAAGTTTTCGTTATTTGTATGTTAATATTGTCCATGCTAGCATTGGGTATTTTATTTCAAATAGTTTGTATCATTTGAACGTATATTTTTAGTAGTTGTTATTTTGGAAACTGACAATTTTGCAGTTGTTTTTGTTGCTGCTTTTGTTGCTGTTTTTCTAACTAGTTGTCAACGGGTTGAGGTTTTTGTGATTTTGTGAAGTGAACGAACGAAATGGACTGAGTGGCTGGTTAGGTGGTTGGGTGGTTGGGTGGTTTGGGCAGTCGGGAGGCTTGTAGTGGTTTCCTGTACGAAATTTTGTCTATTTGTGCATAAATTTACGCATATGTATATTTAATGCTCCGCTCGACTGACACCAACTGTCAGCATAATTTTTGTTATGCTTTATTTTATACTATTTTTATATCGTTTCTTTTTTGACAATTTTGGCTTTTGCCAACATTTTCATTGTATTTAATAATTAAGTGTTTTTCCCCATCATTTTTGCTGTTTAAACAAGTCGAAATAATGCAAATTGTGGTTATTCAAAATTGTTTTTATCGATTTTCAAAACAGGAAAAAAAGAAAATTAAGCAGTAGATATGCAAAATGTAAAATAATTTTCAACCGAAATTGTGTAGAAATATTTGAAATTTAATGCGATTGAATGATTTGAATTGAACTGTCGATCTAAGCTCGAATTGGAATATATATTGTACATTAACCAGTCAAACTATCTGATATTCCCAAATAGATATTACTTACATCGTATTCTAAGGTTAACCAATGCACTTTGCGTATCGCCTTTATCATTGGCTGCCCAACATGAGTAATATCCGGAATGGACACGCCCCACACGCTGTAGGACCAGTGACCGTGTGGATATGATGATGCCCCAGGAGACGTTTTGAGTGACAGGCAGACCCTGTAAAATGTTATAGGATTGTTAAGAGATTAGTCCATTGACATGATGCCTGATGAGGGAAACTTACATCGTGTGACCATGTTATGCGATGCTCCTTGGGATTCGCCTTAATGTGGCATTCAAAGTATACGTCGTCACCTTCCTTGATGTCATCGGGTCGTAGAGTGGAGCCCAGTGAGAGGGTGACCTGTGGTGGATCTGCAAAGTTCGAAGAGGAGACTGGTCTTTAATTTGCTCATAATTAACGTTCTGTTTAATTGCATTTTTTTAATAAACATATTTGAGTTAATTTTTTTTTTTTTTTTGGTTTTTGGCGTTGCACGTTTAAATTAAAATGCCTTTTGGCCAGCCGTGCGTCGGTTTTTATGGCACAGACCGTGATATAAAATATAAAATCGAAAAATATTATTGCATAATAAAATGGGGAAATTGTTTGAGACAGAACGCGTCGATGCGGCGTGATGTCGACGCTCGAATCCGCTGCTATGTGCCATGGTGCAGCCGTAAAAGTTAACAGCGCGTCGGCTGAACCGCTTTATAAGCCCGGTTAACCCTGAACGGCGACCTTTAACCAGTATGAGTATGGCAAAAATTTTAAATTAAAATTTGTCGTCGCGGCGCTGCAATACGGGCTGTTTCTGGGCGGCAACATTAATACCGATGATGGATAACATAAAAAATTTAGTGCAATTTTATTTTTATAACATAATGATTATTAATCGAAGGTAGCATCGACTGTAGTGCGGGTGCCAATAAATGTCTGATGGCATAATAAATTAGAGATACTTCAAATTCCCCATAAACTTTTAGTTTATGGTGATCAAATCAAAGAAGTATTCCTTACTATTGATGGAAACTAAAGAATAATAGACATCTATTTTAATCATTACTTTAGTTAATCGCTTGTGGACATAGTCATAAGTTCTTATATGTTCATTTTCTGAATAGAATTTCTAGACACTTTTAAAGCAAAGAAACGATTTGTTTTTAGCTTAGCATATTTTAATTTTGATTTAAGCCGGTGTACTCGTGCATTTACAATTTATGAGCCAGATTTGCATTTTAGGGTATGAGCTTGTCTGGTTTCCTATCGTGAACGACTTTAAAATTCAATAAATTTATGATTATCTTCGTCTCGCAAACAAGCAGCAAGGAAAATCTAAGTGACAAAATAACGAATTCCACTAAACTAGCGGCTCAATCAAGGAAAAAAATAGGGTAAAGTAAATTTTATTTTACATATTTTATGGCTACGAAAAACTGTGAAATTTGTGACCTTTTCAACTGGTAGAAACAAGAAAGGTGGATGGGGGTGTAAACGTTTTTTCCAACGTATTTTTTATTTGCGAATTGTAGATTTTAAATTGATAATCATATAAAGTAGAATTTATGGCAGTGGAGAAAATATATGAAGCAAAGGCAGCCGAGTAAAATTGCCGTCTGCATTTTTATGGCCTGGCTAAAAGTCAAGGATGTAAATATTGACATATGAGCAACAACTGCGCAAATAATGTTACATAATTTAGACTTATTTGCGCAAGCAGTTTTGATTTGTGAATCGTCCGTTCTATTTATGGAAATTAAAATGCGATTCCAATCTGATTATACATATATATATAGTATGTATGTATAAAGTAGGTATATATATGTACTTTTTATATACATGTGTATATCCCCATAAGTAAGTAAGTAAAGTCCACTTACATATGACATTCAGCATGAGCGAGTCCTCGATGGCTGAGTTTTGTAATCGAGGATTTGATCCTTCGCATTTGAGCATGGTGCCATCGTCTTCGGGTTGCGGGTAGAATGACAAAGTGGATATGACTCGTCCATTGCCTTGGATAGTTGACAGCTGTGTGGAGAGTTAGAAATGAAGTGAAATCGATTAGAAAAGTGCTCGCTGATTGCTTAGAGTGTGTGCTTTCTCGGGTATGGTGAGTGGGTAGTAAGTACAAGTGCAAGATATCAAAATGTCAATGGAAAGTCATAAATATGACAGTTTCTTGACACCTGGTTTAGTATTAAGATTAGGGTATGGGGTTTTGGGTGTTTGGCGGGACTTGGTGTGCTTTTATAATTGAGTTTGAAATCCGCTTACCATGCCACGTTTGAATGGTCGATTATTCTGCGTCCATCTTATTTCCGTATCCGGCACTGAGCCAGCCACAATGCATGTGAGATTATATTGTGTGCTCGATGAGAACACCTTCAACTTGTTGGTCAAATTGACTGATGTGGGTTTCACTGCAAGTAAACGGGTATCGTATAATGCCAATGTTATTATCAGCATCTCCTGCAGCTACACTCACGTAACATTTCGATGCGTATGCTCCGCTCCACCGGCGCCACGAGCTTTGTATTGGATGCCTGGCAGCGATAGGTATTGTTGAGTGCTGCTCTTGTTATTTGTGGTACTTCCAATCGATTGACAGTCACATGACGTCCCATTGAGACGCCACTGCCTGCCTCCAGGGTCCTTGAGCCATTTAGCCAGGTTACAGTGGGCTCTGGTCGACCTACAATTGTAACAAATGCACAATTTTTAGTTTGATTGATGAATCTACACGCTATCTTAAAATCCACAAAAATAAATGTGTTTAAATGCAGAATTATTAGTTTTAAAATCTTTTTATCTTTTAATTATGCATTTGTTGGCAACGAAAGTTTTTGGCCATGCATTATTAAATGGTTCTAACTTATTAAATGGCAGCACTAGACGAATTTATGGCCAAAAAGAACTTTACACATTTTAATGATAATGCGCATTTAGCAGTGTGTACCCAAGGCTTTTAAAAAAGGCTTAGTCAGCTTAACTAGCAAAGTTGTTGGCCAGTAACCAGATGGCTGTCGACTGACCCTATCACACAACGCAAAACTTTGGATAGACAAACGCAAAATCCTGAATGCTTAATAAGCCCGAAAATGCAAACTAACAACTTTTCTCGCTTTTCGGGTATTCGTATTCAAATTGAATGTATTTCCATTATTTATTGTCGCTGTACGTACGACGTATGCTAATGGCTGGTCGAAAGCTTATAACAAATTTTATGATGGGCAGTTTAATGATTAGATATCTACTAAATATTATTTCTACAATTTTTAAGCATTTCTTTTTGACTTGCTTTTACTTGCTGTCTCCCTGCCTGGCTGTCTGGCGAATAATGTTAGTAATCTAAATTCTCGAAGCTCCTTATTTTGTTGCCTTGCCAAGGCTAACGCTTACTTGACCAAGTAAAAGCATTTCATCCTCTGACTCACATATCAAATGCACAAAAATATTTTTAATCCGTTTAAGTGCCCCAAACGAGAGTGGAAAGAAGAGACTTTGTTGCCTCGACCGACTGCAGCTTGGCCATTAAGCCCAGCCAAGTGAATGTGGCGGAAATGAGCAGCAATAGCAACAAGCAGAAAGTATCAAGCTGAAAGTGTAGCATGAGAGTAAAGTAGCATGAGAGACGCAAGTGCCTGATAGTTGAGACTGTTGGACGGCGATAGTTTGGGAATTCAGTGCCCAAATGTTTGCTGATTGCAAAGGATACGCAGCAGCGACATTGGCGACAATAAGCCAAGTAACAAACCCATACAAACACACACACACACACACACACACTCATACATACATACCCAAAACTTATACAGGACAACAACAATGGCAGCTGCGGTGGGAAAAAGCATGCAGGGATAATAGACAAATAACAGTTGCCTTGTGGCATTTAGCTGGCAGAATTATACTCGTATGTATGTCGTATGTTCCGTACCCCTTAATCCTGCTGCCTTTATCCTTTATCCCTTGTCCCTTACCATACCACGCTCCGTTACTTCGTACATCCCTTTGGTAATGAAGACAGCGGGTTGCTAAGCCATACTTAAGGTTGTCGACAATTGCTGGATGTCTGTTGGGCAGTCGGACAGTGAGACAGTGGAAGAATTGGACTATAATACTGTGGGACATTTGAACAGTTTTGGACGTATGGGCGCTTTAGCAAAAATACCAAAAATATGCATAGATGTGGCTTTGCCATAAAATTCGCCGAAACAGAATGGAATGGATGAGACCGAGTTTTTATGGCGCGTTTAGATTAGCTTTTTATTGCTGGTATTAATTGCTATTAGTCGAAGTTAATAAAGTTGATAAAGCAATTTGGCATTTGGCGTTTATTGTGCGCCCAGCCGGGCTATGATTAGTGCCAGCCATAAAACCAACGCCAAGATTTGCATTTCTCTAGCTTGATTCGAACCAACTAACTCCGAGTACTCTTTTTCATTTCCCAAGCAGCAGCAGCAGCAGCAGCAGCATGTGGTGCCCACAAGGCAATATTAGCTAATTTGACTAAGCACTCAGCAGGAATTCCGTCGGCAACGCAACGTTGTATGTTAGTTGTTATCGTCTGGCAAATGTCAGCTGCAGAAGCAAAATGAAATATGCATTGCGGGCTGCCACGTCAGCGTGGATTCCAAATGTTGCATACAAATCACAGCTATTGCGAGGCTCAACTACTGTTGGCGCAGCCACCTGCGTAGCAGATTGTCGCCCAGCAGGTGTCAAAATAGCAAATGTCGTACTCATTCCTTTTTTCGTCCTTTTTGCCGTGGACTACCGCCCACTGACAGCTCGTTCCGCTAGCCAAGCTCTGAGAGTTTCAACACATGCAGCTAATCAAAGCAGCTGACGCGTTTGAGTACGTGACGCATTGCCAAACGCAAACAAGTCACAGTCGCAGTCACATCAGTCAACAACTAACACAAGTCAAAGGTATGTAGATTCCTCAACCAAAGTCGAAATTCTTTTGCATGCAACATGAGGCACCTAAAGGAACTCCAATGCGTACAGAGCAGTTGCGTCAATGCGCCAATGATGGCACCGCGTTACAGATAGCTGCGACTGTTTGACAAGACTTTAATGGACTACAGTAAATCATGAGCCTTTCTAGGAACAAGTGGACACCGATTTTTTAAGGTCTAAACTTTCACTATATAATAATTATAGCATCATTTTTGTTGTGTGCAAAAATATTTTACAAAAAACTAGTTTTATTTTTAAACAGCTGATGAATACAGTTTCAAATAAAATAGAAAAGCCAAATGCAACGTTAAAACCATATTTTTTAGTCAGATGCCATCTTCTTTCTAACTACTTCAAAACAAACGTATGTATCCCTAATTTACGTTCTGAGGGTGCCTAAACTGTCATCTGCTTTGATGCCGCTATTTACACAGAGGTAGTAATGCCAAGGAGGAGTCAGCTCACTATTTAAGCTACGCGGATTTTTTACAGGTAAGCTTAGTTTGGTAAACGTTACATAATATACTTTATTTAAAATCATACAGTTTAATTGTATTACACTGAGTTGGTGTCAAAATCATAATTGTATGTAAATGTAAATCATTTTCTGATGGAGTGGAGGGAAAATTAATTTTATTTCCCAATTACTATTTTTATATATTTGTTGTAATATTTCTACTAACTAAATGCATTCTATCGTTACAAGATTGGTAACCCGTTAAGGGATTGTTAATATGATACAAGTTGCACAAACTACTCTACAAATTGCATGCATAATGAATTTAAGAACTTTTTAGCCCCTTTGTGATAGAAGTATGACTCTTTAAAGCTTTCAGCAAACACCCTTTCCAATCATTAAATGTAACGCCAAAAATTTACCCAACATCAACTTGCAACTTGCGTCTGGGACTTTGCTTTCATGTTATTTTTTTTTTTTTCAACCAAAATATTGTTGTCAGAAAGTTAATGATTTATAATGGTCATGCTAGGCCAGGGCAGAACAGGGCAGGGCAGGAGCAACCAAGCGGGAAAGCTCAAGACCCAACACGAACAGCAAACAGCAACAACAAGAACAGCACGAGGTCTAGCTACAGCTTCAGTTTCAGTTTTGAGCTTGAAGCCGAATCGCAGCCCTCAAGCAGCTTCAGCCAAGCGAGCAACTTGTACAAATTTTTCACACTTGCCAGCAAACAGTGTGAAAAGTTTTTGCAATGGACTTGGTTACTGGTGATGCTGCTGCCATAGTCGCTGTGCTTGCTGTTTTCACCTTGGGGACCTTTTTAAAGATTTACGATGCCGCATATGCCTACAGGTCATAGGTAGCAGCAGCTGTAGATGTGGCTGTAGCTGTTGCCGGACGGCGCCATGCGACACAAGGCAGACGTTCAAAATTGTTGCATTTTTCAAAGAAAAGTGGCAATGACAGCCGCAGTGGCAGTGGCAGCGACAGCGGCAGCGGCAGTGGCAGTGGCGGTGGCTGTGGCAGGAACCACAGTTGGCGCAGCAGACGTAAACGCCTGCTTGGCTGTCTGGGCAGTCGCCTTGTCGGCAATGTCACCGCAGACTCTGACATACATTTATTTTTATTATTTACGACGACTTAGACTACCCACAGCCACAGCTACGGCCTGGACCGTGGCCCAGAGACAGAGATGGATACAAGGACAGAGTGAGAGAGCAGCATGTGAACACGCCTATCTGGGGCGCCTCATCTTTAATTCTTTAAATAGACTGGCGGTCAGGAGGTGTGGTAAAGTTGCGTGTGCCATTGCTTGTCATCCTTGCTTGATAGCCTTTTGTCTGAGTGCTACATTTAAGTAGCTGCCTGTGTGGGTGCGAGTGTGGGTGTGTGGTGTGTGCGAGAGTATGTGTGTTTGTATATGTGACGCGTCTGTGTCGTTTATCATGATTTACTTACCGCCACGCACTTCACATGTCAACACAATATTATCGCCCTCTAGCAATGGACCCACAGCGCCAGCAACATCACGGCCCGAGGCATCGTACACAAGTATTTGATGTGGAGGAACTGCAGGAGAAGTAGTGAAAGAGAGAGGCACCGTGAAAACAGCATTATGGAGTTGCCTTTAATGCCTCTATATATATTGCATTTCAGTTGCTTCTGGCTTACCAATAACCGTTAAATTAATTCTATGATTACGCGTCGGCGAGTTCTGAAAGTCCACCCGACATCGGTAAACCTGTTGACAATAATAAACGAAATGCATTAGAATTCCTTTTAGATTCAATGGTGGACTTTAATGCTCTATACTTACGCCCTCATCGTCCAATTGTATATTTTCCACAGATAATTTGGCAGGCTGTTGTCCGGTCACAAAGTATGCACGTGGCCCAAATGAATTCGTATCTGACCAATAAAGTGCCTTCTCGAAGGGTCTGCCACGCACATCAAAGCTGCAATCAAAAAATTAAAAAAATGAAAAAATATAAAAAAAAATTCTGAACAAATTTGCTCGAGAATACGCAAATATTTAAATATGCTTATGTATTGGCGATAAGTTGTTGCCACAATTGCCCCCAAAGCATAGACCTCGTAAAATTTAATGCGTCTTGCTTACGCTCCGGAAAAAAGACCCCACAGGAGTTGTGGGGGTGGCACTGTAAGCGGGGTTGGTGCGAGAAGCACCCTAATTTCAGCACATTTTTCAATTCAACATTTTGTGGCTGGGGCAAGCGGCAAGTAGCAGAAAATACGCATACTTTTCTGTATGAAACGTCGCATCGCTGGGCAAATAAAAAGAAATGTAAAATGCCGAGGTTTGGGTCAGAAAATTTCACGCGTCTACAAAATGACCCTTTTCCTGTTTTGTCCGCTTTGGTTGTTTTGGCCAAAAGGCCGAGCATAAATTTGCACGCAACTAATTTCTTCCGTTTCGCATTATTTTCGCAGCTCGGCCGACAACGTTTGCAATTTTGCGCATTAAAAAGCCTGACGTGCTATCTTTGGCGCTTTTATTGTATTCGTTAATGTCCGTCCAGGCGGCACCCCAACACCCCAACACCCCAACTCCCCAAAACCCCAAACCACAGCCCCGCCCCAAACTCAGACAGACGCCAAGTGCCGCAAATGACTTGGCAGAAAGCAAAGACACTGAAACACACGCACACACACAAATACACTGAAAGAAAAATACCGCATAGACACAACACAAGTTGTGTCCTTTTGTTGTTTCCGCTGCTGTTGCTATCATTGTTATTGTCGTTGTTGCTGTTCTTGTCCTCCTGCTTTTGCTGCGCTTGCGGTTAGTCGAGCGGTTTGTCATTGTGCCGGCTGCCTGACTGCCTGCCTGCCTGCCAGCAGCAAAGTATTGTTTGCGCCTTTAAGTGGTTTTTTATCATTTTGCCGCTGACACAATTTATATCCGGTGCTCATATTTCTTATGCTTATCACGACGCGTCTTAGCCCCCAACCAGTGCCCCTATCTAGTCTACACTTTTAGCCCACGATCGCGACTCCGCTGGTGTCTCATGTGTTGACCAGGCAGCCATTTCTAATTATTGTTGAAGTGCAGCAAGCCATGCGACGCATAAATTACGCCCTCAAAGACGCGCTTAAGCCGCTTTTTGGCCCAGAGCACGTACCCTAATTAGCTTAATTAAATATATGTGCGCGAATACGTAAACAAAAGGCGCAGTTCAACAATTTACGCACTCGAAAGTTTTTTTTTTTTTTAAACAAATTTAAATTTGTACAAAAATTCTTAAGCTTAGAAGCGACTAGAAGATATCCTGTTTTAAAATATAAATTAACTGAAAATCTTAGTATCACTATCATCTGTATTAACTTTAGATAAGCCTTTAGTAAAAATAAACTCGTTACAAATAAAAATGCTTCAAAAAAAAAAAAAAAATATTAATTTAAATACAATTTCATTTCTTACTGTTAGGTTAAAATAATTTAAAAATGTTTCAATTATATTTCCTTTGCTTTATTAATTACAGGGTATGTGCAAATAGTGCGCTAGAATCAAAATTTGTGAGTCAGTTGGTGCTAGTTTTAATTTTGCGTATTCGCAAACAATAGAGTACAACGAATAGTCAACAAAGGGGACAAGAAGAGCATAAGGCGATAAGGTTAGACGGGAATGGCTGAAAGGACTAAAGAACGATCCCTTTCTATATCATGCTAGATGGTCTTATTTTTGGCCTTTCTCTTGGCATGGCTTGGACTGTTGGCCGCTGTTGACGTTGTGTTGTTTTCTTGCTGTTGGCCTTAGGAAACAATAATGCCAAGTTTGCACAATGAGCAAAGCAAAACGCAGAAAAAACACAACAAAAAAATACAAAGAATAAAAAAGGAAAATAAAAAAATAAAAATGTGAACGACGAAATGCTCGAGCAGTAAAAATTGTAAAGAAAATGATGGCAATGGAAAACAGCCAAATAGAAATGGGCCAAAACGCTTGGCCAAGAAAAACGAAGACAAAATTGTGGCAGTTGCAGAAATGTTGACTGTCGTCGTACGTTGTGACGGTCGTCAGTTGTTGGTCGTCGGTTGTCGGTCGTCAGTTGTGGCCAAGTGGCCAAATGGCCAAGTGGACTACGTCGCCTTGCCTTCTTTTGAAGAGTTTGCCTTGGGTGCCACTAGGTGGTGGGTGATGGGAGATGGGTGCCCAGACTGATGCTCCTTCATTTCTTTTGTCTGTGGCTCTCTTTTTTCCAACAATTAGTTGAGTTTTATTTATTTTGCGTTAATTGGTAGCACTTTATCTTCCGCTTGAATGAATGAGCTACGTTATTTAAACAAAACGAGCGCTCAAATCCCGAGCAGACCTTGGGCTATAACTATGAACATAGCTTTGGTAATTACGTTTCGTTTCTACTTCTTTTTGTCTTTTTTTTTTGGGGCTACCACGCCCATCGGAGCCAACCTGGTTTCTTGGTTCATTTGTCTAAGCACATATGTGTGAATGTACCCTTGCGTCCCTTAATCCAATATACTAGAGGTAACCTTCTCAAATTGCCATTTAATGTTTTTTGCCTTTTTGTTTTGGCAACGCTATTCAAAAAATTGCATAGGGGAAAGGAACTGAAAAGCAACAGCAGAAAAAAAGGACGAAAATGTTTGTAACTCCTAAATTGCGTGTGTAGAGGTAAAGGTGTAGGTGTAGCTTTGGGTGTAGGTGCAGGTGTACATGTATATGTGTTATTCTGAGTTGATGACGCTGACAATAACCATTGAATAATTTTATGACAATATGTGTCACAGAGTGTCCGTGTATCCTTGCTGACGGTATTTTTTGACAGTTTAAACACATGTAGCTTGAGCATAGGCGTGTGATGGGGCGGGGTGGTACGTTAACAAAGGTGTCGACAGAACGGACAAAGGTAAAACTGTTGACTTCAATTATGCAGAGCCAGACAATGGCTGTAAACTATGAGGGCGTACAAAGGCTTCACTCTTCGTGTGGGCTACGGCGTGTGTGTCTGCGTGCATGTATGTGTTGTTCTGAAACTTGCGTGGCTTGTGTCTTCTATGATATGAAAACAGGTGGAAATTGGTTGGTATTATGTCTGGCAGCCCCTATCAAGTTATGTAAAAAGAACCACGAGCAAAAGAAAATCAAATATACATCCATGGTGGGTGTAGGAATACTCCGATTACACACAAACACACAAACATTACCAGCAAAATTGTAACTGTAACGCCAAAAAGTATGCAACGTAACTCGCCAAAACTCGCAACAAATTTTAAATTGGTTCGCTTGCAAAAACAAACAGAAAGTAGGCGAGAAATATGAATGTAAAAAGAGCTGTTCACGCCCTTATACACATATACACATATACACCAGCACACACACATTTGGACACACTCACATATGCAAATGGTTGAACTGTCCCTTTGTTATACTCTCTGCAAGAGTATATTGGGTTTGTGCAAATGTATGTAACAGGCAGAAGGAGGCGTGGCAGACCCCATAAAGTATATATATTCTTGATCAGCATCACAAGCCGAGTCGATATAGCCATGTCCGTCTGTCCGTCTGTCTGTCTGTCTGTCTGTCTGTCTGTCTGTCTGTCTGTCCGTCTGTCTGTCTGTCCGTATGAACAAACAGATTTCAGAGATGGTAAGAGCTACAAGTTCGAGCTTGGTCTCAATCGATCAGATATTTAGTCAGTCAATACAAGAATCTTTTTTTTTTTCGATGCCACGCCCCATTCGCCCACAATGAGCAAAAAACTAGACACACCTCGGAAAAAATCGGTGTTTTCGGCGAATATCTCACTAACTATGGTACTTATGATCACCAATTTTGGTATGAAGGTTTTTAGTGACAGCGTAAATGCATTGACATTTAAAATTTTGGACTGCCACGCCCCCTTCTCCCACAATTAATAAAAATTGTCCTCAACTTTCGTTCCTTTTTTTGGCTTTTGTTTATATAGTACAGTATTGTAATTTATAATTCGTGTAGAGACTAATTATATCAAACTATCCTGAAAGGCGCATTGAAATCGCACGATAAACAAGAAAACTAGAAGCGTTACAATATTGATAACTGAATGCAATATCTTGTATGAGTGCAAGCGAAACAGAAACATACAAGCACATGTTCGAATGTTTTCGGTGCCTGTGTGGCGGCAGCGCTACCGCATTAGTATCAATGTATGAGTGCAAGCGAGATAGAAACATACAAGCACATGTTTGAATGTTTTCGTTGCTTGCGTGGCGGCAGCGCTGCCCGCAGTCGCTGGCCGCGTTGAATACACACATACATACATACATGTATATGCATCATATATTGTCTTTCGTATGTGTATTCGCATACAGACAAACAGATGTATGTTTGATTAAGCTTGGATTGTTTTTGTTTCAACGTGTTTTAATGAAAGTACAACACATTGTAATATCTCTAGACCGATTTTAATAATTTAGTCGGGTAATAAATGCAGAGAGTATACTACGGTCGGGCGTGCTCGACTGTACTTTTCTTTCTTGTTTTTTTATTATTTTTTTTTCTTTTTTGGTTTTGTGAATATGCGATGCGTCTCTGTATTGGTATTATTATGGAGCCATGCTGTGTAATATCTGTAAATTTCTTTTGTTATTGCCAACAACAGTTTTTTTTCCCGAATTTCCGATCCCCTAACCCCGCCCTACTCACAACCGCCCCCTACTATTCTCATTCCCATTACCATTCTCACAGTGTTGACATTTGTTGGCATCATTCCGCACATTGTTGCCGCTGGTGTTTTTGTTTTGTTTGCATTTTGCTCGCCTCTTCTTCTTTACTTTTACTATATAATTTGTAGCATATGAATATATGAAAACTGAGGAAAAAAAGGGAGAATACAACAAAAAGAACAAGCAAACACAGCCAAAAACTCCTCGATGTTTGGCCAAGTTCAAATTTATGCAGTGTCGCCCAATAAATTTGGCAATAAATTCAAAATAAAAGTTTCATCTTCTTCGTAGGTTGCTTGTTCTTTTTGTTGTTTTGTTGATTTTGGCAAAAGTTATGATCTAAAGAAATGAAAAGACATTTTTTTGTTGGTGAGTTGGGTATGCAGCTATATAAATTTACAATCACATGTCATTTTTTTCTTCAATCACTTGAGCTGAGTTTAAAGACATTTTACTTTATAATTGCTGATTGCGAACAATTCAACTGGACAATTCAAAGAAAAAAAGAAACCAAAATAAAACCACAAGATCCATTAGAAAGTCTTGTGCTGTGAATGCACTAATGCCAGTCTAAAGTTTAGTGGCTGAATATCGATTTGCATGCGCTCTTTGCATTTCCGTTTTTCTCACACATGCAACGACTTAATTACACTTTTAAATAACCCATCTAACTGGAATTTGTGCAAAGTGCGGCACAGTTACAATTGCTGTTGTTGCTATTTTCATTTCCATTTCGGTTGCCGTTGCCGATGCCGTTTCCCCTTGGCTCTCGGTGCTGTTTGCTGCTGCTCGTAAAACCCCGAAAATGCACTCGAGTTAATTGCCATTGGCTCGACTTTTGGCCGACTTACTGCGACTGCGACTGTGGCGGCTGCTGCTGCTACTGCTGTTGCCGGATTTTATTGCCAGCCATTTTGAATACCATTTCGTGGTTTATTACTTTTGTGGCCGGCAGATTCTTAAGTAGAGCTCCCAATTGCATGGCATATACACACGTTCAGTTTTTCCTCTCCTCCTGCCGCTTGTCCACTCCCTCTCTCTGCCGTTCTCTGTCTGTGTTTGCAAAGTGAATGCACTTTCGATTGGTGCGGCGCCAACCTGAAAGTTGACTATATTTATGAGCAACGCCTCAACCGCACAGTGGCTACCGCTGACGATTATGGCAGTTAGCGTGGGCTGTTACACGGATTATGGCTCCTTTGACAGCCACAACAGCCGAGGATTCAGCGCGCCAAAACCTGCCACCGTTTACAGTACAGAAAATTTCATTATTTAAGCTCCATGCTACAGACTGGTAACCCAGCAATACGCCAATACGGCAATATGGCAATATGGCAATCCGGCGAGCTTTAAAAATCAATTAACCTTGATTGCAGGTAGACTCGATGCTCGGCTCATCCGCTTTTAAGACCCCAGTACTCGCCAAGAGCGCTTGGGTGTACACAATTTTACAAAAATACTGGTGTTCCACAGTTCAAAAGAGGCGTGGTCGACACTGTAAAGTATTTAGGTCGGTCTTAGAGACTAAAAGAGCTAGAGTAACCAAACTTTGTTCTTTTTTGTGATATTTAAATCAAACTCACGCATTGGTTGTATGGTATGATTATGTATGTTCTAATATATATGCAATGCGTCCAGTCCAGAGATAAAGCTGAAATCATTTACTTTATGTGATTTGACACATTTTTAATAATTATCTGATATGAGTGCGTATGATTGCTTCGGAATAATAACTGGGACTTTTGCAGTTGATTCACTCGACTGTAGCCTTTACTACCAGATATGTATACCAACGACCAGAGAAGGGCAAAGCCGTACACAGCAACGTATTCATTGCCTTTGCCCTTGTTTATTATGTGGGCTTTATCGTTGTTATTGCCATTGCCGTTGCCATTGTCATTGATGACTTGCAATATTGAACATGACAGTTGGTAACTAAATGCCTTTTACAGGTCACCATTCTCCACTTGGTGCCTTTTGTTAGTGCACAAATGTTAATTTTAATAATGCCTATTGACCTTAAGTTAACTGTGTGATTGCGTAGGTTTGTGTCTGTGTTTTTGTTGTTGTTTTATTTTTAAATCGGAACTGAATCACATAAAGAAAAAATCCTATGAAAATCGCATTTCAAGGGTCAAATCGAAAAAAACAAATCCCAGCCAATGTATAAAAAAAGATGAAATCCAGTTGAGGAAGCAAAAAAGGAAGAAAACAGAAAAAAGCGAAACATAAGCGCTGCTAACCCTAAAAGATCCTAGGCTCAGCCCACGTCCAGACAACAAAGCAAATTTTAACATTATAATTTTTAATATTTTTGCCTTTCGGCCTTGTGGGAGAAAAAAAGCCAAACCGAGGGCCGTGTTTTGTTCTTGTTGTTGCCGTTGTTGCCGGGTGTGAAGCTGTCAAATGCAGAGGGCCCTAGACACGGCTCTAGGTAAGGTTCTGGGCTCGGTTCCGGACTGCAAGCTGTGACATCCTTACAAAATGTGGCAAACGGATATACACACACATACACACCCATACACATGAACACACATATGGCACCCACAACACGGCTGGAATACAGCTTTCAATTTTGGCATCATTTTGGCCTTAGCTCTTGGCTTTCGTTTCTTTTAAACTTGAGTTGCCTTCGATTTCACGCAGCGCTGGCAATTTTATATCAAACCCAAGTTGTATCGCCCCCTTCTTCCTTCTTCATACCTCTTCCCCTACGAAGTTCATCTCCATCTTCATTCCCCATTCTATATCCCGCTTTATACCTGCTGTGGCTTAGCCTTGTTGTTGTCGCTGCTGTTACTGTTGCTTGTTTACTGTCTTTTATTTATTTGCTTGTTTATTTTTTTTTCCCCATTTTTTGTAGCATTTCTTTTCATTTTTATTTTCTTTTGTTTCCATCTTTCTTTTAGCTGTAGAAGGGAAATCGAATTCGAATCACTTTCGGATATTTTGGTTATAAAGTCGGAAATTTTTGCGACATTATTGTTTTCGACATTTTCCTAGTTTTTCGCAAACAATTTTTGCCAGTTTTCTGTCCCATTGTCTCTCCATTTTTCCCCTGTTTTGCGCATTGTCTGTGCACCAGTGAAATTTATTGCTTCCAATTGAGTGCACGAAGCAGCAACAAGAGCAACAACAATATAAGAAAACAGCGCAGCTGGAGCAGCAGCAGTAGGGACAGGAGTAGCAGCAGCAGCAGTAGCAACAACAACGACAGCAAAAGCTCGTGAACAGTTCGCGCTTGTCCTTGATATACACGTGCGTTCTTGTCTCTGTCCCTTGTGTCCCTGTTCTGTTTCCATATCCTGTCCACACACACAAACACATGTGTTACACTATACTGCTGCTGCTGCTGGGCACTGGCAACATATTGAGAAGGAAGCACACATGTAAGCAAAATTGACAAGGCTAAAGGATATCGATGTCTGCTTATAATGTGCAACATATTAAACCTAAGCACACGCTCACAGCGTTCGCTCTATAAATAACAGCAGCACCAGCGTCCTCACAGGACACACCTCATTCAGTTCTCTCGTCCGTCGCCTCACTTCTCTTCCCTCTCCCCGTATGCCTATCGCCCCTAGTCCCTGTTCTATTTCCCCCAAAAATAATCAAAGTTGCCGCCAAAACAGTTTTCACTTTGGCTGCTATTATTTTGCTGCCCTTAGCCTGGCCTGCTGCCGTTGATGTCCTTTGCCTTTACCGTTGCCTTTGCCTTTGCCTTTACTTTTGCCGTTGCCTTTGCCCTGTGGCTAATATATGAGTCCATGTCGCCCCGTTTGGCCTGGCCTCGCTTTTGTTTTGTCCCAGGCTAGGCACACGAGTCTAGAGTCCTAGTGCACAGCCAACTCGAGTTGAGTTGATATTGATGATGTTATTAAAATAATAAATTATTTGAAAATTATGAACTGGCGTCATTTCTCATGACATGCAGGCCAGTTGATGGTCCCACATATAAATCAAAAGAACTTTAAGTGAGTGCCACTCATGTAAGAAATTCGTTGTTTAAAATCAACCTGTAATTTCATCAGCTTACACAAAAGCCAAAAACTATTTGGAAATAGTTTAGCGTTCAAGTAAGAGTTTTTCTACCTTAAATTTTATCAGACCTAACAAAGCCAGTGAACTATACTGTATTATTTTTGCATTTCAGCCGTCTGGTACTCACCTGTAAAGTGGTTTTCCAGCACTCTCACGGAACCAGAGCACCATGTAAACACGATCGTCCTTTGCCTCCGGCTCAATGTCACATGGCAAGGATGCGGTGCGTCCTAGTACAGCCTCCACGGCCACTGTGGAAACTGTGTAGGGGGGAAAAGAGAAAAAGAAAAGCAAAGAAGTGAGCAAGAAAGTCAATTATGTGAAACATATACAAATGCAGAGAAGCTTTCAAGTGTAGCCCTAAATGTCACAACACGACTATTGACGAAGTCATTAACACAATATTAAATTGTTTGTGGTTGTTTTTGTTGTTCTTATTGCTTTTGTTTCTGCTTACTGTTTTCTGTTTGCCATTGCCGTTGCCGTTTGCTGTTTGCTGTTTGCTGTGTCGTTGCAATTACTTGACTCCCGTTTCCTTCGATTCCTTAAACATCAACAAATGTCAACAAAATGCTGCCTTTTAACTGTCACGCCAATATCACGCAAGGCACTAACAGCAACCAAACCGCACGACAGTCTTACTCCTCCTTTGCCCTCCAGTTTCTCACTCTTCCCTTTGGCAGCACTTCTGCAATTCCTAACTTCAATCTAAAAGCCCGCCACACCCTGACCCAAACCGCAATCGTTGCCATCGTCATCGTCATCGTTGTCGTCATCGTCATCGTCGTAGTCGCATAATCACAACCAAGTACGTGAGTGGGAATATTAATGCTAAATTGACGACAACGACAGCGACAACTACGATGACGTCGACAACAATAACAACAGCAAAAGCAACTCCAACAAAAAACATCAACGACAATGAAATGATGATGGGAAAGGCACTGGCAACGATGAGCTCGGCTTGATTTTAAATAGTCCAAGTCCGTTGTCTGTCTACGATTTCACGGCGGCCTCATCTTTTGCATTTAAACTGCCAATTGATGCCACTGAATGTATAGCTACACCAAGCCTTGGACAATTTCAGGGGCTTGGATTTGTGAATTTGCAAAAGTCAATTCCTTGTATTGGATTTCAATGTCCTGAGAGCACGAGTTCTTTGGATCAGCTGTGCCTTGAAGGATATAGGGTTATGTGTATTGCAGATGCCTCTTAAAGTATGCCTTATATTCGATAGGATTGACAATATGGGTCAATTTTATTTAGGCACTGATAGACACAAATTAAATCGCTTGTCAACACACTAACAAGGACTTTTGTGAATATTCCCAAAAAGATTACAAAAATTAGAACCGAATTTACAAAGTAAATAAATAAAACAAGTGCAAATATTTGAAATACAATTGTAATGGAGTTGTTTAAATATTCATTTGAATTTAATCATCAAAAAATCTTTTTAGCTTAGTGATAGATACCACTATTTTTAATTGATTTAATTTTTAAATTTAAATTAAGAAACTAACAAACACAAAAATTTGCATGACTAATAACTTTCTAATGTCATAAAAAAATTGTAAACAAGTGAAAACTCACAAAGTTTATCTAAAATAATATTAAACTGACTAAATAAATAAAATAAACTGTCATAAAAAGCAGAAATGTTGTTAATTCAAGTTACAATCGTATTAAAATATTTTAAATAATCAGAGCAAATGTATTCCATAAAAATACTTGATTAAAGGCAAAAAATAATTCAATTCTCCAGAGACAGCAGTGTGGTGTCTGTCGAAAGCTGATTGATTTCTCAATTGTTCGGTAACATCGATTAAAGTGAAAGCTAAAGTTAGACCGCTTACCTAGCAGCTGTTGAAAGTTTGAACTTATGAGTCCCACATAGATCCATCATGCTTAGCAAAACGCAAAGCTCATTAATACCCAAAAAGGGGCTTCGCAATCATGTTACGCGTAATTTAATTTTGGAACGCCCGCCAGCAACAAATTCCTCACGCATAATTTCAGTTTGTACTCGTCTTTGTACGTACGTGAATAACTCTGTGTGTCTGTGACTGAGTGCAGGCATGTGTGAGTGTGTGTGTGCGAGTGAGGGGGCTGGGGGATGCCAACATTTTTGACATTTATTTAATATGCGCACGTATTA
Source organism: Drosophila acutilabella (assembly GCA_035046005.1). Lineage (NCBI taxonomy): Eukaryota > Metazoa > Arthropoda > Insecta > Diptera > Drosophilidae > Drosophila > Drosophila acutilabella. Next base: position 3,898,458 of record JAWNOK010000026.1, on the reverse strand, counting down.
TAGAAAAGCAATTCCCAGTCGTATAATTTATGGCACACTACAAAAATTTGCACATGAAAATGCCGACTGAACTGAACACACAGGCACGCGCGCTCATTGCAGATCAAATCTATATAAACTTAGCGTGTATTAGTGTGTGTGTGTGTTTATATATATAATTGACAAACGTACATACATGTATATGCGTTTTGTGTGGGTTGTCGCAAAACATTGTAGCAATTTTCGTTGCGTTTGTAATTCCCATGTAAGATGTCAAACTCCCAACGAGCAGACTAAACACCGCACACACACATATACACACTCACTGACAGATACATATACACCTACATTTAGCTACTCTCACTGTCTGGGCAGAAGATACGTCTCTCGACAGTAGCAGCAGCAAATTGACATAATTTGTGATGCTGCCATCTCCTATCTTCCCTCTTCCCTCTGTTATCTCCTTTCTCTTTCTGTCTTTTTACATTCCCCCTCTTTCATCCTTGTTCTTCATTCTGTTAGCTGAAGCGTGAGTGTGTAATGAGTGATTTGCCCGTGAGGCGCACTGGGCTGACAGCGGCGTCAATCGTTGACTCAATCCGCTCTTTATCTTTCGCCCTCCCCGCTTCCTTCGCGACCACAGCTTCTGCGGGCCGCTAAACCAACTGCCTGTACTCGGATTTTGGCTAAGTGGAGCGTGCTGCGGCTTAGGTGCTCAGCTGCTTGTGGGGTCAGTGGCATGGATTAGGCTTTCACCGGCAACAGTTGACAGACATGACAAATTTGTGCTAGTTTATTGCCATCTTTATGCATGCGTTTGTGTGTGTGTGTGTGTTTATGTAAATAACTATAAAACTCACACACAGAAACACACAGTGGCCAAATTGGCCAATCTTAATTGATGCTTTGTTTATGTTAAATATTTAAAATACATCAAAATATTTTATGAAACGAGTAAATCACTTGAGAATATATTGAATTTAATTGGTTGTGCTATGTTTATGGCAGATAATCGTAATATGGCCAAGCATAAATCACACATTTTTCAGGCAACAAGTGCTTAATTGTTTGTATACTACTATTAAAAAGAATGTACTCTACACAAATTATATATAACAAAATAAAGAAATAGTAAAATGAAATGACAAAGTAATTTTGATCGCCCTGACTGAAATTCAAGAGTTTCTTAATTTTAATTTACTTCTTTCTGTAGTTTTTATTTATTACAGCATATAAATAGCTTTGTTGCTGCTACTGCCAGAGAAGGCATCTTTCTTTTATTTATTCAGTTATGTAAATATATCTTTTTATTAAACAAGCAAAGGCAAATGAATTTATATTGGACCGAATACAACTATTGTTATATAAGTTTGTCGAAATCAATTTGGGTTCAACTTCAAATTGCCCATGACTTAGTCTTCTTTATTATTAAATTTTTAACGCTGTTTTGGGGAGCTTTTCAACAGATTAAATGTACAATATATTTTAAACGTGCAGCAAACTAAACGATTAAAAGTTATTGCAAACGAGATTTTTCCATAGAGAAAATGTGCATTAAGTTTTAATACCTGAATTTTCTTGCACTTTCCCTGTTCACGGCACATAAGCTTCCTATTACACAATGGCATTTCATTCTATATGTGCAATGTTTTTGTGAAAGAGAATAGAGTGTAAGGCAGAAACAAATTTCATTTGTTCATCTTGACGTTGTGCGTTGCCGTGGCAGCTTTTTTCCTTTTCATAAAAAGTGCCAACAGCTCGGCAACACATACTAAAATAAAATACAGAAACTGCCATACACATACACCCAAGCACCCAGTTGGGTTATACACATACTATTTATATTTATATAAGTTGTCTTTATATAAGCGAAAGAAGCTGTGAAACTTATGCAAATTGCATTTCAGTGTCTGCGCAAAAGCAAACTCGACTGAAAACACAGCAGCAGCAACAACAGCAACTAGGCAGCGCCTAAAAGTATGCAATACTAACGGGCTGCGTTGCAAAAAGTGGTAGAAAATGCGCATAATGAAATCCAATGCTGTGACTACGGCTACATCAGCTTCTTAGCTTCTCTTGCTTGGCTGCTTTGCTTGGGTCGGCTTGTCTTTCCTTGCTTTGCCCTGGCTTGGATAGTTGCCCAGTGCATTGTGCCTGGTGTTTGCCACATTCCACGCTCCACGCTCCACTTTCAAGATGATACTGCTGCTGTCTGCCGCTTACACATCTTCTGAATTTTCATCCCCACTTTCTGCTTCTGCTTCTTTTTTCCTTTGTTGACGTTGAGAGCGCCAAAGTTGTTCTTCTCGTTTCACGCCACGGCCGCAAAGACTGTCGTTGAGAGCGACAGCGTCCTCTGAGCATGGTAATTTCCGCATGGGCACAACAAAACTTTGTCTGTGTGAGTATGAATGCGTGTATGTGTGCGAGTACTTAACTGTAGACACTTGTAAAAATAGTGTGCGACTATATGGCAGCCACTGTAGTCGACCCTGGCCAACGGCAAAGCAGGTCACGTGTGGCATAAACGAGGCATTGCGTCAGTTCTCGGTGTTGTTGTTGTTTTGGGGTAAGAATTTCTTTAAATAAATATGTACATATGTATGCATATGTACTGCTGCTTCTAAACTCACATGCTCCCTCTGCCTCTTTCTCTTTCTCTATTTCTTTCCGTTTCATTCGTCGCGTAAGTGCGTGTGTGTGTGCTTTTATAATTGAGATGAAAGGTAATGACTCGCATAGCATACTTTTAAGCGCCCAAATCGCGGGCCAACTATGCGCCAGATAATGCCACACACATCCTTACGCATACGTATACGAATACCAATGCATTGTGTCTGAGCGTGGATGTGTGTAAGAAAGTGAATGGCAGCAACAAAACAGCATTGTCGTTGTTGTTGTTGCTTTTAAGTGGCACAAGGTAACGTCGCTTTGCCGTCTTCACAGCACCTTTGAATGCTTCACACGCCTTCCAAGTGTGTACGTGTGTGTGTGTGTGTGAGGGTGTATGAGTGGGCGTGTTTCTGTTGGTGTGTATTGCTCAGTGTGTGTCTGTGTGTGCACTATTTGCACTAATTTAGTTGAAAACAAACAAAGTCCTTTGTTCAATTTTCGCCTTTAGATTGAAGTACACACGAAGAGTGATAGAAAGATAGACAGAGAAAGAGAGAGAAAGACTTGTAGAGAGAAAGAGACAAAATAGAGAAATTAAGCTGGCGGCTACGCAGCTGCTACTTGGCGAAATAGCAGCAAACAACAAGAACAGCTAACGGCAGCCGTTGGCAAGTGTTAACCCATTTTTAGCCTACTCACTCTAAGTAATTAGCCAAGAACATTTGCAGCTTATATATTTTGCATAAGCTGCAATTAGAAGAAATTTCTTGCACTTTCTTTCGCTTATAGTTCCTGCTGTTGTTGTTGTTTTTGTAACTGTTACTGCTTAGTGAAATGCTTCTTGTTGTTCGTCTATTTGTTTCACTCTGTTGTTGTTATCTCACGTGCCCCCAATTAAAGCCAAAATGTCCATAGTTATAAGTAGTTCTAGGTAGCCTTGTCGTCTGCCAACAAAAAGCCAACAAAGAGAAAGAAAAATCAACAACATTCAAATTCAATTGCGGCATAATAAATAATATGCCAGTTCAAGACAACTGTCGACTGTCATGCCAACTAAGTAAGCAAGTAAGTAAGTAAGTTGATCGGCTGAGCAAGCAGTAAAACTCAAAGTAAACACAATAACAAATACGTCAATAAAATACTCGTACAAATAAAAATAAAACATAAAAATGCAAAAGTAAGAACATTCTTGTTTGGCTTACATTATAATCGACCTTCAAATGGTCGTTCCTTACGAGGTCGATTCAGTGGGTAAAAGTTATTCAGATATTGATTTGTCTCACTGGCAAAACCAATCGATTTCGATGTTATTTCTTAAACGTCTCACATTGATGCCTTAAAGCCAACTTGTTTATTGTTAGCACTTAAATAACGACCGCAGCCAGCCACAAAGAAAAAAACATTGTGCATTGAGCTCCATGAATATAGCATCTCAAATGACACTGGGCCTTGATCCGGTCAGATTCAGATATGTGAGCTGCAACTTGTGACTTTTGTTCAAAGCTCAAACGTTGCAAACAATGGAAAAGGCCGAAGGGTTTCCAATTTTTCTCTTTTCTTCGCAGTGTGTGTGTAGTTTGATGCCTGTCTTGCACTTTTGCACAGAAATTACATCAATTACAGCGACTTGTCTTCAACTAAGCTAACCGAAAAAGTAAGAATAACGATCCAGGGCAACGAGACCTTGCGGCTGTCCAACAATACCTTTTCACACACGTTTTTGAGTTAGAACATGTGGAGTGTGTACGGTGTGTTTGTGTGGTGTGTGAGGTGTCAGCGACCAGACCAGGTGGGTGGAACCATGCACATTTGAGAACATTTGACCTGAAGTGCATTGGTCATCACGTGTGGCCATGAGTCTGCATTTGAGTGCACTTTGGTCAGCAATTATTTTACGTTGAGGTCACATTAGAGCGCATGGCTCCAGTGTGGCCAACTCTGTTACCAAAGCCAAGCCAAGACCGAGGGTTGCTCAAAATGTACTCCAAATTGTAAGTGCTGCAAGTTTTGCTTGTTAATTGCGAAACTAGATTTCTTTTCGAGTAGATTTCAAGCAAAGATAACAATAAAAGAGATCGTTACTTGGTTTTGTTTGTGTTCAGAAAAGTAAACTTATGTTAACCAAAAAAAAATCCTCTAATATTGATGTCATAAACTTCATTTTCCTAATAAACCAGCCACATTACCTAATTGCTTTAATTAAATGCCACAAATGTTTTTTTACTGAAATCAATCAAAGTAAACTGTTTTGTACGCAAATAAAAAAAAAAGTTGTTAAGAAACTAAATTTTAAAATGTTTTTCTTCACAGGTTATGGTTAAATTGAATTAATTATGGAATTCTGTTTACATTTAAAATTGAATTTTTTGTGGTTTAGTATTTTTCAAGTAAGCCTCGCAACACACGCCATACCCGTACTACTGAAGGCATAAAGTGTGAGAGCTCATCCTGAACTGCCATACTACCTAATGGTAGTTTTGTACACATGGGATTGAAGAGCAAGGAGTTAGGACTCGTAGTCGCATCCAGAATCGGAGTTAGGAGTTAGGAGTCAGAGTTAGACACTGAGGACGTTAGTCTACAGTTCGCAGTTTTGCTGCTTTGCAGTTCGCAGTTGCCAGACCGTCGCCTTTGGCATATTGAAGTGCAGTTCGACGCAAGCATTTTGCAGCCGCATTGTCATGTCAACCGATAAATTCACACATATGTGTGTGTCAGAGTGTGTGTATGTATTGCGCGCACACCAACAAACAATTGACACCTACGGCAGTCTTTTCTTCCTCTTTTTTCGGTCACGTCCAAATTGCAAGCCAAAGTTCGTAATGCTGCTGCTGCCTTTTGCAGCTGTTGGAAAAGCACAAGAGAAAGAGACTCCAGTGTGCACTGAACCGTTAGTTATGGTCGCTGGCAGCGACTGCATAGTATAGCATACGTTACGTTTCCGCTTTGTACAATTGACGACCTGATAGGTTCAACAATTCGACAGTGTCCAAACGGGCAAACAAACATATTCCAGTCCACCTGTATGTGTGTGTGTATTTTTCACTGAACCCCTGTCGCGAACGAATGCCACGCCCCGTTGCAACGATAATGCGAATTAACAGCTTAACGGCAAATAGTTAGCAGCATTAATTTTTTGATTACATGTATAAATTCTGGAATTTGCATCAGCTTTTACTTGGCCAATTAAAAGTGTGTTGTTTTAATTATTGTATTTTTATTCGTCCTTCGTGCAGCGGAAAAAAACTGAACGCTCAGCATGATTCCGTGTTCATTAAATAAATGCATCGACAGTTGTAATGGGCCGTAGAATGAGAATGTGGGCGTGGCATGGACTGGAGGGGGACTGCTATGAGCGCAACACGCACATATGACCGCATACATTGTGGGCATGTAAAAACTATTGCATACTTTTGTGCGCTTTGAAGTTTTGACTGCAAAAATGTCTATGGGCAAACATTTTGGCAAAGATTTTCGCAAAGCTCTGCGATTTGCAGACAGTTAGACAAGTCGAAAGTTTTAAACCAGTTGGTGCTTGTATAAAATGTGTGTGTGTTTGTGTGTGTGTGTGAACTGGTGGTTGCACTGGAATTTGCAATTATTGCCGCTTAGCAGAAAATTCTTTGCATGTTTGCGCGCCCGCCATGAAAGTAGCAACTTGGCAAAACTATTGTCAAGAGTTTTTAGATCAACACATACACACACTCACACAACCACACATACCACCACCAGCACCACACACACACATTGGCGCATACATTCGTTTGCCTGGCAATGAATGACAAAAATGAATTTTAATAAAGTTGCGCAAATATTTGCATATTGCATGGGCGCTAAAAACTTTCATTGACAAACTTTTGGCCAGGCAGACAATAAACCAATTCATGCAATGCGATGTGCTGGAATTTCGATTTCAATATGGGCAACTTTTGATGCGGGTCACACGCAAATTAGCTTTGACTTTTTGCTAAAGTTAGAAGCTAATATTATGTATATACGCCACGTTTGGCAAACATTGGCTGTTTGTCTTTGGCCCCTCTCCCTTTTCCGCTGTGTCCCGCATAACGCTTTAAACTTTCTTAGCCAAATCAATTTGCCAGCCCACGTAGCCGTCTGTTGTAATAACTTTAAACTGTTTTAAAACACAGCGCGAAAAATTTCATTACCACCTTTTGCTTTTTAAGGGGCCGATGGATGGCAACCTTTTTGATTATTTTACGCCGCTTTCAAAGTAAATATTTGACAAGAACCAACAGCAGCAGGACAACACAGTTCAGAAAAAAAATATAAAAAACAACAAAAACAAGAGCAGCCGCAACAACAATAAACAACTTCGTCGTCTTAGACTTTGCCATTGCGCTGAAGCACTTAAAACCTAATTAAATTTGCATTACAATTTTTTGTATTATCTGTTGTTGCTGCTTTTGTTGCTTTTTCCTCTAATTTTGTTTTGAGAAACAGCCAAGAGCGTGCTCTAAAGGCATTACGTTTGAAGAGTACAGACCCAACTCTCAGCCAAACTGAACTGAAGTGAACTGGTTGACAATCAGGCTGCCTGGTCAGCTTCTAAGGGGTGAGCGGGCGGGTTGGAAAAAAGCGAATGAAACTAAAGCTGCTGATACTGTGGGTGCTTTTCTGAACATGAACTCTGCATATAATAAATTACAATATTATTGCTAAGCAAATTGTTGCTTTGATGTTCTTGCTATCGGGAAAGAGGCTGCGAATTGCTTTAGATTTTGAAATCGCAGCAACTTGTAGCCAGTGGATACTGATTTAAGATTATAAAATGCTGTCTCTCTTTTTGTTCAGTCCCGTGTTTTCAAGCGTTCTTGGGTTCAGGTAATAATCATAGCGAAATTAAAGATAATTATGGCGAGCAAGTTTTTTACATTAATCTCGTCGTTTAATATAGGATACTGTCCAATTAAATGGATGAGCAATCCTCCAGCTCGGTATATATTGAGAAACCTTAGCTTCTAGTTGCTTAAAGCAACGACGGTATACTGGAATATCGATTAAGACTTGACCACGATACGATTGAAATCATTTAAAGACATTCAAATTTGAGTGCTCGTTAAAACTGTTCGCCCCGTTCAAACAATAACCAATAAAATAATAAAAAGTGCGTGCGTCATAACTTTTGTAGGCATTGTTTATTATGTGAATGTTTAACAAAACACGTGTAACGGCATATAAATAAAAATCTTAAAGGCATACCAGTAACACGAACCAACATCGCGTATACGCAATAAGTTGTACTATAGTTGCGGGGAGAGAAATCGGTCAACTGCATGCAGCAATAAAGAAAAAAGTCCAAGATTTATTTCTTGAGCAAGTTGGCCAAGTTGCTGCACAGACACAGCTAAAGCCGTAGCGATGGCAACTCCCCAGCCAACAGTGTCTTACATTTCACGCCAAGAATTTTACACAGTTTCACATGCTGACTCAACTCTTGGGAGGAGTCGAGTCTGGCCAGAAGTGTAGTCCATATGTTGCGTGCAAATCACGGTGCAGACTGCTCTCCTTCTATAGCCTGGTCTGGCTGGCTATCAACAAAAGAACGTTGTCTTGGCCAAGATTCTGATGTTGGTCGTTGCCAACAGGAAGTTTGCAAACCAAAAACGGAAGCGGTAAGATTTATTATAAAAATGCTCATAGCTCAGGCAGGCAAACGGCATATTACGTTAAAAGTGCACAACACATCACACACACAGACTTAGAAATACACCCACATAGCAGCATATATGTAATGCTTATTCGTTCGCAGCTTATAGCAAAAGTTGGCAGCAAATTGTGCGGTCCAACGGTAAAGTGAGCAGCTCTTAATTGCACATTTATTTAGGTTCGCCACTCGGGTAAGGCTCATAGTCTGCTGCTTAGTAGTTTATCATTTGCTCTGGTTAAATTACCCACACAGGCATAAGATACGAGACTCTAGACAGGCTACCACTTCATATGGCCACCAATCTCCCAGTCTTTCCCATGTCGACGTACAAAACTTTCTTCTGTATTTTTATCTACTTGTTTTTTTTTTTGCCTTGGGGCCTTGCAAAAGTTTTCGCCCCTTGACGCAAAACGGAAATCTGTATATTAAATGACTAATTATAGACATTTTATTACCTTGAGCAAGATAAATGGCCACAATGTGAGCCATACAGCGTATGTGTGTATGTGGTTGGTTGAAGTAGTTGTAGTTGGTTACTGGATCTCTTTGGCACAAAGGCTTAGTTCATAGTTCTTACATAGTTGGTGGAATTCTTGCAGTCTCAGCTCAGTTACTTAAGTGCCACGCCCACAAATAAGCGTAGCAACTGAGTAGAACATTTTCAATTAAAAAACATTTCTAGTTTGCCTAACCTTGGTCGCTTGTGGCATGTTGGCATGTTGAAATTAAAACACAAAATCCACAAAATTAAAATGACAAAAGCGCGGCGTTTTCTTTAAAATGCATTTCCATAGAGGCCAGCATCAGCAACAACAAGAACAAGAACAACAACAAGAACAGAAACGGCGTCGTCGCCGGCGCCTGCAATTTCCACGTTACGTTTCGTTTCATTTCAGTTAGTGCCAGCTGCTCCCGTCGCCATTCCTTTTGTGTAATATACAGGCTGAAGCCCTGCCGACGCCACTCACTCTACCCTCTGCCAAGCGCCCCTCCTCACCTCACATGTGTGCTCTTTCAAATGGCGAAACCGCTGCACCTTCCCCTGTTTTCGTTGACAGCATGAAAATTTTTGCAAATGCAGCAAATGAATTTTTTTGCACCCGCTTCGTTTTTCAATCTTGCCTACAGTTTTGTTGTTGTTTTTGCTGTTGTTGTTGGCGCCCTTTCTGTGCATTTAGTGGCATCATGAGATGCTATTGCAATTTCCTTGCTTGTCGCACATACTAATTCGCAGAGAGGCAACCAACCGCATTCCACAGCTGCCTTTTCCTACTCCAATTTCATATATGTATGTGTGTTTGTCTATGTGTGAGTCTGCTGGTATAGCTGTGACAACAAAACATGGCAGAATCCAACGTTAAAGCAAAGTGGGCGAATTCAAAATGCTTTGCATAAACGGAAAGTAATAATTTAACGCAAAATTTCCTTTTGCTGTTTCGCTGTCGCTAAAGTTGTTGTTGTTTTGTTGCTGGTGTTTTTGTTGCTGCTGTTGCGACTGAGTCCTGCTGCTGTTTCTTACGCTTCAATTGGCCCTGCTACGTATGTGTGTATCTGTGTTGCTGAGCTTGTAACTGCCGCAGTTGCCATTCCGCAAATTGAACTTTTAACTGTAGCATGAGCTTCCCGAAGCATCCGGTGGCATTTGGGTGCTGCTGGCAACGGCTTGACTCTGTGTATGTGTGTGCGACACTGTGTTGCTTAAGGAAAGGAAATGACAACATGACCTTCGGGCGTCGAATGCTTTAAATTTGTTTAGCATCTTCCGCTTATGACTTGGCAATAGCCTCCAGATGAATATCCAGAAATAGTCATAGTCCAACTTTTCCACTTATTACTCTTGACTGCTCACAATCGATAATGCCACAAGGGCTAAAACACTGGTTCTGTTTCTGGTTCTTGCTGCTTTTTGTGTGCTCGTGTTCATCTTCGTGTTGTTGTGAGAATTGGGAAGATGTACATACATATGTAAATCGCTTCAAAATGCAATAACACGTGCTCACATTCTTCTATGTCTCCTCTGTCCTGCGTTCTTCTTTGGTTTTTCTTGTTTCCTACATATCTCTTTTTGTTGATGGTCACCTCGTCAATTTCCCTTCAGCCAAACACACTGTTTTGTGCTTATTTACATGCATGTTTACACTTGTGTCAAATGTGATGGTTTGTAGCGAAGCTTGTATGGGAAATGAATTATTTTCTCACTTTTAAGTTATTAAAAATACAGCAGGTAAACACTATATTTTCCTGACTTTGCCCAGATTGTGTAAATTTTAATACATATAAATAAAGAGCTTTTTGCTTGGTTGGGAAAACAACATCAAGACGATATTCCCTTGTTACGGGAAGAATTCTACGTCACTGTCAGATGCAAATTTCATTTTCATGCCGGAGTGCAAATAACAAGGAAAAAAAAATGAAAACTTGGTAACACGAAGAACTCCCAAGAAGATTTCAACATGTCCAAACATTCTAAACATGCAAATTTTCCAGTCTGTCGCTGCTTTCTCTCTTCACATTTTTCTGCTGTTGCTCGTTTTCGTTTTCCGTATTTTTCGAGTAGGAACACAAACTAAGTAGGAGCAAGTGGACAAAAGAGGAAGCTGGAAAAAAATAGCAAACCCGGCAACCGGAAAAACGGAAGCAACGTGCGTGCATGCGTGACACAATTGAAGAGAAGTGAGGAGCTGGCGCCGATGTGGAGGAAGTGGAATGGAGGATGAAGTGAACCGGCGTTTATCTCTCCCGCTCACACTCTTGCCCTTAAAATCGGGCCCAAAGGAATCGTTAGCCTGCCATTTTAGGTACAGTGGGTACAGTTCGGTGGGCAAACAATGCAAAATAACCGCGGCAGTAGAAGCAGCTGAGAAGGCAAACAATGAACTAGAGACAAAAACAAAACAACCAAATGTTACTGAAAGAAGAGACAAAAAAGACGACAAAAAAAAAAAACAAACCAAATATTCATCTAAACGCCGGCGACGACGATGGAACGACGCACTGAAGTGATTTGGCGATTGATTTTGCTCTCTGTCTGATGATTTGCCTTCTCTACCATGATAGAGTCGCCAGGGAAGAGGGAAGGGGTAGGGGCAAAGCAAAACGAACGTGGAGAAGCAGACATAGAGTGAGTGAGAGACAGAGAAACAACAGACGAAAAAAGAGCATTGCCCGCAGCCGGCGACAAGTGCATAAAAACCCATAGCAAAATGCCAGCTGAGGGACATGGACATGATGTAAAGGGGGTCGGGGTAGGCGACAGGGGCGTGGATAGGGCCAGGCGTCGGGGGTCACAGTAAAATTGTTTGGAAAATTGATTTTTCTTACATTTAACTGAGCATTCGATTGCTTATTTTGCTTGCGTCGCTGAGAGCTAAAAGAAGTGCAAAAAAAAAAGGGACAACAGAAGAAAAGAGCAGAAAGCAGCGCAGCTAGTGAAGTGGAAATATTAAATTATTTATGTAGTTGCATTGCGTTATGTTCTTCCGCTTTTCTGTTCTTTTATTGCTTGCTGTTCTCGCTGTTTGCTAATTTCTTTGATTGTTTTTCCAGTTTGGGACCCTTAGCCGTTTTGCCGCTTCTCTGCTTTCGCATACCCTCTAAGAGTAAAATTGCCAATGGGGTATAACCCACTTTCGCAAAGAGAACAGAGTTGAATACAAATTCGTATTTGAATAGTAGTTTACTTAATTGGTTAAGTTTACTTTCAGTTGAATTTCTCTATGCAACAGGGCATCTTTTAGTCGAGTTCATTCAATTAGAGCATTGCCACTTGTTTTTAGACCCCGTACTCTTTAAAAAAGAGTAAAGGGGGTCTATTAAGTTTGTCAGAAGCGAGATGTGCGTAACAGGCAGAAGGAGGCGTGGCCGACCCCATAAAGTATATATATTCTTGATCAGCATCAACAGCCGAGTCGATATAGCCATGTCCGTCTGTCCGTCTGTCCGTCTGTCCGTCTGTCCGTCCGTATGAACACCTGGATCTTTTAAACTACAAGAGCTAGAAACACCAAATTTGGAATGTAAGTCCGTTATTTTGTAGAGCAGATCAAGTTTATTTCAAATTGTTGCCACGCCCCTTACCGCCCCCGCAATGAGCAAATAACCAGACACACCTCGAAAAAATTTGTGTTTTAGGTGAATATCTCAGTAACTATAGCACTTAGGAGCACAAATTTTGGTATACAGGTTCTTAGAGACAGCCTTAGTATAATGTCATTAAAAATTTTGAGCTGCCACGCCCCCTTTGCTCATCAGAAATAAAAGACTCTCCAGCTTCAATGCCTTGTTTCAGGCATTAAATCAAATAGTACAGTGTTGTAATTTAACATACGCTTAGAGAATTACTATTTCTAACTTTCCTGAAAGTGGCATCAAAATCCTATGTCAAACAACAGAGAAATTACGGTTCAAAGTCGAAGTTATTTTAAAGCAAAATCACTGCATGCGCGCAGCACATACAAACAAACACAGAAACATACAAACATATGTTCGAACGTTTTCTCTACCTGCTGGCGGCAGCGCTGCCCGGAGCCGCTGGCCGCGCCGACCAATGCTATACATACACACATATGTATGTGTGCACATACTTATATGGAAATAATCGGAAGAATGATAGAAGAGGGGTGTGGTGCAACTGATAGAGTTGCGGCGCAATGTGGAACCTTCGCATGGATCGCGGGTTCGAGTGCTGACGATGACAGTTGTTAATTTATTTATTTTTTAATTTTAATTCAAAATGTAAATATTTAATTTTAATTTTTTAAATTTCATTTGAAAATTTTAATTTAAATAAAATGCAATACTATGGGAGTACGGGGTCTTTTACAGTCGGCTCGATCGACTGTAGCCTTTCTTACTTGTTTCCATTGTTTTTTCCATTGTTTTTTTTTTTTTGTTATTTTGCTTGTTTGCTTCTTTTGTTTACCGAGGCGCTATTTACACACCGCTCGCAAAGACAAAGGCCAAGTCTCGAGGCACTTGAAAATTGACTCAAATATTTGGGCGTAGTTAAATTAAAGCGTGTACTCGCAACACATACCTACATACTTACATAGCTTTCCACTTATTATTAGTATGTGTGTATAAAGAAGCATGTTTGTGTAAAGAGGGAAGTTTATTCTTCACGTTACCTGCGGTTGTTTGACCAACATGATATCTGTCTTACTTTATGAACAATTCATAACGAGCAACTCAATTAATTAACTAAAAGTATGTTCACAGTTCTCAACCTATTCTTACATTACAGAGATATAAATACAACAACATAATGCTAATTATTTTACTTTTGCTATTCGTTTGTGGTAGTCCACGAGTCCTTCATTTAGTCAATCAGTCAGTGTGTCAATGATATGCACGTGGCAATTTGGCTCTGAAACTTTCAATTATGGCCACACTTGAATGGCTTTTGAAACCGTTTTACAATCATCCGCTTAAAATATTTTAATTGAATTTTATATAAATTACAAAATTAAAGTTCTCGTGGCTTAATATCTAATTTGCCACTATTGAGATTCTAGTAATTTACCTTTTCCCTTGGTTTAGCTTCTGGCGTTGGCATAGACACCTTTGACCGTTTGCTTTTGAACATTTATTGACGTTGTTCTTGATAAATTTGAACGTTCTACAAAGCAAATCACGCAACTTATTATACTCTCAAGTCAAGCTCATGCTGTGCGACAATTTTTTAATTTTTTATCAAGCTTGTTGTTGGTGTAATTGCTGTTACTGTTGCTGTTGCTTTGTTTTTAGCAACATTATTAATTTTAATAGAAAACTTTGCCGCTCCCTTCTTTTTGCTCTGTTTAAGGTCGAAAATTAATGAGGGTTGTCCACTTGGCGCTTGTTGAATTTGTAATTTGTCGTTGCCCGTTCTCGTTTCCGTTGTCGTTGCCGTTCCCATAGGAATAAGCGAGCTTGCCACAGTTTGTAGCTGTTGCAAATGTTGCCACGAGAGATAAGCGTCAACCCAGTGCAGCAACAAAGTGTAAGCGTCGCAATTATTTAGTGATTTCTCAACATTTCGTCCCCAAATCCGCCACCGTCCCCACTCCCCCGCTGTGCAAACCACTGGGCCATGCTGGTAAGACAAAAGGCTTGGCCATATCGCAGCACTAAACTTAATTTAATAGGCACTTGGCAGCAGTCGCTGGCTCATTTTTAAAGCGTCAAGCACTCTAGTCAAGTGGTTGCCAGTGGCATTCAGAGGGATGCCGTTGGATCCCATAAATAAGCCTGATAACTAATGTAAACAGCGACCGTCGCGTAGAAAGAGAGGAAGAGAGACACAGAGAGACAGAGTGGAAGTAAGTCTGCATTTGCATTTTGGGCGCGAGAAATTGCCGCAATAAATTGCGCCGTAAAAATATATCGACATGTGCTTTGCAAATGCCAATGTACGAGGCAAGCAAAGGTTTTTCTTTTATACCATTCTATTGGTTTTGGTAATGGCACTGTGGACAGGTCGAGGTAGATGTGGGTGCGATGTTAAAGTGACACGAAAGCGCATTAAAACGAAGTGCATACAATTACAAAGATTGGAGAAAATCTGCCATTGCCAGCCAAGTGAAATAAATGTGAAAACTTCAAAAAGCGCTCAAGGTAATGCCCGAGCCAAAAGCTACAAATGCGGCCAATATAAATTTTCAATAGCTCGTGAACCCCCCGTTGTCCCCTTTACCAACTGTTTTACCTGCTTGGTGTTAAAGCTAGCGAACTGTACGGTTTTTGAGGTTTTCAGAGCGCTGTGTTTGATTTTATTACACTGACAAATGGCGTGGCGCATTTAAGCCAACCCCTTTGGGTGTGGGCTATCTGCTTCAAAAGCTGTAGCTTTGGGCGGAGTAGGAGCCGGAGGAGGTGCCACAGCCGAAGGGAATAACAGAGCCAATGCCAATGGCAATGGCAATGGCAATGGAAATGGTTGAGTAAAAATTTGAATTTCAGCTTACCAAAGAGCCAAACATATGCGGCATTGCTGCCTGCAGCTTATGTAGCATACTTTTTGGCTTAACGTGTAAGGCGCATAAATCGTGGAGTGTCGTCTACTTTACCAGCACCCAACATCCAACATCCGACATCCAACACCCAGCTTCTCAGCCTGTTATCCGAAAAAACAACACGCATACGCCATGCTGTACATCCATTTATTAGCTTTGTTAAAATTGAATAAAGCGCAACTCTCGCGTACCTAGACACAATTGATTTTTCCCTTAACTTCAAGGCCTCCAAGGTTGCCTTTTTAGGTTTAAAGCCCGCTGAAAGCCCAAGGGCGAGGGGGGTGCCAAGAGGAAGGCCACCCAATTGACTTTTTGGGTGGAGCTGTTTAATTCGGGCAAAAGGCAAAGACAAAGTAGGAAATGGCACTGAGTCCTTGTTGCCACCATCGTGTTGGCATGCATCAAATTTTAAACAGCAATCTACTTGGCTGTGTACTTAAATACAAACCACGCGCTTGAGATTACGCTTTATGTTACGTGATAACGCATAACGCGTAACCTTTTCACAGATAATCTCCTTAAGCAACGCCAGGCAATGTCAAAAATTGCCTACAACATTTGCCTATTAGCAGCGAAAGCAAAAGGGTATATAGCCTCCTAGAAGGGGTCGGATTTGCATTTGTTATATTTTGCATACTTAAAACGATTAACTTCTGATGGAAATTTATGAAAATTTTTCCCAATAATTTAAGGTTACATTACATTTTGTTGCTAGAATTTCGATACACATTTTGTTTTTGTGTGAATTTTCAAGGGTATGCAAGGACTCGACGGCGCAGGCAAAAGATTTTCCAACTGCTGACATCTAAACACTTGGCGCTTAAGTATGCCACACAACATTTGGCCATGGTGACAGGTGCCTTTAGCCGGGTGCGCCGAGCACACGGCACAAAGCTCGGGTGTCATCAAAAATGTCACTCAAAAATTTATGAAAAGAAAAACGCATAGTTGAGACAGGGTAGAAGGGGCTGCTGGCAATATAAACTCGAATGCTCGTTTCTTAGTGTGTCTTCAACAAGCAGAAACCAGACGCCATTTTCATAGTACTTCATGATGCCACTTAGGGCATATTCATATCGATAAGAGACAAGGAAGCGGAGGGATTTCCATTGGGGCAAACTGCTATCAGTTACAGCTGCAGGAAGTTCGCTTAAATGTGTCGTGTTAAGCCTTTTTGCTGGGACACGCATTATTATTATGAATTATTATTGTTTGGCACCAAAATGCAAGTGCTGAGGCCAACAATCACGTACGCAGCTTGTATCGATTGCGGAGACATGGTGCGAATGGGAGGGCGGAGGAAAGGAGAATAAAGGGAAAGGGAGGACAGGAGAGAAAAGGTACGAGGCTGGAGCCACGCACAAATCAATTTTTGATGTGCGCTCAATAAGCCGCCACTTCCTGATTATCTGGGCCACCGCCTCCATTGTTAACCACCTTACTGTTTGTTACGTAACATGTTAAATAAATTTGCTGAGCAACAAAAAAAAATATAAAAGTCAACTTTTTCACATTTTAAGCACGTGCTGAACACGAAGAGTACGTGAATTTATCTTGTTGGAAGCAGCAGGTGAATGAATTTTTATGCCATGCAAATTTATTGCTTAAACACTTTTGCTTCACTTTTGTCGTTATCAAATTATAGCCCAGCACAGTGGCCAGATATTAAAAAGTTTGCTGCCTAATTGCCAAGTGTGATCCCTTTCTTTCACTCTTGCTTTCTCTGTCTCACTCTTTACAGACACATGTTTAGTATAATTGCCACACATATGCTAAAATTTTAAATGCCTTTTCATTTCTTGTTTGTCCGCTGATAACAAACTTTGCAAGTACGTTGAAATGTCTTGTTGGTCGGTGAGTTGTTTTGCAGGGGTAAGAACAGGCTTAAGGCGGTGAGACCGGCGAGGGATGCCTATCAGTAGCTGAGCTTGTAACTTATACTTGGGATTATCGCATATTTTTCATAACTGCGACGTGACTCCATTATATTGGGCTGCGCTTATCTTTTTCTCTCTCTTTCCCTCTCAATTTTTTTTTCTTTCTTGTCTCTATCTAGGAAACTTGTGAAACCTCATTTTGTGTCGCCACTTTTACAACGTGAATGGACGAACCCAAAGGCCACATATTTGCATCTGGAGTTACGGACAAATGCTCTCACTTCTGTGTGTGCATGTGTGTCGTGTGCACATGTGTAGGAACTTTGAGCCTATCTTTGCCATGGCTTGCACTAAGCGCTTTATGTGTAAGTATAAAGTAATGTTTGAAAATTTGAAGCAAAACTTATAAGCCTTATATTTTAGTTAAAGCTCTGAACTGAAATCTGCTTTTATTTTTGTGAGACTTGGATAATTTTAGAGAGTTACAATGAATTCTCCGATGAAGTTGTACTTAAAATTGATTTATAGAGCAAATATTAATTTGTTAATAATTTGAATTGACATTTATCATGCACATAAAAATTACTAAATAAATAATACCATAGAAATTGTAATTGTAATTGTAATTGCAATGCAACTGTCAAATTGGCATTGCAAACACAGCAAAAAAAACAACAACTACAGAAGCTACGGGAATATCCAGCGCAATAATAATGCAAACAGTTTAAGGGCAGAAGCAGAGGTGTGCGTGTCTACGTGTATATGAGTGTGTATGATTGTGTCTACGGAAGCTGAAATTATATGCCTCTGTGTTGCACACACATACACAAACACATTGCCCTATTGAATAGCCTGAGTGTCCATGTGCGTGTTGACATATTGTCCTCGCTGGCAAGTTAAACTCGTGCTTGGACCCTTCTCGGCTTTCATGTTTATATGTTTGCCAAGTTAGTGTTAACTTTAGTTATTCAACCAGATATCCGTCGCCGGCACTTCAGACGGGTCACCCATTAGGGACGCGCTATTGACGCTGCACGTTCTCATTACTACAATGTGCATGCTACACTTATAAAAATTACTAGCTACAGTAGTTAAGCAAATGTGTCTAAATTGTATAATTGAATAATATAAAATTAAATCCATCTTGTCATATGAATTTTGAAAAATTCAGTGGCCTTCAAGCAAAAATGTTCCATAGTAGTTTAAAGAGTTGCTGTTTATTTTTAAAGTAAGTTCTCAACACATTTGATTAAATATTACTTTTTTTTAGCAGTGTAGTAAATGACAACTGTACCTCAGTAGTTATAGTAACAATACTTAGTACAGAAATGAAGCAGGGCTATGAGCACATCACATCACAATAGTATAGAACATAACACACAGAAATGAATGGCAGACACTTGGCCCCGCAGCCACCAATGGCTCTTACACATGACCTCATTAGCCATTGAAACGTGACTTGCCATTTGACTTGTTTCGCGACTTGTCTCTCAGTTTGCCTCTCTCGTATTCCAATATGCATGTGCAAGTCTGACTGTGTGTTTGTATCCTTGTGTACGTGTCTCTGTGTGTATTTTGTGTATTCTGGCTTAAACTATAATTAAATTTTCTGTACTGCAATTGGCAAACAGGCACAACCGCAGTTCCGCGCATATATTTTAGTAAAAGCGTCATGTTGGAGGCTAAACAATTTTCGAAAATTTCCGTTGGGTTTTCCTCACCGCTTTTGGTTTTTGTTGCCACTGGGATTAGTCCCCAATGCCGCACAGCTAGCACAGCACGCGGCAGAGCAATTTGCATTGCAAACAAAGTGAAAACAATCAATTTTATTGCTGTTGCATTTAGTTAATTAACACCAATGCGCCAATGTTCGGGTTTGGAATTTGGTTTTTTTTTTTCTCCTTTTTTGCCTGATGGGCATGGCTTCTTAAATTTGTTGTGGATTAAAGCACTCGTATAGCCGGAACTCTGAAGTTTGTTACGGCAAATGCTTCCTAAATTAGCTTGAATTAATTAAGCCGCATTAATCAAGCGTTGCGAATGGAAAAGGAAATTTACACTGAATGCCAGCGATGGCAGCAAAAAACAGAAAAAAGAACAAAATAATCGAAAGAGCAGTGTGTCCATTGGAATTGCACAGTCTTTTGCTGCCGGTCAAAGCCATGATGGCCATTCAGCTCAGATTGTAGTTCATACAGTTCATTCACAAACTGCTGGAAGCTGCCAAAAAATCTGAACTTCAATGCTTGCCACAACTAATTATGCCACTAATTGAATTTTCGCATTAACCGCTCACCAAAGGGGCTTGGAAATGGAACGATTGGTCGATGGGGCGATAGGACGATGGAACATTGTAACCTTCCCTTTAATATAATTTTTTTTGGGCTGGCTTTCTGCATGATTTTCTGCCTGGTCGCCATGCGTGCGGAATGGATTTAATTCTGTTGCCACATTTGCGCTTGGCTTATTGATTTTTTGTACCCTTCACAAATAAAAATAGCGTAAAAAGGGTATAAGCCCAGGGGCAACTCTCAAAGGCTTAATAAGGCATCTGGTTAGCTCATGAAATTTATGCTTTAACTAATTTATAATAATGTGTTTTTAATTAACTAATACCTTTGTTTTTTAATGTAGTTTACGGGATATGTAAATTAGCCAAACAAGACACAAATTAAGTTAAACTTTGCCAACAAATTCTATTGTATGTATGTATGTACGCATGTTATTCAGTTAGGAAGGTATTTAGAAATCCAGTCTCTAAACAGTAATCAGGCAAGAATAAATAAAGAGATACATGAATGATACAAATACAATGCCTGTACATACTTGTCTATACATATGTATAAATCACAATTGCATTTTCTAAGTATTATTTACACTTGTCTCTGTGCTCGACCATATTGCAAATGTTAAAATTTATGTAGTGGTTTTAAATATTTAATTAAATATTATTGAACCGGTCATAAAGCAGACCGCCTATAGTGTACAGGTTGTTATTATTGCTATGTGCGTTGTTGTATATATATGTGGCTAAAATTGTGGTCATATCTGTACATATATTCCCATAAGTGTGTGTGTGTGAGGTTGTTGCAGAAACTTTATATTATATGTTTGTTTTGCTTGAGTCAGGTTCCATTTCCGTTTCCGCTTCAAATACTTAATTGCCAATAGGAAAACTGTCTCAGTATTAGACCATTTTTAATTTAAGCAGTCTAGAGCAGACACACTCCCTTACTACATTAATACATGTATCATGATTAGGGAAGACAAAGAGAAGTATGCGTTGTTGTAACATTAATTGAAAACTGTGATTGAGATTTAAGCACACAGACACAGATAAACATGCAAATTCAGAGATATATCTAATGTATGTGAGCTTGTGCATGACTGACCCCTAAACCCTAAACCGTAACCCCTAACCCCTAACCCCTGGCTCCTTACCACTTTGTGGTCTTAGTATGTGTGTGTGTGTGTGTGTGTAAGTGCATTGCCAGCTGCTTCCAGTCGACTCAACTCCATTGCGTCGCTTGCTGGCCATTCATTTCCGAATGACTTGAAAATTTTGCGGCTTTTCACTTTGCGGTTATCCTCAGTATAAACCGCAAATGTAAAACTAATGGCACTCTCAAATTTATGAATGCACTGTTAGTCTCTCTATATGTAAGTATGAGTCTGTGTGTGACTATGTGTGTGTTAGTGTCTGTATTAGTTTGAGTGGCACTATGCAGTCTTCTGATAATTATTTTTCCATTAGAATCCGATTAGTTGGAAAATTTTACTGCAACTATGAAATTTCGACAGTGCGTGTGTGTTTGTGGATGTGGGGGTGTGGGGCTATGCGGGTGTGTCTGTGACAACTTTGAGATTCATATTTGTGACCATGCCACAGAACTTGCCCGGCCACACAGTCATTTGATTCATTTCCGCAGCCATGTGCGATGCACCATATGGGGATTCTGGTTACCAGCCTGTCCGCAGCTTGTCCGCAAACTTGTGCAGTTTGTATGTTGCAAGTTGCATGCTTCATGCTATATGCTGCATACCGCACAGCTTAGTTACTGGGCTTTAAAATTTAACGTAGCTGCACACGATAATCACAAGCCTTATGACCTGCTTGATGAAGTACAAACAACTAAATAAATAAATAACTACAGCTCAAAAAGAATTCAGGATTTAAACCAGACAAGCTAACGTTTTGTGTTTGGGCAAAAGGGTTTGCTGCTGGCTTAATACATTTTTAGCATCAATACGCTAGCAATTTTGCCATTCGGCATCAATAAACTATAAAAGCAAAAGTGCTTGCGGCGTTCGCTGTGTGCTGTTTATATAGTACTGCTGCTGCTGTTGCTGCAGGGCTGCTTGTGTGTATTAAAAAATAAGCAACAAAAAATAGAAACAGCAAGTAAACGCCAAGTAAATAGACAGACCAAGTCAATGCAAGTCAATGGCGTGAATTGCCCTGCTCCCGGCTTGCCCACTCCAGACTTTAGGATTCCTGCTCCTGATTGCTACCACGCTCTCTACCTCTCTCTATGCTGCTAGTGTTGTGTAAAATTTATGACTTGAGCGCATTTCACAAAACATTTGCGCCTTGGCATCGGCAACAGCAGCAGAAGCAGCAGCAGTAACAGCAACAGCAACAAAAAACAGACAACCGTGGTAAAGTTTAGTACTTATTTACAGCGACTGCCTTGGCTGCGGTGGATTACTATGGTTTTATGAGAGGGAAAGTAGTGCTAGCAGGGCTACGAATAGGGAACGAGAGGCAGTGTTTTTGCTGCTACTGCAGTCGGCAGTTTATGTGCTGTTAGCAGCATAACTTGAGGCATAAATAATGAGACCAAAACTATAACTATATACTGAGAATGATGTACATACATACTTAAGTAGATGTGTTTATGCAGAGCCCACTAGATTTCGGTTTAAATTTGTTAGAGTTGATTTAAGCACAGCTGCTGGTCCGTTATCTTTTACTCTAATTGCCTGTCTTACTGACCCCTAAATGTTGGGCTGTCTATAATCTTAGCATTGCATATTTGTTTACAGAGCAAAAACTTTGACTTAAATGTCTTGTCTTTAAATGCTAATTATAAGTTGTTTTTGCTGTTTGTTGCTGCTGTTGTTGTGAAGAGAAAACTTTATCTACAGCAGATATGCATATGCCAAATAAACATACCATAAAAAAAGGACACACCAGTATTTAATTTAAAAGCATATGAAAAGTTTATCCTTTTGCACAAAACGGAAGGGAGAATGAGGAACAGAGAAAAAGAGACAGAGAAAAAGAGAGAGTGATGGAGGGGAATAGAAAAAGACAGCAGATGATGTCTCTTAATAACTTTGTGTCAGCTTTTTGTTTGCCAGTGTTGGCTGTTTGTCGTGCTGTTTTTGTGCTGCTTGTTAGCCAGCCCTTGCTATGTCTGTTTGTATATGTATGTGGGCGTGGCAGTGCCTTTGGCAAACTACTTTGACACTGTCGGCTTTGGTCGCAGCACTGTGTCTGCTGGTTGGCCAATATTCAGCGCAAATTAACTTGTTTCAATTAATAATCCCCCAGCAAATATGTCAACCATATGGCCTCCTGCCACATTATGAGTCGACAGCAAAGCTTGCTTTGGTCACTGCCATTTGGCTGGAAGTCAGAAACTATGCAAACTTCTGGCTGACTTTGACATTTATGGTTATTCGGGTCTGGGACCAGACCAAAAGAAAACTTTTTTGTTGCTCTATTTGATTTGGCGATCGGGTCACAAACAGCAACTGGAACAGAAATAGCACAAGAATCCGACATCACATTCTTGCCACAAATTTTTGCTGGTAGCATAAAGTTTTTGGGCAATACTTTTGGTAAACATACGCTTAGTACGTTTAGTTTTCCTTCATTTGTCTAATGAGTTGAACCCAAGGAGAGAAGTTCCGAAGCCACGTGCATTTCACCAATTTCAGTTCGTTTACATTTGTGTGCCTTTTAAAACACACACACACACACACATACAAACGCAAAAAATATATAGAAATAAAAAATAAAAAGCAAAAACATATACTTTGCAGACCTTTCGGGCTGTGCCAAATGGTAAAATGGCCAAATGGGATTGAAAAGCAGCATAAAAACAAACTAAGTTGGCAAGTTGTTGGACATTGTGACGTTGCCTTATGGCCGCGCTGGTGCCATCTTTTTGGTTTAATCCAATTTATTTTGCTCACAAAACTTTTGCGAGCAACTTAAAAGTTTTGCGCTTAAATAGCGTCAACTCGAATCGAATAATACAAAAAACAAAAAACTGAACGAAAGTACAAAAAAATAAGAACTAAAGGAAAATACGCAAACAAATACAAAAACAGAGTATGAAAATGACTTGACTCTGCCTTGAAGCTTCTTAAGTCTATCCTATATCAGAGCGTGTGCTAAAAATTAAATAAATTGCGCATTTTGACACATTTTGCTGCGTTGACTTATTCGCCAAGTCTTGGAGTCGTTGAGTCGTTGAGTCTTTCAGTCGTAGAGTCGAAGAGTCGTAGAGTCATCTCCTTGCCTTTTTGCTAAGCATCCTTGTTACCCATTTCCCCAGTGCATGTTGCCCTGAACCTTGACGACAACACGAAGCAGCTATAAAATAGTTTTTTGTCGCTAACGCACGCCGCATAGCAATTTCTTGACTGCCTGCCCCTTTTGCAACAAGCTTGTCTTATTTATTTGTTTAGAATTTTTCGCACGCCTTTGCCTTTTCCATTGCCTTTGAGTTTGCCATTGACTTTGACTATTGCGTGGGAACATAAGGAGGAAAAACCCTTTTGGGTCTGTGTTTGGGTCACTTTGGCAAAAACACAAAACGAAACCTAATAAAGTTGTCAAAAAATTGTTTAAGCATAATGATATGCTTTTGGCAAAAGTGTTGTAATCCTTTTGCGGCATAACCCGTTTAATATGTATTGAAATTCACAAAAGGGGACCCACATTAAGTGGCCTTGGGTTCCTTGTGAATACCATGCTCTATGATAAGTTTGATAAGTTGCAAGTTTAACAACGGTTGACGGCACAAATTGGCCAAACATAAGGCGTCATCATCAGCCATCAACCGACCATCAGCACCACCAAACCACCAAAACTAACCGCATTTGAAAGAGTCAAATATGCAAAAGTCAAATGCGTCTCTGACCTCACTTCTTTCAGAACTAAAAATGCTTTTGCCTTCACTTTTAACTTCCATGGAAGTGCTGTTGTCTGAATGTCCTGCTGTCTGCTTGTCTCTATGTCTGACTGTCTAACTATCTGAGTGTGGTGGTCAGCAATCATGTTACAAATTCCCAACCATCCAGTTGGCCACCAGAGCAAACAGAGCCAAGTTGTCGATGGGCACATCTGCAACTACAATTTGTATACATGTGTAGGGAAGACCACTCTTTAGTTTGCTTATAGTGCTGCCCTTTGGCTCTACACTGAACAAAGTTTTTATAAGCTTTGTCAAATAATTGCGTTGCAAAAGTTTATTTTCGAATATTTATACTCGTCCCGGATTAAAATAATAAAAATTTCACAATTTTCTTAAAATTAAAAACTTTTATTTCAAATGAAATTGAGTCGATTTTGTTAATCTTCAACATTTCTGAATTGTGCTTTAATTTTGAAGTAAAATTTTAGCTCCTGTTTAAATTTAATACAGAAATTTGTATCTTCTGTTTTTTATCAGTGTGTGGATTTTCTGGTCTTCCTCACATGGATTCTGTTTTTGGTGACTTTCGTTTTTGGTTGTACTTTTTTGAATGTCCATTTTTTGTGTCGCCAGCAATTGGCAAAATGTAGCATGTAGTATGGGACGGAGGTAAAGTCATGGTGGTGCACGGCCCGTGGAGGCGATTAATCAAAAATTGTTTACTTTAAATGATGAATGTGCAACATAGTTTTGACTTTTAACTGCGCGTTGCACGCTACAATAACAACCGAGACAACTAGTCATAGACTAAGCAGTGTTGCATTTTTGGCATTCTCTTGTGACTAGGAAATAGTAGGCTGTCAAATTTACATGTGATATATAGAAAATGTTGCGACAAGCTCTAGTTCTAGCCAACTGCAACTGTCAACTGGCAACTGGCACCGGAGGCGACTGTTCATAGCCAGCTGGCTACTGAATGACTGGCAACTGGAATTGGAAATGGGAATGGCAGTGGGACTAGAGAGGTTTCCTTTTCATTTTTCCATGTCATGTGTCAGCGTCTCGTTGGCCGCTTCCGGCCAGCGGCAATCACAGACAAAGCACGCTGTTCGCTATATGCAAATCCAAGTATAAATGGATAACTCCATCAACGCAGTTCATGCCACTTCCACTGCCATGGCCACTACTATGACTGTGACTGCGACTGCTACTACAACAGTTGCAATCACAATTGTATTCGGCAATTTTGGAAAACATAGCACGAGTACGGGTAAGTAGCAGTCGAGTGTCGACCGCGAAGAGGCTGCCTTAACAACAACAAGAGCAAAAACAGCACTAAGTTCTCTTGGCTGAATTCGCCGCTCTGGCGGCCATATCTGCACTGACATATTCAGGCTTTGTGTGCTCACTGCAATTTGGCCAACAGCAGAAATTATGCAATACGAAAAAAATGCCATGCAAACTTGGCATAAATCAATAGAAAATTTATACGTTACACAAAAATGCACAGTTTCAGTGTGTCTCCCTGTCACGACAATGGCTGTGACTGCAAAAAATTAAAAGGGAACTTAGATAGGAACAGTAACGTAGTAAGCGAAGGTCCTGTGATAATATATAGCCTGACATTCTAAATGGTATTTCTTTCTTTAAAGATAACTATAAAATTAATATTTTGTATCAAAGATTAACAGAATAAATACCTTATGCAGTATTAACTAGTTCTTAAATAGATTTTTAGTGCTTAACTACTGTCTCGCTGTTAATGAAGTGGGATCAAAATTATTTGTTAAAACAATGCCAATACATGTGTAAAAAATTAACGCTAATATCTCACACAGCTTACATAATTATTATGTAACTGCATTAAGTTCTGACAAATGATAAATTGTGTTAGCATATGTGGTCTACTCCCCCTTTGATCCGCCCACCGACCACTTTCTGCCTCTTACCATGTCATTGTCGCTTGGCCATTAATAAACGCATATGAACACTTATATATGTGTATGTGTGTGTGTGTGTGTGTTTGTGTTTATGTGTATGACTATGTCTTGGGAAAATGCCAAGTATTTTTGACACAACATTAGTGTTACGCCCACCTTAGAGAAGGTATGGACAGAGGGGAGGGTAATGAACAAATAAACAGCCCTCAAGTTAAATTTTTGGTGTAAGCTCCGAAAAATTACCAACACTTTGGCATAGGTCATTTATCATTAAAAATAACCACACGGCAACAATGCGTAATTATTGGCTTGGCTTCTGCCTTTTGGGGCCGTCAAAGGCGAATGATTGAATGTGTTTCATCAAATATGTAATATGAATTATAATTTGTACATATGTATTTGAGTCGGGGACTCCCCCAATATCGAAGTAGCGGCAAATATCGCGTGTCTAAAGAAAATCCAACATTTTGTTGCGCCATCGAGCGACAGTGGCAACAATCAGCGACGAACAGGGAACGACAACAAAATGAGCTATAGAACGCGCTCCAGAAGTGCCGATTTGAGGTTTGACTTATAGCGGCAATATATGACTATGCACACACACACACCAAGGCACACACTCCCACTCCTTTACTGACACATACGCAGCTGGGTCACAGCTCACATCTGTAGAGAGGCGAGTATCTAGTTGCGTTATAAAGTGGGTGCACACTCCTCGCACAAGAATTGGGGCATTACGCACTCAACACGGCATAAATTAAAATTTCTGTTATGGAATAACACTCGACTCTGTTGTTTAGTGTTGTGTAATACTTTGTGGTGTTGTGTTTTAAGTAGTTATATAGTTTCACAGGTCGACTTTGCATGGCAAAGTGAAACACGCACAGTGGAGCAACATAGTAAGAACGAGATAGCATATGCCAGCAATATGTGTCTATGTGTGTGTGTGTGTGTGTGTGTGTGTGTGTGTGTGTGTGTGTTATGTGTGTGTGTGTGCTTGTGTAAAAATAGTCAAAATTTTATTGGCCTACTCGAGTCACGTTATATGATTATATAGTGGTAGTTAATTCATCAGCTAAGCAAAAACAATTCAAGTCCATAGCCGAGATCACGCGGCATTATTTTGCTAATCAAAACAAATGAAAACAACATGAATTATGGCTAAGAAGACCAGATCGAAAAGGGGGTAGTATGAGTTAGGGTTACGACCTCATCTACATACGTTTGAAAAGGTCTTTTCCACATTTTCCACATGTGTGGGCCACACTCCGAATGGAAAACGTTCAAATGTGGTTTTGCCTTCCAGAAATTATTCCCTAGCATGTGGTATGCGTAATTCGAATATATGGCGTTGAATAGTGGATCAAAAAGGTCAAAGGGGAAGTGAGGGCCGAGGGAGCAGACTTGGGAACAGGGTAGTCTCTGGTTTGGGTGGGGCATAACTATTTAGGAGCAACGCTCCTTGCCATTTTCAAAGCTGGACTGTTTGATAATTAATGAAGTCATAGTACGAGTACGTCTAAAGTTAAATTTTGTGCTATCACGCAATTGCTTTGTGACACGACTGGTGTCTACGATGATGGTGCTTACTGTTACTGCCACGCCCCCTCAATTTTTGCAACGTTTTTATGTAATCGTAAAAATATTTTTATGATTTCATAATTTTACAATTTTGGTTGTGGGTTGTCAGTTGTTTATAGCTTTGCATACCAAAAAAACTAGCGTAAATTTGTGACTTTTCATACCAGGCAAGCATTAAATATTAAGCACGAGTACGACAAAGTAACTTGTATATGTATAAAGACTTGAACCTTAAAGTCGACTTATCTTTAGGGTATTTCTCAGTCGAGACATTTCTTTAAACTCCTGCTTGTCTGATGGTCATAGGATTAATAATTTTTTCTGTTTTTTATTTTTTAACATTCGGCGTATTCTTGGATCTTCAGAAAGTCGCTTTCAAAGACACTAGAAGGGGCTTATGCCTACGTTTATCTTGGCCTTGACTCAGTCCTAAGAATTTATATCAAAATTTATGCAAAATCATATTTTGTGAAACGAAAAGCGTTACCATGTTGTAAACGGCAAGCGAAAATGGAAAATGGAATCACAGCGGGCTGTCTACATTCTCGTATTTTGCTTCTATTTAAACGATGATTGTGCCACAGCTCACGCTGTGTGCAGTTGTGTCTGTGTGGATGTTTGTATGTACGTGTGCATGTGTTTGTATGTGTGTTCAAGGTTTTGGCTTACCTCTACCTCACGGAAGGACCAACAACAACAAAAAATGACAAGAGAAAAAAACGACAGAGAGGACAACGTGTGCACAGCTTGAAAAATGTTTGTTGTCAACATTTCAGTTTGCATCGTTAGCTTAAAAGCGTGCGTTATATTCCGCACAATGGGCAAAAATCGATAGATGAGACAATGTCCGTGATTTTGGCATACACACAACTTTCAACTTTCACAATAATTAAAAAAAGTATGAAAAAAAAGCATTAAAATAGTAAATTGTGAAAAAAAACCTTGGTAATTGTTTTTTTTTTTTGATACAATATAATCTGACTAATAATCTTTACACACGGATTTTATTTATTAAATACATAATGCTAAACAAACCATTAATTGGTTTTGTAGTAGTTTCGTTGTAATCTTTAGCTATCGATCGAAAATAGACTAAATTAATTATGCTAGCGATATGTCTTGTTTATATTTAAAATCCAATTTCTCTTCGCTTCGTTTATCGAAATGTTGTGCCCTGGAGCACACTAATTGAAATGTAAATAAATAAAAGTATCGTCTATAGAGAACATGGAGCTCTTTTACTCAGCCACTTGAATTTGAAGTGCTACGCGTTTACCCGACTTCCGGCACACCCACCTACAGTAAAAAGTTATGGAAAACTCTTGCAATTAAACTGTCAGACTTATGAATTCATTAAATATTTAAATTGTAGCTTTTGAATAATTAAAATACCATTTATACATCTATATAAATATGTCTGCGATAGCAACAAATACTCATACAACCTCAAGCTATAAATCTGCGATTAATTAAAAGACTCCTGCCAGGGCGTATACGTAATGGCAATATAACTTAATTACAAAAACATAACCAAAATCCAATTGAAAATCGCTTCCGTTGCTGTCTGTTTTTGGCTCTAACTTTCTCCACATTTCTCATACCCCTACTGCCCTTGTCTTCAGTTACTCTCTGGTCTGTTCTCGCTCGTGATATTCCCTTATTTCCATTGAACTATTGTCTGGCATTGAAAAAGTTTGAAATTTATGCAAATCACAGCGCTTAAGGTGTAGCGACCCGTGGACGATGAAGAGCTTGGCTTTTGTTGTCGGTACAATGAATGTTTTGTTATGCTCCCATTTTGCATGGCACTTACTCACCTGGATCATCGTCGTCATCCCAATCGATTTGACCGGAAGTAATATTGATGTGCGCTGCGAATACGAGCAATGTGAATAGCGCTAAACAACGTTGCCAGTTACCGAATGCAGCCCTGGATGTGTAACTATAGGAAGTTGTTACGTGCATTGTGGAGTTGGAAGTCCTTGCTGTTGCGGAAGTGCGTGAACTCCTTTCAGTTCTAGTTGCATCGCCAATTAGCGCAGCCTTCAATTTCAGCAAATCCATTCTGTTTAGCATTTCACTATTTATTTGCCGACTTTACTTGATTCCCTTAAAATTTGTTCACTTTCTGTATGTATCTTTAAAAGTACTTTAATTTTCGTACTTCAATATTCAGCACTTTATACACGACTCACATACACGTACACACACTAATACACAGAAGAAGCCAAGTCGCACAATTATTTACTGGGGTGCCGAGCGGGTTCAGTGTTTGGACGGGTTTTGGCTGTTGCAGCCGCTGCCCTTTTTGGCCCAAAACATCTCGCTAACACTAATGAAGCAAAATGAACAAATATTTCTTGAAATTCCCAGTAACTCCGTCTTTCTGCTAGTTTCGCATTTGCCCCAGTTTTCCCGTTCGCGTCGTTTCAATGCTCGGCTTTTCCGCTTTGCTCACACAACAACTAATTAAGTTGTTTCATGTACAGTTTTTGCCTTGAGCATAACTTTTATGCAGTTGCTGCCGACGCCGCAGCATATTGAGGTGTGTGCAGTGTGCAAATTGTTGCATTGTTCAGTTTCCGTTGCTTTTTTTTGTGCCACACTACGCGGTTTTTCATAATCCTTTAGAAAAGCTGCAAGAAGAGATGGAAAAAAAGAGAATTAGTAGTTAATTATGAAGTGCTCCTACCAAAGGAATGAAAACTTATGCTAATACCACAAAGTTTTGCAGCATTATGTCAATAAGAGTATTTAAAATTACTCGGTTTCTGAGCAATTAACGTAAGAGCACCTAATTTTAAAGCTTACATACATTCATGAAAACTGATCTGATCTAATTGGTATAAGCAGATTCGTTAGAATATGAATTTGACCTGGTTTCAGTGTAGCTAAGCACTGTCATGAACTCATTAACAATTTGGTAATGAAAGTGATATTATTTTCACTTTTAAAAGTACGCAATGTCTGTGTACACAAAGTATTCTCCATTTACCGACCCTTGTTTGAAGTTGCTTGCAGGGAAAAGTGTTGCCTACTTTTTTGGGCAAAGCCACTCCATTTGATCGCCCTTTACACCCACAATCCGCAGCGACTAATTTGCCTTACTTTGGTTGTTCCCTTGCGCTGCCTGCCTTATTATGCGCACTTCAAACTTTAGACAACACGGCAGTAGAGCAGCAGCAGCAGCAACAACTACAAGAAGAACAAACGAAAACAGCTCGGGTTTCGCCACAGTGTTGTTCATTTTGGCAAACAGCTCACGCTTGACTGTCGACCTGCTCCCCTTGCCCCAGATATTCCCGCTTACTTTCCGCCAGCGCTTTAGCCTGCAGCCCGCCTTATTTTTGATGCAGGCAGCCACTCACTCAAATTTTCGAGTGCGCCAATGCCGTTGCAGCAAATGTTGT
This sequence comes from Drosophila acutilabella, assembly GCA_035046005.1. Lineage (NCBI taxonomy): Eukaryota > Metazoa > Arthropoda > Insecta > Diptera > Drosophilidae > Drosophila > Drosophila acutilabella. The sequence continues at coordinate 3,867,247 of JAWNOK010000026.1, read as the reverse complement.
ACAGTTTTCGTTTAATTTGATGCCGTTGTAGACTTTCTGTTGTTGTTGTTGGCAAATGCCGCTATTGCCGCGGGCGAAACTGTGCCGCTAAAGTTTCTGCTGGGTTGATAGTATGAAAACAAATAGAATAACAGTAGCAGCAACCAACAACCGACAACTAAAAGAAAAAAATGGAAAAAATATAAAAAAAAATTAAATAAAAGGTTGTCTGCCAAAATCAGCGCCACTTTTGCCACAGACATTAAGCGTTGCATGCAAAATTACCAGCGAGTGGTTTGTATTTCCACTCTGATTGTTGTTTAACATGGTTATATTGTCCTTGCAACTGAATCCTGTTCGGCAGTTATTCTAGTTGTACTTACAACGGTGCATCCATGTGTCTGTTCTGTTGTTGCTCTGCCTGTGGCTGTGGCGCTGCATCATGTCATGCTCTAGTTGCAAAACTTTTACTGTTTTGCTTTTGCATTTTGTACCATTTTATATTTTTTTTGTGAATTTTTTTAGATTTTTTATCGCTTTATTTATATGCATATGGGACAAGTGGCATAAAAAAGTGCAACAAGCAGCTAACTATACATAAATTAGTTTTATGCACAACATAAACTTTTGGCCATTTGTTGCCAAAAAAAACTCAAAATAAAATGTTAATAAAAAACCAAATGTTGTAAACATTGTCCCTTTGTTGTTTACCTGCAGAACAACTAATTTACGCTTAGACAAAGCCAAAGGAACTAAACAAAGTTTGGAAGCTCAACACGCAGTAGCATCTACCTTGTTATGTTTAGTTGGTTTGTATATGTTAGGTGTAGTGTGTAGCATGTTACTAGTTGCAGGTTACTTCATCAACATTTCACACTCGACTTGGCCAAGCAGACCGGTTAGAAGAAACGACTGGTATCGCAGGCACGCAGAAAAAATGTATGCCATGCCATACTACCATGAGTTACCTGCCTTGTCGTGCCAGGAAGCTGCTTTGAGCACCTGGCCAGAAACTCTGCTTAGTAGTAGCAGAAGAAGCAGCAGCAAAATAAACTCAACTCAACTGTTGAAAATCAACTGGCGACCTAAAAGCTGATGCTCACCAGTTGGTACACGTGGTCCAACAAAGTTTGCAATCAACTTTTTTCTACTTCTTTTCTATCCGCCCACCGCAAATACTTGGGAACGTATGGTCCATGTAGAGAACAATTTTTTGGCCAGGTCCTTTTAAGCATTTAATAGCAAGCTTACCTTATTTTTCAGGGAAACATTGCTGTAGACTATCGATAAAACGGACAAGCATTCAGTTGTTTATAATGCAAATATATGCTTTTAGGTATTTCTAAAGCTTGTTTCTTTAATTAAGTTTTGTTAATCAGTTAAATAGATCAGCTTGATCTGTATATATATGGAAGAGAACAAGTACAAGAACAAGTTTGCTGTCTCCGTTTGCTTATAGTCACAACTGTTGGCCATTTGCTGTTTGCCCTTAAATCCAATGTGCGTGTGTATGTGGGTAAAAGTCTGTTAGCCATAAGTCGACATAGCCCAGTTTCCTCTTAGAGCGTTCGAGCAAGTTAAAGTGTTTTGCCACGCACTCCAATAAAAACATCTGCACGCACACAATCATCCGGCCAGGAAAATAGCAAGTTTAACCATTTGAAAGCTGCCACGTTGTGCTGTGCTAGTTTCGTGACTAGCAACTCTTGTGTTACGCATACGCCATGTGGGCCGTCTGATGGCAATGGCAGCACGGATTGCCAGACACTCCAATGGAGTAGACTAGGGGAGTGGAAGGTTGAAGAGCCGTGCTCTTGGACATATATTATGTTTACCTAGCATTCAATTTGGCTGGCAACCTGTTTACCAACATTTGCATCAATGTTTGCTACTCCTCATCTAAGTAGTCAATGCGTGCCATATGTTCAAGTATTTAATAGATGAATGCCAAGAGCTTCTATCATCGCCAGCTGTCAAGCTCAATAAAATGCCAGATCTGTTGAATCGCTGCTCTCTTTACATATTAAGCAATTAGCTACACTTGACTAAACGCTAAACTATTAATTGAATTAATTCAATGCTAATTAAAAATCAATAATGAAGGGGGTGTGTTGGTATGTGTTGAGTCTTATATGAGTCTTTGCTTTGCCTTTCAAATCGAACCCCTACCGCATATAAAAATAACTCATACGCCATGTGAAAGCTTACGCAGTGTCAAAGTGAAAAATATGCCAACGTCACTTAAAATTTAACATTAACATAGCATGTGAATTACCTTTTTTTTGCAACCACATCTCTTCGTAAGTGTCAATGGCAAAGACTTCGTCAGGTAATTGCCAAATCTTCTTGTTTCACTTACAATTGTTGTTGTTGTTTTTGCAGGACAATTTGCAAATATGTGCTGTGACTGTATTCAAGTATCGCATTTAGTTGCACAGACCCAAGGGAAAGTACCAGAAGCAAAAACACAAACACACAGAGAGACAGATATCACGATAGAGCTTGAGAGAGACTGTGAGAGAGGAGTACCGGGAGAGAAAGAGACGAACTCCAGTAGCAAATTGGCGGTGACATTGATGGGGTAATGCTGTGGGGAGAACACTCGGCAGAAAGGGCAGGACAAGTCAAGTGGGCGTGCCGGCAGCAGGGCGGTCGGGCAGACAACAGCCACATCTACACAGCTCCAGCTACAAAGTACACAAAAAGTTTTCTAATTATTTTGTCATTAAACGCACACAGTGTTACACACAAGTACGCACACACACAGGCACATACATTTGCCTTGTTTACAAGCATACACATGTTTGTTGAGCTATAAAAAAGGGTTACGTATCCGAGCCAAACCCAAACACATACACACACACACACACACACACACACATACATATACGAAGTCCTTAGCTCCAACGAGCAACAGACACGAAGCAACTTTTTGTCCTAATTGTTTCATTTCATGAAATGAAGGTAAGATATTTTGGCAGCTGTGCGTATATTGCCCTAGGTTGTTGTACGCACAAAGATGTATACACACAAGTACACACAAACACACACATACACATACTTGCTCACAATTTCTGCATTAAATAAGACATCTACGCGCACTGCACATAAAGCGATTAACACGGCGAATACTTGGGCGAGTCTAAGGGTGCTTCGAAGGGGACTGTAGAAGAAGGGAACACACATTTTAACTGCCGCGACATAGAGGCTGCCTGCGTGTCTCCTCATCTTGTTAAACAACAATTTGTTGAATTAATATCACACCCACACACATTCGTCTTTAAGCACACACACAAAGACATTCAGTTACCTTCATACAGCATAGAATGGAGCATACTTCAGAATTCCCAGGACTACATGTGCTATGCTCACTTTGACGCCGAGTCAAATACTTACGGGCACACAACATACAAACAGTATTTAAACACTGTCGAAAACTCTAGATCTTGGTCCTTAAAGTACGATTTTTTGTGAGCATAAAATTATTAAACAGAATAATCTTAGATTTTCCCAACCATAAATAAGTAAACAAAATTGATTTTCGTAATATTTAAGAATATTTACATCTTCATTAAAATTTAAAATATGCACGACTACAGTTCAAAATTGTATTCGACATTATCATATTTTAAGCAAATTTTTAGTCGAGAAAAGTACAGAAATTTGCATTAAAGAGAAATATTTCTTTAGAGTTCTGCCAATAGACAATTATAAATCTATAACAGAAAACAACTAAGTATTTGAATTAGCCCTAGCTAGTATAAAAATTATGTTTAAAGTAGTCTACTTTAAATATTTTCATAATTTATTTAATAAAGCGTTCTTTTTGCCAGTGTATACAAACTTATAAAGCACTCACTCTTGTTCTTATTTCTGCTATAATTTTGGCATTGCCATTGGCTTGGCACTCTCCAGTACTGCTCGGAACGAAATTAATGATGCTCCATTTCCAGAAAGTTTTTATTACAGATTACCAAAGCCAAGGAAACATCATGGGATAAAGCTGGATTGCTACAACAACAAATTATAAAACTTTTTCACGGCTCATTTCGATGGGACTTAAATGCACAACTGTAATTGCAGAACACTATGGGTATTCCAAACGTATTGGATAACAAATAATTGCTTTGATTCTTTATAATTAATTGAAAGCCAATTATCAAACATAATCATTGATTTAAATTTGGTTTTTATGAAACTATTCTATATAAAAATGCGCTGATTTAAAGGCTTAAATGCACTAAATGCAAGCTTAAAGTTAAAACCTTATATATACGTAAATATATTTGAACGTTTGTGCTTTGCTTTGCACACACATACAAACAGACACACCCACACAGACAGAAAACGCAATCCACTAAATTGCGCGTTTGTAAGTGAAAAAGCTGTGCAATTACTCAGGAGAGCAACTTTCTGATTCTGATTCGAAGCTGCAACAACTGCTGTCAAAATGTCATAAATTGAGTGTTGCCTCGGCTGCCACAATAATAAAACGGAACATAAATGAAAAAGTTGAACAAAATGAATGAAACAGAAAACTGAGAGCTGACTCACACTAATGTGATCATTTGTTCGAATAAGCTGGATCTTGTGGTCTTTAATGTAAAAATTTTGTATGATTATTCTACGAGTAAATCTTTATTATAATAGCAACTGTTTTGTCTAAAGAACAGAGCAACCTTTTAGGGAGTGTGAGTCAAAATGAGTATACGTTTGGCAAAATTCGGGAAATGAAGTCAATCCAAAGCTATCATTCCATAAGAAAACAATCAAATTGCATACTCGCTCCCCTCTCGTTTGCTGTCTACTTTTCTCTCTCTACACAAACACACATACTCCGAGCCTGTCCGACACACAAACAGACAATTAAAAAGCCCCCGAGTACGCCAACTGTTTGACTGCATTTGCTGCGCTCTCAAATCTCTGGAGTTTGGACCATGATTTTAGTTTTGCTAACTCCCAACGGCCATAGGAAGAGGCCGATGTCTACTCGTTGGTCAGAGGCTGGTGAAGAAGGCTTCAAATTATTGTTAGTATGCACCGAAGTCGGTTTCCAGCCTCTGCGCTTTCCAAAGCTATTCGTTATATAAATAATTTTCATAGTAGTGCGAGGGAGAATGAACTTCAGACCGAGAGAGATAGGGAAAGGTGGAGTGAAATTAAGAACAAAAGCAACAGCAATATATCGAAACATTTGCCATCGCTTTCAAGTGGTTCGTTCGCATTTGCACCGCCACAACTTTACTCAATTAAGTTGCCTCCTCACAGTTTACCACAGCGCTCTCCTCCACAGTGCCCCGTAGAGTCCCGCCGTCCCCACAGTTTCCCATAGTGTGCCATACAGTTCCTCGAAGTTATTGTCCCAGCCATCCCTTCGATTCACGTCAACTACTTTGGTAGACTTTCTGAACGAGTTGAGCTCACCTCTCAGCTATGAAATCAACGACTTTAGTGCAAACTTTCAACAATTTGCGTTTTGGCCACGGCCTGGCACCGCACCGCACCACACTATACACCATCGCCAGCAAATCGAAAGCAAAAACTTTTTGACTAAATGCCAGGTGAGTTGCAGGTGAGCTGCTCTAGCCTTAAGCCCGATAGCAGCACGATAGCAGCAGCAGCACGACCACAGAGCACACAGCACACAGCACAGAGCACGGCATTCGACAAAGTTTACCATAGCTGCTGCACAAATACCCAACGGGCTGCTTGATAAAAGTGAGGGCTCGTTTGCCACATACCCTAAGGGCTTTGGGGCAGACGTCGGCGCAGCGTTTACATCTACATTAGCGACGTCGGCGTAGGCGTACGCGTCGGCATTGGCGTCGACGTTGTCTTCTAACATCTACATCGGAACCAATATAAAAGTGTATATACACAGAGAAAAAATGGAGTGTTTTGTGCCTGAATCAATCCTAAACGATGACAGAAATAGTATTTAACCGGTTGTTAATAACTCATCTATACGTAAGTTAAAATACTTTAAATCGAGACATGCATTTGATCTTGACAAAAATTCTTTGTGTTCGTTTTCAATCTAAGAAATGTATGCTAAAAGTTTTAAGTCGAAGCTACTACTTTACAGGCCCAAAATGTTGTAAGATTTTTCTTCCGTGTACATATATAAATATACAAACATTTACATACATGTAATATATAAGATTTCGAAGCACGCATCGAACCATTGAACATTTGCCACTTGCGCAGAACTTTGATGAGCTGTTGTAATAATATAACGTCCGAATGTCGTTTAGGAGTTATGGTAAATCAACGCTGTCAGCTCCCCAATGTGATTCATGTGTATGAGTGTGTGTTTGAAATTGTTCAAACAGTTGGGGCCAAAAGTTGCAAAGTTTTCGACAGGCGCCTTCACCTGCACTCGAAGGTGGTAACTATATTATTCAGAATAGCGCCGCTCGATATAAATCAACATCTATATATACCAGTTTATATATAGTTAAGTTTGTATATTTTCAGTGTTTAAAACTTAAAGCATCAATAAAAACGAGTCTGGGCATCAATAAAGTTTAAATTTTAATTAGTAGCAGGATGCGATGAAGGCGGTTGACGGACTTCAAGACATGAAATTCAGAATGAAACGTCATGAACAGCAAAGTCCTCTAATTACAAGCACTTTCAACTTTTATTCCAACTTGATTCAACATCAACATAAACATTTTTCATCCATTCAACAAGGCAGACTTAAATTCAAATAATAACAATTGAAATAGTTTCAAAAGTTTGATTTCCACTCGACCCACAAGCAAGTACCATGAAGTAAGTCTTGAATGCCGTTTACAGAGTTGCTTTTTGATGAATTTTCAGTCAATTTGATTGATTTGTTGACAAAGCGAGTCAGACAAATAGTAACAAGTTAATTGGGCACTTTTTGACACTTCCCAAATTGCTTTTCGGCCCGGCAATTGGCTTAAATACAATCACAGTCCAACAAATGGCATTGGGTATTATATGGAATAAGTACATGTGTTAAATGTGTTACAGGCAGGTGTGTAAAACAAGCAGGTGTATTGAAGTGATCATTAGCTATACTGCACTTTAATGTGAGCAACAAATGTGAATAGAGGGCAGTTAAAGGTATTTAGTATTGGTTTGTTTGTTTATCAATTGCTATAGAACAACACAATTGAGTAATTACTGACAATTGAATGCGGTCTATCATAATCGTCATCATCATCTTCATCGACATCATCATCATGACCATAATCGTCAGTATGTTTGTTGGCACTTTAAGCATGAAAATCAAAATCAAACAATGGCAACCAAGCGATGTGGGCTACCATTGCGTGCTGGCAACTCATTGTAAATAAGAATGCCGCTTTGGGGTTGTGGACTTACTCAGACTTCAGTCTGGGTTTGAGTTTTGGGTTTGAAGTGGAGCATAGCAGCGGGTGTGGGGATTCAGATTCGCCAAAGATATATGTACATATATACACAATCGTACACATTTACAATAAATGTTCAGCCAGGCAATAGATACGATGGCAATGCAGAGCAGCTGATTAGGACACACTTGAATTGTTGCTTTGTTAGAAGTCGCCAGCGAGGAACTCCTTTGGGCCCTTTTGAAACTAATGCCCATTGTTAATAGCCAACGAGCCGGTCAACCAGTTGGCCACAATTTATAATTCCTGCTGCTTTGAGTTGCAATAAAATTTGTTAAATGCGCGATTTTGATTTCTATCGAAATCTCAATGACATGCAACACCTTTTCAGTTCAAAAAGGGGTTTTAAATTCGACAACAATGATGGCTGCTTCTTCTTTCTGCCATATCCTGGGTTTTCTTCGTTCGTCCTGCCCTACCCTGTCATGCTCTTCTGCTGTGCCATTGTGGATCCTGTCAGTCGTTTGTTTACATTTTATTGTTATTGTTGTCGTTGATGGTATTAATAAATTATCTCTATCAAGATTCACGCTGGCCAAGCTTTTCAACATTTTAGTAGTAGATTTGTTAGCGGGTCCTTGGCCATGGCTATTTGTCTATTGACTGGCTCACATTATTTTCTAGCTGGTTAAATTTATTTACAAGCATAATGCATGTTAACGAGCGCTTTGTTATTTATATTGTTCAACATTAAGATCATTAAACTTGCCAAAAACGTAATGCATAATAAATTATTGACAGCTTAACTATAAAATCCTCTCACTTATCATGCTCCTCTTGAATATAATTACTTCTGGGAAAAGTTAACTATAATTGCATTATACGCTTATTCCGGGAAAAACTAATGTTATAAACATTTTATCTACTGAATTATTAAATCAGAGCTCTCCGTTTTTGCAAATCGCATCCAAAGCCGCATCAACGTCAGTTTAGCTAATGCAGTCGCTTTATGCAAAATAAAAAAGAAGGAGAACACTGCATTGGACGGCATTGTATTAAGGACCTCCCGCAGTCGGGCGCTAATAGTTTTTAAGTATAATGCAATAAAGATGAAAGTCCGAATCATGCTTCATCAACATCAACGTCAACTATATAATCAACCAACTGCATAGAAGGACATTCGGGTGCCACGAGAAGCAGGATACTGGAGACAGGAGGGCAGAAGGGGTGAGTCCGCAGGGGTCAATCGGAGCCTGGAGGAGTCAGAAGAAGCCTGAGGCAGCTCTAGTCGTCAGTTCGTCAAGGGCTGTTGCGTAGCCGGTGCTGCCAGAGCTGCCGGGACTGCTGACAATTCAATGTCCTGCTCAATTTGTCTACACGCAAATGTGCACTAAAGCCACGCCCCGTTCCGCCCCATTCCGCCCACAACTACTGTTGTTGTTGTCTTGTAAGCGGAATATGGCCATGCACTAGAAAGAGTATGGGCAGCTGTTAGGCTGTGAGGCTGCAATGTTGAAGCTTAGTCACTCAAGTGCACAGCAATGGACGCACGACGGACAGGCAGTCAGACAGACAGACCGACGGACAGATAGACAGGCAGGCAGGCAGACAGACAGCCGCTTTGTCTGCTGCATCTGCCAGTGGCCGTTCAGTGTAAAAAGCGCAGCTGGCGGCGTTTGCCATCAAGTCCCGATCCTGAGTCCACCCAGTTTATTTGCCTGCCATGTTGCCGGTGTCATCGTCCATGCTGACAAACAAAAGCGACGACAACGAGCTCAAGGGGAAGTGACTGCTGTGACTGACCCGGAAACATTAAAGGGATGCCCCCGTTGCTTTGTGCACGGCATTTGTCTGGGCGCTCGGCTAAACTAAATGCTCTCAAACGGCAGTCGCATGATTTCAGTTGCATTTTCATTCGTAATATGTAAAGCAGCATTAATATTAATAGTTCAAAATTAATCAAAAGCATAAAAACACAAATAAAATGAAACGTATGCAGAGCTAGTTAATTAGTTTTTGCCATGCAAACACATATACACACACACACACATACACGTACACGTACACATTTACAGATGTATGCTTCACTTTAACAAGCATTAAATTGGCCGACAGCTGGCAGCCAACAATTTTGGCCATTTGACCTGACTGGAAACCACTGAATCTGCTTGAAATGTTGCACTGGCCATTACTAAAATATTAACAAACTCAATTAAAGCGAGCACTAATTTTGCCAACTAGCACATAAACTCTTACACCCACATACACACAAACAGACACGGAGAATTTTTACCATGTCTATGCATATGAATGTAGTTTTGGCTAACTTGACATGTGTCTTTGCTGCCCAATTTATTGCCTCAGATAAATTAACAAAATTAAATTTAAATTCTGTACAAATGACCGCAGGTATAATGTCTATGTATCGCATGCATGACAAAATTAAATTAAATTATTAGTTGCCAGCAGCTTGTGGCAAGACTGGACAGCAATAAGAGTTGATTGCTCTCAAAATTTGATTTAGCCATGCAAATGTTTGCCTCGTAAATGCATGCTTAAATATGCAGTCTATGGGCCAAGTAAGCCAAGTTAGCCAGCTGGCGGACTTAAGTTGCCTCAGTATGTTGACTCTGATAATCCCTCAACTTTGTTGACACTCTGGCACTCACTGCCTGCGACATTTGGCCTCAAAAATATTGGGCATACGCTCCAGGGCAAGCAACACTTGCCAAGATGCCAGTGGAAAAATGAATAAAGAAAGATGTATAAGTCCTACATATGCTTTTTACCTCTTTCTCTGCCTTCGAGCAGACACTTGCATAAGGGTATTGGGAGAACCACAAAAAAGTGGCAACCAAGTTGCGGCCTGGCTGACAAGATACACCGCAAAGAGGCAGCACTTAATAATTACTTGAGCATTTTCATGTATTCATGAGGAGGCGAACACGGCCAGAGTGTTTGTGTCTACTCTTGCCTTGCTTAATGTTAGAGTGTGTCTCTGCTGTAAACATGTGTTTACTTCAGTGTTAAGTTCGAATAAAAAAGCAAAAAAAAACCTTGTCAATTTCTTGAAGCCAAATGGTGTTTATTAAAGAAAAGACAACTTAGTTATAACCTTTAATATATATTAGTTCCATTTGCAAATTCTTTTAAATTTAAGCTCATAATATTACGAAGCTACTTATGCTGAATAATTAGCATTAATATTTTTTGCTTAGGATTTACTTATATAATGCTATTTTGGCTTATACCTCTCTCACTGCCGTGGGCAAAGCTTTTAGCTCTAGACTTATTTATATTTCACTTTTTCTCCTTCTTTTTCACATGTGTGTTATGTGGCATGTGAAAAAAATATATATGAAATGGGGGCTGTTTCAGTTTTTTTTTATTTTATTTTTGTTTTTTTTTTGCTACTTTGAAGGCGAAACTTCTGCTGTTGTAGTATGTACGTTTGTGTTGTGATGCGTTGTGTTGTGTATAGTGTTGTGTAGTCTTGTGTTTGGCTGCCCTGACTGTAGACACACAATTTTCTGTTCTATTTAGTTTGGTTTGTTGCCGTTGAATAAAACATTTTCACGGCTTGTGGGCTTGTGGCACCGACCCGCGAGCAACCTTCATATCAAATGTGTCTTGCACACGTATACACAACGCCCAAGCAACGCTACGTATGCTTGATGTGTTTTTAAAGTGTGTGTTTATGCGATGCACAATGGCCGCCAACGACAATATATACATATTGCGTTTGTGTGTGTGTGTGTTTATATGCACGCCTTTTGTTTGCCTCCGAATTGTGTTTTGTGTGAGTATGTGTAGTAAAACCCTTTTCATTTCTGTTTACAGATCATTGACGTTGATTGTTTAAATGAAATGTTTGCCGTGCATTATTTGCTTTTACTTTTATTTGCGCGGCAAATTTGAGGCCAGCAGAGGTGTAGCTGATGTAGACCCATCACACAATTTGTGGTAACATAAAATGCTGAGAATAAGCTAAATATAAACACTCAGGCATTCAAGCAAAGCCCATCTGTGTGGGTGTGTGTGTGTTTTGTGTGTATAAGTTAAAGTAATGGGTTGATGGCACGCCCCTAAAAGTAGGCAATGTTTTATTGATAGCCATTTGAAGTGGTAGGAGGCCATAGACAAATCCAGAGCATGTGTCTTTCTAAATGTATGAACATAAAGCTATTAGCATTCAGTTGGCAGAAACTGTGTGAGTAGAACCTAAGACCTGAAATTCAGAAAACATCTTTCCAGCACCTTGACCAGCAACACGCCCTCAAACGCCCACTCTTTCTTTGACTAAGCAAAAGTTTCCAGTTTGTTCTTGCTTATGTTCTTCGTTATTAGCGCTTGAAATTATAATTCTTTTGGTGTATTTTACATTTTTTTTCTGTTTCCTTAATTTTTTGTTGCTTCTTTGTAAGTGTGTTTATTCTTGTTGCTTTTCATTTCTGTACGCTATGTAATTATGTGAGCCTTCACAGCTGAATACAAAAGTTTAATTGCTTTTTCGTATTTCAACACAAAGGCGTGCAATTAGCCAGGGCAACAAAAGGAGCCTGGAAAGCCATTGAAATGCTTTTTGGTCAGACAAGGCCAGGTCCGAGAAATTCGGTATGAAGCTCTTAATAATTTATTGGACTGAGAGAATCAAGTTTGCATCGTTTGTGAGCTACAAGTGAAGTAATCTACAATTATGTCGGAGTATATTTCCTATTGTCAAAAACAGCAATAACTATATATATATATACAAATGCACATGTACAATTTAATACAACTGTATACTCGATTTAAATCTCATTCTTTAAAATACAGAATACATTTCGGTAGTTGTTTGTTGCCTTGTGCTCAACACATTGTTTTTTCCATTGTTTTTGTTTTTGTTTTAGTCTTGGTTTGTTTTCTGTTGCTTTTCTTTTCCTATGACGCCCACATGGACAACAAGCGGCAAACACAAACAAAAGAATTCATTATTTTACAGTTGTGTATTTAAATTTAATACAACACACGCTATTTTCACACACAACACACTCATACTCGTACTCTCGCGCACACACACACACATACACCAACACATACAATATACATGAGGCACTTGCAGTTGATTTTAATCGCAATTTTCGTGCGTTTTTTGAGTTTTGCATAAATTTTCCTTCTATTTCATTTTGTTTACTTTGACCTGGTTTTTCTGTTAGGTTTTACGGCCCTGTGTATTCATTCTCATTTTCATTTTCATTCTCGCCTTTCTGTCTTTTCTCTTTTGTGCGAGTATTTTTTGGTTCTCATTAAAATAGGTAAACAAAATCGCATAAAATATGCTGATAGACAACAGATAAACGTTAAAACTTTGCGCAAACTGTGAGTGAATGTGTTTGTGTGTGTGCGTGGGTGTGTTTGTGTTGAAAAGTCCGTTGATCGTTATTCCAGGGCAGTTTGGTTAGGCAAATTAACTGTAATGTTGATGAGAGGAAACCTGCTAAAACGTTTTCGTCGGACTTAGTAAGTGTTAAAAGCAGCTATTAAAATTGTCTGGTAAGGGAATTGTTTTCCCCAAAAAGTAATTCCAAAAATTATCATAAAATGTTAAGTGGTCAGTTGAGAAACAGATTTAATTGTAGGAAAGCACAATGTTAAATCAACTTTTAAATTCTTACCATAATATTTATGACACTCTTTTATTTATATGCACTAAACACATCACTTACTATCGGCTATCATGTTTTATGCCATTCGCTTCAATAGGAATTTTGTATGCATCACGTTTTACTCAGCTAACAATCTGCATAGTCTGAGATTTGGAATGCTCCTAAATCAGCCTTAAAGCCATAACATTTCATGACTTTTCTTTACGCTGCTTTTTTGCTCTTATTTTCATCTTTTTTCTTGTACTTTCGTTGCTACAATTCTAGGTCAACACAAATCAGCATAAGCTACAACTACATATCGGGCAATAACATTTTTATGTGTTAAAGCTTTGTGACAAAAGGCCAAATACAAGCGCCGAATGCAATACACTGAAGGGGCAAAAGTAAAAATAAAATTCTAGAAAAAATACAGTGAAAGTTGAAAAAAAAAATTCCTTTTGCAGCTTGGCATGGAAAGTTTCCACGTTTCTTTCTCCAGTGGCCGTAATAAATTTGGACAACTGTAAGCAAGCAACAAATGGGAATAAGCAAAACAAACGGCCATTGCAACAGTTCAACACAAAGTCATGGGCGTTAGTCTGGGCATGGCCAAGGGAATTGTTTATAAAACCAAGTTTTTTACGACCAAGAAATAGAAAGCAGTTAAAATGCCAAGCCATGGATCAATTTGTGCAGCTGCTGCTGTTGTTGTTCTTCTTGTTGCTATTGTTGATTTCATTTTTGCTGGCTAGTGCTGTTGGTGGTGAATGATGTGCACACATTCAGTGCAGAGTTGTCCCACTGTACGCTTGTCTCTCGCTTATTGCATAGATGATACACTGTCCAAAAATTGTTGAGCTGCATAAATATTTGTAAGCTGGGTATGTAGTTGGATCAACTATGTCTCTCTGTGTGCATCTACAAAAATTTACATTTTATTCTATCTCATATCATGGCTGAGCGATTTCATTTTCATGCGTGTCCTCTGTGTGTCCCAAAGTCCTTGTTCTCTTGTTTGTGCACAACTTCAAGTTGTTCTTGTTGTCCATTTAAATGGCAATTGTTGTGGCATCTGTTGCTATCTGGTTGTCTGGATCCTAGTTGCAGTCCCAGTCTCAGTTCGTAGTCTGAAAAGGCTGTTTTACTTTTGATCTGGTTTTCATGTTTACTTAGCTGCCCTATGTAGTATTTATTCAGTTTTCAGCTTAGCTAAATATTTTTAAATGTAATTTTTGAGATGCGCCTACCAACCTGGCACTTGGTACTTGAATATGCACCGTACTGAATGCTGCACTTCACGTTGGAGTGTTACTTTTGGCAATATGGTACATTCATATAGAACCACTGTAAGTGTCTATGTGTGTGTTCTCTACACACACTCCAGGGCATTGGTGCAGCGATTTTTCAAGCCGCCTCTCAGACTCTCCAACTCTCAAACTCTTTACCAGAAGCCAGCTTCAGGTCATGAGTGCTGGTCCAGTTGGCAGGCACATGCATAAATATTATAAAACGTGCAGTTGGCTAAAAAGGTGAATGAAGCTTATAGTCTAGGCCTTTTGCTCGCAATCTATGCATTGAGTGTGGCTGAAGTGCTTACCCGCTGCTCATATAAATAAGCCAGTTTGCTTGAATACAAAGTCACATTTGTCTCTGTCCCAGCACCGGCTTATCTCAAGGTTTTTGGCAAATGTTTTACATGGCGGTAAGACTTTCCCTACGACTGCCCCGACCGTTAACTGATTTCACATCATGCAAATATTTCCAATCGTTTCTCACTATCAACTTAAAATTCTCTTGAATTTCACAGAACTTGTTAAACGGACATCAGTACAAATAAGTTAATTTTGCTATTTTCAGTTAAATAGAGTTATTTCCAGAAATGTATGTTACACCAGTGGCATGAAGAAATACGTAGAATCGTTTTCACTGACATTTTTCATTTGTAAAAGAAAAATGAGCACAAATAGATTTTTTTCTTGCTAACGACATCAAAAAATGACTCCCACGCTTCATTTATTGTACTCGATTGCAAAGAAATTTGCTGGAAATGTTGAAATGAAAATGATATAAGCCATTATCCAGCAATTAAGGTGGGCGTTGGCAGGAACATTGGGTTTGTGGCACACCCAGAGACCCTAGCAAGTTGCTCAATTTGCAGCCAAGTAAAATAATTGACCGATAACTGAAATTATAGTCCCGTAATGAAATGCTATATATAAACGGCATAACAAATCGAACCTACAAATAAATTAAAAACAATGCTTACCAGCATTGACATATTCCAAATGTATTTAAATATCCCAGAAACCATTGAAACCGTACATATAAATAAAACTTTTTGTTCAATTCTTTTGATACACCGTTAAATAGGTGTAGTTTCCATGGAGCTCAGTTAAAGTTGAAGTGAACAATAAAATTAAAACGATGTTAAATTATGCAACTTACATGTACACTTCATTAAAAAGTGATTTAAATGCAGGCCGCTCAATAAACATTGACAATTACCATGAGGGCCAAAGTGACGAATGTGTGATATTATTATCGAGCCCGGCGTGTTTTATATTGTTGTATATTTTGTTTAAGACCCGTATAGACATGTGCGTTAAGCTAGGATTTACCGGTACCGGTAACGTGAATTGAATTTTTTTTTAATGAAAATGCATTTTCAGTTGCCATTAAATCGCGATAAGAAGCATAACAAACGAGACGAAGTCTGAGAACAGAGAAAGCAATGATGGTGATGGCGATGGGGAGTTGAATATAATTATTTATGAAAGTCGACAAACAATGTGTAAAAACCTCGAGTTGAACACGCGCGTTATACTTTTAGCCAACGTTGTGGATTTACAATTTACAATTTTAATAAAGTCATATACACGCACGACTCCGACCGTGGCAAGGACTCAGACAACCAGTCGATCCTTGGGTCTGGTCCGACCTGAGCTAACGTCGCGTGGAGGCAAGTCGATTCGGTCGCGTCGCGTGTTCTGAAGATTACAATTCAAAAACAAGCAATCAGAAACAACACACTTCTCATCAATTTTTAATATCTATTTAACATTTCAATCAAGCGTTAAAACAACAGCCCAAAGATGCTGCGTTTGTCTGTGTTTTCTTTTGGAATTCGTTTATGCATATACCAAAAATTTAATAAATAATTAATTTCTCATTTATTGTATTTCGTGTGTCGTATGCTTCATGACGCATCGCGCACGCTAATAAAATTAAATGGCCAACAACAAACAAGCGACATTCACTCTCGAACACACTCACTGACACACAGAGACAGTTTACTCGATTGTGCTTTTCTTTTCTTTATTTTTTTTATTTTTGATATTTCTCTTTTTGTTTTTGTATTTTTTTTTTTTGGTTTTGTGTGCCTGGCGTTGTCCTGGCCGCGTATATCCTTGAGCACGGTGTAGCGCCACGTTCCGATACGAATACGAAACTGAGCAGCGCTATTGGCAAAAACTGGCACGAGGCCCGAAATGTCCTTTCGCTCGGTCGATGCCGTTACAGGGATATTTTTCAGTCGTTCGTCCTCGTTAGCATCGTTTCAGGTTTTTGCCTCGTTTTCACTCAAATCCGAATGAAAGTAAAATCCAAATAAGAGCGCTCGTCATCGCACCAACTTTGGAAGTGGCTGATGGCTGGTGGCTGTTTGCTGGTAGCTGACGACTCGTGGCTCGGCATTTGAGTTTGTTTTGGTTTAAATTGCATTGACTTGATGATGCTTGAGGCCCACCGAGAAGTGGGCCTATCCCAAGCACTTTTATTTTAGGTTTTGCTTCTGTTTGTTTGTGAGTTTGCTGAGGATTCTTAAAGCACTCGAGTCAATGTAAATGAAAATTCAAATAACTAGTTCAAGTACTTTCCTATTTGTGTTTTTGCTTAGCCTGACTAGAGCTTAAGTAATGCTAGATACTTAATAAATAATTATACCTCTAAGACTTACATTTTGTCGAGCTGAAAGTAAGTTCATCACGCTCTATACGCATTCCTTTTAATCTTTAAATTAATTAATTAAATAAAAAATACCTTAGCCGCTATCTTTAGACATAAGTTTTGTTGAAAGTATTGCTTTGCATCGCTTTAGGTTAAACATGCGGTGCAGTAGAGAAAATTTCCCCAAGAGAAAAACGTGCTCTTTATGAACTGGCACATGCGTTTACAGAACTTTCCAGCTTATACTTGGGTAATATAAGAGTGCTTTGGTTATTTCTCTCTTTATTCAGCTCAATGAAGGGAGCACGTTTTAATGTCAATTCGTTTTTTATAGCATTAAAAAATAATATCTAAGTTTTTAAACCAACAAATAAAAATTTGTTGGCTGTACTTCATATAAATTTGTTGTTTTGTTTCCATGGTTTCTACATTTTCATGACCTTCCAGATCTGCAAATTCAATTTCAGCTTAGAAATGCGTATATTGTAAGTTACAACTTTCATTAACTTACGCGATCATGGGTCACATGTGGATGTGTACCCACCACAGGAGCTACCGTCTTGGGCTTAACATCTTGAGTGCCGGCAACGGGCTTTGGATTTGCCGGCTTCGACTGTGCTGGAATCGGCTTGGATGGGAATGGTTTTTCCGGCATTGTAATATTTTGATTTTAGAGTTTTTAATCACGTTTGAATTTGCTTAAACACAAATTAATATCGAATAACTCAGATACATGTTTTGGAATTTAATGCGACGCCTACTGTGATATTTATTTGACTAGACATATCATAATGTCCTGCCGGCCAGGTGAATTTAATATGTATATATTTATGGGGAGCAGTCTGAGCCAATGCCTGGCGGCCTTAGGACTACGTAACTGAGCAGACGACCAGCTAAGAAGCTAGTCTCAGTCAGTCAAAGAGTCAGGCCGTAATTCGTCAGACTCATGTCAGTTGCTATGACGAGACACTCACACTCATAGCATTCCACATGGGATATGTATATAGAAATATATGTATATATTTATACATAACAATACATCATAAATGTCAGCGCCTGAAATTGCGCATAAAGCCATATAAATGAGTCTACTTTAAGGCGCACTATATTTATATATATGTATGTGTGTGTCTATGTATGTGTATGTACTTTTCGCTGGCCATAAACGCGAAAATTGTCGCACTTGCGTGAAATATGTCTACGACTATGGCCATAGATTGCCTCGCCTCGCTTCGCCTGTCCTCGCATTTTTTTTGCTTCTTTCTTTATTTTATAAATTAATTTGCATAAATTATGGCATATGGGGGATATAACTAAAAAGCCAGGCCAAACGCTTGCTATTTATCAAGGCTCTAACGCTTCAAATTCCTTCAAAATAGCTCGCACGCTGGCAAGAATAATCATTCATTCAGTCAGTCAGTCATTTCATTCATTTCACTCATTTCAATCGTAATTTGCATTTTGCACGGGCATTGTCCCTCCCCCAAAGGAGGAGAGTAAAATCGCTGAAACCACGTCCACTTCACATCCAGTTCAAGTCCAAGTCACAGAAAGACAGCTAAAAAAGAAAAGAGGATGTAAATAACAATAACAACAGCAGCAGCAACAATGTTGATTGTCTGCTAAAGAGCATAAAGTCGTAATGGAGTGAAGGCAAATAAACATAAAATCCCATCGAATTGTGGGCACACAAAAGGCGAAAAGAATTTTCCTTTCGCTCTCGCTGAATAGAAAACGCACGCGTACGCACAAAATGTTGCGCCAAATCACTTTATTTCACTTGTTTTCAATTTTCCCCAAGTCTTTTACGTTGTTCGCCGTTCGTTTGCCCGTTTTTTACTTACATTCTGCTTCGTTCCGTATAAGTTCACTCGACAATATATATAGTTCCATGTGCCAATTGTTTGAGGGTTTAGTTTTTTGCTCGTCTCTGCATCCTGTTGATACTTTTGCTGCCACAAAAACCATCGAATAATTAAGTCATAAAAGGTTTGGGGCAAAATCCCTCATCTCTTTGGCATCATTTTGCGCCATTTTAGCAATATTGGTGGCCTCGCAGCTTTGACAATTAACCAAACTATAAAATGTTTTAGTTTGAACACCTGAATACGCCGAACCAACCACATATGCAGAGCGTTTGTAGGAAAAGCTCTCCCAAAGGACATACCCACCTATGCGCACACCTGTACATCCACACACACTCGCACATTTAAGCCAATTAGCATTTATGTGCGACGCTGGCAGCGGCAGCGGCAGAGACAGAGGCAGCGGCAGGATGGGCAACAGCAGAGTAAAACGCGTTACATTTTCATCAAACGCACGACACTTTGTTTTAATTTGAGCAACCGCACGCACATACACACACTCACACACACAGTAAGCACGAAAGGGAGAGCAGAGCAGGCATGCATGAACTAACACACACACGCATCCACATCCACATCCACACTCAAATACTGTGACATTTCTGGTTTGCTTTCGTCACGGACTCAGACTAGAACATTTTTCTCTGGGGTGGCAAGCATAGGCATTTACAGATTTTTGTTTGTTTGTCGCCTATATATGTACACACACTCACCCACACCTACTTACTCCCACGGGCCCTTGAACGGGATATTACATTGTTTTGGGCAATTCACTTTTACTGTGATTAATTTAAATGTACTTTCCCCATTTCCTCCCCACGCTCGCAGCCGTCTAAAGACCCGCATTGAGAAGTGTCTTTTTTGTTTGGAATTATTTTTAAGGCACTTTTGCGATGAGCCCATCACGTGTGTGACATTCATAAATATATATGTATATATCCTGGAAGCCCACCACAAGCATTTTAAATCGGATTCCTCATGGCACTGATGAATATAATTAACGCTCGCAGAAGACAACGCCCTCTGTCAAAGTGCTAATGAGTTGTGCCCAGACTTGTGTGAAACTAATTTGATTTAGACGTTATCTGATTGCAATTACGTTAACGTATTATTGTACTGATACACATAA
The DNA here is from genome assembly GCA_035046005.1 of Drosophila acutilabella. Lineage (NCBI taxonomy): Eukaryota > Metazoa > Arthropoda > Insecta > Diptera > Drosophilidae > Drosophila > Drosophila acutilabella. Next base: position 3,847,362 of record JAWNOK010000026.1, on the reverse strand, counting down.
GATTTTTAAATAAAAATTACTGAATTTGTCCAGAAAATATTGTTGTTTACAATTAAGTCTCTGTTTAAGCGAAAGAACATCCACAAAATAAATATTTCTTAAATGTAAGAATAATCTTGCTTAAATTAGCTTAGCTTAAATGTGAATACAATTATTTGTAAATGAAGGATTCTTGATTAAAATCTTTAATTAATTCATTTATACTATAATGCTAAACCAATTTCCAATTCTAAGGCTACAAAATTATATTAACATAAGAAAAATTGTTGGCAAATAATTTCGATATTTGCATTTATTTAATTGAAAGTGTTAGACTTAAGACGCTTGTGTCTGTTTTAAGCATGTAGTTTAAACCTGAATACCAAGTTTAGTAACACATCTTAGTAAAAAAGTAATAATAGTTTAAGAGTGCAGCTTTAAGTCATTAAGCCCTAAATAAGCATTCTTCTACAATAGAGCCTTGTACAGTAAAAACCTTCAAGCAGTGATAACCTAAAGCTCTATCAGAGAACGTTTTCGGAAGCTAATTAATGAAATGCACTTGGGGCACTGGCATTTTACGTTCGTTACTCACCTGATGTGTAAATCAATCCAATTTCGGTTACAGCCAACAAACACATTTATAAGTACATAGATAACGATACCATACCCCCTATTGGTGTGTGTGTGTGGGTGTATGTTGGTGTGCAGGTGCGTGTGTGGGTGTGTGATGCGGGTAAGTGTGCGTGTGACAATACGAAACGTATACACGATCATGCATCATAATCCAACACCCAAGCACATGAAAACTTAACACACGCACACACAACCCGACAGAGATACAAACACACACATACACAGATCCACATCAGTTGCTTTGTAATTAATTACTTCACACATTGACGCCGGCCCACACTCACACACGGAAGGACTCACTCACACCCACACACACGCACAAAGGCACTAAATGTAAACTTTACTCACAGCTCATGTTGTACTTGCTGTTGTTTTAACTCCTGTTGTTGTTGTTGCTGCTGCTGCTAGTGTTGTTGTTGTTGTTGTTGCTCTAACGCTAACTAATATTGTTACCAGCATTTTGTACGGTTTGCTGCATATTTGGTTAGCTGTTGCCGCTGCGTTGCTCATATCGTATCGTAAATTATGTGCCATTTATGCGGCAGTGGATAGAAATGGAAATTTGTCCCATTTGTTGCTCGTGCGTCAGTTGCGAGACACTTGAGTATTCATATGGGTCGCTCCCCAAACATGTTGTTTGGCATTGATTTATGGGTTCGACTAACTTGGCTAAATATTAAATGAAATGTTAAGCCCAAAGCGACTAACGACTAAACTGTGCTTTAAATTAAATTATAATAATTATGGTAAGTGAATAAAGATACCAAAAGTATCAAGAATTTCGACTGAAAATGGGGGAAGATGCCGATTTAACTGTCGTGCGTTGAACTCTGACTTTATCTTCAACTCCAACGTCAACTCAATCACTAATTCTATCTCCAGTGACGACCCCTCTTCTTTTGGCTTTGGCAACCCTTTCGCATAGTCAAATAATGACGCCTACAATTAGACGTAGAAAACTTTGGCTAACAACTCGTCAGTTGTTCAGGCTTCTTCTGTTGCTGCAATTACGCTGCTGGTAAATTAAGTTAGCGCAATGGCTTTCGTGCAATTGGCCCACCCAAGGATCACCGCTAGCAGCAGCAGCAGAAGCAGAAGTAGAAGCAGCTCAGAAAAAAAGAAAAAATGCAACAAAATTATATAAAAATAATCTTAGAGCTGCAAGACGAGCCGCTTGTTTGTTTGCCAACGTACACCTTCGTATTATTTTTAATGAGTCCTGCTCACCGGGTGGCTTGTCTGTTTACAGGACCCACAAAAAGAAAGCTTGATTAGGGCTGCAGAAAGTGTTGCTTTTGCTGGAACAGTAGCCAGATAGTGGTAACTGTAAATGTAAGGTAAGTAAAGTGTATTTAAAACTTGCTGCCAGTTTAATTATGGCTCAAGTTAAATTTGCTTTTAAATGAAGCTGCCTGTGAATAATGTTAGAGACTCATATACCAGAACTCAGTACAATAATGTAGTATTCAGAGCTTTCCAAACCCCAAAAAATCTGCAATTTGTAATTAAACTTTCATGTGGTTGGCAACAGAGTCAAAAAAGTTTCACATTTGATTATGCTGCTGCTAACCAATAAGCGCAATCATGTGCAACAGCAGCAAAAATAGCAACAATAACAACAGCAATTAACTGGTGCATAATTTCATGTGCTCAGCTCAGAATGTTGGCTGACCAGCAAACAAATTGTTGGCTTACATTCAAAAAACGCCAACAATTTATGTTTGTAAAAAAAAACACAATCAAAGAAGGGGAAAACATTTTGCCAAACGCGACCTCAGCTACAACACAAATGACCATGGACATTTTTGGCAGTGAGCAGGTCATACACACAGTTGCCCTTTTGCCCTGGTTGTCCTGGTTGCCCTTCCATCCACTCCAGTGTGGTTCACACATTGCACAAAACCAGTCAGTGAAATAGTTAACTTTTTGAAGTGGTTTGTTTTACTGGCAGTTAACAACTACTGGCGAGCTATTTACATTGCGGTCTGTGATTATTTTATGTATATATTCAACTAAATAATATTAGTTACAAATCAATTGTTTTAGTATAACTAATTAACTGTTAAACAAGTAAAAGTGAAAGCATTATCTCTGATAACAATTTAAGTGAATTACTGACAACTTCTTTAAATGCAAGCGCTCATTTCTCTGCGTTATTCCTTACTGTTGCGCCCAGCTGTCTTCAAATGTTCCACTAAAAATATTTTCACACAAAAATTGCCAGACTACAAGTGGCAAGCAGCAAAAGCAAAAGCAACAGCAGCAGCAACTGTGAAAATAAAAAAAAAATATCATGTAATTTTACATTCAAGTGAGCGGAAAATATAAATAAGCAGCAGGTGCTCATTTCCTGTTCCGCAGCAAACATGGTACATCGACACACACACAAACACACACATACTACGAGAGACAAGCAGCAACACATACGTATATATACTTACGCAGCTGGCCAGGCATATCCTGGCAATTGTAGCAAAGACAGACGAGTCAGGCAAGCAGCGAGATGCATCCATTTGAACTATATTCAGCAAAAGCACACACACGAACACCCATTGCCAGCGAGCTAGGAACTCTACTGTGTGTGGGAGTATTGCGAAAAGTTCATTTATATAACTGTCGCTGACATTAATGTCAAGGCATGGGCGATACCAACCAAAAAAGGCAGCCAACCATCGCATATAATGAGTTTGGGCAAAAAAGGGAAGCTAAACAACTCCAAAGTTAACAAAGGTAATTACTTTCGCAGGTGTCAAATATATGCGTACATGCATATTACATAGATGATGATGAGAAGTGTATATTCGCACTCGGTCAGGTCTATAATTAACAAATGATTAATTATGCATGACTTTTGTAGCTTTCGCTCGTTATCAGGAGGCACACGTGCCTGGACCCTACCTCAATCTCAATCTTCGCCGTCGAATCACAGCGGTCGGAGTCACAGCCGCTGTTGGAACCGTAGTCGGTGATGGAGTCGGAGTCAATGTCAGAGGTTGGGGCCTGCGTGTGCTTCCTGTTTTTCTTTGTAGTTGGCAGAAATTGTTGCCTATTATTGCCTTTGATTCATTAACATTAGACCTTTATACGCTCGTCTCAATGGGGACAGGCTCGCCAATCACGTATGTTTCCCTTAAATGGGAGCGCCATGTTAAGGTTTCTGTTTTCTGTTTGGTTTAGCATTTGACTGTCAGCTTATTTACATAGAACACGAGAGTCACTAACATTGTTTGCATACAATTACAAGAAGGAGTCGCTGCAGAGCACCCAAGATGGCATGAGCCAGCTTAGAACATGGAACTTTAATTTGTTAATTGACAGTACTTAAATGTGAAACTTGCCAGCGCTGTTGTAAAAGGTTCTAAGGTCAAAAATCTATAGTTATTTTGTCTGCTCATCAATTATAGGGCAACAGCGTGATGCCTCGAGTCGGTGGACAGATTCTTGCATATTGCTGCAAGCTTGCAAAACTTTCGCAACTACAGCAGGAACAGCAGCAGAACAGGCAGCTGAACAATGCAGCGAGCAAGAACAATGGCATGCATGATAGGCTATGCACAAGTATTTAGCTATGCAGGTTAATTTGACTAGAAACGCCGTTTGTAGTGCTTCTGTTGTTGCCAGATGAAGTGCCCGCGGGCTATTTGGACACAAAGTGAAAACAAGGCACAGGCATGTTGCCTAAACCATTCATAATGCCTTCTACTTTCCGCCCAGCCGTTACAGTAAAAATGTGAACAAAAGGCAATGGACAAGACAAAGTTGCAATACTCGTATGAGTGTTTGTATACTATACCATACAACGAACATGTACGAACATATTGTCGAGTCAGTTGCTGTTGTTGTTTGTTGTGAATTGCCATTGTTGTTGCTGTTTTGGCTGTTGTTGTTACACTCTCTAATGTATGATGGCACTTTGTGAAGTTGTCTTCCACTTGAAATGCGGCCTCTTTAAAGTGCAACGGTGCGTATGCGCAATTATTAAATGCTGCATAAGGCCGCTTCGCATTGCATTGAATGTGCCATGTAAATGTAAATGCAGCTATCAATTGAATTGCTTACAGCCATTTGACACGGTTGTGTCATCGTGTAAATACGATTAAAAACACTTGTATAAAAAAATTTACAGAGAACACTTTATAAATAAAAGGACTTTAATGAGTTAGTTTGAAGAAATAGAAAAATATAATTGGAATTGATCTATTAATAACCTAAAGAAATCGGCAACTGCTGCATTGGTTCATCCTTAGATCTTTTGAATTTTGTGAATAACTTAATCTATTTGCCAACAACGATTAAATATTCGTCCTTTTTGGCTTTCCTTTCATTTGCCCACGTGACCCGTTACAATCCCCAATTTTACATATTTTTAAATATTTCTCACCATCCTGAGAGCAAAGCACGCAAATCCGATAAAAGCCTTGTCAAGCCGCCATCAACTGGCGGAAAAATAATATAAAAAATCAGAAAGATTATACTTGTTACAAATGATCGACTTCAAAATTCCCAGTAGTATGAAAAATAGTGTCAAATTGTCCATTGCTGTACTCATTGGTAAAAATCACACATCGAGAATCAGGAGACTTTATAAAACAGTGTAGTAACTTTTACAACTAACCATAATACATTACTTTATTAATTTAAAATACATGATTTTTAAATATTTTAGTGTCACCTAGGGTATACCCTTTTGATGGTTTTTTTAAGGTAGCTGGTAGAAAAAAGCGTACACCGAAAAGTGAAACATTCGTAACTGCACAACATCAGCAAGGGTTGATTGCTGTCCATTCCCGAAACGCTCCTTCACACCCCCCATTCCTCCCCGGGGGAGGTTAAACCTTTGATGCTTCATCGTTACCCGAATTCAGTTACAGTTACAGTTACAGTAACTGTTACTATGCTGCTTCCCCCGCTTACCGCTTTTCCCTCATTCTTTTCTCCCTTCCTCTTGTTGCTGGTGCACACTAATTTGATTTTTCATACAAATCGAGAGGAGTTCTCGTATTTCGTTATCGACTTTTGTTTGTTAACGCTTAGCTTGCCGATTTTCGAGTTAGTTCCATGCAATTTTTTTAAAAGTGAACATTTTGTTTAAGTTTTGTTTTTACTTGCATAGCATCGCGTGGTGGAATTTGCATTCGGTGGAAATTTATGCAAATTACATTGTCAGTCAGCTACCGCGTATTGAATTATCTGTTACCGAGCTGCAACACCGTGGAGGACAAGACAAGACTGTGGCCGATTGATGGCCAATTTGTTAATTATACATGGATTTGTAAGTAGTTCCCCTTTGATGATGAAATAGAGAAATTTAATTCCATTTGTATAACTTCCTCAAGGAATGAGCCACAAATATGAATGGGTTGGCCAAATAGTCCGCTGGTCAGCCAGAAGGTCGAGCCAGTGAGTGCGCTGGACACGGCTGGCGAAAAACGAACAATAGAGCGTAAAATAAGTGCAAAAAAGCAGGCTGGCAGCGGCATAAAAAGAAAATGGAAAACTTTGAGAGAGCGCAGAAAATTCAGCGAAATGAAAAATGAACAAAGTGCCCTAATGGCAAAGCACGCTGAGCATTGAAAAAGAAACGGAGTCGGGAGTGGGGAGTGGGGAGAATGAAGAATGGATAGGGACATCGGTGGGTTGCTTCACAATGTTCAGCATGTACTTATTCAAAAGGAATAAAAAAAAAGAGAAAGAAAGAAATAAGTAGCAGAGGTAGCAGTGGCATCATGGTGGAAAAAGCCAGCTTCAATTGAACAGTTAAACTTCCATTAATTGTGCGCCGCATCTCTGCAGCTGGGCCTTGAATAGAGCAGAAGGAAGGCCCCAAGCCTGGTGGCCCCTTTCCGCGTGGTTCCCATATTCCCATTCCCCCTGACAACTGTGTCAGTCTCAAATTTCAAATGCATGAAATGCTTGCGCAAACAGGTCAGATGCCACAACTGCGGCAAGTTATTTGAGACTGGCCAATTGTAAATGTGTTTGTAAATTGATCAGAGCGAAGCGGGAGAGGGAGACCAAAAGCTGGGCAATTCAATTACATGATTGTGTCATTACTGCCAACAATAAGGGCCAACGAAATTAACCAACATTTGAGCAGCTAATTGGTTGACTCAATGGCCCAAGTTGCTCGTGTGGAAATCCAATTGGGACAATCCCCCGGTAGCTTCAACGATGCGCAGAACCTAAAGTGTCGCTGGTCACACTTCATTGAAGACTGTCAAAAAATTTTTCAATTTAGCAAATTAGCAGACAGCAGAGAAAAAAAATAAATAAAGAGCAGCTAAATACGCTCCACTGGACGCACCTCCAAGACGCAGAAAGAGAGAGCAGTAGAAACCCACTGAGAAGTGGAGCAATGACACCAAATTAGTATTAAGTTGAAAGTAATGATGCTGGGCCGGATGAGAATCGCCAGCTGCTGATAATGAAATACTCCTAGGCAACAAAAGGCTCTTTAACAAATTCCAAATGTCGTTGCTAATCTGCTAACAATCATAAAAATCATTGCCTCCCTTAAAGCGAACCAGAGCAATTTATGTTTTAAAACGCAAACTCTTTAAAAAACAATTTGAAAAAATATTAATAAAATCAATACACAGCAAGATAAAAATATATACAAAATATATATATGAACACATAAATACAGGACTACAAGTGTAAAGCAGGCAACATAAATCATTGGCAGCAAAATGAAATGAAAAGCTTTGCGCAACAAGTCGACGAAACAATAAAATCGGCGTTAGAGGAAGCCGCAGCGAAACTCAATCCAAACCAAACTCCAGCCTCCGGCAACCAAACCAAACCCAACCACAACCCCAACCCTAAACCCAACCCCAACCCTAACTTACCCCATACACCCAGCCCCTATCCATGAGACCGTGGCTTCAACCATGGAACGGTTGACCGACCCAAAGAAATACATGCTAAATTGATATATATTAGGATTAATGGTCAAACGGAGTGTGGAGTAAAAACTAGAGCGAATGGAATGGAATGATTGCGACTTTAACGGCTTTGAGAGTACACAATTAAATAAAAAGAGCTCATACGAATGGCAACTGTTTAAAATGATGCTTTCACATAATAACAAACTTCTCAGCTTAATGTTTATGGAAGATATGAAAAACATGTATAAAAACTATACAGAGCAATCTTTAGTTACTCAACTGCCTTATGGCAGAATAAATAAAATATAATACTGCTAGAAGCTTATATAAAAACTTAAAGAAATTTAATCCTCAAGCAGTTTTTTAGTACATTAAATTATTTTAATATCAGATATTTTTTTTATTCAAGTTTTTTAAATAAATTAAACCAACATTTAATTGGTTGTATTGGTGCACATGCATTGCAATTAAAATACAATTTAACTATTATAAACCAATCATACTTTGTGTTTGAAAAGAGCCATAAAGGTAGTATTCAAAACCTGTTTGTAATATTAATATTTTTTTTATTTCGTTAAACTTACAATCCAGGCAATTTGTGGTCTACTCTTCTCTACAGCGAGATCCGACATGATTTATGCTTTCAGCATTCAAAAACCTTTTTTGGCATTACAGTAGAGCTAAATATGCATATATACATATATAAACCAATACAAAGCAAGAGTGTATGTGTAAATGTATGAAACGCATTTTTACATAGTCATTTTTTTTTGTAGTTTGTCAAAAAGGCTTAAATATTAAACTTGTGAAATTCGCTCTTTCTGTTTTTTTTGTGACATGGAATGCGATTGTAAATCCCATAAAAAGAGCTGATATGTTTTTGGTAATATTCTTGATAAATTGTACAGATATGCGGCGGATAGTGTTGAATTGGGTAAACTGTTAAAAACTTGCCAAAATTGTTGAAACTTTTGTTGATAAGCTAGAACAATAAGTGTATTTGATTGCTTCTGTATAAATGTATGTAATCTAATATACAAAATGAATAACAAATTGAATATACATAATTAAAATTCCAGCACCAACTAAATATATTAAAATTATTTCAGTTTAAGGTAAAAAGTAGTGCTGTAAAGAGAATTAAAATAAGTTTGGTGAGCAGCAAATTGATGAACTAAAATCAAATCACCTTTGGATCTGCCTTCTTCCAGCACTGGTGGAACCACCAGGCCTTGTGGCATAGTGTATCTCCCTCGGGATGTATGCATTTCTCGGCCATGTTAATAAGGTTGTCTCGAATGGAGTGTGGTACCGAGTGAAACAATGTGTCCAGATGCACATCACCATTATCATCCACCACTTCAAACTCATGGAACAGGCAATTCATATAGCACTTTAGCTTCTCATCTTCATGTATTTCACCATCACTGAACTCCTTGATCGCCGCTGAAAAATTGTTGCAATCATTAAATTAATTGCAGCCAAACAGTTTGAGGCAACTTCAATAGCAGCTCACCCTCACTGACGCCGGTCTGTTCCACGCAAATGTCATGGAAGAGCTTCGCCATTCTGAGTACATTGGATGGAGGATACTGCAATTAAGATGGTGTGACTTAAGTAGGCGTGACTCACTGTATTCTGCACTTTATTAACTCACGTTGTCGGCACGTTGCGCCAACGCTGGCAACAACACTGCATCACTGAGCACAGACAAGACGATTAACAGCCAGGCAGCAACAGGACGACGTCCACGATTTTGACCAAAGTCACTCAAAGCCATTTTCATGTAGCTCGGCTGAAAAAAACAAAACAACGACAAAAACAAAAAAAAAAGAATGCATGTACATTCGTTCGGCCTTGTTTGAGAGTTGTGAAAAGGCGAAACAAAAGCGACAATGCATAGCAAAAAAAAAAAAAATAATAAAAAAGTAAAACAGGAAGATGTTTAACGAAGATTGAATACTCTTGTCAGCTCTTAATTCAAATAATTCTGTCAATTTAATATCTGCGAATATTATTTTAATAGTTTCCTTACTAAAAAACTTTTGCTTTCTTTTAAATTATTATAAGCATTGTAGTTACTGAAATGAACTAAGGAAGAGTATGAGACATGAGAATAACATTCAGCAAGAATATGGATTGGGTAAGTGGACTAGGACGAGGACGAGGACGTGCCACGCGTGACAGCTGGACAATGACAATATATGAATGTATGTGTGCATGTTTGTATGTTTGTATCTGTGTGCGAGTGTATGTATGATTTTAGCGAAGCTTTTTCTAAGTGCGCCTTTTTTGTAATTTTTATTTCGGGAAGCCATGGGGGAAACCAACAAAAAATCATTTGTTTCTTGCTAGCTCAGCGCACGCTAAATTAATTCCAAACCGCCATCTGAACAAAAAGCTCGCCAAACGGAAGCGGAAACGGAAATGTGGCTGAGACGTCGGGTCTTCAGCGCAGTTGTCAACGTTCTTTCATTCAATGCACAATCGTCGTGTTAATTTTGACAAGCAGATGCCCACGTGCCACACGCCCACACGCCCGTCTTCAATCTCAAGCCGCAAACACAAGCTATACAAATATGTATGTATTTTTGTATATTGTACATATATAGTAGACCGAGTATAAAATTTCTTCTGCGCTCTTTTTGAAAATGCGCACCGAACACAAAAATACAAAATACGGAATACCGAATACCGAATACAATACAAAGTCGTCAACTTTTGCACAAATGTCACTTTTGTTTCATCAAATGTCAACGCAACAACCGAAACAAAGCCACAAAAGGACGTTGCCTCATCTACACCCGCACCCGCACACATATACACACGCACACATAGACGGGCATTCATAAAGAACGAATGAAATTACAATAACAGCAACAGTTAGCATGTGTATGGACATCACAGTTGGCTATGGCATGAACGATGGATGGTTTTTTAATTGCCATTTCAATTTTCGTTATGTGAATTGCCGTTGAAAGTTGACGCGCTTTTTTACCCCTCTTATTGTTGTTGTTGCTGTTGCTTTTCCCTTGAAAACTATCAAAAAATGGTTTCGTCAGACGGGACACCGAAATGGTTTGACAACCGCAGTCACAATTGAATTTGCTTTATTGACAATTCAAGCGTCGTGCTTTATATTCGTTTTGGCCAAGTTATTGCCTTGTACATTTGATGCAAAAGCAGCAAATATCTACATATAATATTAAGTTATTTGATGCTCAATCTCTATTTTTAAATTTGCAATCCATATTACTTCCATTTACCTGTCGTTGTCGTATATTATTATCCACTTGAATGAGATATGCATTTGACTCCCAAAAATACGCCCACTTGCGTGCTATCAATTGTCATTTATATCCAAAGAATTGAAATAGTTTTTGTGTCAAGAGTAGTATCTGGTTAAACATATCATTTATTTTTTCTCGTCGCTTGCAAGCAATATTTCATTTTTGTTTAGCCTTATCAATATTATAATTCAATTGCTTTAATTCAAAAAAGTGGGATCTATTTTATTAGCTAAGGACTGTAATTAGGTCATAATTTAAGTGCAAAATAATGAATCTATAATTTGTTAAGCTACTAACTACAAATAGAAACTGATAACAATAGAACAATAAACACATACGTAATTTAAATTATCAAAGTGTTTATTTAACTTGAATTCAAATGAATCAATTGCTTCCTTTGGAAATGTGGGAGCATGGCATTTAAAATATATTTCTCTCTTTTATTGGGGATTTAACAATATTTTTATATTAAACATATAAAACAAATACTGTGTCAGCAAACTCTTCTCCAAAATTTAAACCACCTTCATGATAAAGAATTTTAACTAAAATTTTCTCCAATAACAATTCACAAGTGTTTTTCTACATGTTTCAAAAAGTCGTAACCTTCACACCGTCGCATCGACTATTAAGTTAAAGTTTTTACAATCACAGTTATAATAAGAATTAAGAATAATACAAATAGTGACTAAACGATACTTGACTAGGAACTGAACTGTTTAAGTTTAAAATTAACTCAAAGCGAATATATAAATGGTTTCTTGACCCGTTGATGGACAGACTGGGTATATCGTGTAAGCGTCTGGCAACTCTACCGACCAGAACTGGTTCAAATGAATGAACGAACATAGAGTGTTGAGTGGAACAACGGCGCTGGTTACGCACGAACAACCGATCATCAACGTTTACTTATATTTTCCTTATTATTTGCCATTTAAATAAATAATTAATGTTCATTATTTAACGCCTACATGCCTAATCACTCGGGCTTCACTTTCAGTTCAAAAGTGGGATAAACAATAAATAAAAACATTAATTCGTCGCCAATTGAAATTGAGACATGCAGCAGACAATTAGCAAGAATTGTGAAATTCGTTGAACGCTATATCCGTCCCTTTCTTTCGCACGTCAAGAGATACTCGCCGAAAAAAATGTACAAGAGAATGAATGGATGGAATGGAGGAGCTTGAAAAATTGAAGATGATGAAATAAAATGCGCTTGGTGGATATATAAAACGTTTACCTTATATCCATTCAAACAACGCAATTTGAAATACGAAATGACCAACGAACTACGAAAGATAGGTGATCTGAAGGTAGACGAGCTAAAGTACCTTCTTCGCCAACGACAATTATCTACAACTGGATCACGAAATCAGTTAATGCAACGTCTTATCGAACACGAGGAATCCGAAGATATCGAAATGCCGCTCAACGAAGATCAAGCAACGGAATTGGCTGATCTTAAGGAAAGTGTTAACCAACTACGTGGGTTGTTAATGCAGGTATTAGAAGCACAAAACGTATCCAATGTAAACGCTCAACCGAACGTCAGAAACGCCAGCGAGAGTGAACGTGAAACGTTTCCGTCACCCAACCCGTCATCAAACTCCAACAACGGCACACGCCAAGTGTCTGTAAAGGAAATAGCCGGCACATTGCCAGAATTCGATCCAACAAACGCTGAAGGGATCAATGTGGACCAATTTATTGATCGAGTCAATAAAGTTATGGCAGCTTACCAATGGGAAGATAAGTATTTGTTGATCGCCATTAACACCTGTCTCAAAGGTGCAGCGAAGATGTGGCTTGATGCCTCACCGGTTCTACATACAACGTGGAAGGATTTTTCTGATGCTTTACGCGATGAATTTGGATCGAGTCCAGATGAAGCAGAGAAACATTATGCTATGGCCGCTTCAGTACGTCGTCCAAAAGAAACCATAAGGGAATATTGCTTCCGAATGACAGCTTTAGGAAATCGATACGGTCTAAGCGAGGCAGCAATAATACGTTATATACGAGCTGGCCTTAAACATCGAGAGTTTCAGCAGTGCATTTCTGTGTTCACATTTTCTACCGTTAAGGAGATGCGAGATGCGGCGGAGAACTTTTTCGCAAATCGTCAAGGATTACGTGATTTAAAGCCTGAATCAGAATGCAAGAAGGATGACCCAAAATCAAAACGTGACGATTCATTCAAAGCCGATACAAAAAAGCAAGTGAAGTGTTATAACTGCGACGCTGTCGGGCACATTTCGATCAATTGCCCTCAACCTCAGAGACGCCAACGTTGCGCAGCCTGCAACAAAATTCACCCAACCGGAACGAGTTGCAAACCAAACGATGTCAATACTCGTCGCCTCGGAGCAGCTAATCGAGATTCATGTTTTAGCAAAGTGATTGAGATCAATTCGATTCGATACAATGCTTTCATTGATACTGGGAGTCAGTGCAGTATGGTGCGCCAGTCAGTTGCTAGCATGATCAACGTTGAACGTAGCAAATGTCTAATGCAAGTCAAAGGAATTTGTGGTGGAGTTCGTATTCTGAAAGAATCCATCATCGTAAATATTGTGATCGATAATGTATCTGTCTCTGCTCAAGTCTATATCGTCGATGATGAGATCATAAACGAGGACTTTCTTCTTGGTCAGGATGTGCTTGTAAACCCCAGCATACGCTTCACGTTGGATAACGGACGACTTGATTTTCAAAGCAAACGAGTGCAGCAGCAATCGAGTGGAAAATGTATGGATAAATTCAAAAACCTTTTATGTAATCTTAGCACAGAAACTGATAAAGCCCAAATGTTAACACTACTGGAGAAGTACGATGATGTTTTTGCTACCGGTTTGCACGGAATAGGCAAGACAAATGTCGTTGAAGCTAAGATCGAACTGGATGATGATAAAGTCGTTACTGATTCAGCATACCGCGTGAGTCAACCAAAACAAGATGTTGTGAATCGGATGGTAAACGAACTTCTCGAGCGGGATATTATTACTAAATCCACATCTAATTACGCTAGCCCAGTCGTACTCATAAAGAAAAAGAATGGAAGCGATCGCCTGTGTATCGATTATCGCCGACTTAACAAGCTGATAAAAAAAGAAAATTTCCCAACTCCGAACATCGAAGAACGTCTTCAGGAAGCAAAGCAATATAAATACTTTTCGTCTCTAGACTTAAATAGCGGATACTACCAAATTGCTATGTCGCCAGAAAGTCAAAAATATACAGCCTTTATTACGACTGAAGGCTTGTTCGAATTTAAACGAATGCCTTTCGGCTTGAAGAACGCTCCTGCTGTTTTTAATCGTCTGATGTCAGAAATTCAAAATCGTGTCAATAAAAAGGATATGTTACATTATATGGACGATATTCTAATCGGCAGTAATTCATTGAACGAAATGTACAAGAAGCTGGAACGAGTCCTGGAAGCGCTACGGTCGTGTGGAGTTACGCTGAACACAGATAAGTGTGAAATTTTTAAGGATACAATATCATTCCTTGGTCACGAGTTACATCCTTTAGGTATTAGTCCAGGAGAAATAAAAGCAAATGCGATCAAACTATTTCCACGACCAGAAAACGTTACCGATGTGCGTAGGTTCCTTGGCCTGAGTAGCTACTTCCGCAAATTTATTGCTGGGTACGCAATAATCTCCGCACCGCTCCGTGAATTGCTGCGACAAGGACAAATCTTTAAATGGGAAGCATCACAGGAAAGCGCATTCAACGAGCTAAAACAAAAATTGTCATCAAAACCAGTAATTGTTGGTTATCGCCTTGATGCCGAACATCAGCTTCATACGGATGCCAGTTCAATAGGACTTGCAGGTGTCCTCATGCAACGAGAAGATGACCAATGGAGGCCCGTTGGATATTTTAGCAGATCTACTACCGACAACGAGAGAAAGTTCCATAGCTACGAGCTTGAAGCGTTAGCTGTCGTCGAGTCATTAGAACGGTTTAAATACTACATCTACGGCAAGAAATTAAGCGTTGTCACCGATTGTAGTGCGCTTCGGACCACGATGGAGAAGCGAGAGTTGATTCCAAGGATTGCTAGATGGTGGTTAAGAGTTCAAGAGTTCGACATTGAAATATTACATCGAGCAGCAACACGGATGGAACACGTAGATACCCTGAGTAGAGCACCAGTAGAAGACGCTCGTGAGTTAGACACAGCACATATGAAAATATCAAAAGCGTTAGTTGATGATGCAGACTGGTTATTTGCGATACAACTGCAGGATGAAAGCATTAAGCAAATTGTTGCCGATATGAAACTGAGCAAATCAAAGAACGTAGTTGATTATAAAATCGAAAACGGACGCTTGTTTAGACAGTACAACGACAAATTGCTGTGGGTCGTTCCAAAAGCTTTGAGATTTCATGTTCTTCAACAATGTCACGACAAAGGAGGGCATATGAGCGTTGAAAAGACCATTTGTCGTATTTTACAGTTCTTCTGGTTCCCAAGAATGAGAAATTTTGTTAAAGGATACATCAAGTCTTGCATTGGTTGTGCTCTCAACAAAAAGCCAGGAGGCAAGCAGGAAGGAAATTACTACTACGATGACGCTAAACCAATCCCGTTTGGAACCATACACATCGACCATTTGGGGCCGTTTCCAAAAAGTACGAAACAGAATGAGCATATTTTGGTGATCGTTGATGCGTTTACGAAATTCACCATCGTCAGAGCCGTTAAAAGCACAGCAACCAAACACGTCATTGCCGTATTGTTAGAAATGACGAGCTATTTGGGTATGCCCGGACGTATTGTTACCGATCGAGGTACCGCATTCACATCAAAGGACTTCAAGAAATTTTGCTGTGACAATCAAATCAAACATATTTTAAACGCTGTACGCACTCCGCGTGCCAATGGACACGTCGAACGAACCAATCGTATAATTATGTCCATGTTGTTGCCTGTAACTGAACATGAACGCCGTTGGGACGAGAAAGTTCGACAAATTCAATGGAGTATTAACACCATGGTCAACAAAACGACTGGCTGCACACCGTTCCAACTCCTCTATGGCTTCGAACCAAGGGATATCCTTCAAATTGAATTAGTTCAAGTACTCCAGGATGATTCAAATCAGATGTTGACCGAGGCCGAACTACAAGATCTACGTAACACCTCCGCGGGACGAATAAACGATCAGCGTGCCAAGGCAAAACTGCGATTCGACGCGAACCATGCGAGACCAAAAGTATACAACGAAGGAGATCTTGTCTTAGCCGAAAATGAGCCTTATAGCACCGGTACGTCTCGTAAATTGGAACCTCGTTATAAGGGCCCGTTTGTAGTAACGCAGGTGCTACCAAAGGACCGATACGTAATTGAGGACTTGCCACAATCAAAGCGTAAGCAACGCCATTATAAGTCTATATTCGCTTCCGACAAACTGAAGTCCTGGTGCCAATTGCCGCCGGACGAATATGATGCACCGGATGACGAGGTTGAGGATGAACTGAATCCTACATCTCAACTTTCGAGCGAGGACGCCTCGAGTAGTCAGGACAGCCGACTGTAAGCGTCTGGCAACTCTACCGACCAGAACTGGTTCAAATGAATGAACGAACATAGAGTGTTGAGTGGAACAACGGCGCTGGTTACGCACGAACAACCGATCATCAACGTTTACTTATATTTTCCTTATTATTTGCCATTTAAATAAATAATTAATGTTCATTATTTAACGCCTACATGCCTAATCACTCGGGCTTCACTTTCAATCGAATGATAAAGGGGGGAAATGCACAGTAATTATTTATGCAACCATCATTGGCATATTAATTTTATTACGATGCAACGAATGCTTGTCGATGCATAAAATTGTAGATGTGCTCTTTAGATAGAGCTAATTAAATAATTAAATATGCTTTAGGCTATGGCAGTTGGCGGATTTATGAGCGCAATCCATCAACTGCGACAATTACGGCTGCAAATATATCACAATAGCCATAGGAGCATTGGAGTCAGAACCTCAAGGCCAAATTGGAAACAGCTGCACACAAAAATGCATGAGTCATTTTATTTTCATTTATTTTATAAATGTTTTTATTCCATATTCTTCGTATAAATTTATAAAAACATTTTTTTTTTTGATTATTTTTTGTGAATGCTGGTGCAAAATTCTACTTTCTGAATTAAATTCAGCATACATATATATCAACAAAATGCTAGTACCAAAACTAGTATACATAAACATAAATCATAAGCCATAATTTTTCTTGTGTCTTGCTCTCTGGTTCATCTTGTCCAATCTTGTCCTTGTTTGCCCTCGTCAACGCTCAAATGAGAAAGTAATGCTGCAAATGTAATTTATCAGGATGACGCTGCCACAAGCCAGTGCTAATCAGGTGCAATGACACTCACCTTGGGATCCGCCTGCTTCCAGCAGCGATGCAGCCAGAAAGCTCGCTCACATTTTGTATCGCCCTTCGGGTAGAGACACCGTTTGCCCATGTTAACCGCAATGTCGTGCATTGAGTCCGGTATGCGATCCAGCAGTTTCTCCAGATGCACTTCGCCATCCTCGTGCAGGACATCTGTCTCGTCAAACACACAGTACATATAGCATTTGAGTTTCTCGTCCTCGTGAACCTCTCCATCGCTGAACTCCTTAATTGCCTCTGCGAACACAATGAGAAATGCCAACATTTTGTTTTAATTAACCACGAATCAAACTCAAGTCAATGGCAACAATTTACGTTGCTCATTAACCAGCTGCTTACCTTCTGTGACGCCAGTTTTCTGTACACAACTGTCGTGCACGGGTGCCAGTTCCTTTAGCATCTCAGGAGGTGGATACTGAAAACAGATATTTAAACTGTGCAATTAATCCAAAATATTTCTATGGAATTTGTAGTAAAATCAAGCACTTTACTTACCACATCATCTCGCCGCAGCTCTGCGGACAAAGTAGGTTCTCCCAGCAGAAGACACAGCATAAAAATGCTGAAAATGTTTATAGTTGCACGCAACAACATAATGTCGCACAGTTCGCTGGTCAAGTCTACTTGCAACGTGACACCGTCAAGTCCAGCGTCTGGTTTGAAAGGAGCGGTAAGCTGCGGAAGCACGTGAGAGATACAGGATATCAAGGATCAAGGATTTAGTGACACTGCAGGCAGCTTACAGTGTACGTGGACCCGAAGGGGTATTAGCTGACAAAATTGAATGACTTTAGCAGTGAGCAGAGTTAATGCCAAATGCAACTACTATTCTGTGCTCAAAGTTGAGACGCTTTATAAGTCCAACTGTACACAGCATAGTACAAGGGCTTAGCTGTGATCGGGGCAATTAGCTGTCATTAATCGTTCAGTAGTTAGACTTACCTGTAATTAAGACTGCCAACGGAGCCTGTAATTTGTCAATGAAAGAGCAATCAGCAAGGCGCGAAAATGTATGGTTCAGGCCACAATAATCATACGCCATGTTTGACGGCCAAGTTGCCAAGATGGCGACACCGACATCGACACCCACGCACGCACAAGCACAAGCACACACACACACACACACACACACACGACCAGCACTAAAATAGGCTGCTGACTGGGCATGAGACGGTCGACTGTCGGCAACAAGTTAATAGCAATAACAGCACGCATATAGCGATTAAATATAATGTGCACCCAGTCTACGTCCCTGATACAGTCCCCGACTTGGCCCCATCCCTGACTTCACCTCAGTTTCAGTCAGTTTGTCCCACACGAAACGCGTTAATTACGGCCATTGCATTTTTTTTTAGTGACTGTGTTCATTTTGTTATTGTTCTCACATTCATTAATTATTATGCAAGCTAAGCGCTTGGCAAAAGTTTTTTTTCGGTCGGGTCTCTCCGCATACTTTGACATGCAAGCGCAACGTGTCAAATTAATTTTTAATAGCCACCCAAACCCAAACTACTCCCTTTTCCCCTCTCACAAACTCACTCTCTCGCTCTTTCTTTCTCTCTCTCTCTCTCTCTCTCTCTCTCTCTCTCTCTCTCTCTCTCTCTCTCTCTCTCTCTCTACTTTGACCACTTTCGTTTGAATGTTGCCAAATAATAGATTTAAACGACGGCGCAGAGCAGCACCGCAGCTGTTAAGGGGCTGTGCATTATAATTAAAGTTGGGGCTACGTTAGGGTCAAACTGTCCAAGTCCGAGCACACATGCAGTCCCTTAATATATTCACACATTCATCTGAACCTATACCTATACGTAAACCTATATGCTATATATTTACGCATAGAGGCTTAGTCAAGTTGCAGCATTCAAGTTGATATGTGGACGTTGCTGGTGTCGATTGTCGTTGCTTTTGTTGCTGTTTGCCATAATTGCGCAGTGTGTTGAAGGCGTTTAATGCACAAATGGCAGCAGCTATTGTGAGTGTGTTGGTACGTGCGTGTGGGTATGTGTGTGTGTGTGTGTGTGTATTGACAGCTGACACTTGCAAATTAGATGCCAGCAGGCAAAATAGTCAACAGCATGCTGCATATGTTGCAACACAACTTATTGACACCTTATTTGTGCTCACAAAACGCACAACTCGTTTGCGGTTTTCACATGCAATTTACATGTGTAATTTTTCGTTCAAGCTGCATGAAAAGTTGCCGCTCATCGTCAACTGAATAACCGCAGTAGCAGTAGCAGCAGCAGCAGTCAGTAGAACAGCACAGCATAGTAGTATGAGTTGTACCGTACAGGACAACTTCGTTAAACGAACTACAGAATTGTGCAGTTTGTCAACCGAGGCAGTGGAGAAAATTTGAATAGCGCGTTTGTTGCGGCCATTTGTATGGACTCTTGTGGTTGCTGCCGGACATAATCGATTTACAGTTTGACCAGTTACGCCTTGCTACGCATTTCATCAGCAGGCAACTCGTAAAAACCGTAAACCGTACACTGAATACCGAACCAAGCAGACAGAATTCTGTACCATACTGAATACTGACTGCAGACTAGTGACTACAGACTACAGACTACAGACTACAGACTACGGACTACTGACTACTGAGTACCGAGCCAACATCTACAAAGTACTGAAATACTAATAGGGTGACACTCCAGAGGGCTACAATGAATTATAATTAATGATTGCGGCCTGGACGATGGCTTAGCCTTTTACAATTTATAGCTGGGCCAGCAGCCGACTGCCAAAGCACAATAAATTTAAATTAGCACTAGGCAAATAAATACACACAATAAATAACTGGCAAGGTCAACAGTTTAGGGTTGCCAAGGCAGCGCAAAAAGGATGGTCATTTGATATGCATTTAGCATTACATTTAACATTTTATTGCTCGTTATTATAAACATATTGTGATATCAGTCATTCGTTAAATATTATTATTTGCCTTATGATTTATATAACCAGGTCAGCATAAGATTCTCATATTTTCTCCATTTAATTCCACATCTGCATTACATAATTTTTTTTAGTATTATGTTGATGTTGTTGCTGTTTTCTTTTTTCTTTTTTTTTTTTTGCAGCACGAAATGCCGCTCAAAGCGAATGCAACTTGCATCATTAACATATTCACAGTCTATTAATTTTCAGTGCACACTCAACTCTCGACACTCGACACTCCAAACTCAACACTGAAGTCCCGAGTCAAGTTGTCGATGGCAGTTGGTTTTGCCGTTCAGCCTTTGGCAACATAATTAGAAAGTTTTGTACTTAAATGCAAGTTGAGCATGCGGCCAGTCTAATGAATGCATTAAGCCAAAGTGCAGGCCAAGTACGCGTTAGAAATGTGCCATTATAACTATGAGTATATGGACTGAAACTTGCCAGCACTCATTCACTTTCACTCATTCATTTTGAAAGCATTATAAGCGTATTATGTTTATGCCATTACGAGCTCATTACATGTGCTCTTTTCTATCGAAAAGCATTAAATTTTACTTACTTTAAACGCATCATTCCAGAATTCCTTTGGGTATGTTAGGCATTTCAAATGGTAATCATTGTTATGTCGTACTTGCGGCAAGTGTGTATAATTGACCTGGTAATTGGAATTGCTGGAATATTGAAATACAAACGCTCTCATCTTTATGCATGACCCATAAAATTGGTCATAAATGCATAAAATGGCATGTCATTAAAAATTAATTAACGGGAAAATCTACATATACAACATTATTACAGTTTTGATATTGAATTCAACAGAAAATTGCATATATCTATGCATGTATGTATGTAGGTATGTATGAATTTGAATGATGATAAATATCGTTTGCAAACAATAAATGCATTAAAAGTAATTTAATACTTGGCAACATTCAAATTTCGAAATGTTAAGCACAAAATGGGTTTAAAAAGTTAAACGCATCAGTGAATGGCAAACGCTTTAGGCAAAATGGGAAAGCGACAAGCTCATTTCTGACCCCCTCGCGGCAATGTCATTGATATTCATGAGCCCCCGGGCGTTTGAACTTGACAGTGATTAAGATTTGACTGTCCCAACCAACAAACATGAAAAATAAAAGAAAAAACGCCAAAAATAATAATACGAAGAAAAAAACTAGAAAAAGAAAAGGCTGCTGGTATTCGCTTTACAAATGTAAATTAGACCGCCATTTTTTGCGCTGTGTAACAGAGATATTTTAATTTAGTCTGTAAAAATGACACGGCCACAAACAAAAAGCAAAAAGAAAAAAAAAATAAAAGGCGAACCACGAACACCGAAGCACGCAGCGGGCTGTGATGTTTGCCCTTTGTTTTGTTAGCTCAGCGAAGCATCTGGGCCAGGCCAAGCCAGGCCATCTTTGGCTTCAACCTTTTTGCATTTTAGCTGTGGTGATTTTCAAGTCAAAAGTGTGGCTACATCAAAAGGGTTTGGCAGTGGAGCAAGGCGTGGGTATGGAAATTTTTCAGCTGTCGAATTTTTATGCGAAAATGTCAAGCGGCTAGCAAAAAAGAAAACAACCAAAAGAACAAAACCAAAAAATCCAGCAGAAAAACAAAAATGAAAAAAATGTAATATAAACCCAAATAAAAGGCAAATGACGGCAATTTAATGGTTCAGTCGCTAAAACAATAGTGTTGTTGTTGCTGTTGTTGTTGTTGTTGTTGTTGTTGTTTTTGCAGTTCTTGTTGTGGTTGTGAGAGAAATGTGAAATGTGTAATGTGTTTTTGAAAGCTAAAGTTGGCTTTCAGCTCCTGCTGCTACTACTGCTCCTGGTTAGCTACCTATGAAGTTTTTTATCTGCAAGCTGCAGTTGGTCTAAAAGTTGTCGGTGTCGTTGCTTTTGCAGGAACAGTCCTGCAACGGGCAGTGCAAAAGTAAACTTTAATTATAGCTGGACAGCAGTGCTCCTAATGAATGCTCAGACTTCCTGCCATACCACCACCACCCTCTCCGCCCACCTGACCGCCCACCACTCACGAAACTCTCAGCTGCGATTTCTATTTGCCAGAATTTGCCTTATTAAAACTTTTCGTCAACTTGAGAGTCTGGCGATCCATTTGGTCTTTAAACTCGGCTGTTGCCATAGCTCAGCGCTTTGGTCTTATGTTGTATTTATATATTTATTTGCATGACAACAGCAGCAAGCCAAAAAAAATTTAATTAGATTTAAATTCTTGGATGTCTAATGTGCCACTTGACGTTGTTGTTTTTTTCTCTCTTTTTGTCTCGTACTCTCTCAGATTTCCACTAATTTTTTTCTTGCTGCTGCATGAAAATTTGTCTTTACAAGTTCTTTTTTTCGGCGTTGCCAGCCCAGAAATTGTTTAATTAAAAGTTTTCACCGCTCTTGTTGTGCTTTTTATGCACAAAACTCTCAGTTTCGTTTTACTTTAATTTTTGTTTGCTTATGTTTTTGTTGCCTTCTGCAACACTTAAACATAAAAAACTGCAACACAGCGAAAGTAGTCAAACTAAAAATGATTTAATTAATTTGACTCGACGCGGAAGCACGACATGGTTTCGGATCGAAGCGTTCTCATTTTGTAGTGAACCTATTAATATTATTAAATACCTTTGAGCGTGGCCTTTTGTAGTATTAATAGGCAGCCATTCAAGTTAAAAGTGCTTAGGTTTTAATTAAATAAAAAAAGTATACATCAAAGCAATGCTCTGTTTTTAATTAATAATTATAAATTCCAGTTTGCTTTAGCTATGGCCACAGCATAGCAACGAGATTTAAATTTGCAACACTTTAAGAGCAATCACTCAACATCTTTAAAAACTTATTTGCTTGATGCTTACTATTTTGGTCTATTCAAACCAAATCAATGATAAACTGCTGTTACATATATTGGATTGTATTTGATCCATCAAACGACTCAATAGGCGATGAGTGCCGACAAAGGCATAGAACATATATTTGCCTTTACACCCAGCATTCAGAGTACGCAATTAAAACGCAAAACCAATCAAAAAATTCCAAGCACAGTGCGGAGCGGAGAAACACAAGCGCACCGAGTGATAATGCCAAGAATACTCCAAACATACATACATGTACATATATGCATAGACAAAGTAGCAATAAAAAGTATTGGACAATTGGAAAAACCAAAGCCGACTGAACCCACACCAGATTCAGAAGCAGAACGACACAGCCACAGCAAAAAACTTTGCTAGTCATCTTCATCTCAGGTTGACACCCAGTTTGCTCGATGCTTTTGAATATGCCGGAAAACCTGTACGAAAACGAAACTGATACAGAGCCCCGAGAAAAAAGGTAGAGTGAGTGAAATGGGTTCACAAACAAATTAGTAAAAGGAGCAACTCAAATAAGAAAACATGAAACAAACGAATGTCTTGAAATACCGAACAACAAATTCACTTTCTTATGAACAATTTTATTTTTTTAAGTACTCCAAAACGATTCAAATATTTAAAAGTTTTTTTTTTTAATCACATTTAATATTATAATTCTCTATGCAACTAATATAATTTACAAACACAACTTATGACAATTGTAGTGATCAAGTTAATTGTCCCAGTTCAAGGGTATTTTGAGCACAAATAAAGCTCTAATACATGGCAATGTGGGCGTCATGGGTCATGGGAATTCAGTAGTAGGAGTGAGAGTGAAAGTGGGCGTGGAAGTGGAAGTGGAAGTGGGTAGCTGGTAACAGTGCGACTGCTTTTCAAATGTGCCAAAGTTAATTAAGATCGAAATCAATATTGGCCCTTTAGCTAAAAGCATCAAACAATCCAACCAGCACAGCTAGCCATGACCAAAGTGTCCAGCGTTCGTATCAACAGCGCCGAGGGGCGTTAACAACGTGCAACGTGCCCAACAACAACAACGATGGCAACCCCAACACCAGTAGCTAAAACAGCAGCAACAACAATAACAAAAAAGGAAAGTGTCAAAGTATACGAAGCAAAGTTCTGACTGCTAACGAAATAATTTCAGATATTTTGTGTTGCTAATTCGAATGCGGCGCAAACTTGGCCAAAAAGCCTTGAACGCATGTGCGCATCTTTGATTTGGCAAGGTTTGGGGGTACAAGTATTTGGCCCAATAGAACTGATAGAACACCCCTTCCATTAGCCATCACAACTCAACTATGTAATTTAATTTGCCTAAAGTTCGATGCCTTTTCAGTTATCTGGAGCGCATTACTTAACTAAGTATTTTCCGGCAAAGTCTAGGTCGAGAATCCTTTTGTACTGCTAATTATATAAGAACTTTTTGTTGGCATCAAAATAAACTTTCGACTTCCCATAAATACTTTTAGCTTTTAACTGATCATCATCACTCTTATCACGTGGTCCACACTGTCTACTTGTATACCCTTAAATGTATATGTGCATGTAATTTACAGTGATTTAATAAACCTTTAATAACCATATAATGCCGGAACATGTGTTAAATCTGTTAGCTAAATGCTTTTCACGGACATAAATTGGCGATTTGTTGCGTTTGTCGGTGTCTGGCATTAACATAATCCTGGCGATAATTGAAAAACACGTTTGTGGCCATGTTAATGTTCAGAAAACAATTTACGTTAATAATAACAATAACGTTTTTGGCTTTCGCGTTATTGCAATTTAATGAACAACAATGAACCAAGAAGTGTGGTAATACAACCTGAAACAAGTATGTTTTTGGCCCGATAAGCAATGGCCAACATTGTTGCCCAGCAGTCCAGTTCCAACAATGTTTGCTGGCTTATAAAGATACAGGCTCCACGATATGGAAAGGGAAGAGAGCTGGGATTTGGTAGGAGGTTTGGAAGGGGCTTGTTGCATTAAGCGCCGGCTTATCAGACTTTCGCTTATGCCAAAACGCCCGACCAGATCGTAAAGCATGCGGAGAACCCCTCATCTTACTTCGGTTCTCCCTGCTCCGTTTATTTCTGGCAAATCAAAATTAATGGATAACCATAACCGTCGCACAAAGTTGCACTAAAGTCTCAAGCTGCCAATGCAGTTGATATAATTAGAGCAAGGTGCACTTTCAGAGAGACAACGAAGTAGCAGAGATAGGGAGACATACCTAACCTCATAAAATTCTCAATAGACAGCTTGAAATGTTGGCCGAATTGTGACTTGGCTGGGACTAAGTCAAGCTGCTGTTGCCTCGTTTCCTTCAGCCACCACGATTTCCGCGTCTGAAATAAAATTAAAAGTTTGTGTTGCCATCAGATCTCATTCCTATACAGTGGCAGCCAAACGTAAGCCTCCACAGTGCTCAACCCAGTTGCTTAAATGCATAAAATTTGATATTTTATGTGAAGTTGTGCCAACAACAACAGCAGCACCAACCAGCCATTGGCTGTGTTTGTGTGCAATCTCTGTGCCATGATCCCATTTCTGTTCCCTTGCCATGCCCTCCGCCCAATATCCCGTGACAATTGCAACCGGAAACGCACATAAATGTTGGCAACTAACTCGATTGTTGCTGTTGTTGCTACTTTCCTGCTGCTCTGAAATATGGCAACAACATTATTGCTGCTGTTTGTTGTTTGCAATCGCGTGGAGAGTGAGAAAGAGTATACATTCACTGCAAAAAGTTCAACCGTTTTCGAAAAAACGGTAACCAAATATATCGTTACTGCCTGAAACTTAAAACAAATTATTTCAAGAAAAATAACGTGTACGTCTTGATTTCCTTGAAAACTTTTAAATTCCTGTAGGAAATTAATTAATAAATGAAAGGATTTTCTATTCATGATAGGACAACAAAACTGAATATTTATCTATATTAAATCAAGTATACGACATTGTTTTATTTTCTAAGAAAAGTGTGTGCACAAAAGAGTATTTCTATATGTGTTTTAAAATCTTCCTGTTTTTAAAATCCAAGCATATACTCCACACACAATGCACTGATTGTTGCATGTGTACAGCACACTGTCCATGGGGCATTTAATATCATTTTGTAGCTGAACAATTCGAGTAATGGCACAAATACACACAATTTTGATTACTTAACAATGTGGCAATAATCATAAGCGAGTTAATTGGCAGGACATAAACAATGTGAACTCGAAAGTCATCAAGTTATTGCAACAGTTCATTAAAATTGGCGCAATGTGCATAATTTTCGAATTAAAATTCAAAAGTTTGCGATGCCAAAATAATGAACTTGCCTCGCAATCTGTTGCCAATAGCCAAAAAGTCATAAATTTCAAATGCAACAACAACAAAAAACAGCAATAAACCAACTGAACGTATATGGCCAAAGTGTTGAGTAGAAGCCAAGAAATGATTCTTGCTGCTCGAGAACAACGAGTTGTTGTTGCTGTTCCCACTGTTGCTGTTGCTGGTGACGACTTTTGAATTTTTTTTTCGGGGCATATTTCTTCAGAATTGTGGCATGCATTGTTGTTGCTGCTTTATGAGTGCCAGTGCGCGGGAACGGTAGGAGGGACTACCAATAATAACAATAATCATAACGGCAACAACTTTGCGCCAAAAGTGCCAAAAACATTTCATTGATTTCATGTGCCGCTTTCGATTCGGAGACGCCGTCGGCTGCTGTTGCAATAATTTTACAATTTTCATTTGACGCTGCTCCTTGAGAGCACAACGCAGATGTTGCTTTCTACGGGAATCCAAAAGCGGCAAGTCGAAAATATGGTCACAGCTATACAAATACACATACATAAAAATATGTATATATGTGTATGTATATTTAGAAAGAATTCCGTTTACCCCTCTCCAGCGACATGAACTGAAAAGCGATTTTTCTTTTATGCCGAATTTTGTGAATTATGTGGCAGCAATTGTGTTTGGGGTTCGATATTTGGTCCTTTGTACTGAAGGCCTGGCCTAAGGGCTGCCTCCAGTGTCCAAAAGGAACAACAACAAAAGTAGCAGTGAGAAAAAGAGGAGAGTGAAACAGGCAGAGGGAGAGGGAGAGAGAAAGTGAGAAGTGTTGCAATGTGGCGCATAATTAAGTCGACCAAGTCGTCTCGGTAATTGGTTTATTATGTAAGTCCCCCTTAGGTAAGCATCGACTTGGCCAATTGTTGGGTCTCTAGGCAACGCACAAAGGATAATGAGTTAAATCAATTGCATCGGGACTAAAAACGTTATTTCTAAACTTCTAGTTGGCTCAGCTTTAAACTGTTTGCTTCAAGTAATCTTTGCCATCGTAGTTTACTCGTTAGACCAAGTAGTCAAAAGAGTACAGGGGTCTATTAACTGAACCGAGTCGATAAACCGACTCTTAAACTACGAATCTCACACATTAAGTGTTCGTTACCATTGCATGACCAATTGGGAACGTAAACCTGTAGCTTTAAGCTTCCATAGGTAAGAAAGCAGGTTGTTCTTATTGATCAGCCTTAACAAAAACTAAACAAAATGTGTATATTTATTACGTAGGTATTATCGGTGAAAAATTAATTAGTGCATGAAACAATGTAATCTAATACAATTACGGGGTATTTAATAGCCGATTCGCTCAACTATAGCAATTTCCACCAGTTCTATTTTGATTTTGTAGTGTCATTCAATCTTTTCAGTTTTCATGAACTAGCATGACTTTTGTTTTCAGTGTGTGCTGATTAATCATCGATTAGTTGTCTCCAGCTTTTTATTCAGATTCGCTGCCTTCAGTTCTATAATATTTTCAATTATAATGCATCGCATATTGTAATAGCATTTTCTATTTGGACTGCTTATTGTGTGTATTTGTTGAGAAAGAGCTTTTCTTTTTATTGCAGAATTTATTTGTGCTGCTTGCATTGCTTCAAACCTTCCACAATTTGGTCTGCTGTATGTTTTATTACATGCCAAACATTTTTCATATTTTCCGCATTACTTGCATTTATGTATGAAGCCTCAGCCACACACCAATACAAGAACACGAACACACACACACACACACAATGTTATCTTAGCGCTTCCGGCTGAAAGCATTTCTTTCACTCTCTCTCTCTCTCTCTCACTCTCTCAATATCCCTTACTTACTTGCTCTGTCTAGCTTCTATCTTACCATCTAATACTCTTTCCCTTTCTATCTCTTGGTTTCTTGTGGAATCATCAATGGGCAACGTGACCACCAAGTTGTCTTGGAAAATGGTCAAAAAATAAATGGATGATTGAATGAAAACCCCGCCAGCTGGCAAAGGCGAAAACTCAAGCAAAAACGAAGAAAAAATAACAAAAAAAGTGCCCAACAGCAAAAGGCCAAGTCATCGTCTTTAAAACCAATGTTGGCAGCGCCAATTTCCGGCTCTGCTCCTTGGTTCCAACAAGATGCTCAGCATTGGCATTGCACTATGGCAATTGCTATGGCAACGTCTTGCATTCATTGGCCCATAAGCTGAAAATTTGTATGCCCCGTTTTACTTCAAGTCCACTCACTTGGCCGGCAAAATTGTCTGCCCCAATTTGGATGCATTCTTCTCCCTTCATAGCTGCATCTGCTGCTTCTCCTGCTGCTTGAGCTACTGGACTTAAAAGGCAGCTTCTTTATTAAATTTTCTCTTTGCCGTGGCAACCAAAAAACTTCTAGTCAATTGCTTAATGTGCACAGCTTCAGTTTCAACAGCGTCAATTTTGAATTTTGTTCTAGGAAACAAAAGCAAGCAGAATACAAAAAGCGATTCCAGCAAAAAGCCAGAAGAAAATTCAACTTGAGGCTGGCTCATAATTATGCCTGTTTTTGTTGCCTCTATTATTACATGCATAAATATTTTGTTATTTGTTTTCAACGTATTTTTTTTGTTTTGTGTATTTTTTGTTGTTGTTTAGCTCGTTGTCATCTCGTGAGAGTTAGAGTTTGCCTGCGCTTGAGCTTGAGCTTGGCTTGCAACGAGCCTTCGGGGATAATTGAAATTGTTTGCGCAATTTTACACTCCAAAGGCTAATGGAGTAGTCGACCGAGTCGACTGGCCGACTAACTGAAGCGAGGCCAGAAAAGCCAATAAGCCAACAAGTCAGACGTTCAGACTACCAGCCAGCCAGTCAGTCAGCCAGTTAGGCAGTTAGTCTGGCAGTCAGTGGTTTCGGTTAGCTTGTTTCAGCTTCTGGGCCAGAGCGAAATCTGATGATTCTCAAAGCGAAGGGCTCGAGGCTGCGCCGCCAGAAGTTACCAACAAAATGTTTGGCTAATTGAATTTGTGCATAACAATTGCAGAATAGATCATTTTACTTAAATAAGGCCACAATGGAGGGAATTTCCCCATTTCTACTTACTTAGTTAACAACAAATGATCCAAAAGTGCAATCTTCAAAACAAGAATAATTTCAAAACGTTTACTTAACGTTAACAGGTAAGGAATTTTCTAAAGCTCAATGGAAACAACTGAATTTAATTTACACACATATAATTGGGTGCATTAATCAGCATTTATTTATATTTAAAATATGGTCTACCAAACAAACGAAATGAGATGACAATTTTAATTGAGTTCATAATATTTTAAAATATTTAAAATATTTATATTTAAATTCGGTGGGTCTCTTTAATTTATTCAAATTTAAATTTGGTTGAACTAACCAAATAAATGAAATACGTAGTTATTTGGTTTCTATATAAATTAAAAAAAAAAAACCATTTTAAAACATTTGCTTACAGACTAAATTTCATGGTTGTTATGATTTTATTTATATTTAATATATGGCCTTAAATAGGATCTAACTAAACGACTTTGAGTAACTTAAAGTCTCTGGCTTTAGACCACAAACTGCTTTTCTTCAATAGCACATTCGCTATAATTGCAAAAACGTCACATTTAGTGAAGGTTAAACCTTTTGATTAGAGTGCAATTAAAATTGTTGGTTTAAAGGTGGCGTGTTTTACATGAAACACATTGCATGGAATTGCTCCTTGTCAACATCTTGAAGCTGAACTCAAAACTGTGGCATGGCTGAAGTCATTTGAATATTAAAAGTGTTTTTCACACCTCCAACAATCAGAGACAGCACTTGTTCCTTTTTTTATTTATTTTGTTGGTGTTGTTTGTGCACGCATGACGCCTGCAAATAAAACAGAAATTACAGCTCATTAGAAAAATGAAACAAAAATGTAAATAAAAAAAAATACAAAAAAACAGGCAAAACCGAAGCAAAAAGCGTTCAGCTGTAGGGCAAGAACAGGGACAGTAGTAACAGGAGTTGGTACAAGGCCAGAGGAGCAGAGAAGCACAGGAACAGGAGCAGCAGAAGTAGTAAAAGCAAACAGCAGGCGGGCGTAAAAAGGATTCTACAACAGGATATGGAAAGGCAGACGACGAGTGAAAAATGTAAATAAAATATTGCACAATGTATGGGTGGAAATTGTGGGGCAGAGAAGGTAGATGGCAGACAGGCAGACACTTGAGCACGTTGTCAAGAGGGTTATGGTGTTGGTGTTGATGTTGGTGTTGTCGTTGGTGTGTGTGTGTCGGTCTGCCTGTCTTTCCATCTGTCTGCCAACAACAACAGCAGCTAGAGGAGGTGCTGGAGCAGTAGCAACAACAGCAAGCAGGACACATTATGCGTCGTTTAAATAGCAATAAATCTTGCATAAAAGCTCGCGCCCAGAGGGACAGCAACTTGGCTGCAACTTTAATATGAAAATCTGTTGGCCAGGACTAACGATGACGATGACGACGACGACGAGTCCTGCGCATATTTGCAACGCTAATTTAGCATCAAGTCAGCAGATTGTACCAGGATCAGGCCAAACAAGCCAGCACGCTGACAATCCGGCAATCTGGCAAACTGGCAAAGTGACAGCCGAGAAGGCCATCAAGTCATCAGCCGCGCACCATTAAAACTTGAAAGAAAATTAACTTGACCAAGTTGCAGCATAAAATTGAATTCGCTGCTCTATGCGACGGAAAGGCGTTGGCGTCAATATTGACTCAAAGGGATCAGGACTAAATGTTGCACGCAACGTCAACGCCATCCATCTTACTTAATGTCAACTGCAGCTAGCCAGCAAAAAAGACTTGGAAAAAAGACCGATTCGGGCTTCCAGACTGCTAGCACTTGCTTATTATGCAATGACAAAGGAACAACTAGTATTAAGCGCTATTGCAGCAACAGCAGCAGTAGCAGCAGCAGCGCCAGCAGCAGAATTTTCACGCTTTTATGATTTGCTAACGACATGAGCTTCGTCCAGGCGTTTGCTGTTTAAAAATCAATTTCGCTACCGCATGCAGCCCTTGCAAGCAACGCGCTCTTCCCCTTACCCCCCTGCACCACACGCAGTCCTCTGTTTATATTCTTGTCATGTCACGAACTGCAACAACACTGCCATCGCCACCGCCATCGCCATCACCTCCATCCTATAACACCAGCTCAACACAAAAGCCAATAGCCGTCAACTTGCCATCGGGGGGCCATACACCCCAATCTGGGTACGGAGGCCAGAAGGGCTAGGAGGGCTAGGAGAGCTAGGAGGGCTAAGGAGTAAGGGGTGAAATGGAGTACCCAAACCCTACCCAGATTCTAGCTAGCGACAGCCTTTGTATACGTCGGCTGCTGGCATGCGTCAGGTGTGCCATTTTAATAAATTATGCATCCTGCTAAATGCTTAAACAATTGAATTTTATATTTACATAATATGTAATATGCTGTGACATCATTATGCAAGCTAGGAAGGGACAACGGGTAGCGCAGGGAGGGCAGCAAAGAAGCAAGCAACACTGCTGCCTCATGCCTGATGCTTTATTGAATTATGTTTGGTGCTGAGTGGCATGCCAAAAAATACAATATATATAATGTAGCAAGATTGAGTCTTGAAAGGCAGAGAAACTTGTGTTTATAAAGTAATCGCTTTCTTAACTCCTTGCTGCACTTAATTTAAAATTGTTTTGACAATTTTGACACTAGAAAAACAAATAAATATTTAAAATTTGAAAATTTATAGAAATGATCAACTTTAAACAAAGGATTACAACAAATCTGCTAAAATTAATCCATCTTTAAGAATACTAACTAAATTTCATGATTTTCAGAGCTCAGACTGGCATAAAAGAGAGTTTGATGCGTTTAAAAAATATTGCGTATACGGCACTTTGTTAAACACGTCGGCTCTGTGCGAGTCTATTGCCTGACTGAACACATTTATGGCCAAGTGCTTAATTACAACAATGCGCCACGTGACTGCCACATGTGCGTATGTGAATGTAATGAATCAGGGAGATCTGGGTGGCATGCGTCTAATCAAAACTTTTATTTGCATGAAATTAAATTCAAGCAATTGCACTTAATTTGCCAAACAGCCCAAACAGGCGGCGAGCGATGGTAAATAAACAGCCAGAACGCTCAAAATATAAAAGAAAAGATTTACGCAGAAGCAGCCAAGAAAACCAAAAAGAAAAAAAAACGAAATTAAAAAGCACACAAGCGTTGGAAAGGGACAGGAAATAGGCAGAGATGGAGATGGAGACAGTTAGGGCAGAAATTGTGAAGGAACAGGGCAAAAATTATGAGCACGCTGGAGAAATCTAAGATGCTCCCAGTTGCTGGGACGCACTGGGCACCCGCTACTGGGCGTAACATACACACAGCCGCAGCCTTTTGAAGTGTGCACAGCAACAACGAACACACACATACATACACACACACACACTACACACGCACTCTAGACACCCATAAATAAAGTATTTGATGTGCATGAAGTTAATGTCTTATTATGCCCAAGTTGTCAAAAACAAGCGGCCCTCATACCGAGAGCAATGCCAGCTTCGTTCCAAAGTAGTTAAACGCTGGCTTCCATCCTGGTTGTTAAAGCTTACTTAATGGGTGTGTGTGACTGTGTGCGTGTGTGCAAGTTGGATTTTATTAACTTGAACGCAATGCTCACGATGCCTGTTTCTCTGATTTGGCTAAAGAGCAACCCGCGCCTGCTTAATGATAACAAACTCAACACAAGTGATAACGCGTCAAATTACCAAAGCTGCGCACACGAGTGCGACATCGACAGACAGAGTGTGAGCGTGTGAGAAAGAGTGAGTGGCAGATAGGTTTACAGTGGTGTCGCGGGTGTTGTAAATACAATCAATGAATTTCAACTGGTTGTCCTGGCATCCCATAACCCGGATTCTCATTTACTTCCTTATTTTGCAAATTCCCAGGCAACGTCAAGCAATTGTCAGATTGCAAGCAAATTTCAACCAGTGTAGATATACTTACGTGTGTGTATGAATGTGTGTGTGTGTGTGTGTGACTGGTGAAAACGAAATTAGGCAAATTTAATGAATTTATGCTGGTGGCGTCTCTTTTGTAATCTGAGTGCGCGCGCAAAGATGTAAGTGACCTGCTTAGTCTTCGGTTAAGTGGCTTTCCTTCTAGACCCGCTTCAGGGATTGTGCGGGAACGGGTAGTGGTTGTGAGGGGACTGAAATGGAGAGCACTGGATGCTAGCTGTGTGTGCATTGAGGTTTGCGGACTAACAGCAGTTGACTTTCGTTTGCTTAAGCTATAAATGTGGGATAAGTGCTCCACACAATATAATATACTCTGTGGTTGGTTAATGCTGCTCAAATAGCTTATTTGACTAGTTAGCATTGTGGCTCCGTGCCGAACATTAATTGAGATATGATCATTCATTATTCGATCTAATAAATTAATCAACATTTAGGAAAGTATAGTTTGAGCTCACTTTTAGTCATGGAGGCTAAAGCTAATTAAATCTGAATATGAGGCATGATCTTTAAAAAAAATGTAATTTTGTCATGAGGCACAAACTTGGTATTTCTTTCTTAAATGCTGGTATACTTTAAAATATGTTTAAAATAATATTTTAGAATCCTAAGCTGCTGCAAATGTGTTTTGACGGTTCAAGTTTTTAATACGCTGCAGTGCCGAGGGCTTTATGCGATGCCACATAAGGAACCATGGATCCACATCTGGAAATATACGATAGTCCAAAAACATTTTAAGCATTGCCGAGGTAAGGTCGGCGCCATATCCCACCTTGCATGTGTAATTATCGGCAGAAAATTCAAACTTGCGCAAAAAATAGAAAACAACCCAGTTGGTGACTGTGAGATACAGGGGCATCACATACTTGTACACCAGCCAATATCCGACGATTGGAGGAAAGAAGTTTTCTGGGAAACCAGCCGCTTGGTATAAAACCACCTGCCGGTAGCAGGTGCCAAAGATTATCAGGTAAATGATTAGAGTGGCATGAACCAAGAAAAATATGAACAATGCGTGCTGATAGTGCCAATGGGAGAGCTCGTGGGCAATGTAGGCAACCACCTGATCATCCATTAGTCCTCTGCCGATATCATCCAGATGTAGTTCCGATTCAGGCTTGCCCTGATTCAACAGCAGATACTCCAATATAACCACATGTTTTCTACAGCAACAGCCCCAGGCATAAGCCGTGGCACTGGTTGTATGAAAGGTACGTATAATGTAGACAGAGTCCGGAGGAAATCCAAATTTTGCCAGAAGAACATTGAGGGCATCATTCAAAGGGCCGGGAGGTAACTTGGATTGCTGGCCAATGAAGGAAATGCCGTAGAGGTTGAAAATCAGCAGAAGCACCAGGGATACAATGAATATAAATCCCCAAATCCAGAGAACAAAGTATGCTCCGCCGCTGCTTTCGATAAATAGAAATATCGTCGTAAGCGGAATAAGTGCCACCTGCAGCAGGACAATAAGAAGGGCAAGGGAGCATAGCAGTCCCACCAATGGTATTGATTTTTCCTGACTGACTTCATAGACGGGCTCCAGCACAAATTTGGTGTATAATATTAGGGGAAGTCCGCGCAACACCATGTACGCCGAGAAGAGCGCCACGAAGGCGATACTCTGCCAGATGAGGTCATCCACAATGCTGTAGCAGCTAATAACCACTCTCCAAAGAAACGGAAGCACTCCCAGGTACAGCTCAAAACAGCTAAAAACGGCATCAAATATATAGGACAAAAGTTTTTGTTCCACGGCATAACCTTCTTCATCTTTTGCCTGCTGAAATTCCTCTGCAGTTATGGAATTCTTCATCTCAGTTGGTGGGTCCGTAGTCCATTGGCATAGTCTCAGTTGCCGCCAGCAAAGATACACATGGAACAGATTACGCACTACACACATCATGACAAGAATGTGGCGTAGAAATACCGGATCCGATGGCAACAGTCTATTGGGTACCATACTAAATCCTATCCCTGTATACTGGATTTCAAAAGGCTGACTTTGCATCGGATCCTGGTACAAAGAATACCGATTCATGGTGAGCACAACACTTCTTTAATCCTTTTTGTTGCTGTGTATGTAAAATGACTTAGTTTGAACTGACAGTTTGTGGAAAAGCAAGCTATGCCATAGCTTGCTCTGCTCGTTTTCATTTTTTCGAGTCTGCCTTCACTCTTAGTTGTCCATTGACACAAATCATTTTATCAGCAGACTCATTACCACCGTCTAGTGGGGTAAATCATACAGTCCCTATCCAGTCTTCATTGCCGTCTTAGCATAACAAGTGATATCAACAATCAATTAAGAAAGGCTAAAGGAAATTTAAAAAAAAAATTGATTTAAGAAAAGATATAAAATTAATATACAAATTAAAAAAACCGAACGGAAAAAATTTGATAAATTAAAATTGTTTTCAAAAAGATTTATAAAATTTTAATGTCGTAGTAATTAATTCTTCGTAGTAATTTATTTCACTTTTAAGTGATTTATTATAAAATATGTGATATCATCGAAGCTCTAACAATATTATAAAACTTTTCGCAAATGATATAGAATTACATATATATATATTGTGTGAATTTTTTAAAATTTTAAATTAAGAAACAAATGTTTTAATACAAATTTAAAAAAAAAAAATTTTAAAATCAAAAATATATTTTTGGAGAGTATTTAACTTATTATTTGAAATAGAATAGATTTGTTTGAAAAAAGGCTGAATTGGCAGCACTGCCCACAAAACATAACTTGTCAAAAGAATTTTTGAACGTCTTGCGCTAAATGACCGAAAGTCGAAAGTGAATTGGCTTCATTGCGTCTAAATGTGGTGTCCAACATCGACAGATGCCCGAGGCTTACAGCGACACCACCAATAAGCAAGTTTGTTATCTGGCTGAAGACCCGCCCTGCTTTTGCCATTGAATTTCAACTGACTCTTTTCACGGTGGCCAAGAGTAACATTTAATGATGTCTGCACAAATATTTTCTGCCATCGCATTCACATCCTCCCTCTCACTCACTCGTCTCTCTCTCTCTTTATGTGCGGCCGTCTTTAAGTCGCATTGATGGCATGTCGCTTGAACGACTCTTGCTACCGATAAAGGCTCTAATGGCGGGTGGTTAGGTAACTTAAGTTTAAGCTTGTGGTTCACTTCAACCTTGGGCTTGAAATTTTAATTGAAAATTTGCGACATGTTCACGGGCTAAAGGAAAACTCGGTTGCTTTTCTTCTTTGTAGGGTATACACTCATTTATTTTCCAAAAAATCAAATCAAAGGTGAGAAATTTATCTCCCCTTTGCAAGTATATACAGAATTCTTTAGTATTACGGGTTTAGTTTTGTTTTTATTATTGTGCCATAAAGTTATCCAAAAGTAAATTGAAGAATTTTTCAAACAAAGACAGCAAATTCTTTTGGCAGTCTCTGCTCTTTGTCATCATCATCATCATTATCAAAGGGAACGACGGGAATGATCCTTTGCTCTGTTTCCTTAGCCATTACGGCTCCTTCTACTACTTCTTATTTTCTCCTACACACGACGCGCTTCGTTTTAGTTTCAGTTTAAGGTGATATATTGATTTAAATTAAAAGATTATCACATCATATTTTAAAAATTGAATTTGCGATTTAGTTTAAACAGTGAGTTTTCATTTGTTTTTGTTGGTTGTTTGTTTCTTTGATTAATACGTGTAAAGTGCGGTTATGCAGCAACGCAGAAATAATAATGCGTCTACACTTCAACAGCAAAATGTATGTAAATGAATCTGAGAGCGATAATTCCAGCGCTGTCGCTAAGCATTCGAATGATATTACCATTCAAGATATATCTTCCTTTTTGATCAGCGTTAATACAAAAAAGGTATGCCCTGAACTTAAAGCCAGTTCTATTATCGCTATTTGTTGGTAAGAAATGTTTACTAATGTATTTGTAGATGCAATTAAGAATACTTTTTGCGACTTGAGCTCGCGCAAGTTATTGTTCCAGAGCATATATCGCTGGAATACTAACACTGATTTTAACGGGACATGCATTTAAAACTACTGTATTTACAGCTAGTCGAATAGCAATTAGAAAATTGGCTAGTGGAATTAGTAGAATAGTGAAACTATGGCTCCGCAAGTCAGTATTAAATAGCATTACAATTTATGTAATAAGACAATCATATATCGGGATGATAATCATGAAATTTCGGCGTCTGACGAACGTCTATATTTGGGATAGCTGAGGTTGATTACTCGTTCTCCGATTTAAAAAACAAAACAAATGCTGCCGAGAGTGACAGCGTCAAATAATTTACAATTTACAAAGTTGCTAACATAAAATGCTATGTTGAAATTAATGTAGTTTGAGTTCAAGAATACATATTAAACCTGTATTGGGTTATTCTGATGTCTTTCAAAATGGATGAAAGTTGTACGAAAGCTTAATTGTATCTATTACTTAAATTAACTTAAATTCTAGCGCTGCTTCTTTTTGCTATTCAAATTAACTGATTCTACTTATGTTTTGGTTAACTTAATCGAAGCGCGTGTGTCTACCGCCACCATCACCGCCATTTCGGTTGCCGTAGCCATCACCACCACCACCACCGCCGCCGCCGCCGAATCCGCGTCCATTACTCAGGCTGCCTTTCTTGAAGCCACCGCCGCCAAAGCGACCACCGCCGCCGCCACCGCCATAACGAGAGCGTCCACCGCCACCGTCGTAGCGCGAGTTGCGGGCAAGATTCTCCAGTGCGGGGTTGATTTCCTGAAATTATCAAATATTTTTAATTTGATAATCAAACTTTTTATAAATAAATATGATTTATACATACTTGGTTAGCCTCTCTCAGGACATCGACGAGCGCCTTGGCCTGCTTCGCGTTGTTCTTTGTGAAGAAGGCAAAAGATGTGCCCTTGGTATTTGAACGTCCTGTGCGTCCAATACGATGAATGTAGTCTTCGCTGTTTTGTGGATAATCAAAGTTGATAACATACTTGATGCCATCGACGTCTGCATGTGGGAATAGAAATAAAATGCATGTTAGCACGTTAAGTTTATGCAATCGACTTATTTAATTTTCAAGAACAGTTTTTTTTTCATTGCCAAATGATTTTCTCTTTGCTCTGTGCTCGCTTGCAACAATTTTTAGCGTTTTTCCGAGACGTTTTACACTTTGAACACACTTGTCTTTTTTAATTCGCTTCTTTTTAATTACTTAGTATTTTTTTTTTCTTTGTAAAGTTTATGGATTTTTTTAGGGTTTTTGTTCGTTTAAAGTTTTTTTTTTCTAGTATCTTGTTTGTTTTGTTTACGAAAAAAAGAAAATGTTTCAAAATGTACGTTACCTTCTTGGTGCTACAAATTGTTTCACTCAATTTTCTCTCAATCAAAATCTCAAAGTATTGCGACGCCGCACAGCTCGTGATCCAAACTCTCCCCAATAAAAAGGTCGCATGACGTAAGCGAGCGGCGAGAGTTTGTTGCATTGAGCCGCGTGCGCCCCATCTGACTCGACTCAATAGATTTGGGGACCAGGCCAACCGTTATAACCGCATCCTCCGCTCACTTAATGGGAAGGAAGGAGGAGGCGGCCCGATTTGTCGACCAGATAACTTTAAACAAGCGGCGTCGTGTCCAGGATCAGTTGCCACCGACAATACGGTCGTTGGCGGCGCAGGCAGACGGGACAGTGGGCGTGGCGGCCCAATTGGTAGCTAGGCACTCTCAGCATCAGCAGCAGCAGCAGCGACGACGACCACGATCACGACGACCAACTACGACGATAAGGACGTTATCGATGACCACTACGAACGACGACATCAGTATTTAACCCACACAGTTTTTCGCTATTTATTGCGTCCTCCACAAACAACACCATCCTAGCATGTGCACTCTGATTGTGAGTGTGTGCCCGTGTGTGAGAGCATGGACGTGGTTTGTGTGTGTTTGTGTGTGGGTGTGTATATCGTGTACATGTGTGGTGGGTTGGGGATAGTGCGCCGCGCTTTGTGCATCCTTCTTCTGGGTAAGCTTCTGGAGAAGATCGCTCATTTGGGAATCAGTGTTGTGTGTTGCTGTTGCTGCCTGGCTGAAATTTGTTGTTCTGTGCTTAGCAACCGGCCGGACCGACGATGTCAGCCTCCCAGATGGTTTGCCTGCTTTGTAGCGCCGCCTTCATCAACTGGCTTCAGACGCCGCTGCGTCTTTTGACATAACATGACTTTGACCGTATTTTGCTTGCTTGTTTTTGTTTATTTTTGTAGTTTGTTTTGGTTTTATAGTTTGGTTTTGGTTTGTTGTTTTGGTTTTTGGCTTTTGTGTTTGGTTGGCAAAATCTCGAGGTCAAACACAATTTAAAACTTTCTCAAAGAGACTGCAGAGGCCACGTATGATGCATGATGTTGGGGATTTTCGTCTCGTATGCGATTTTCGTTTAC
The DNA here is from genome assembly GCA_035046005.1 of Drosophila acutilabella. Taxonomy (NCBI): domain Eukaryota; kingdom Metazoa; phylum Arthropoda; class Insecta; order Diptera; family Drosophilidae; genus Drosophila; species Drosophila acutilabella. The sequence goes on along the minus strand of JAWNOK010000026.1, from coordinate 3,807,582 downwards.
GTTGATCGCGCGTCCGTGCGGCAGCCAAGCGAACGCGACTCGATCATCTTAACATTATAACCTTTTGCTCATTTATTTGAAATTAATCAAATATTCTGTTTTCATTGTTACTTTTTTTATAGCAAAAGTCGCTCAAGTTACGAGTACAGGTAATGGAACTTGTCGATTGTCTTTTATCCTCCCCATCATACTACAATAAACGGCCTCTGTAAACGAGAAAGAAGGAAGAGAGACAAGAGAGAGAGGCAGAGAGAGAGAGACACACACACACATATAGATAACGTGTGCAATACAAGTCACATTTATTCCATTAGGGTCGGGGGTAGGACGGGGTGCAAGGGTTGGGGCGGGGTAGGAATAAAAATTTATGTTGATTATTAAAGTTTGGCTATTTGGACTTATGACTAAATAACTGATTTTTTTTTTTGTCGCTGGCACGCTAATTTGTTCTTGTTGTAAGACTAAATGCGGAGTTTTGGGTTCTAGTTTCTTGGGATGGCATTGGCAGATGTGTGTATATGTGTGTGTATTTGGGTGGGTGTATGTGAGTGTCAAGTGTACATATGTGTAGGTGAGTCAGTTACGTGCATGTTAAGCAATGTTTGTATGGGATTTGTGATTACGATCTGAAGAGTCAAAGCCACCGTCGACAACTACAAGGATTTAAATTAAAAGGGCTTTTACTGAAACTTACCCAAGCCACGGGCTGCCACATCGGTGGCCACCAGAATGTTGGATTTACCGGAACGGAATTCGCGCAAAACAAAGTCACGCTCCGACTGCGATTTGTCACCGTGAATAGCTCCGCAGCGGACGCCAAAGCTACGAATAAACCGCACAAGGTTATCTACACGACGCTTAGTCTCCACGAATATGATGATTTTGCCGGGATTCTCGCTGGTGTCATATATGTCAGACAGAAGAGTCTTCAATCTGTTTCATAAAAGTAATTTAATAAAACTTATCAAAATAATGTTGAATTCATCTTACTTGTCTTCCTTGCTAAACTCATCGCAGACATCGATCACTTGGCGGATGTTGTGGTTGGCCGAAAGCTCCAGTGAGCCAATGTTGATCTGAATGTAGTTGCCAAGAAAATCCTCGGCCAGCTGCTTAACCTCTTTTGGCCAGGTTGCACTCCACATGAGTGTCTGGCGATCGGGACGAATCTGTGAGACAATCTTACGAATTTGGGGCTCGAAACCCATGTCCAACATGCGATCAGCCTCATCTAGCACTAGGTATGTGCAACGTTTAAGATTGGTAGAGCCAGCGGAAAGGAAATCAATGAGTCGTCCTGGTGTGGCAATAACAATTTCACATCCACGTTGCAGATCTCGCATCTGACCGCCCTTCGGGGCGCCACCAAAGACGCAAGTGTTGCGCACATACGAAGACGAACCGAATTCAGTGGCCACCTGCTGGATCTGCTGGGCCAACTCGCGTGTTGGCGCCAACACCAGGGCGATAGGTCCATCGCCGCGCTGCAGCGGTTGCTGGTTGTTGATGTGTACAATAGCGGGCAGAATGTAGCCCAAGGTCTTGCCAGAACCTGTTTTAGCAATGCCCACAAAGTTGGCACCACTCATGGCAATTGGCCAACCCTGAGCCTGGATGGGTGTTGGCGATTTGTAGCCCTGACGGCGAATCTCCTTTACCACATAGTCGGGTAGGTAGGCCTCAGAGAAATCCTGAATGGGATTGGCTGCCTGGCCGCGCACTGTGATCTCATGTTCATCGCGATAACGCTGCACTTCATATGGTGATCGATTGGCTACTGTGGGATGCTCCTGATAGAAGTTCTTTTTGAACGGGGTCAAATTGGAAAAGTCCACTGGGCGCATGGGCAAGTCTTGGCTGTTGCCACCATTGCGACGATCACCACCGAAGCCGCCTCCACCACCACCTCCCCCGAATCGACCACCACCTCCGCGATCATCGCGACGCTTCTCAATACGGCCATTGCGCACACCGTGATAATCATTGCCGCCTCCAAAACGCGATCCTCCGCCTCCACCGCCACCACCGCGACGATCGTCATCGCGGTCTCGACCGCCACGTGAGCCGGAACCAAAGTCACGGTCGTGAGGTGCCCTGTAGTACAAAAAAGAAAAATAAAACGTTAATTAGTTGAATGTATTCGAATGTTTCGTCACTGTTGAGAGAGCGCACTTTGAACGTCGCATGCTGTTCGATAGTCCAACGGTTTTTGACTGACTGGCAACGCTAAACATCTGACAAAACTGAGGAAGAGCGAGAGCGCGCAAGAGGGAGACAGCAATACAACCGCAATAAACTTAAATAAAACTAATTGCGTGTTAAGGAAATTAAATAAATTTCGAATAATGCAAACAGTAAGGCAAATTTGATTGACAACAACATGCAATAGCGACATATCTACAAGACATATGTATACAAATGTAAACACACACATACTTATACACATATATAAGGAAGGCCTCCTCTCAATTGCTCAACTAAACAACTCGGCACCTGGCGGTGGCAGCCAAAACACAAATGTTACAGCTCTGACATTAATCAATTATATATACATACACCTATGTAGCTATATAATGTTATATATCAATACTTAATGTACTAGTGCAGCCCATAAAAATTCTACGAAAATAAAAAATTGGGTTGTTCCTCCCTCCAATTGTAGGTAGCAAGCAAGCTAGCAACAGACACGCTAACTTGGCCAACTATCAAAATGAAATACTGAACGTTTATTAGACAGCAAATGTCTTTCCTTTGCTTCGGGCACCACGCTGTGCTCTCTCTCTCTCTTTCCCGCTCACTTATCTATCTTCAAACGCTTGCTCGCTTGTGTAAATGTGTGCGTGTGTATGTATCTGTCGCTCTACCTGTCGCGCTTTGACATGCAAAAAGGCAAATCGTGCGCGCTCACGACAGTCAACGGGCGGACAGACTCTCATAATCAATTGGCGTCATTTGACATTTTAAACTAACAAAACTGCAAAGGGTAGAGAGAGTCGAAAGACCGAAAAGCAAGCACTGGTGGTATCAGATATAACAGCTGGCACAAACTGTGATACGAACTGTTATACGCATGTTGAGCACGCGAAATATGCCGCCAACGCTCGTATACACACATAGATACAGAACCATGCTGTCTCTGCGTGTTCGTGTTTAGGGCATACAGACAAATTAAAATGCTATAAAAAAGCAAACGAAGCAAAGACACGTTTCACAAATCAAGCCAATTCTTTTTATGACGTTCACTGTAGTTTCTCCTACTTTCATTTCTTGTTATTGTTATTCTTACTATTTATTAGTTGTTACTTGCGGGGAGAATATAATAAAAACACAAAAATTGAAAGAAAAAAGCAGACAAAATAAATTATAATCCAACAGTTATTCAGTTATTTGCTTTGCTTCGTAGTTTGCAACTCTCCATTAATTACTCATCGTTTCGAAGCATACAGAAATTTACGAACGCTAAGCGCAAAGTGAAGGTAAGAAAATGGCGACGGAAAAAAACCAAGAGCAAAATCAGATGTACTACACACTCTAATTCACATCAACATATGATTTTTCTTCACATTTTCTTTAAATTCAATAATATTAATTGATTTACTTACATTATTCCTTCAATTTTGATTTCCTCTGATTCCTCGTCTGGGTCTTTAAAAAGCGATTTCCTCGTACGCGTGGACACAGTAGTCTGCTTGTCTGCTGGAGCTGCTTTGAACGTTTCGGGCCGAATTGACGACGTATGAAACGCACGCTGTGTCTGCTGGAAACAACTAAGTAATATTCTAGTTGTAGATAGTGCTGACTCCTTGCTAAGCCGGCTCCCTTGGAACTGTTGTGGTTGTTCTCTGCAGTACAAAGCAAAATTACTGCTGCTGGTTGTTCTGTTGGTCAAGCAAAAAAGAAAATGGCGACGTTGCGTTATACATTTTTCCACGCTGTTTGGTGAAATCAATAAATTGCGCCAGCTGCACATGGGCAGTGTGGCAACTTCGTATGATTTCCGCGAAACATATTGCACTAATTTTAACATATTTTACTAAAACTAAAATACTTTTTGCAATATTTAAATATTTATTCCCTAATTATAACACAAAACTCGTGCTAACAGATGCGCGCGTGTTCTTACCTAACCTCGTCCAAAATGGAAATGACTGCGATGATTTCTTGCGTGCAATAGTTAGGCGACAACAATCGATAGCAACCAAAGTAAAGTGTATGCAATCGATAGTGTAGAGTTGTAGTCCGTGACAATCAGTGTTGCAATATTAGCCTTTTCGCAAAAATCTTTTTTTTTTTATAAATAAGAGAGCAGGGAGTTTTTTTTTGAAGCAGCACCATCATGAAAATATAATTTCTAATTTTTAAATGCCTCTTAACGCTATTCACAAAATGCATTATTTTTATCTGGTACGATGTTTCATAAGCCCATGCTAACATTAAAAGCTGTGAAAATTTAAGCAAAATAAAAATATCTTCGTTATAAAATGTTACAGTTATACACAAAAAAAAAAAAAAAACAATTACACTATATATTAACTGATTTAGTAATTATTTTTAAAATTTTTGAGCTATTTATGCATGGAACATTGTCTATTAAGACCTTTCCTGTTTTGTCCGTTATTCAATTATAAATAAAGCGTAACTATTGTCAAGTTTCTATCATGCCTCACGGTCCTCAATTTTGTCATTGGATTTAAATCAACAAAATAAAATAATATTGTTGGTGGAATTATTCTTAAATATTCTCTTAAATCCCTAAGTACCGATGGTCACAGCCAAAGAATAAGGTGGCCGTGGTATTATTCGGGTAGTAAACAAGGGTGGCCGTAACAATATTATGTTGTTGGTGTGCATGGAATTCGATAGGTTGAATCGATACATGTTAGCGCTTCCAAAGTATTTACTAGCGCCACCTACTGGAATATATTTTTTGTGGCTGTCACACATTATCTGGCAACTTCAGCGTACTACAGTAAATATCACTTACATGCGTGTCATACCAGACAGCTTTAAATTCATTTGTTAATTTATAAACAAAGGAAAAACAACTCGAAATTAAAATGGCTAGTTTGAAATAATTAATAATTTATTACTTTGGTGAATCAATGTGACCCATAAATAAATATTTAAAACACCTACAAACCTAACAAGTAACAAAAGCTCTTGTACATTTTAGCTCTCCTCCCCGTTAAACAGCCATAAAGATCGTTTATCTTGAGGCAATCGATCTTGCTGATCGTTTTCCTCTGCCCAATCCTCACTCCCGGTTGAAGCGGTGTCATCGTGGGTTTCTCGCCCTTCTTCTTGCTGAAGTAGAACTCCCCGTAGTGCATCACCGAGTTGTAATCGTAATCAAATGTGTATTTTCCCTTTTTACGTGAGACGAGCTTAAAGTTCTTCTTAAACTTGGGAACAATGTTGTCCCAGTGGATTTTCACGTAATTGTCTCGATCCGCCCGAGATTGCTCGTGATAGATGCCAATGGCGTGCATCAGTTCGTGCATAATGCGTCCCTCGCTGCTGAAGCAGTGGGCACTGTTCTGATCTGGCCTCTGCAGGGCCACTACCTGTTCACCTCCGCGCTTGCCCACATACGACCAGCAGCCCTGGGGACCATCCTCGGGCGGCTCGATCAGCAGATAATCCTCTAGTTCACCGTCGTAGGGCACAAAGTGGATGCAGGTCAGGGAATTAAAGGTCTTTAGGGCACGAATGATCGAATCACGTTCGTGCTCCGTGTAGAGCGGACTAATCTCGAAGGGAATCGTTCCATTGGGCCACAGCCGCTTAGGATGACGCATGGGATTCACGCCCAGACGCAGAGTTATGTACGTGTAGGGGTCGATAGCGATGTCGCCCTGGAACAGACGTGGCATTGTTTCTGGATCATCGATGCCCAGGTCATCGTCCCCAATATCGGGTCCAAACGGATCGTAATCGTCTGCAAAGAGATTAAGTTTAATGGGTATTCCAAGATCATGGCCAGATATGGACACACCTGTGCCTAAACTGGTGAATTCGTGCTCAAATAAATCCACACCAGCGGGATGACGAATCTTCTGCGTTGTTTTGGGACTTTCTCTGCCTGATGGCAAACCCAAAATCAGCGGCGCCGTCAACATGAAGATCAAGATCAACAAATGGGTCCAAAGTAAATGTTCGCACATTATTAAGCCGCGATTTATCGTTGTTAAAGTTAATTGTATTTGAATCTGTTTGTTTGCCTCTTAGACCGATTGCTCGCTACTCCCCATACCGTAATCCCCGGGAAGACAAACCGATCCGTTTCGATCCGTTCCCAAATCGTATCAGTAACCGAACCGAACCGAGCTGCTGCACATAAAAACGTCAACTAAACCCGTCAACTAAACAAGCGCCAGCTTTGAGCCAACAGCGGCTATCGACTACATTAAGTCAGCTCGTATTTAATTTATGCAAAATGTGCGAAAATAAAAACTAAATAATAATGTTGGGCATCCGGCGTCAGGGCGAGGAAGGTGCAAGTGTCGGAAGAGTCGTCGCAGTCGCAGTCGCTGTCAGTGTCGCTGTCGGTGTCGATGTCGGTGTCTTTTTCAATATCTTTTGGATCTAACAGCTGTTGTTGTATCTGTTTATGTTGCTCTGTGCTGCGACGGTCGACGATCGCTCAACTGCTCACCTGTCCACCTGGGCGCTCTCGTAATTTAATGCCGCAATGCAAAAAGCGATCGGTAAGTGAATGGCCTACGTTTCCCATACCCTTTCATTGGATATTTACTAGTCTTAATCGGGCTTACTAAGCTAACATTACTAACTCAACTTATTATTTTAATTTGTTGAGTAGTTTACAAAAGTAAATATAGATTATTATTTTATCAACAGTTGGCCATATATTACTCAACTAACTTATTAGATTCTTTTTTTATTTTTTCTAATTTTGATATTAATACCAAATAGTAATACTAAAATTTTTCACAACTTTTTACCGTTTAAATTTTATTTTTAAAGTAATATTTATGTATTTAATAGTATTGTATTTTGTTTGCAAATTACTTCAAAAGGAATAATTTAAAGTGATCAAGTTCTAATTAACAATTTAAAATAACTTAAGAAACCATGATTTTAAAACGGATTGTATATATACATATATGAATATTATATACATAATTTAAATGGAGTACATTCACTTCCCTAGTCATTTTTAATTTGATTGGAATTGTTAAAATGTTAATACTTTAATAATTAATTATTTGTTAATTAAACAAGGTATTTATATGAATCTATACTAACGAAACATTTTCAAATTTTGGGAAATAAATCTTATAAGTATTCTACATAAATATTCAAGTTAAATAATAATTTTAAAATCGAATATTCTTCGAAAATTTACTTATAAGGATGAATTTATGTATTGATTTTAGATTTATTAGGGTATTTGTAGTGCGAGCAGCTTCGGAACAATTGGGTTTCTGTGTTGCTGCTATTGTCGTTGGTCAGGTTTACGTTTTAATGTTATAAATAAATAAATTTCGCAAAATTGATTTCGACGACGGGAGGCCCGACACGATGCATTTCGTAAACTTTTTCGAGTTGTTGTGTTAGTTGTCTGTGTGTCTGTCTGTCTGTCTGTTTGTGTGTTTGTCTGTACAAAAGTTGTTGTTGTTAATTTTCTTAGTCGTCGTTGCTTAAGCACTAACCAAAGAGCAACATTTAAGCCAAACACTTTTGACACTGCCGCCTTTAGCGGTAATCAGCTCGAGAAAATTGTTACCAACTGACTAATGGGCAAATAGACACATAGGAGACAGAGAGAGAGAGTGTGCGAGTCCGAGAGACACTGTCTTTTGTTTTCTGTTTGGCTCTATCTACATCTTGGAGCTTTGCTATTTAATTGTTCATCATTAATTAGTCGAAACTACTTACAACATATTTCATCTCAATTAGCACAACAACAAAAGCAACAGCAACAACAACATGAGCTCGTAGTTAATCACGATAAATTCGAAATTTAAATTCATTTGTAAATTGTACACAGATATGGAGTGTGTATATATTTATATGTTTATGTGTGTATGTTTGTAGTAAATAAATCAACGAAATTACTTTCGAGATATGCAAATACTCAATTAAAAGATATCAATGGGCTCAAGTACTTAGTTAGTATTATTATCAGTATAAGGGAATTACATGTAGTTGCTGTTTTAATCTAAGCCAGCTCTTAAGACAGCTTTGACCTCTTGGCCAGCTAACCTGGCTATAAATTGTAAGCTGGTCAACCAACAAAAACAAAAACAAAACCAAGCCAAGACACGACAAGAAAAGACAAACGACTAACACAAAGTTGTCACGTAATAAAACACAAGAAAGCGAGAAACAATCGCTTCAAAAATAATAAAAATCAAATAAATTTGCATTTTTTGTGCGAACAGCGACGACATCGAATTGAACAGTGTACAAATCGCTATTTGATTTGATTACGTAATGACGTCACACACAACAAACCATGCCCCCATTCGCATGGCTACCCCGCGCCCTCTTTCCACCCATTCACACCCTTGGTCTGCTGACAGTTTTGTCTTCTTTATTGTTTTTATTTAATTTTTTATTTTTATTGTTTGTTTTGGTTTGTTTTGACACCAAAACCGATATCTCCAATTAGATTTTGAATTGAATTAATTGAATTGCATTAAAGCATTTTGTGATTTGTGTCTGCGCTGATAGCCATGACAGGCACGCTGATAGCCACGCCCCCTCCACTCCACGGCCCTTACTTCCTTCCTGGCAATTGCATTAATCTGCATAATACAAAGATAATATTTACAATTTCCATATCAAAATGAATATCTTAATTTATCTTTCCCTCTCCCTCTTTTTTTCTCACTTTCTTTCTCTTCGCATATTAACAGCTGAAATTTGCTTCCCTTTTGTTAAACTCAAAGTGTAAGAAGAGGCGTTGGTAGCGAGGGGGGCGTGGTACAAAGGATTTGCGTATTAATTATAACGCTGCTTAAAATGAAACTTTTATTCTTTTGCACTCAATACAGCGGAAAACGCAAAGTTTTTCCCCGTTGTCATGGAAAATCGGAGAATTCTATGTGCTGCGCTGCAGAAAATGCAGAGAAAGGCCAAAACTTTTAATGCCGCTAATGTCGATTTTTAGTTACATGGCCCGGTAGTAAGCTTTTGGGGAATTACGTGAGTGTGTCCACGGTTAAGCTTCCCAATCCGTCCGTCCGTCCGTCCGTCCGTCCGCCCGTCCTTCCGATTCGGCTTAAATACTTAAATATTATTCGCAAAAAAGAAAACTTCTGTCTGTGAGTGGGTGGGTGTGTGAGTGGGTGAGTAGGTGGGTGGGAGCTTCCTTTTCATTGTAACTGTCAACTACAGTTTGTTCCTTTCATGACCAAAACTGTATTAATAACACACAAAAGACCAAATAGGTATGTATTTATTAATAAATAAATTAGTTTGTTGCTTAAGCTCGTATGACTATATTTAGGAAATTGAATGGAAAATTCTACAAATTAAATGAAATTGTTCTAGTTAATCGAACTTAAATACATTTTTATATTCAATTTATTTATATATAAAAATACCTTTTTGAATTTTATAACTAATTTTTAATAATATTTTTAATATTATACAATTCTGTTGTCAAAACACTTATTTCGAGATATAAAATTTATTAAATTCATAATCATTTATACCACTGTGAAAATAAATTTTAGTCTAATTAAATTTTACAATTTTTCATAGCATTATAAATATTATATTCTTTGTTCGTTGAACTATTTTAACAAAATTCAAACATCACACACTTTTTAAGGCATTGAACATTTAATTTCATATAAAATAAACTTCAAGGCTCTAATATCAACAGTTTGTTTAAGAAATAATTTCAAAGTATACGTAATTAGTTTATAACTAAAGCAATTAGACAGAAAATGGGGTAATTACTACATGGCATGCCAAGTTTAAAAGAATTTATTGTCATACTTCAATAGGACAAAGGTAATCAAATGTTTTTAAAATAATTTTATCTAGCTCTCTGCTTAATAATATTTGAGAGACTTTAGCCAATTCTGAAATAATTAATGCATTAAGCACAAACATCTTAGAATCCAATAAAAAATATACCCGAATTTACTATGCACAGAAATGATTGTGTTGCTTTTCGCAACTGTCAACAGTTTGGCAATATTCAATTTCATTCAATTTATTGAGAAGTTTACGATTGTCGAATTCCATCTGAGAATTGTGTGAGTGTTTAAGTGTCTGTGTGTGTGAGTGTGTATGTATGCACATTTTTATAGTTGGCTGACATTTGATGTCATTTGAAGGATGCCCTCTACTAGCTCTATCCCGCTCTGTTAAATCTCTCTGCCTCTCTCACACTCTCACACTCGACGCTTTTGCCTTTTGTAGAGAATATTATCAACATTGCCACGTGCACACAATTTCACACACACATGAATACACACACACACTCACTTGCACAGTAACAGCATCAAAATGGCGAATGTGCCGTTGGAATAAACAAAGAAAGAAAGTAAGATGAAAAAAACAGTATAATAATAATAAAAAAAGAAATCGCTTACGGAGGCATTTTGTGAAGTATGTAAATCGATTTAACGCCTGGCAGTCGGGAGAGCGTGTGGGAAACTGCGAATAACTGCGAATGAATGCGAATATAAGAAATATCGTTGATAACGCATCAAAATTCTTAAATTTGCATTACAAAGCCACCGTTAACCTGTCTTGGGGAACTTGGGTAAGTTGCGATTCTCGAGCTGAGCTTGCGTGGCAATTATAAATTATTTAGAGTGTCACAGGGAACATCAATGTCCTGTGGGAAAGGCACAGTGGGACAAAAGTGTGTTTCACGCAATGCTCATTTAGATGCATGCCCAGCGATAGCAAACAATTTCAATTGCCTACTTTTAGGCAAATTAGATATCAGCAAAAAGAGTGCCGAGATTTTGGATGTAGACAAAGAAGAAGTAGAAGTAGGCGAGAGCAGTTGCAGAGCAACTAACAGACTAACTGCTTAAGTCGGAAATTAAAAGCAACTAAATGTTCCGCTGTATCTGGCTAATAAATCAACCTTTCCGCTGCCAGTGCCCAACTTGGCCAAGCGAGTTGCTTTCAACGTTGGCTATAAATTCAATTTGTTGGCTCGCTTGCCAACTCCTTGACTTGCTACTGAGCGACACACGTACTAATGCACAAACCTGCCGTCATTTGTCTTCCCGAGTCTGTCTCTCAGTGTTTGAAGAGGTGTGTGTAGGTTTGTAGGTCTGTAGGTGTTTTTGCCACGCGTTTATCACATTTTATCAATTGTCCAAATGTATTCACTGCTCAATCAGTCGTCTCCAAAGCCATAAGACAGACAGCAGAGTGGACAGGGAGGCAGGGAGGTAAGGAGGGAGTGAAGTACAGGACCCCTGACATTTGTATGCTACGCCACACAATTAATGAAAATTTTAGAATTTGCCAATCTATAATTACATCACAGCTAGATACTGGGCATTTGTCTGTGGTTTTTACTTTGTTGTGAATTATGTTGCTGCGGTTGCTGCTTCATTTGTCCCAAGCCCAAGGAGTGGGCCTTGTGGGTCTAAGGTCTTTCGACTTGCTGGGGAAAGGGGAGCAGGCGTGTTGAAGGACAGCGGTAGGTTGTGTGTACGGCGCTAAAATCAAATGAGTTAGCTGCGCCGCGTTGCTCTCCCTTGGGAGGCATGAATTTGAGTTATGAGTGAAGCGCCACTTTTACGGGCAACCGTAAATTTTTGACGCACTTCCCTTTCCCCTTCCCTTTTACCAGCCAAGGGGAAGGATGGGCTGAAGGGGGTCACGCGGGTGGCTTAATATTCACACCTTTTGTTTTGGGCCCAGGTCGAGTTATTTATGCGCACGCATTACGCTTGATAGTGATGGGCATCAGCCGCGGGTGTTCCCCGCTTGGTCTGAGGTGCGAGGTGCGGGGTCGTCATCTTACTGGATGGTTGGCTGATTGCTGATGGGTCATGCTTTATTATTTACTCTCACTCGCTCTGCTATTGCCCCACTGTCGCCCTTAGCTCTTATTGTAATTGAAAGGTATAAATAACATTAGGCAAACAGCAAATAAATTTATGTTGTGTGTATTGCGTGGAGTGTGTGTGTGTGTGTGAGTGTGTGTGTGTGTGTTTGTGTTTGTGTAAGTGTCTGCCCTCTGACCTTTGCACAGCATAAGCACCCTTTGGGGGCAGTTGCGTGCCGCTGCTACAGTGAAGCCAGGCTAATCTCTCTCGACCATCAATGAGTCGCCATCGTCGTCGTCGTCGTCGTAGTTGAAATCGGGTCTCATCATATTTTATCAATTTATTGGCAGTTTTGTGCCAGAATCGAGTGGGTTGTATATCAAAATGTTATTTATTATTTACACTACACATTGATTACTATTATTGCTAATATTATTATTATTATTATTTGTGTGTCTGTCCATCTTCGCTCGAGGAGGTCTCTTATCAAATTTGCCGGCTCCTCTTCTGGCCGTACTCTTGCCACTTTTTCGCTCCATTTTACCAATTTTTCATCTTATTTATGAACTCTCGACGCTCTTGCTCTTGGCCCTCAAGGTATTTGCCAAATGATAAATATTCCTTTTGCTTTTCCTCCTCCTGATGTTTCTACTGTTTCTGTTGTTGTTGTTGTTGTTGTTGCCTTTGCTTTCTCTCTGCTATTTTGCATACAAATATACAAACACACAAACATACATATTTGCATACATAAATACATATATAATTTTTTATTTATTGCGTTTTTTTTGTTATTTGTTGTTGCCGCTTTTCGTTTTAATAATTGAATTTGAATAATAAATAGAATACAACACTTTGCCTTCCGGCTAGATTCAATTGTGTGTGGGTGTGTGTGTGTGTGTGTGAGTCTTTCATTTTCGAATTGTGGTTTATTAAATTATTGTTGCATCTTCTTCATTTTCTTCAGATCGCTAGACAGGCGTATAAATACGATAAATGTATTTAAAACATTGACAAATGGTTTGCAACGCAGACAACTTTACTTTGAACTAGTAGTAGGAAAGGCAACAGTAGAGCAAGCAGACTGTGATAGACCCTGTACTCTGTCAGGTGCTATAAAATGCCTTAGAAAACAAAAACTTTTACTAACATTTAGATATGCCTGATTCTGAGTAAATTAAGTTCCATTGTCTCACTATGCACAAAAATCTTTCTTAAGTATGTGTTAAGTTGATTAAAAACTATGAAGGCAATTACTTTATATATTTTGATAATTTAATACTGCAAGAGTTTTCCTAATTTTACTCAATCTATTTTAGTTTTCATTTCATTGTGAATACCTTCATTTATTAAAAAATTAGTTGTACTAGCCTTCGTTGTCTTTTACTGCATCGATTTGGCTGTTTTTGTAACGTACCTTTCCGACAAACCGATGTCACCCCTGTACTCTTTTTGAGCACCGGTCTAAAGAAGAATCTGAAAATGTTGCCAAACGCACAGATGGCAAATCTTTATATTTATCTTTATATTCAAATCATTTGTCTTTCGCAGCTACTTATAAGAATATTTTCCAAATATTTGGAGCTGCATTTTTTGTTTACTGCTTTGCCAATAAAATTTTAAATGATTTATTATGTTGCTATGACTGGAGGTGTTGTTTTATTTGTTTCTTAACTTAATTGAAACACTTGATATTAAATTGTTTGCTTTTTTCTACATTTAAAGCGCTCAATTATTTCAATTCCATCAATTGCTAAATCAGCTTTATTTGTGCTCATATAAACTGCTGAGTGTTCCATATAAAATATGTATGTACCAGACAGTCGACGTCAATTGCATTTGCTGGTGGGAGTGTTTGTGTGTGTGTATGTGTGGGTGAGCTGCGTGTGTGCTGCGTGTTGTCAGCTCACTCACAAGTCCAGCCAAGTCCACTGGAGTCCACAAAACGGCTATTAGCTCCAAGCTCAATGCGCGCGCTCGCTTGGCTCATGCAAAATGCATGGCCAATGGCCAAGGGCTAACGGCTAGTGGGAAGTGGGTAGATTGGGGGCAGGAAAGTGGGACAGGTGGTTGGTGCGGTACAAGACAAGTTAACGAGACGTCTCAGTGGAGCTCAAAGTGTTTGTGGCTAATCAGCGCAAGGACGTTGATTGTGGTGAGAGTCCTTTGGTTTTAGTCTGTTTAGTTTATGTGTCATTTAAATTAATTACGAAATGTGTTGAAAACTTTTGGCCATTTTGTGTGAGTTGTGAGTGTGTGTCTGTGTGTGCGTGTGTGTTAATTAATTGACACACACATATTTGATTATGGGCTAAGATTTATAAACAACACATTAGCGGTCTGGTAGCGCTCCATTGACCGCATTTCCAAGTGTGCGTAGGTGTGTGTGTGTGTGTGTAGGTGTGTCTGTGTTTAGAAGCGTGTGTTTGTGTGCTTCAATATGTGCCCAGACATGGCTCTTTACGCTCCAATTTCATTTGAAATTCGCTGAGTTGCAGTTTTGCCCAAAACAAAAGACCAATGCAAACCGCGTAACGGAAGTGGAAACTCACACACGCACACGCACACGTATCCACACACGCACACGCACATGCACACGTATAGGTAGAGCACAGGAAGTGATAGTTGGATGGTTGAATGGTTCGGTAGCTAGGTGGTTCGGTGGTTGGGTGGGTTTATACAATTGCCTGCTTGCCACAACTTGATGGCATTTGTAGCAAACTAACGCTCATATTCGCTGATGAGGCGCCAATGGCAGCAGACACAAAAAACTCACACGCGATTTCCCTGCAATGCAGCTCGCTCTGGCAAAGCTGACGTGAATTTGCTGTACCTCAATCGTTGTCCTTTGCCTATCGTCTGCCGTCCATCGCCCGCGCACATCCGTCAAGCACTCGGACACTATTATTTGGCGGACATGCTTAGGTTTTACCTCACTGAGATGAATGCAATCCTGTTGCCTATTGACTGTGTAGGTAATCGTAATTCTGTAAAATGCTTTTGCCTCCTGTTCTATTGCCAAGCAACGTAGCCACACGTTGCCAGTTACGAGTTACGTAAAATGCATTACACCCCCAAAAGCCAGCCCTCTGTAATACCCTGTACTCCTCCCATACCCCTCTCTCCCTGCATCAGTTAATGCAAATGCGTTATACAGGACTTTCGCATTGATTAGAGGCACACAGAGGAACAAAGGCTCAAAATGTTTCATGGTTATCTCCAGTTACTCAATACGCGTTCTAATTGAAATCTTCATAGCCGTTTGCTGTTATGCAATTGTAGTTTTCAGCTGATTAAGAATTGCGTGTTTGATTACGACAGTTTCTGTTTATATTTTAGAGTTGATTTCTAAGTCGAATTATTATAGTTTGTGTTTCGTTTTTATGTTATCGACTGTGGGTTATGTTATTCGTATTATCACCTACTGGCGGCAACAGTAATAACCAGCTATTAGTGCTTTATGGTTAGAAAATTGCTGTTAATATGTGGCCGTCCATCTAAGCCGTAATCTAACTGCAACTAACTCGTATGATGACGGCGTAACAGCTGTCATTTATGCTGTAATTATGGTTTTTATTACCTCAGGCAATATCGACACTACCACTTCCACACACAAAGACATACACACACACATCCACACACCCACCCAGGCACATTCACTCACACTCAGCTGTTGCTGTCAGGCTGCGAGCCATAAAGTCGATTGATATTCGCATGACCGTTAGATACGAGTACTCCAAGTCGAGTTAACTAGCAAACGAGTATATATATTTTTGTATGTAAATGTGGATGGAAGGGTGTTGGGAAGCCTGAAAGGGGGTGTGGTACTCTTTCTGCGTTTGGTCGTTCATCTGCTTTATTGGCCACTTGCTTTAAATTGTAAATCCTTCAGACAGAAGCCAAGTCAAATGTCATATGACAGCATTTTCCAGCAACTGCTGCTCCATCTCTATCTCTCGCTCTCGCTCTCGTTTTTTTCAATATATCTCTGTCTCTATCTCTGTCTCTGTCTCTGTGCTGGCAGTGGCGTAATTGATTCGTGTTAACTCTTGACTGGCAATAGACGAGCATGCCAAGCAAATGTGGCTCGTAGTTGTCCTTCGACTGGTTACTGCTGTTCCTGCTCTTGCTTCTCTAAGTGGGTGTGTGTGTGTGGGTGGGTGTGTGTGTGCCAAGGGACTTTGTACGGGACACATTTGCTGTCATAGATCATGCACTTGGTTAAATCAAAAATTCTTGCTGTCAACTTGCGTTTTAACACACGACTGACTGCAGTCAATGCCTCCTCCGTTCCTGAATTTTCGCTAGCTGTATTTTTTGGTGTTACACCCACAAGTCTTAATTTGAATTCCATTACAAGCAAACCTCTAAGTGCTGTTTAATTACATTAAATTGCTTCAAACCGCGTGTGTGTTTGTGTGTGTGTGTCTCTGTGTGCGAGTGTGGCGAGCATCTCCAATGAATCCATGAATTTGTATGAAGTGTCGCATCGTAACCCAGTTTAATCCTGCGAAACGCTAAAATATATGCACATTTCTTTGTCATTCCCTTCATTTGCTAAGCATGTGCTCGCAAAGTTTGCACCTGTAGCACCAACGATGTGCGTCGTTTGATCGTCAAATACAGAATGTCTTTATTCTTCTTCTCTCGCCTTTGCATCGGCTCTTCTTTACATTTTTATGTTAGTACTCTATAACAGTGTGCCTTATGTATGTAGGTATTCTAATTAACAGTCGCTTAACATGTATACATATGAGTGAGTTTACGTAAACATAATATGTTAGCGCCAACGCCGATATATATATATATATAACTATGTATAATAACTGCTACAATTCGGCCAATCCTGACTGGAGTACTCCTGAACTCCTTACATTAGTTTACTAGTTTGCTTAATATTAAAGAATATGAATACAATTTTATTTTATACAATATAATTACAATTATTTACATTATTTTTTATTATTCAGCCAAGGCTTCATGTTTGCAACAGCCCAAACTCCTTGATATGGTACTCTTGACTGTTGAAATCCATCTGTATCTTCAACAACATATCTATCATTTCGTAATACTTTTGATATCTTATAAGGTCCTTTGAATTTTGGTATCAACTTTTTGCAAATTCCCGTATGAGTGTCAAAATTCTTTATCATTACTAAATCTCCTTCTTCATATATGTGAGGTGCTAATCTTTTCTTATCAACAGTTTCCTTATTATAATTTTGCAGTTTGTTTTGACAGATTTTAGCCTGTTCACGAATTTTTGGTAAGTCTATTTCTTCATGTTTATCACCCACCTCTTCTAACTTATCTTTCAAGTTGTCATTCTCTTTTCCTCTTTGCATAACTCCAAAGAGCATTTTACTAGGATATTGGTTTATCGTTCTTTGTATTGTATTATTTAATACATGTTCAACTTTTTCTAAAACTATATCCCAGTGTAGGCCTTTCTCTGTATCAACCAATTTAGCTATCATAGGTCCCAAGCTTCTGTTAATTCTTTCAACCTGTCCATTTGCTTGAGGTGAACCTGTTGCGATTTTAACGTGTTTTATTTCATTTTCTTCCATAAAACTTTCAAAATCCTTTGATGTGAAACAACTACCTCTATCAGAGACGATACATTTTGGTCTGCTATAAGCCCTAAAATAATCCAATAAGCAATTTATCACTTCCTTAGTATTCGTTGTTTTTGTTGCATAAAGTCTAACATATTTTGTGAACGCATCTACTATAACAAAAACATGTTTATTAGCTCTTCCTTTATCAACTGGTCCAAAATGATCAATATGCACAACCTCAAAAGGAACCGATTCCTTAGGAATATTATGTAAATATCCTTCTTCTTTTCCGTGCTTCGCAGAAAAAGCAATACATTTTAAGCAATTACTTATATGCATCTTCGCTTTAATTCTTATGTTTGGAAGCCAGTAATTTTTTAGAATAATATCTGTCATCTTATCAATTCCAACATGTCCTAACTCGTCATGATACTTATAAAGTACATGGTTCTCCATACTCTCCGGTACGTAAAGCAATAGACGATCCTTATCCTTTTTCTTATAAACAACGCCATTCCTCATTTCAAAATGTTTATGTTCAGATTTTTCCAACAGCTCTTTTAAGTCTTTTAATTTTTTATCTTTATTTTGAAACACAATTATATTTTCTTCAAAGGTATTTGTCTCTATAGCTAATATTTGTGTATTTCTACTTAACGCATCTACATGCTGCATTCTGGTGCCCGGTCTATGTTCAATTGTAAAATCGTATTTTTGAAGCTCTAGTAACCATCTATCTATGGCAGGACTCATTGTTCTCTTATTCACTGCTAAATTTAAAGAATTACAATCTGTTATTAACTTAAAATGGATGCCTTGCAAATATATTCTAAATCTTTCTAATGCAAGAACTATTGCTAACGTTTCTAGTTTAAAACTGTCATATCTGGACTCTGTTTCCGTTGTTCTTTTCGAAAAATAGAAAATAGGATGCATTTTCCCATCGGCTTTTTTCTGCATGAGAATCGCTCCAAAACCTAAAGCACTAGCATCTGTGTGTAACTCCGTCTCATCTGTTGGATTGTATAATGCTAGTATAGGTGCCTTCAACAAATTCCCCTTTAACATTTCAAAACATTCTAATTCTTTTGCCCCAAATTTGAATTCCTTATCTTTTTTTATAAGGTCGAAAAGTGGTTTTGCTTTTGTTGAAAAATTCTGAACAAACCTTCTGAAATAGGAGCATAACCCCAAAAAACTTTGAACATCTCTCGCTTTCTTTGGTACTGGAAAATCTTTAACTGCTTCGAGATTCTTATCATCTGGTCTTATTCCATTTCCTGACACTAAATATCCTAAATATCTTACTTTTGACTGAAGAAACTCACATTTATCTAGTCTTAGCTCCAGCTTGTTTTCTACCAACCGTTTAAAAACTTCTTCCAGTATTTCTAAATGTGATTTGCTATCCTCGGTCGCTATCATTATGTCATCCATATATATTATTAATTTTTCCGCCCTAACCATATCTGAAAATATTTTATTTACGAATCTTTGGAACACTGCAGGAGCATTGCGAAGCCCAAATGGCATTCTACGCCATTCATACTGTCCCATTGGAGTTATGAAGGAAGTGTACTTCATAGACTCTTCATGCATATACACATGGAAATATCCATTCTTCAAATCTAGTTTTGAAAAGTATTTTTTTCTTTCAAGCTTATCAATTAAATCATCAATATGCGGAGTTGGATAATTGTCCTTTAACATGTTCTTGTTGAGGGTGCGATAATCCACACACATTCTCAACTCGCCATTCTTTTTCCTAACTAAGACTATAGCTGATGCATATTCTGATTCACTCTCTTTGATGTAACCTTTTTCTAGATATTCGTCTATATAACTCTGCACCTGTTGCTTTTCAGCGTACGATAATCTCCTAGGAGGATAATGAAACGGTTTTACATTTTCGAAATTAAGTTTCATTTCCCATTTAACTTTTGGATCTGAAGGCTGTCTTGCTTCTTTATAAAATTTATTAAATATATACCGAAGCATTTCCTTATCTTTTTGGTCACATCTCTCATCAATGATTAAATCACTAGGTTCATTTTCAGCCGGATATTCTATAGGTAACTCTTTCAAAAACTGTTTTCTTTCTTCATGTACGTAATGCAACATGTTATTTTCTACACATTGTTCCTTTCTTATGTCTACATCCTCATTTTCTTCCGACTCAATTTTTACGATCCTATTCTCTATAAACTTATTTTGTTCGGCTTCATTCATTTTTACTTTTTCTCCATTATCTCTTACACACATGTTTTTAATATTTTCATTTCTATACCCTGAATTCTTAATCGTTTCATTATTCAAACATTCATTTTTATTACACTCAATCTTAATACTATCATTTCCTAAGCACTCGTTTTCAAAACACTCATTCTTAATTTTTTCATTTTCCAAACAATCATTTTCATAACACTCATTCTTAATTTTTTCATCTTCCAAACAATCATTTTCATAACACTCATTCTTAATTTTTTCATCTTCTAAACAATCATTTCTAATAATCTTCTTTTTAGTTTCTAAATCAACATTATCACAGTCCTTATCTTGTAACCATTTAAAATCTGGACACTCATTTTCACTTCCAATATTTACATTAATCTCATTTGTTGAACTCAAAGGACACTCATTTGATATTCTATAAAATGATTTATGCTTATCTATTTTTTGTTGGCTACTCCCATTAGTTAACTTATGCTCGTCTCTATCACAACCGATTACTTTTTGCTTATTTGTATTTACATCAGCAACTTCTTTATCCTGGACCAACTCACTTATTATTTTAAATTTACAAGTTGCCATGAAATCTCTCCCTAACACCACATCATATCTCATTGACTCATCTGCCACAACATACATATCAAATTCCAATTTCTGTTTTCCAAATACAACATAACATTTCATTTTATTGAAAATATTCAATTTACTGTTATTCAGTCCATAAAAAATCAAATCTTCATTTTTGCTTGCAAAGCAGTGACAGTTATTGAGATAAACTAAACTTAAATTTCTGTTGACTTCATTATTTAAATGATGGTTTATAAGAGATATTTTGATGAAACTTATTGGGCTTCCTGAGTCGATGAGGCATTCTGTTGAAATAAAAGTGCTAGAACAATTCTTAAAATAAATGTTAAAATCTCTTACATATTCATTTTTCCGGTTTTTCTTATTTTCTGCACATGTTGATATGTGATGATCCATTTTGCCACACCCATAACAGGCTCCAACCTGTCGTTTTGGTTTTTGACACTCATTTGCGAAGTGGCCTGGTATGTTACAGTTGTAGCATCGTTGATCAGCTTTCGATTTCACATCTTTGACTCCAGGTTTCATCGATGACGTCATCTTGGGCAGTGTAATTTTTTCAAATGCGTGCAGCAGTTGAGATGGATTTTTGAAGCATTGCATGTGTGCTTGGCATCGTAGATTCTTCTCAGGTATGCCTTCTATGATGTTGTCAATAATTTCCTCCCCATTGAGTTCAATGCCTGAAGCTAGCAACATTTTTTGCTGATAGTACATTGAAAATTGTTCATCAGCCTGCCATTTGCGATTTTCAAATTTCCGACGTAGCAACAATACGTTTTTCTTGACATAAAATACGTTTTGAATCTGCTCCAACAGCATGTTTATAGGCATCTCCAAATGGATAATATTTGAATGTAACCATACTTGCGCGTCATCTTTCAACTTTGTTATTACTAGAACGCGCAACATCTTGTCGTCCAGCTTGTAGAGTTCGGCGATAGACTTTAAATGTGCAATCCAAATATTGACGTCACTTTTTCCATCAAACGATGGCATCATGTCTTTGACAACATTTAGCATAATGCTGTCAACATTGTTGCTGCGCTCACCCTGTATTCTCTCGCTTTCAGCTCTTTTCAGAATTTTATTTTCCAGCAACAACAATTCCATGCGCATTTTAAGTAGCTGTGTTTCTGCACCGTTATTTTCGGTCTCCTCTTCGCCATGGTCTTCGCTTGTCGATCGTAGAATTTGTTCGCCGACGACACAACTGTTGTTGTTGTTGCTTGCAATTTGCTCGCAGGCGTCGCCACTGTTGTTGTTGCTTGAAATTTGTTCGCAGGCGTCGCCACTGTTGTTGTTGCTTGAAATTTGTTCGCAGGCGTCGCCACTGTTGTTGTTGTCCGCATTTTGTAGCAAACTTATTTCACCAGATCCCTCAATAATTTCAGCTCCAGGTGGACCATCTCCTCGTATTGATATAGGGACCTCGCTGAGACGAGCTGCGAGATTGGACTTATTTCCACTCGTTGATAGACCAAGATGGGCAAGCCACTCTCTAAGTTGAACGGCTGTATATTCGTCAGCGCCAATTGCTTGCATGTTTAATCGATTTTATATTAAAAACTTTTTTTCTTTGTTTTTGTGCAATTAATTGCCGTTTTTTTTTTAGTTTCAAGTTACAGGTTTTTTTTTTCTTTTTTGGCACTTTATCCCACTTCTGAAAAATTGTAGCACCAACGATGTGCGTCGTTTGATCGTCAAATACAGAATGTCTTTATTCTTCTTCTCTCGCCTTTGCATCGGCTCTTCTTTACATTTTTATGTTAGTACTCTATAACAGTGTGCCTTATGTATGTAGGTATTCTAATTAACAGTCGCTTAACATGTATACATATGAGTGAGTTTACGTAAACATAATATGTTAGCGCCAACGCCGATATATATATATATATAACTATGTATAATAACTGCTACACACCGCCCGTTGTACCCTGTTAAACAACATGGGGTATGCTGGCACCTATTAAACTTCCTTTGAAGCTTTTACAGCGTATCTTTTGGTCGATCACTGTGTCGTATGTTTCCTTCAGTTTTTTAAGGGCATGGCACTCTGCTCGGTTTACCTCGTTTTGTTGGCGGCAGGCAAGCGAGTATGATAACTAACGATGATTGAACGCTTTCGGTTGCCTGATTTTAGGGGCAGATACAAAAACCTTGCATACAAGATGGCTGCTTTGCTATCTCCGACTTGGCTAACACAGATGCAGATCGCACACTTGTGTATATATTTACAAAACGACTCTTGAAGCCTTGAAATACACACACACACACTCGGAAGTTGGCTACAGTTCGAAAATTCTGCATGCATTTGGCGCATTTAACGGATTAACGTCATAAGTTTTGGCGATGACAGATGAATTTCACACAACGTGTATGTGTGTGTGTGTGTATGTGTATGTGTGTTAAGCTTTTATGCTCTGCGGTGTGTTTTTTGATGGCATGCCAGGCAACTCTATTTATAAGCACAACAGCAGATCTGCACATGACTTGACTTGAGGTGTCTCGTCACCCGTTTCTTGGCATCCATCAATTGAATTAAAAGCTCAAGATATGCCAGAAGTTTTATTTGTTTGTTTGAAATACAAATTATCATAATATAAATAACAAAAGTAACTCAAAGATAAAACTTTAAATTTATCGTTTTACGAAATGTTGCAAATGAAATCGGCAAGCAAATGAAGTACACACTTGTGTGGGTGTGCTTGTGTGTGTCTATAGCATATTGTCCATTTATCACAAAAATGTCCGGGCCTAAAACATTTGTCTGCTTAAATAATTTATTTGATTTAAATATAAAACTTTGGCCCAGGCAAATACTCTGCCAGAACGAGCGTAATGTATGTATGTTTTTATATAAAATATGTACAAATGTTAGCATATTTTTTTGTATAAAATGTATTTTATTTTTGCTGTATTTTTTGACCAACATATTTTGTGTCGTTTGAACGTTTTAACGTTTTAACGCGCGTTTACTTTCGGACTGAAAACGTTTTTGGTGCGTCTGCTGCTGTCGCTTTTTCCGTTGCCCTGCGATGATTTAGCGTGTGCAATCAAAGTGATGTGTATAACAAATTTACCGTTATTTATGCATACAAAAATTGCACGGCAATTAACTTCCGTGTGGGTGGTTCGTCTGGGTTCACTTGCTTCTGCTTCCCGATAAAAGCGCAAAAAATGCAAAAACTTTTGATTCCCTTTGATCGACTATAAACTACCATATGCCTGGCATTTATACAAATATTTCGTTTAAAAAGTAACTTTAATTTAATATTTGATCGGTTGTTAAACTTTTCAATTTATAGTTACAGATTAATTTAAAGTAATTTAATTGATTCACGGGGTATAACTTTTGCAATACTCTCCATTTTAAAATGCCATGCTGCATATTGACGATCCCATCCTCGGGGAGTAACTCTTCCATGTTGAACAAATAGCGACAGCAGCTGCTGCTGTCATCCCTGACCCTGTATCCTCCATCTCCATCTCATCTACAGTTGACCCCTCTCAGCTCATACATATTATTGGTTTAGTCACATTTGCATGTGTAACTGCGATTTACATAGCGAAAATAAAACGCTAATCGAAGCAAAGCGATGCGAACTGGACACGATTCAGCAGCGGAAGATCATAATTGCCAGGCATTTGGAGAATTTGGAATAGGAGCATAGTTTACTCATCTGATTTGACAAAAAATATGAACAGTTAACGGGGTCAACTACAAAATTGACTCAACGCTGGGTAAATACAGTTTGAATTTATTTAATAGTATTGTCCGAAAGAAGTGCAATAATTGGGTGCAAAATACAAGAATTTAATGGAATACAATTTAAATCAATTTAATAAAGTTGTATTCAGTGCTTTAATCTGTGTTCCTTTATGCCCGATGCAATCGGTTGGGGAATTAATGTATTTTAACTTCGTTTTTACTAATTGCTAAACAATGCACAACACTTATATTTGCATTTATCTGTTTTGCTTTTGCTTTTGGTTTGGATTCACTTTTGGCCACGTTTCTATGCAGTTGCAGATTTGATTGGGAATTTCCATGGCAGCTCGAACCAGAGTGTAATTAAAAATGGACGAAAAGTGGAAAATCGGATTTTCTTTTGCTCTGAACTGATTTGTTTATCCAGGTTCCACTTCATATTTGCGGCATTGTCCGAGGTGATTTAAAGCGATTAACTATAGAAAGATACATAGTTAGAAAAAGAAAGAGAGAGAGATAGAAAGATGGGGGCTAAAATGACAGAGAAAGGGAGAACTTGCCGTACTCTAGATGCCCATTCAGATGGTATGAGAAAAATTCGGTGGCTGTTCTTGCTGTGCTTCTCCTTGTAGTGGAGCAACATGTAAGTTGAAATTCCTTTGCGTACGGTGCAAAGTAAGCACACCACAACTGACAGCCCAACTGCCAGTATTCTATAGCAACAGAAACAGTAGCAGCAGCAGAAGCTCTGCATGTCATCAGCTAACGAAAGTTGCAACCACTTTCCAAACCTGATCCAGTTGATGGTGTTGCAACTGCTTCTGCTACTGCTCCTCTTACTCCCAGTACTCCTACTCCCGGCTAAGCACCTGCACCTGCAAAAGTTGCTGCTACCGTACCTGATGTTTGATGATGATGAAATAGCGTGCTCACAGATAACCCTACACTGTCAAAATAACCGTGAGTTTCAAAAACTATCTAAGACTTACAATTTGTAAACGTGCACCCAAAGTTATGGAATCGTATTAGGAGGTCAGAAACGGTTTAATAATAAAATAATAGAATTATCGGTTAAGTTTCTTAAGCCGAATTTTTTTTTTTGAACGAAGAGACGACTAGTAATTAGACGATTTTACTGAAAATGAAAGATTTATATAATTTTGAGCTACTTTGAGCATTTCGGTACTTAAGAGGCATTTTCTTGACTTTCTTTTGACCAGTGTACCCTACACTGCACACACTCTGCCGGTGTTCTTCTTTTTCTTCTTCTTCTACTGCTGGCTTTCAGCTCTGTGGGTGTGCGGCACGCTAGAATGGAATGTGCAACAGAAACCAAAAATATGCGATATAATTCCAAAGCACAATACCATGAAGTACATCATCAGTGCAGATTTATGGTTGACTGCTAGAATAGGTCAGCAGCCGCATTTATTGAAGAAGCAAACGCCAACAGAGCCAGCTCCCGCCACATATAGTGCCAGTAACTGCAGCCGGAGTGGGCGTCGTAGAAGGGACAGGAATAGGAGTAGAAGCAGGAATTGAGCGTGTGGATATAAATGGGGATGAGATGGAGGTTGATTTTACCGGCGCATCGGGCGTTTGCTAAATTACATGCACATGCACATGCACATGCCATTCCCCATACTCCAAAGCCTCGCACACACAAGTCCACATACGCACACACACACACACACATACACACACAGACATTTTGGTACACCCACGACTGCGAACGCGTCTCGCTGCCATCATCATCACACGATGCAGATGTGGCGTAGCTTTGTTGCCTTTGCGGTTGGTTTCGAGCACTAGAAAATATTGAAATCTCACTGACTGACGTCGCATCTCTAATGACGTGTGTTTGAAATGAAATATTCATATGTGCGATATATTGGATGGTATGGGCGTGTTCTGCCACTCTGTGGTGCCTAGCAGGTTGTTAGTTGTGGATCTCTTTTCTCTGTGCACCACAGACTGGCAAGCCATGGGTTTGGGTTGGGTTTGAGTTAGGGTTCCGGTATGGGTTCAGGCTCGGGGTCTTTAAAATGTCACCAAGTTGAAGAAAAGCAAGTAACCAAAATGCAAAGCTTGAAACTCAAATCGCTGGGCATTAGCTTAATAGCTGGTCCAACTGGCGCATGTTGTTGGCCCGCTTTGGGCCTTTTTGGGGGCCAAGACTATAGCAGCAGTAGCAACAGCAGCCCGCACATATTATCGTTAAACGTCATCAGCAACGTCTTAACTTAAATTTTCGAAGGCGTGCGACCGTTCTTGCCATAGCCTGATTTGTAATTCAAAACCTGTTTGCTGCCGTTGCCGTTGCCGTTGCCGTTGCTGTTGCTGTTGCTTTTGCCTTTGCGTTTTGCCTTCGTTTTGGGCTGAAACATATGTTACGAATTATAAGGAATTAGATTCATAATAAAATAAAGCAGGCAACGTCAAGCTGTAATCAAAACAAAACATTTTGGTTGCCCATTTTTGTCCTCTCATTCTCCCTTAGTTCCTTTTCCCTTCCCGCTCGGCATTGTTTCCGTTTCGTTTCGTTTCCTTTCGTTCCATTCCCACTCACGCACGCACGCACTCATCCTACGCCCGGTTCTGGGACCATTGGCCAAAGTATGGCTCTGGGGCAGCAGCAATCAGTGCACAATGTGTCCATGGTTTTTGGTAAATTTCAGCAGCAACAATAGCAACAACAACAACAACAACAGCAACATCCCATCAGGTGAAATTTGATTAGGGTCGTAAGGGCAATGATTGAGAAAACGTGATCAAATATGTTGCCATAAATGTTTAAATGTTGCTATAGTTTTGGTCCATGCTCTCCAGTTGTCGTTATCGTTGTCGTTGCTATTGTCCGAGCTACTCAGGGGCGACAGTGCATATGAAAATAAAAACTTGGGTTTATTATGTTGATGACTTTTAGCTGTGATTATTATCGTTACCCATTTTATGCTTGTCGTCGCCCTTTGGCTTATTCCTGGGTTCGTCCTTTACTCTCGTTCTTATTATGCAAGCGGTTACAGTATTTAGTAATCCTTTTGATATTATGTCTTATATAATGCGAAATAATTGGTAATTTTAGACAAGTATTTGTCAAAGCAAACAATTAATGCTCATTTAACATAAATTTGTTTTTACCCAGAATCAGCTGTTGACATTCGCGGTTTAGATGGCGTGGGTTAGGTGGATTGGCTTATTTGAGAGCCGCAGGATTTGATTGTGGTTTGACTTACGCACTCAGCCTTATTTACGTCCTGCACTCAAGGACCATGCTTAAGGAGGTGTATAAACTCAGCATAATTACATTAAACAATTGCTAGTTAAAGTAGCTTAGGACTTAAGCCGTTTCTCCTTCATTATTGGAATTCAATGCAATGCGGCGCATTAATTTATGATTGCTTAATTAAAGCAATTAGTTTGTTGCGACAAAGTCAACGCCAGCGAATCATAATCATTGCCATTGGCATTCCTCCTTTCTTGCTTCTCGCGTTCCTCTCCGCGGTGCTCGGTTCTCAGTTGTGTCTGCTCGGCTTTTGCCGGCGTCATAAGCGCATTTGCATAACTTAAACCCGCCGCCCCTATTCCAACTACCCCAACCCCCCTCTCTGAGCCCAACCAATTTCCTAGTACGCTTCAACCCTATGCTGAGCTGTTTTTATGACTGGCGCTTTTGGGAGCCATCATTTCTAATTTATAAACGTAATGCGGTGCTGATGCAGCAGCGAAGGAGCGTCCAGTGCGTGGCAAGCGGAGCAAGAGGAAGAAGTAGAAGCTAGTAGTAAGAAGGACTGCCAGCATTGTCTTCACAATTTAAGATCTTTTAATATGCAAGTGTCTTTTGTTCGGTGCGCGTAACCATCTCCGTTTGCTGTCATATTTATTTTTCATTTGAGTGCAGCACTGAAATAAAACTTTGCCATTTGCCAAAACAAAGGCTCGAATGTCGCGCGTCTTGGAGGCGAACACGAATGGGAATGTGGACGTCGACACGAACCCGGACACGGGACGGGCACGGACACGGACATGGACACGGGCAAGTACAAGGACTCGGATACGGACGCACGTCAGCTGGCTGCCGTCTTGGTTTGCTACGACGGGCTCTGGCATTTGAAATTGGCACAAAAAGTACATGCATTTTCATATAATGCCGCTGCTACTGTTGCAACAACAGCAACAACAACAGCAGCAGCAGCGGCTTCCTGGGAAAATTGTAAATTATTTAGCTTGGCGGCAGGAAGACGACGTGGAGGCATCGCTTGAATAATTGAATAGACTTTCTGCGTAATAAATGCTTTTCACTATAGTGACTAACTGAACGCGACGGGTGAAAGTTTTTGCACTCAACATTTTAAAGAACATTTCTATTTTCTCGCATTTATGCAATTGTGACAGAACAACCCCAACCCACCTCCAATTTTGGGGCCAAACCGTGGGCTGATCAGCCTCTCGTCACAAAATGTTGAACAACTCTTGTGTGAGGCATACATTAAATTTCGATTAAGCTACCTTAAACAATTAGCTATCATTTCATCCCCTATGACCGAAGGCTACGAGTAGCGGGGAGTGAAAGAAAGGCAGATCGTAGGAGCAATGGTGAATACCTGAATTTGGTGTCTGTGTGAGGTAAGGGAAGATTTTTTACTTGCGATTTACTTTTCTGTGAAAAAGAAACTTTTTCCACTGTCGACATATTACGCTCCGAGAGCAGAGTTTATGAAAAAAGGAAACTTTAATGTTGCATGGGCAGAACAGCGTTTTATTATCATATACAGTTGAAATCATTTACTATTTTTGGAAAATATTCAAAGAAAATATTTGATTCAATTTATAAATTGTATTTGTATGTTAATAAAATCATTTTTTCCACCTCACTTTTATATTTGTTCATTTAAATTGCATTGTTAATGTTTATTCTGTTGCCATAGAAATTGTGAAATGATTTCATGACAATAAACGCATTTAAAATTCATTTTTTTCCAATCATCTTTGAGTAAATAACTGTATGTTTCTGGGAATTTGTTGGTTCAGAGAAGTACACAGAGCTTTCATTGTATGTATGTGAATTAAAAATATGTTTATTTATACTTTGTTAAACACGTTTTTTGGTACACAGCAAGGTAAATGATAACAAAAATAATAGGACTGCTCGCCAGAAGTTAAATGCAAAGTTTCAAATGCGAAATGCAGAAAAAAAAGTGAAAGTTTTTCTTTATTCAGTTGCCTCTGCCTTGGCCTGTTCCTCATATTATTATTATCTGCCTTAATTGTTTTTCTTTCGACTTATTTACTTCTTTCGGGCCCTTGTCAGCTGACACCGTAGTCCCTGCCCCATTTTAAGTGCCCATTTCAACAACTGCGCTAAAATCTATTATTAGCCACGTTTTTTGGCCACACGCTTGCCATTGTAGCATCAGACTTTTTGCCCCATCCGACGCATGGCCACGCTCCCGCCTCTTGGACCATAAACCGTCTCGTTTATTTCCGCGCGGAAATTGCTCGGTGACAAAGCGATTTTATGAACCCGCTCGACATGGCTTGAGCATAGGCCCATCTGTCTGTGCATAATAACAAAGCATTTTACCATTCTTACCTCAGTTCTCTCTGCCTCTTCCCCTTTGCCACCCAGTTTCTTTGTCGCACTGCCCCTCAGGCACACACACACTAGCTGGCTGACTGAGGCCAAGGAAGACATCAGGTGTTTGGATGATTTGACAAAAAGTGTTTGGCGTTTTGTTGAAAACGCGCCCTGTGAGATTAGTGCGGATTTTATGGACTTACGCGTCAGCGTCGAACATCGACGGCGCTTTGCTAAACTGCGTGCGAATCGCTAGGTCCACCTAACAGTCTGGTCTCGCGTCTCCCATTCCCTGACATTCTATTCGCCATTCCAAATGTCCTTCTCTTGCCAGCAGCAACACCTGCTGAACTTTTGTCGTTTCATCGCTGAAAGTTTTTCCTGTTTGGCAGTTTAGGGCTTGTGGTTGTCGTTTTTGCGTTTGCCGCCAGTTTGTTGTCTATTTTAATTTGTTTACTTTTGTTATTGAGCTGTCCGTTCTTTCCATCCCACTCTCCTAGTTAGTCTTCTGTGTGTGTGGCATGTTTGATTGGTCCTAAGCTCACGGGCAGCTGGCGACAGGTGCTTTTGGTTTTTCCAAACACCTGTCCGGTCGCACCATTTGACTTTTACGTTACTTTAGTTTCGCTGTTAATTGAAATTCATACAAGACACAGATCAAGATGTCACTGACAGCAAACTAAGCTTGCCAGCTGTCAGCCATCAATGCTTTTAATGCTTTCAATGCTATCAATTTGCCAAATGCCAAATGACAAAAACACAAAGGCACGTTCAATACTCATTTACAAATTTTGTGCCGTAAGCATAATTATGAACATAACAGGAAACGGAAATTGCAAAAAAGTAGCCAGCAGCTGCTGTTCACGACATTGCTGCACTTTACTGTTCGCCGTATTCATTGCAACTTTTACGTCATAATCATCATCGCAAGCATTGTAGCTGCAATAGCAACAGAGAACAGCATCTACATCAGCATCGATGTCGTCATCGTCAATAGCTTTTGCTTGGCACTTGGTAACTTTGTCTGGTTTAAATAAAACGCTTCTGTGGGTCCAAGCAGGGCAGTCATGGCCATAACTCTTTGTCCTGCTCAGCAGTTATTGAACATTTTCAATTACTTTCAGTTGAGGGAATAAATTTTTAATAATTTGAAACATGATAAAGGGAAATTAAAGGCGAAACTTGTCAAAAACGGCCAAGGAGCAACAGCAGAGCAACAGCAGAGGCAACAGCAAAAAGCGACCCATAAAGTGACGACTCTCCGTCTGGGAGGGGGTTGGGGGTACGGCGAGAAGGAAGCAGGGGTTTCTTTTTCTAAGGGGATGGCTCCTTGTCGCGCACGATGTTTTACCAAACTATTATAATTACGTTGGAAAGACAAAAATTTTAATAAATGATAACTTTTTTGTCGTCAGCGAGTCACAACTTATTAAAAGTATAACGCATAACGCGATAGGGGGTCCAAAGAAATGTCAGAAAAAGAGCGAGAGGGGATGGCGGGGTAAGTGGAAGGGATGGGGTCGTAATGTTGCCATGCAAAATTTGTTATCAAAGTTTATAATGTAATGCGACGGATGGCACACTTTCGTCTCGTTTCGTTGCTGGTCACGGCTGCAGCTTGAATACATAAATTGATATCGAAATTAAGTGGACATTACTTTGATCAACTTGAACGAAATAAAGACGGAAACTTAATGAGGCAGCTATTATATACTGTACTTATTTGTTGCGCGCGTTAAATCAAATCAGATTTCTAGACGAGTGAAATGAAAGCTGTTCTGAAAACCGCAATCTTCTGCTAAGGCTTTCACCACATTCACATATATTTTAAATATGGCAAAGCATTTGCCAAAACACACACACATTTCCAGCTCGACAATTTCAAGAATTGTATACGAAGAGCTGACAAAATGGCAAAACTTTGCGACAAATTATAATGGCGGCCGTTGGCGCACACTGAGAAATATATATTTGAATTTAATTTTGAGGCGCCTTTTAGGGGCGTGGTAGCAGCTGCAATGACGACAACAGCTGTTGAGCTACTTTAACAGTCTGCTAGCTCATTAAGTTTTCCTACACACACACACACACGAACGCGCGCTGACTCACACACATTGCCTGCAATATAATGCGGCACACAAATAAATTTGTCACAGAAAATTTTGCAACTTTGTGTAATCCGTAGGGAATGCGTTGTTGGGCGTCGCGCCCATGGCCACCAAAGGCAACCGCAGCGTACTGAATCTAGAAATCAACGAGTTTATCTCATTAAAAAGTTATTTTCCGCAGCAGCTGCAAATACACATACACATACACACCAAGATACCCAGCGAGAAATACTCGAAAAGTCTTATCCTACACATGCCAAGACTCACACACAAAGTGAGCGAAGGACAGAGATAGCTGAAGAAAGTAAGAGAGTGAGCTAGAATTGCTGCCATGTGTACTTAAAAGTGAAGGCAGGCAACGAAATATGTAAATCCACTTCATTTAATTTCGCATTTAGCCAAAATGCTAACAGTAAATGACAAATATTCTTGTTAAGAGGCATAAATGCAGCAGCAGCAGAAGGGACGACAAAGAAAGCCAGTCTGAGAAGGAAAGAGACAGAAAGTGAGAGAGAAAGAGGGAGAGAAGACAAGACTTTGACTTGGCTTCAGTCCAAAAATAAGGGCTTTCTCCACAGCACTGCTCGACAGTCGTCTTTGTTGTAGCATTTGTTGTTAGTGCAACTCGACATACTTTGCTTCAAGTATTTTGAAACAGCGTCGCGTTGCCGCCAAAAAGACAAAGTACATTTCCGCTGTCAGTTTCCGGTTTCCGGTATTGTTTTGATGCCGCCATCGCTGCCAGACATTAGACAATACGAGCACGTTGCACGCAGCCGCATTTGCCATTTAAATCGAAGTAAATTAATATAACTAAGTGCAGCTGTAATCGAGAATTGCAAATCAAGTAAACAATCCCAGCCACAATCAATTGCACTTTGAACTGTTGTCATATCTGTCAGATGAGACTTTCATTATGAGTAATTAAGATTGCTTGTGGCATGTGGATTAATACCTCACTGTTTTATCGAGTGTATACGTATGAATAACTGGATCAAAAATCAAACCACCTGGCCAAAGCTGTGAGTTTTCAGTGTGTGTGTGTGTGTGTGTGTGTGCGTTGATGGCATTGCTGTTGACCATTGCTGAAAACATTCAGACATTTTGGTCAATATTTGTACTCCGCTTTTGCTTTTGTTGATTCGCCAGTTGAAAATTTGGTCCTCGACCCTTGTGCCCTCACTGATGTCTGCTTGTAATATGCATATGCCGTAGCATGAAATGCTTTTAGCCAACTTTTTTGAAGTGGGTTTCTCTCCTCTTCCTTTTACTTAACAGCAATAAAACCTGTTTGCAATACACACGCAGCCACACACAAACATGCACACAAATGCTTACACTAGAGCCTTTGGTTTTAACAACTAGATTTTAGTATTTCTATCGGTTTTAGTAGTTTATTGCTCCATTAGATTTACCTTGGGCTGCTTATTGCAGACTTGACTGTCATAGGTTCAACGATCTCTCACTTTCTGTGAGTTGAATGCTATTTTCATTTTAGCATATTAAACCAAATTGATGTGTGATTGTTATTCCAATTTGCCGCGTTTTAGCCTAAATACTTCACCGGGCAATTTGCATTGATTTTATTGATTAATTTGTTGGGCCAACATTTAAATTTCCTTTTACAAAACAACCAAAAATGTACATGGTACATATGTATTCAATCCATTTTCTCTTTTATTTTGTATTTCAAAATTTTCATGCATAATTTGCATAGCTAACTCTTTGATAATTGTTAACTTGAGAGTTGGCTAACAGACATCTCTGTGGGGTTTAAATGGAAATCAAATTTCTTAGATGTATATACATATGGTCTCTTACGAAAAACTCTACGCAGTCCCTTGTCCATTGATCATTCAAATGTTACGCATCGTACAACATTTACAGCTCCAATCGTACATTGGCAATTTGTCTTTCATTCCTTTTCGTTCACTTTTGTATTATTTACTAAAATCTTAAAGGGCTCAATAAAAGTGCCCTGGGATACGTGTGTTGCCGCTCCTTGATCCTATGCAAACAAGCAAGGGGCAGAAAAGAAAAACTAAAAAAAAGAGAAAGAAAATAAATGTTAAGCCCAGAACGAAACTAGTCTTACTGGATGACTGACTGAATCACTGGGCGACATGCCAACATCAGTTCGTTTGTGAGTAGGTATAACATGTATTCGTCTAAGTGTATTGGGTATGGGTGTGTGTATGTGTGTAGAAAGGTCAGCCTTTTATGTTTGTTTCGTATTTTGTTTATGCAAAAATTGCCAGAGCAATTTCATAATGGGTCAAAAGAGAAATCAACTTTTGTTGAAAGTGCTTTAAAATGCACGACAACAGCAACTACAAAAATCACAGCAGTAGCAACAACAACAAGAACACGATGAACTCAAATAAAATGAGTACCAAAAAAGAAAAAAAAAAGGAAAGTAGCAGGACATGCGCCTGATTGTTGCCAGGTCGTCGCTCAGTCCATTGACTAAATGGAGCGGATGTCAAAAACTAAAGTTGCAAATTTTTGGTACGCTTTTTGTTAGTGGTGGAGCACACACACACACAAACACACTCACTAACAAACATAGACACATACCCATGCACACTCAAGCACGTCACTTGCATGCAACACAGAGGATGCCGACAAGGACAACAACATTGTCCTGGCACTTAAGCAACCTTTCCAGGCGACGTTTCCTAACCGCCATTTGTTGTTTGGACTCCGGTCCGTTAGGCTCCTTTCCTTTTTGCTCTCCCCTCTTTTTCTTTGCCCTTCCTTACTCTCCATTCTTTTCGCTTCGTTTCGGGTTTGTTTGCTGCCCTCAGGAGATTTGCCTTTTGCCCGTTTGCTGTTTGACCAATGAAGAGGTTTTCTTTCGAATTTGTTAAGCTTTGTCCGAACATGTCCATCCAAATTGTTGTTCGCATAGTTTAATGCTTTTAATTTTTGACATTTCATTTGCCAAGTTTCCATCAAGCAGGCATGAAAAACTATTTAATTGTCTGGTGTGAAAAGTTTTGCCTCTAATGTGATAGTTTCTATTCCCAAGCTCCCCTCAAAAGTTCTTTGACTGCCAAGAAATGTTTTACTTTTTGTTAAATTGACATTGAATTTGCATGACAGCGGTTTTATTTGCTTCAATTCTTGGAATCAATTCAATATACCTTAAATTGACATTCAAAGTTGTCAGTATATGTTTAAAACCATTTGAAAAGTAATTATATATATTATCAATATTTGTAGTAAGCTTAACAGTTTCGCAATGCAGTTCCAATGCCCTCCAATTAAAGTGGCTGATGCTTTGTAGTGGTAAGAGATGGATTACTCAACCTGTGCAAATCCATTATTTTGTTGACAATTACTTCCCGTCATCCATTAGCTTAATAAACTTTTAGCTTAATTTGTATTGACTGACAAGAGTTTCTGCAAGAACTTTCTTCTGCATTCGACTATTCGAGTGCTTTTTCAGATTTAAATAAACTCGATTGACCTTTTTCATTAAGGCCAAGATGATTCACAGTGGAGCAAGTGCAACATTTTACTGTCACTTATGTCAACTTGTCATTTACCTGCTGTTCTGCTCTGCTCTGCTCAGGCATCCCATGTTTGGAGTACTATTAATATTTTCGACGATTGATTGAACCGACAGATCGGCCAATGTGGTACAGATGCTACATGTGGAATGGTCCTGCGACCAGTGAATTAAATTGCTCGCATTTCTCATGTTTTCATGTCTGTAATTTTTGTTTGTCCATCACAGTAGCTACAGTAATGTGAATTACTGCAAATCAGTATTGCTAAATTATTAAATAAAATTTGTCTTTATAAAATTAGCTATACGAAAATCTAGTTGATTATTAATAACAGCCAATAATTAAAATAAAGTCCAGAATTTTTAAGTCAATCAAACAAACAGACGAATGGTTGAATAAATAAATAAAGAAAGATACAAAAATTTGGACATGCATTCCACCACCATAGCGGCCAATGCGGTGCAAATGTTACATGTGGAATTGCCAGCCACCAGTAAATTAAATTGTTCGCATTTCTCATGATTTCAAGACTGTAATTTTTGTTTGTCCATCACAGTGATTTCAGTAATTTGGATTTCGGCGAGTCATTAACTAATAAGAGCCAATTAAAATGATGTGCAGAACCTTAAGTCGGCCAATCAAACATACGAACTGTTGAATTAATGCGAATATAAATTAAATTTAAATAAAAGATACAAAATTTAGATATGCATTTTCAGTTGGTTGGTTTGAACGTATTTGAAAAAGCGTTGAAAGTAAACGCGAAACTTTGTTGGCATTGCGTAATTGACTTGATGTTGTGCAACATTTGCCCCTCTATTGGCCACGCTGCTATCCGCGCCCCGTCAGCGTTCCCCTTGACGCTGATAATCTGCGACTTGGCCAATCCCTTGGTAGATCTGTGGCAAACAACTGGCCCCAAAGCGAGTGCTTTCACGTCATAGTTTTGTGCGTTGTGTTAGCCAAGTCAGCTATTGCTGGCTTTACCTTACAACTTGGCTTCTTGTGCTCTCGCTTTTCTACTTATTTTTTGTTTCACTTATTTTTTGGGACTTGTTCTTTTTCTTTTTCTTGTTATTTTTTGGCTTGTTCTGTTTTGGCGCTTACTTACGATAACTTTATGACGCTTATCGCTACAAATGTGCTTGTATCTGGGCACTCTGTGTGTATCTCTGTATCTTTATTTCGCCTGCAAGTACATTCCGCGCGCGCCACATAAAAGTAAAGTGTAGCCAAGTTGATGCAGTTGCGGGGCCCAAAGGGCAGCGGCAGGGTTCAAGGGGAGCGGATCGGGGCCAACTTGCTTCTAAGTAACTTATGCCATAATTTCGTTGCCAGCGCTTCCCGCGCGAATTCTTTATTTGCTACAGCGATGCCCACATCGTGCTGTGGGGCGTCATAATCGCAAAAAGGAGTCTGGCAAATATTATTTTTTATATTTATTTGAGTTTTTTTTTTTTTCTTTTTTTTTTTTGGTGCGCCTTGCTTAATGTTTATTATGAATGTTACTCATGAGCGTATTTAGTTAATTTTATTTCACACAAGAGAAGTCAGAAAAAGCAGCCAAAGCAGCCACCCAAACCGCCCACATAGTCTAGTTACGCCTCTTTTAGAGTTTTTGCCCAGTCGGGCATAGTAGAGTGCTTGCTGAAAATTAAGTTGACGCCATCAACACTTCGCCACTGTCTCTCTCTATGGATGTGAGTGTGAGTGTATGTTTGGGTGTGTGTGGGTGTAGGGCGAATGTGCGACGGCATCAACAAATTAGAAGTCAGTAAACCCGGCAGAAAGCAAAAAAGGCAGCCGCTTATCTGCGTTAAGTAGATGAGAAAAGTTTTGTGCCGGGAACGTTGATAAGTTGAATTACATGCTTCCATATTTCCTTCATCGGAATGGCACAGAGATGATGGGTTGCTGGGGTTGATGCTTGATGGGTGACTGTGCGAATCTGGACAACAGCCGTATTCTTAATCTCATACATATATCTGATCCAACCAACTTCGTATACATATGCATTAATGGGTTTATGGTCCTGTGTTAACAAGGCACATCCTTTGGCGTCTTAACCAGTTTTACAGCTATTTGCCAAGTCAGCAACGCTGTTGACAGTATTAAATTGGAGACACTGTTGCCCAAATCTGCACTCTACGCTGCTTTAATGCAACCTGTCCAACTTTGTTGCATTTGATAGGGTTATTTCTAGGAAACGTGCTTCTTAAAATGACCTTCAAGCGAAACCCAGCTGCAGAAATAAAGGGCAACTCTCTCAAAAGGGTAGATGCCAATAGAGCGAAAGAGAGAGAGAAAGAGAAAGAGAGAGAGTAGAGATAGATAGAAATCGAAAAAAATGTAGAACATTTTTCACAGCTTAATTAGATTTAAAACACACTATAATTGGGATAGTTCATTTTATTGATGAATTTGAACTGCGAAACATTTACGCACGTACGACTGAAAAACATTCATAACAACTTTTTAGACCCCGTACTCTAAGAAGAGTGGACTGGTCTCTAAAGTTTGTCAGAAGCGAAATGGCAGAGGATGTCGTGACCGACCCTGTAAAGTATATATATTATTGATCAGCTTCAACAGCCGAGTCGATACTATCCGTATGTCTTCTGGAGAGCTAGACTTTAAACATTTGAAGTGAAGCCCAGCCTACTTCCCGAGCAGATGAACTTTATTTAAACTTGTAGCCACGCCTCCTACCTCCTTCCGAAAGTTTTTGTAAACACTATAAATTAGAAACTATTAGAGCTATTATCAAATTTACGCATTATGTGTACTGTACAAATATAACTATTCTCAACAAGTTTTATCTGGATCGGTCAACTATAGCCTTTAGCTCCCATAGAGCATTTCAGTCAAAACTAACTTTTTGTAAGGAAAATGGTATCTAGAATGATTACGCGGTTTTTTACAGTCGGCTTGCTCGACTGTAGCTTTTCATACTTGATTTTCACTGCAGTTAATTTATAAAAACACTTGTAAAAAAAAACAATTGAAGAGCTTTAAACGTGCGTTTACTCGAGGATTTGCCGTTAATGTGTAACAAGCACTCGAAGCAATTTTAAATTAAGCTAAACTAATTGAGAAACGTGGAACAACCGGAGGGAAGAGAACGAAAACAGTTTCCTTTTGTGGTTAGCTTTAAGCATTTGCAGGCAACGACCATTCACTGCTTGCCTGCTAAGTAGCGATTGTATGGACGCTGTCGACGCCGCCGCTGCTTTCACCTGAACTTTACCTGGGAGGCTATTTTTTTACTTAATGAAATCAAAATAGATGTGCTCGCTGCGTAAACCGTTGTTATCCGAGCAAAATCTCTAAACTTGGATATTAAATTCTTTTAGATGGAAGAGAACTATAAAAGAAAAATACATTTAAATTTAATATAAGAGAAGTGTCCGCTTGAAAAGTGCATTTAAAAAGTGCTCTAAACTTAATTCTAGACTCCTCCGCACATATAAACAAACACACACTGAGAATTACAGTCTTGACAGCGCAACGACAAATGCATTTGCTAAGAAAAGCTTTGGCCATGACTTTTGCTTTTTGTTCGTCAATCACCATTTTATCTTGCAGGACATTACCAAGCAAACCGCAGAGCTTTGCTGGCATTATGTTCATGTCCTTTCACGAACGAGTGTTATATTTCTGTGTGTCGCTCGTCGTTGCTTCTATGTGTTTGAGCATGTGCCAGTGTGTGTGTTTGCGGTGTCCTTGTGTGTGCACAAATTTATTACAACCTTTGGGAATTCTTTTAAGTAGTTGCTCGATTCAAAATAATTTTCCATTTATCACTGTGATAACAAAACAGTTTTTCCTCTACCAAAGCGCGAAAATGGCAGAAATAACATGGCCAACAACAAGAGGACCAACATCGAGCATTATGAGCATGCTTGCTTTGTGGTTTGAGGGCGTGCCAGTGTCCAGGATAAAATAAAGTACACTTCGCAAATCTTGAGCTCGTTGCTGTAGTTTAGTCATCCAGGGAGCTGAAGTTCTATGCTCGTTAGGCGCCCCTGGGCCCCGCTATTTCCCAGTTTGACTTACTGACGAGACGACGAACAGCGGACAAGGAGCTACTCTCTGCTTCTAATGATAAATGCTGGGCAGCAGGTGATTTAAAATAATTTCGGTCAGCGCGTGAAAAATATTTGTTGTTGTTTTCAAATTTTTGAAATTTATGAGCTGCCGTTTTCCCCAAACCTTACGAAAATAGAAACCACAAGCAAGTGAGGTAAAAAACTTTGCACAATTCGGAGGGGGATGGGTAGAATTGAGGCAAGAGCAGGCACATGCCTTGCTCAGTAACCAAAAAAAAAAAAAATACAAAAAGCAAACTTGAGTTTTGGTCGCGACACGTCTTTGGAGCACCTTAACATGATGCCACAAAAGAGGTTAGAGGCTAAAACTTTGCTTTTGCAATTCGGCCAACTCATTTACCACACTAGCTTTCGCTTTGGCTCTCAAACTTGTTACTCGTTGGCAGTTTCCTTTTGTGTGGACTTCTGGTGAGTTGATTTTATAAAGCTTTGCCCCTGCATACTCTATAGTCTGTATAGACGGTATGGTCGTTGGCGTTGCCAAACGCTTGTCAGTGGCAGGCTGAACTAAAACAAGGCTCGGCATTGCACACCGCAGGCTGCCAGCGTTTGCTGCAGTCAGTATTAGTGGCTAGCGCCACAAAAGTTTCATTTGTGTTCGAACCAACTTTGATGAGTTGGGTCTGTTGGTTCTGTTGGTTCTGTTGGCTCTGCTGCCTATGCTGCTACTGCAATGTTGGGCAAAAATTATGTGCTCGGCCCATTGAACAGGCCGTGTTGCGCCATTAAGCACAGGACCAGTCAGACCAGAGAAGATACCGAGTCCAGTCAGTCAGATAGACAGACATTCAGACAGATACACTGCCTGACAGACAGCGAGGAAGGAAGGCAGCGTAGTGAAGTGCATTTGCATAATTTGCTGCGCTGCGTAAAGTTTTTGCATATTGGCCAAGTTTTATGGCTTTGTCTTGCTTGTTTATTAAGCAATCAATTATAGAGATTGCCTTACTAGTCGTATATATAGAAGCATAGGAGTAAATTGATTCAATATGCCTTTGGCATTTCCTTGTAGCTCAAACAGGTGTAGTGCTCAATGTACCACGTGGGTCAATCCCTCTACTGATCTGGCCAATTGT
The DNA here is from genome assembly GCA_035046005.1 of Drosophila acutilabella. Lineage (NCBI taxonomy): Eukaryota > Metazoa > Arthropoda > Insecta > Diptera > Drosophilidae > Drosophila > Drosophila acutilabella. Next base: position 3,767,110 of record JAWNOK010000026.1, on the reverse strand, counting down.
CCAAATATTTACCCAAGCACGTGTCATTATGTGAGGCTAGCACTTGAGAGCAGGTCCAACAATGAATGTCCTCGGTTTGCAGAGCGCTTCAATCGAGTGCTTGATAAATAGATTAAATGGCTATGGAGTGGTGTTAAGCAGCATCTTGCTACCGTAAACGATACCCTTGTTTACCTTGTTCGCTGCCAAACTCATTCATATTGCTTGTTTCCTATGCAGATGGCCGTTGTTGGTCTTTGGGGGAATACGCTACCACATAAAATTTAACGACATTGAAGAACCCGATCGAATTGTTGTTCGATAGTTGCCATTTTCCTGTCGGCAACATTTGCATGCATACTTTGGGGGAATTAAGATGATATATATATATAAATGCATATACTTGTATACACACATATATAGAAGCTTGTACATAGCTATATATAGAATTGTAAAAGTTTAGCATAAAGTTTGGCGCTTTACGGAGGAAAACTTGCAATTGCTAGTAGACAGAGAAACATGCAGCATTCTTCTACTTTTTCTACTTATTTTTCTGGCTGCATCAAAGTTTCTGTAAGCTGATAGGATTCTTTGCTTTAACGACTTAGTTTGCGGTCACTGTTCGCCACTCCTTCCACCTCACCATAGCTCACATTGCTCCTTCCTCCATTCCCTTTATGCAAATGCATCTTCTGTTTGTCACTCAAGCAACAAGCTTTTTTTAATATGCTACAAATGCCACATTATTTTTTGTAGTAAAAGGTTTCTGTTAGAAAATCTGGAAATTATAGGATTTTGATTCAGTTTTTTTATGGGTGTGGTGAACAATACAAATATTACATATTTTGTATCACAAAAGATAAATCCTTTGTTTTAAAAATTTAATTTATTTTTTAAGTTTACAAATTATTTATTGACTTGCTTTTTAAGTTCATGATGTCTTACCCTAATCTGATATCAACTAGAACGATTTAAGTCACTATCTCTTATACGCTTTTCGCTTGATTAACTTACATGTCCTTGTACCATTTGCTAGCAGGAAGAAACTATTTTATCCGCTCAGTTTGAGGACATTGGATTTGGAATGCGTGCTGTCCTCGTCGCTGCTTTGTTCCAATTTCAACTATGATGAGGGTCACAGCTGCTGCACGTCGAGGTCGCACTCTGCGTGCGGTTGGAGCTTTCAATTAAAATTTCAACGTGCACGTAACAACTTTTATTGAAATTACGATTGCAGGTGAACATACACACCCACATCCAAACACACCCAATCTTACACACACCCACACATATATGTGCATATATAAGCATTCAAACAAGTCCAGTTATACTGCATACTTTATTACATTCCTTTAGAGGAGCGTGTCGTAGGCAAAGGTGAATTCTGCCTTTTGTGGCATCCGCATCTAATGAAGCTTTATTATGAAGCACACAAGCTTCGCTAAAGAGCTAAAGTGCAACAAATGATTGTGTTTTTATATCTTGAAGTTTAACTTTAAGACTGCAAAAAAAAAGTTTTGGTAAATTTGATTAATTTCATAGGGAAATGTTTCTCCATTCGGCACTTGCTCCTACTAAACACTTTGCAAAGTGTGAAACAACAATAGTAGACGAACATCAACTGTGACAATAAAATGTTCGTTCTTTCTTTCTATTCATGTATTCACATAATCCAAGATGAAAAATAGATTTTACCAAAAATTTTACTGCGCAAAATGCTGACAAGGACATTCCGCCAAACTGAGCTCAACATTCTGAGGATTGGGCGTCTGGTCGCTAGGTCGTTGTTGGTCCTACTGCTGGCGGGTCTAACGGACGGCCAAATGGGCGTGGCCAGGCGGTTTGAATACTTGGTTGCCCGCCAGGGATGTTACATCAGCTAAATGGTTAAGCGCACTACTCTGGCTGTAAAAAAGGCTACAGTTTTAGAAAAAAAACATGCAACAAAATAGGAAAAAAAAATTTAAAGCTAAGCGACTTGCGAACGGCAACTAAAAACCGACGACAGCTCTGAACATTTGTAGAGCTGGCTTTCTATTTTTCTCTCTCTATTTCCCTCAGTATTTTACTTTCACTTCCCTGCGTCTTGTCTCTTGACTTTGCTACATGACAATGAAAATCGCCATTCAATTTCTTTGGCTGCCTTTTGATGCACTCACCTCTTTTACATTTTGTTTTTTTATTGTTGTGTATTAGTTGTTTAGTAACAATTTGGCCAGTTTTCAAATTGGCTAGGATTCTGAGCAGAATTTCCACATATCTAATCAAACAGGTTTGGTATATTGAAAGCACTTTATTATCCTTTTCTTGGATATTTATGTATAGAATATATAGTTTGTAGTGCTTCTTAAGCATCCCTTATAGGGTATTTAATCTTCGATAGTTTTCGGTTGATTTTGTGGTCTGCTTTTCTTTCTTCGCCTGCTTCGATGCTTCGTTTGGAAATTGTCATTTTAGTATTCCGAATTCCCAGCTCTGCTGATTTTCCGCTGTCTCTGCAGTTTTCCAGTTTCTTTTTTTCCTGTCCCTCCTTCCCCTTTCAGATGCTTTCCATGCATTTGGTTGGCATTGCTGAATTAAACCAATCACTACTATTTTCACACTTAACTTGCAATTTGCATAAAATATTACCCAAGACCCAACACAGTCAAGTAGACGTTGTCGCTGGGGAAGCACTTTGGGTAAGGGCGTTGTATTGTGGGCGTGTATGTGTGTGCCTGGGGAGGGAGTGGAGTGGAGCTGAACGGAAAGGAGTGGAGCGGGATTCACATGCTGTTTGGGGCTTGCAAATAAGTACGCAACCATTGACAGTTGCGTGCGAATTTCTTTTATTCTCCTATATGTACTTACAAACACACAAACATTTTTACACAAACACATAAACAGACAAAACACACACAAATGCACTGAAACTCACCAATACACTTGCACACGCTTTGAATTTGTGTTTAGTTTTGCATTTTTTGCTTTTGAAATAAATTTTAATGTGATGCCGAGTTCTGCAGCAAGCGGAAAACTTATCGTTTATTTAGGTTAGTACAAATGATTAAGTTTTAGTTGGAGAAGTGTATTTAAATAATACAAACTTGCTTATTCACTCAGCGCGGGCACTCATTAGTGCAAATGTCGGCCAAAACTCAAAACTACGAAACTTACAAGTAACTAAACTCAATTCGAAACGAACCATTACGCTACATTTAACAAATGGGTTACACCCAGTCGGGGCAAGCCAAGCAATGCCAGGCTCAGATGCTCAGCCCGGCCAAAAGGAAACAACATTGGCTTTAATGTGTGCCTTTGACGACCCCTGACAAAGGCTTTTGAGCAACGCGCGCTTACAGAAGACATTAAATGCCCGTTTTGCACATGTCCAAAACAGAGAAATGGTGCAAGTGTCCTAGACAAAGGTAAAGTGCGTAGGTGAGCGAATAGCAAACGGGACAAAAACTTGCTCCACTAAAGCCTTAAGTGTAGGTTTGTCATTGTGTTTAGTTAGTTACCGAGTAAAAGCATCTTAAAACACTGAACTATTCTCTTAAACTTGTTTTAAGTACAAAAAATCTTAAATATGTTTGGAAATAATTCATTTTGTTTTGAAATAACTCTGGAAAGAAATGAATACAAAGGGGCAATAAAATAAATTATATTTTAAATTTTGAAAATGCTGGACGATAAATGTACACGTATACGTAATATTGGAGATATAGTTTAGGTACATAGTTTGTTTTGGACTCTATATTGTTTATTATCTATTAAATGTCCGTTATGGACAATGGAAATAGAAAGAATCACAAGTTCTGAGTTGCATAATCAACACATTTTAGCCTGGATTCGTTTATGCCAAAATTCCATCATCCAGTCGGCCATTTGCTCAGTTGTTGAGCTCTTTGACTGCTCTGCTTATGTTGCCACTGGCTTTGTTCTGCGTTGTTGGCGCCTCGTCAAACCACTCTAATGCAAGCACACACACAAATACTTGGGCAAAGTCATAATTTCGAGTATTTAACTAAAATAAACAGGGTGTAAAACATTTTATTGCATGTGATGGCACCCTTACACCCGCTGTTCTCCCCATTTTCTGTCAGTTTTCTATTTTTTTTTGCTTTCACTTTGCATTTGAACAGTTGCACTCGTTCAGACAGAGACAAACAATCGGACACCCACAAGCACTCGCCCACACACACTCAGAAACACACACACACACCCCACATTTACACAATATTTGCATTTCAGTCACTTGCACTTTTGACTGCTGATGCTGTTGATGCTCGTAGCTGTTGGCTCGACGCTTTCCCATGCCCCTTAGCTAGACTGATCCTTTTACACTCTGCTCTATCTCTCACTCGTTTTTCACTTGGCACTTTAGCACATTTCCATTTGCAATTGTTATATCCTTCTTTGTGCTTCTCACTTCGTCTCTGGGTGTGCATGTACGGTGCGTGCCCGAAGCATTTTGCTTTCTTGCTTTTTATTTAAACAATATGCCTCTTAAAGAGAACGCGTAAATATTCATAAAAAAATGTGTAGCTTGGCATGCGGCTAATTAAAAGAGCTGTAAATTACGAAGGATGTGATGCAACTAAATGCAAATGCAAATGCAAGAACCCAAACCCAAACCCGAAGTAGAACCGAAACCCTAACTTACAGTCGGGCAGCACTTGTGCGTGGCGTGGAACGGTCACCTTAATTAAAATGCACAATTTTGCACTTTTGGCCAGCGTGCGGCGTTTGTGCTGCATTTGCATTAACAGCATTTGCCGCTTGGCCCAAACGATGCAAAAACAACAACATCAACGAAACCTTGGCGACTTCGCTTCGCCACTGTCATGGAATTTATTTGCCAACTACTTTACACTTTACACTTTTTGCATTTTGCTGCCCACTCTTTGTGTCCTCTTCACGTCTCGTATTGGGTTTCATTTTTTATGCATTTCCCCCTTACACCAGCCCTCGTATTGCTGCAGCTGATGTAATTTTGTTGCGGTCTGCGTTCATTTCGCGTATGAGCGAGTGCACCACTCCAGATCCACCTCAGCCACCCGCTTTGTCGCCCACAAAGTCCGGCATTCACAATTAAAAAGCTCAACAGAAAAATTTACATTGTCGCTTGATGGTCTGGCGAACAAAACTCTGCACAGGCAGCACAGTGTCTTCATCAGTTTGCCCAGAGGCAGTAGTCGTCATGAAGAAAGTCACCATAAGGTATATATGTCTTCTGTTTAATTCAAATCCTCATTATGGTCAAAACAGTGTTATGAGGAACAGTCAGTATCTATTTATAAAATTAATACCGGAACGTTTGCAGGGTATTCAATGCTCGAGTACTCTCAGTTGTTGCCTGTTTAGTGGCCATCTCTTTGGTTAGGCCCGAATATGACGTTGGTGCACCATAAAATTGTAACGCTACTTTATGCGTTTTATGCTTTATGACCGCAAATGAGCACACACAACGCTCTAGATATACAGACAGTGGGACAGACAGCTCGGAACTCTGTCTGTTAGCTCTGTCTACCCAGTATACCCCCTACTCTCTGTCTCTCTCAGGGATGCAACTTTTATGCATGCACACATACACATAGAATTTGATTATGGCACGCTTGGCATTTGCCACTGTTTTACAGTTTTTCTTTGTTTTTTTTTGCTTGTGTTTTCATGTTGCATAAATGCTGAACTTTTTAATTTTAATTGTTAAAAGCTTTTTTTGCTAAAAAGTGGCCAGAACACACTGACTGCATTTCAGTTGGTACCCCTTCCCCGACTGTTTCTCTGTCTTTGGCCATAAAAATCAGGCAACATTAATGCATTAAAACGCGCACTCACAATCACAGCTGCCCCCCAAAACAGTTGAGGTCCAGTTTGCAGAGGCTGCCCGGTACAAAAAGTCCTGTCGAGTCCAGTCTGTTTCCAGCTGGTGTCGCACAATTTGAATTTCCATATGACGGTCAGTGGAACGGCATGTGCAACAGTTTTGTTCACTGATAAATTAAACAAGAGCACATACCAACAGACGCGACTGAAGCCAATCCGTGAACAGTTGAAGCATTGCCTTCTTTGCAGGCCATAAACAATATATACATATACAAATGGAAACGGGACAACTGGCTACCTGGCCACATGCCAGCGTCTATCTGACTGGTTAACTGGTTTATGCAATATTAAGCATACGACATGACTGCCTGGCATTCATAGATAAATTGCCACTGCGCTTAATATGAAAACGTATTTCACCCACAATTAAAAGCATGACAAACACTTTAAAAACTTTAAAAAAAATATATTGAAATATTTGCTTTAAAAATTAAATCGATTGAGATTCTGCTACCATAATTAACAGATAAACCAACAGGATATTTCCGTAAGTTATGCACGCGTATGTTTTGAGTCTTTTGTGTCCATATGGAAACAGAATCTCGCAGCAAGAGCTCGTTTACAAATTTTTGTAATCCTTTAACGATGCCAACAACTTCCGCCATTTGGTTCTTGCGCACGACTCCACAGGCTGCTACTGTCATTGTCTTGGGTTCTTGCGCCTCATCATCGCATAATTAATCTTCAAAAAATCATCAGTCGTCGCAGGCATTAATCTTTGTTAAAACGTTTTACGCAACTTTTAGTCCATTGTTACATATACGATGTGTGAGCCGCATACAAAGCGAGCTCCTGAATCTTCTTGCTGCTTTCCCCATATCATAATTGTGCAGCATCGTTGTTGTTGTTATTGTTGTAGTGTTTGGCATCGCTAAATATGAGTGCTTGCTTTCAAGCCCACTTTGTTTTTATTTAACCATTTCCTTGGCTAAAGACTAAGACTTAAAGCTTACTGATTTCAGCAAAATTAAACAATTTATATACAAGACATTTTATATGTATGTGTAAAGGATGAACACTTATAGAGTAGCTCACACACATATACGATGGAGTCAACTGAGTTCACTCTACTTGCAATGATAAATGATTTCCTCACATACACGTAATGCAACTGCTGACAGACCCAGACTACCAGAGAGGGAAAAAGAGACAAAAAGAGGAAGGTATTGTGTTGTTCTTTCGTTGTTTGGTTAGGTGTTTGCACAAGTCGATGTGCTTATAATAGAAAATAATGAATGATATGTTTTTGACACGTTGCCGCTGTCATTGCGCCCATTCAATTTTACATTTTGTGTCATTTTATCGCGGCGCTTTAAGTTTGAGTTACGAGCTGGTTATAACGAAAGGCATCTTTGGCATTGACACTTCTGACTACTGACAAAAAGCAACAAATGCTTACTGGCAGCAGTGGAAGTGACTACAACAGCAACAGCAACAGAAACAACAACACCAACAACAACAACAACAATAAAAAAAGGAATAACAACAAAAGCTTGTGCTCTTCATCATGCTCAATTTGCGCGAATTGTGTTGTCTTGTCTTGTTTCATCTTGTACCCATACCCTGTTCTTACTGCCAGACTGTCGGTCTGTTTGTCTGCTCGTCTGTGTGTCTGCTCTCTTGTCTGTTGTCAGTTGTCAGTTGTCTGCTGTTGCTCGCCTTGTTTTTGGGACTGCCTTGCCGTGTATTTGCCTTGCGCGCTGCTCTTGATTTAAATATTTTTGACACTTGGATCCAGATAATTGCAAACATTAATCATTACTTAACAGCAGCCATATCAAGGATATTTGTTAGACCTGCCATTTCTATCGACCCTTCTCTTACACCCCCACTTCCTTACTCCCACTTATGATATCTCTTTTGCTTGTCATTTCCAGTTCTGGGGATGACGATATTTATAAATTCTTGTGGCATACTTTTAGGCCGTTTTTGATTTACTCCTTCTGCTCCCTTTGGTTATATAAATAGTGCAGTTTTTGTCTTTGTTTGTTAGTTGATTGCTATTTTGCTGATTACCTAGTCAATGACAGAGGCATAGCCACGCCCAATCTAGCAATTAGGCATCAGTTTTTTTGCATTTCAAGCACATCCATCCATGAGCCAGCAATCTGTTTGGCGCTTCAATTGCCGCCTCGTCAATTTATCACCAAATCAATCAAAAGACTTAAGCACGTCTACTGTCGTTTAGCTGCCGGTCTCGAGATGCTGCTAACTGCCCTTTGCATGTGTGAAAAATGTTTTCAAATTGGGGCTAAGAGGTCGCGCGGTGCTGTCGTAGAACCCACTTTCTCTCTCTCTCTCTCTTCGTCTCTGCCTTTTGACCGTTTGCCGTGAAAATTTATTTGATTGTAGGCCATAAGCAACTGCTAATATGACACAAGCTGATCCCCTGTTCTTGATTCTCTGATGCTGATGCTGATGTTGGTGTCAGTCAGTGCGACAAACGTTGTTCACGTTGCTATTTGAACAGTCGATGTTCGGTTCAGTGACTAATGCTTGATGTGTATGAGTGTGTGTGTGTTGAACGGAGAGGGTGGTCGGGGCGTGTCTCGCCCTTGAGCAGCATATACCGCTGCTGGCTTGGTTTTATGAACTGACGGTGAAGTTGTGCAGAGTTCATGCACAGTTATTGGGACAGGGACACGCAATCTCAGCATTTGCTTCTCTCTGCTATGTTTGCTGGCCAAATTGCTTGTGATGAAGACAGTCAAGCGTCAATCAGTCAGTTGCTGGATCTGAGTCTGAGTCTTAGTTTGACTCTGGCTCTGTTTCTATCTGTGTTTCTGCTTCTGGCTGCGTCCTAGTCTATGTCTCGTAAACAGTCATACCGTCGGTTTGTCCTGCTCGGCCCAACTGTCCTGCTGTCTGTCAGTTAACATGCCTTTTGCGTTTGCCATCTCACAGCTCTATGGATTTTGGCCATGGCCAAGGCAATGTCAGCATCGCAGTCGCTTCATTCGCTTGGCTCGTCGAGAGATAATCACTTTGGGAAATTGCTCATGAATGATTTGTTGGCATAAATCAATTTGATTGATGAGCGTCAATATACTTATATGCCGCTTTGATGTGGGCAATTCCAGAACTTGCACACAGACACAAACACACTCGCACACGCAGACAGACAGACAGACAGAGACAGAGACACATACGGGCTGTTGTACAAACGTTACATGGATATATGTATGGGCTTTTGTGTAGGCCAAATAATTGATCAATTAAGCATCAATTGCTTGGCTGCCCGAGCTGCGGGTCGACGCTTTCGGCAGCCCTCATCTGCAGCAGCAGCATGAGCACACTTAGTGGCCAAAAGAGGGGTGGTGCATGTCGGTGGGAAACTTAAGCTGGGTGGCCTAGGTGGCATTGGATGGCTGCAAGTTGAAACTGTTTCAGTGCAGAAGAGCCAACAACAGCAGTTTTGCTCTATAAAACAAGAAGCTGGCGTTAACTTTCTGCTATTTCAACTTGAGTTGTTATGACACTTTTAATAACTTTATTATTGCATTTACATAGTAGCAGGGCATGCAAGCCACGCCTACATTTCTGGCTTTGCCTTGGTTCGCGCAACCAAACAACAAGCAACTTGCCTTCTTAAGCGTCGTTTTCTCTCTGTGTGTGTATGTGCCTGTGAGAGAATCTTACCAACTTCCTTTCCACTGCATATGCTTGAAGTTTCCTCAGTGTGCTTGTTGTTGTGTATGTGTGTGTCTTGGCTGTCTATGCAATTAAAAGTTTAATATAATTAAATGGTTTTATGACTTTGACTGCGCACCGGGCCACAGAAGCTCCTTAAGCAGCTTTTCAGTTTTGTTGCCTCTGTCGTCGGTTTCTTCTGGCAATTGCCCCACGACACGTTTTTGAGGTCGCCTGTAAAACTGTAAAGCTATCTCAATCTCCCTCTTTCGCTCGCTTTTTCGTCCCGCGGTAAACACGCCCCATGTGAAAACAGATAGACTGCAAATTGAACTTGCCTTTTAGCTCTGCTTCTATCAAAGTGATTAAACCATCAAAGTTTGCACTCGACACGCAGCATTAACGCTTTCAACTCCTGATTCCCTATTCCCGATTCCTGACTCTTGCTTCGACTTTGACACCGATTCAAAGTGCAGTCATCACAAGGTTGCGCACGAGGATGTCGATAATTACTTGGCCAGTGCCGACATCAGCAGAAATTGGCTGAGAGTAGTTACGGCATCAGGACAAATAGATGAGCAAAAAGATTTTATTCCAATGTCGTTGCTACAAATCTCGTGTGACAGATTCTAGTAATAGTGTCGTCTGTATACGTATCTGTATCAGTATCTTTGTCCGGATCTGGATATGGGCGTTGCTTATAAATGATACCAGCGAGCACGCCCATTGACAAATACGAAATTGGTCTAATTTATTTATGGCCAGCACATGTACAGTTTGCCAATTGGCCGCCACTGCCCAACGAGTAAGCCTTACTCCCATAGTAAAATATATATTTAACAATGTTTAATTTTCACGCCTGAGTATATGTAGCTCCTTTTGTCTATGCCCCTTGTATATGAAAAATATTGTCTATTTAGAACCCTTTTTATACATACATGTAAAGCAGATTAAACCACAATTTAAATGTTGCACGCAAAAAAATAGAGAATAAAATACTTGTTATAGAAATAACAGAAACATGCATAATACAAATTAATTGCCATCAACTCGAAAGTTCGGGCTAAAAACTTTCGTCCATTTGGACCATTTTCTTGTTGCTTTCTGAATACTGAACCCGTTTGCCGCGTCGGTTTATGGTAAATTAGTAGCTCGTGGGCATTTTAATTGTGTTTGTAATGCGACGACTTTGACGCTGGAACTCACCCAGTGTTGCTCGAGTTGTGTGAGTTGGAAAAAAAAGCGAAAAATTAAATGAAAATGAATTCATTTGTACCCTTTTCAAAGCGGCATAAAAAATGATAACGAGCGACGCTTTGTAAGATGTAGCACGAGGCCCCAAAATGACTTAACTCATTTAATGCGCCTCTAATGGGATACAATTTAAATTTAATTGATTTGCCCGGCAAGCTTTTTATGCCCACAAAAATTTCTCTAAATTAAAAATTCCTTTTTTCGCCACCCCTTTCTAAAGCTGTTGTTAGAAAAAATTTGAAGCACTTTAAAAGGCCATACAGATTAATTTATGTCTTATGCTCTGACTATTGATTAAATATGCAATGCTCGAGACGCAGCCGAGAAGGGAAAGTCATGCAATTCCGTTCTATGTCGAGCTGACAACGATAGTGCTTCAAAAGCTGGGAGCCTGACAACACTATGTTTTTCACTGGCTCGCTGATTTATTGGTTCAATGCACCCAACGGAGGCAGCAGGCACCTTGCCACCCGCATAAACATGGCACAACAAACCGCAGCTGGTTCGCTGGAAAGCTGAACTGCTGTTGTTGTTGGCCATATCAACGGCGCAGCAAGTGGCAACAATGGTGGAAGCAACCGCGAGGCAAACCTTTCGCTTTTGCTGCCCATAACCATTTCTTAGCTTGGCAGCTAATTTATGTGTGCACAACGCAAAGAAAATGCTGGCTAAAGGATACGCTGTAGTCTAGGCTGTAAGGCGCGGGAGCTGGAAAAACATTCGCCATATTCACAGTGAGAATTATGCTCCAAGTGGGTGAAGGCGGCATCGCCCAAATGTCAGCGTGTATAAAAATTCGCATTTTAATATTTGCCAGTTAGCTGCTCAGTGTTGGCAGCTGATTTGCCAGAGAGCAAATTCCACCCACCGAAAGATTGGCCTGAGCTGCTGGTCTAGGGTCTGTAGGGCCTGGGTAGGTCTTAGGGTGGGTCTCTTACATTTTGGTCCCCTTGGTTATTTTGCCTGCCATTTTATCTATGCCCAACAGCTGGCGTTTGTTTGCGGTGCCGACGACATCGCGTGTTGACTTTTGCGTCTGAGCCACCTTTCAACTGCAACTAATTTATTTTATTTGCAAGCAGGCGACGCAGACGCGTCTCACCGTCTCTTTCGCTCTCGCTTTCTCCATCTCCATCTCGTTCTAGTTGAATATGATTCAAAACAAGCATTATAAAATGTATTGCACAGTGCACTGTTGCCTGCTGCACTTGATATAAAGTGCTGTGATCTCTACTGCTACTGTTGCTGCTGTTGCTACTGTTGCTACCGTTGCTGATGCTGCTGTTGCTACCGCTGCTGTCTAGGTGCGATTCTGGCTCATCATCATGGTCAGGCTGTAAATGAGTTTTGTTATCTGCAAACAAATTGCATTACTCGCTGGACCAGTTGTTTTTTTTTTGTTTTTTCTTGGCCAACTTACCTGCAGAGCTGTTCGCATGCTCAGTGGCATTACGCCAAGCATAACCATGGTTTCTGCCTTTTGTGAAGTTCTCAGCATCATGCCAAACATTTTGCGCTGCGACCCGGTCATTTCTTCCCAATGAATGTTGCATACAGTTTCATAAATTTGGTCATACTGCAAGTAGAAGAATGAAATTAACTTTCTGTGAACGCCCTGTTCGCGCTTTAAACTGACAGCGTATTCAATTTTGGTGCCCACAACGCAAAAAACAAGCAATTTGTATGAAGTGACCACGAAATAAATTGCAGATATCATATGAAATTCGTTGAGGTTGACACAAGAGGTGCTCAGCAAAGAAACAGCTGCAGAAAGCACCTGTCCAGTGACCATTATGTTAAATATGTAGTCCACTTTAAAAGAGTATCTAAACATCAGAATGAAAATAAATGATATAGGATTGTTTATATATTAATAACAGTATCATTACAGTCGGGCTCTCCCGACCGTGAGATGTCCTGTAAGAAGTCCACTCCCGACTTGAGATTATAGAAATCTTCACTTTGCATGTTAAATCAATCCAATTAAGCAGCTGATCAAAGTCGATTATTAAGTATCGCTGTTGAAACTTATTTTAAATTTATCGATAATGAATCGTTCAAATGAACTAAACGCGACAAAGCACGAAGAAGAAGATGCACGCTCTGTCTTTTTTCATACAAATAATCTATTTTCCGCTGATTTGGCCTATGGAAGCTATAGGATATAGTTGTCCGATCCGGACCAAACTTGGTATGAGTAATTGCAATAGTACTTTACACATAATATGTGAATTTAGCTTTATTAGTTTTCAAGTTTCCACGTTTTCAATATGTTTTTTACAAGTTGTGGGGACGGTAGGAGGCGTGACAAAAATTTAAATTAAGCGTGATCTACCTGCACATTAAAGTAGTCTATGTACCAAGTTTGGTGTTTCTAGATTTTACCATCTCGGATATCTCGGCGTTCATACGGACGGACAGGCGGTCAAAGCTTGTTCGCACAAACCCAAGCAGGGTATAAAAACAACTTACTCAGTCAAGAACTGGTGCCACTTGATAGTTTCCAGCAAACTCTCCTCGATCTCGTTGTTTCCATTAAACTTAGCTCCTACAGGTGCAGTTTGTCGTAATTTCACCTTACGGTCGAGTGCGTCATTTAGTTTGTTAGCATTAATCTGTAAAAGATCGCCAAAAGTGATAATCTGGGTCATAGCAGTCATGCCAAGTAGATCGCCTCCCGAAAATCCGACTGCAGCAATGAACATATTGACAAATTGAATTGCAAATGTGATTATGTATCCATAGTTTTCTTCGATTGGTAATCCTATAATTTCGTGCTGTACAATCGTGATGCGAGTCCCATCGTAGAGTAGAAACACCAGAGGCACCATGCACATAACGAAATACAAAACTAAGTAGCCAAAACGAATTACTTTTGATATGTTTTGAATTCGATCAAATCCCTTATGGAGTGCATTGAAATATATTTCACTTCGTTCCTCGTAGTCCTCAATAAGTTCTTCAATACTGAGTAGTAGATTTCTTATATCTGTACGCCTTAGTATTAATGTAGTAACTTGTGTTACTCCATTCATCATGCCACCTATCATGATGCCGGCTTTTAGGCCTTCAACCCAACTAATTGCAGCACGCTTGATCATCCAGCGTATTCCAAATACTGCAAATTGTGAAATCAAAATGATTGTGCCCCACGTTCTTATGTTAAATTTCATTCGAGGCTCTAGTAATTCGTATCCAATGAAATCTAAGCAGTGGTTAATAAGTTTCACAAGTCCGCGAAATCTTTCTGACGGCTTCATGTTTACTGTTTACTATAGACTTTGCTCAAAAGCCTTTTATAGGCCAACGATTATGGCCTGAGCTAATTGTTATTGTCCTTTTCCCAATGATAATTGCATAAGAGTGTCATTAATGCAAAAATTATTGCATTACGAGTATTTTGCAGCTGTTCTTTGTCACATGGCCAAGGGACAATGAACACTTTACACGCAAGGTCGAGCCAGAAAATCAATGGACCAATAGACTTCAGTTATTAAGAGAGTATTATTTACATACGACTATAATCTACGTAATTGTAAATGGAGTAATTACTTAATTTACACTCAAGACTCTTAATTGATAGTTTTGCAGTGCAATAATTTAATTTTTAAGGAACAAAAATTGTATAGGGATAATAGTAATTCGCAGATTAATTGTTTTCTACTTGTGAGTCAAAAATATAAAAGTAGATATATTATTCGTAATTGTAATTAAGAATGATTAACACACAAAATATTTTAAATGTATTATGCAATGTATCTTTAGAAGTCTGCTGCTTATTTTGACAGTTGATTTTATTAAAACAAACACAAGCAGCAACAATGCACTTAATTACAACTGCATTATTATAACGTTTAAATAGTTATTATTGCATTAACCATGCGCCAACGAATCGCATTTATAAAATACGTATTAAAATATGGCTTGGCTGCAGTTATTATTATGGCCACAAAATGAGAAAAAAAGCTGTACCAAGTTATGTGAATGGTGTTCCAAATATAAATTAAAATTTTATGTTCACATGCGATAAATTTACTGTTTTGCCCAGATGAAAGTGGACACGGTTGAAAATTCTTTTAAAAGGACCACAATTAATGCATGCTTTATAATGATAAACCCGTTCATTACTTATACAAACAGTAATAACCTGTCCAAAGTTAAAGCGAATTTTAAAACAACTGCTGAACTCATTAAATGCTCTAAATAAGTTTCCTTCTCTTGTATTGCAATGACCCAACAGACAATTCATTAAGTTAAATGCTTTTATCAATTCATAAAACTATAATATATGTTGAATACGTATACGCACCGTTGTCACACATTGAATGTGCTTTGTTATTATGTGAATCCCTAAAATTTTTCTAACAACACACATATACCCAAAGCTACACACATACACACGTCAGTTTATTTCTACAGCTACTTCATTGTGGGCTCATCATTATTAATTTCCAAGCTATAAATTTCACTTTGCCACATTCCAAAAGGCCAATTCCTAAAACTGAGCTGAGTGCTGGGTTCTGTCTTGACTTGCTATGCTTTCAGCCTTGCTCAGTTCAGTTTGGTTCAGTTAGACTCACTCACCTTTTCCACGCTTCAATAGGTTCGGTTGTGGATATATTCTTTTCTTTTTCTTCTTTATTTTTTTTATTTAATTTTTTTTTTGTCTGCGGTGTTTTGTTATTCTGACCGATAGTACTCCTCCTTACAGTCTCTCCTTTCAGTCGCCAAGCTGCATCTTTTGTTTATACCACACAATGGTGGTGCCGCAGGTTTTTAGTGCCTGCCATTGTGTTGTGTCTCTCTCCAGCTCAGCTCATAAAATGCAATGGAATTTCATATAGCACCATTCTATATGTAAGCACTTATGTTCATCTACGTGTATTTGTGTGTGTTTATGTGCGGGTATATATCGCAGCTGGCATAATGCTCTGTATAATATGCTTGAGCATTTTTCGATGCGGCACGTAAAAAATGCAAGCAAAACTTTGCAGCAGATCAAGCGAATTTATATATAAGTTTATATATATTTAATGTTTTCATTTACAAGTACTTTCTCACAGATAGGAGTATATATATAACAATTTCAATAAGTTGTATGTCACTGAATTTGATGTTTAATCCATTGAGAATGGGTTTGCATATACATGTGTATATTAAGTTACTTACGACGCATATTATCGAGTCAATTGTTTGGCCTTAGACCTGAGCTGACTTCCTGCTGCTTCTGCTGCTGATGCTCCTGATCCTTGGCCTGCTTGACTTCCGCATTTGGCGACTGTTTGCCCAACACAAACTGCAGCCTAGTGCGGCAATCTTGAAGGCGCTTACGATAAAACATTATCCGGATTCCAATGTGCGTATGCGGCTTTGGCTTTGTCGGCACCTACACACACACTACCCAACGACACCTACACGTCTACATTCACCCACATTTCAGACACGCCGAGCTTGGCTCTATTCATTGAAAATCTATCGTTCAGCTTGACTTCTTCCTTTTGCATAGGCGTTGCCGCCTTTTGTAGCTTGTTGAAGCTTTTGCCATGAAAGTGGAATAAAAATTACAATATTGACGCTGCAATGAAAACGCACGAGCACACATACATGTAAAGAAACAGCGAAACAGAAAGAGAAAGAAAGGGAGAGCGAGATAGAGTGAATGGAAGTAAGATGGAGTCGAAGGAAGGAAACCTGCTGATGCGAGAAGCTCTTGCCACAGGCTGCTGCCTGACGTTATTGTGAAGCGTTTTCAATGCGTGTGTATGTGTGTACTGTTGTTGTTGCCATTGTATTGAAACTTCCTTTAATGGTTTCCGGTTTTCATTTTGGCTCCACCACTCTATATCTTTCTCTTTCTCACCATCTTATTCTCTTTGTCTCATTCGCATTGCTCCGCTTTGTGCTGCGTGTCAATAAAGATTAAGCATATTGTTCTTTGCTGATTTCTTTCGTCATGCAAAGAAATTAATATTCGCAATCCATTACGTTTCTAATAACAATCCATGCCCACACTCATCCACACACACGCACAGCAGAAACACAGGAGGAAAAGCAAACAAAAGCGCAATTTTTAATAACCTTAATGGGCAGCTTTAAGCCTTAAAGAAGCTGCTGGCGAGCCATTTTAAGCCTTAACCACAGCTAAAACTGACCCTCTTAAATACACCAACACACAGACACAACACACACAGACGTACACACGCACACGTAATCAATCAATTTAACGCTTTAAGCTTTTGACAAATACTCAAAGGCGGCAAAGGCAACTGCCACACAATCTTTTAAAGAGTCGCTCTACGTCCTCCCTCTCTTCTCCTCTTCTCTCTTCTCTCTCTCTCTCTCTCTCTCTCCCCCTCTCTTTCTCTCTCTGTCTCTTTTGCTCCTTCGTTCATTCATTCTTACATACATACGTTGATAGATAAGTCCGTGCCATTGTTCAATGACATACGATGTCCCCGGACTTTCGCCTCGACATTACCGCCACCGTCGCCGTCGATGTCGTAGTCGGCTAATGATGACAAATTTTTTATGGGCGTTATGAGCTACATTGCGCTGCGATGCTCCAAAGTGCATGGGCTGGCACATCGGAGAATTGAGGGTCCTGCCATTGTCACAATCCCATTGCCCCATTCTGGCGTTCCCCTTTCCATTGTGCCCGTGGGCTCTTTATTAATTTGACAGCATCAACAGGGGCTGCCCAACTCGAGTCGAGTCAAGTCGACTCGACTCTGCACGCTAATGATTGAAATGAACTCCATGTCATGTCTGGTCTTAGGCAAAAGCCAGCGTCCGACGAGTAACGCCTCCCTTTCAGCCAACAGCTTGATTGATGGTTATCACTCACTGAACTCCCCAGCCAATCCACCTCCCTGTTACCCATCTAAAGCAGTTGACGCTGCCCTCAGATTAAATGCTGTAGGTGTGTCATAACATTTTTTTGTTCCTCTTTATGTGCCTATCATTTATTGTATTGCTCTTTTGTTGCGCTTGAATTGCCTGTCCACCTGACCCCGTTTCCTGCTAACCTGCTCTCCTGCTGTCATAATGTCCATTCGCGTGTCCGTTGCGCCCAGAGGACACTAAGTATACAAAGTAAGAATCAATTCTAAAAATAGGTATGACAATCATTACACATCGGTCATGTTTAAAAGCAAATAGGGCCAATTAAAAAATGCAAATACAGCTAAATAAGGCAGGCATGAATGATAAATGATTTGTGAGTGCTACAATGAGCGATATACCTATGCGGATATTCTCTTAGTATTTATTTTCAAACTTTGTTATAATTATAAGTATTGCTGCTTAAAAAAATAAAGCAAATTTAAAAAAAGTAGAGCACATACCATACATTTCGTTGAAACTCTCGTTCGACAATCAAGAGAGACATTGAATAGTGTAATTAAAATGATGATGACTTTAATGGTAAATAGTGTACTCTATATATTAATGAAATTTGAAGAATGCGGTAATTAAATGCTGAATAAATAACTAACTCCCCATTCTTTGACGTTACGTGCACTACAATGCCTCTCTTTCAACCGTCAACAATTAATATTTTTGAGCTATGCTTCTATTTTTATTTTGTGGCCCAAAGCGAATTCCATTGTGCCCGTCGGCGGAAATGGCATCATTTAGCTGCCTCCGCCTATCAGCTGCTAGATTTTATATGTTTGTATATAGATATATTTATTTATGTATGTTTGTGAGAACGTAATGAGCGTCAAGATATTTTAAAATCCCATTCCAGTTGAGTTACCTGCATGGCAATTCACCCGGCAAAACTGCCCAACTTCTCACGACCCATTTGTCGGGGGCGTTGTGAAAATTCCCACTCACTAAAAACTAAAAATCTCAAACAGTTGCAGACCACAAACGATGCCAGCGGGCAAATCAACAACCAACTCTGAGCGAAGAGTAAAAGTACCGCAAAAATTGAACAGAGAGAGTGAAAACTGTGCTCAATTCCAGTATGAGTCAATCTCAAAGGAAATTTACTCTTTAAGCCTTAGAGAAAATTTGTGCTGAATGGAAGAATTTTTTGAGTGTGTATAAGAGCACGGAAGGAAATTCAGAGTGGGAAGTTTTGTAAGTGGGATTTGTACTTTGAATATTCCTTAACGGATGGCGAGTTAATTTGGCAACAGTTTTGCACTTGTTGCCAATGCTGTTAATACATATATCAATGTTTATGCACCAAAGAACTACGCTGATATTAAGTCAGTTTTTAAAGCAGCAAATATTTAATTAAAATGCTTTTGTTTGTTTTCTGTATCGTTTTTAAAGGGCCAATGGGCAATGGACGGCAAACGGAAACGGAAAATGAGATTTATGATGTGCACAATGTGTTAAAGTGAGTGAAATGGAGGCAGGGGCAGCGGACGGGACAGATGCAGGTATAGGGACAGTTACAGGTGGGTGAGAAGCTACACACAAATATGTATAAATAAAAGTATCTGTGTGCATGCCATAAATGCTGTATGAATTATTAAAATAAAAGTAAAGCGGAAACATAACAAAGGTTCAGCAACATTTATGACAGGAAAACGCGAAACGCGTAGCCCAAAATACAACACCACCAACAACAACAAGAAACGCAACAACAATACCACAAAGAGATTGCCGTGGCACGCATCTAAAACGAGATATGCCACGCCGGAAATAAGCGCCGTATATAGTAGCAAAAATACTCACACACACATACACTCACACGTAAGCACACACATAGTGTTTACACACTGCCAATTTAAGATCCCCTATAAGTAGGCTTCATTTACCAGGCAAACGAGAGGCACAGCAGAACCGAAAAAACCAATGAAAAAAAAAATAAAAACGAAACACGAACCACGAGCCAATGCAACAGTTGTAAGACAGGGCGACTAGCAGATACCCAGTAAATAAAATATCAAACAACATGAGAAGTGTTTTTGGTATTTAATGATAAGTGTTTAATTTTGCCTTTAAATGAAAGTGTAACTAAATGTATCCACCCTACTGACTTTGTTCTCTAGGGCATATTAAATTGGCAGGCTGTACAGGCAGACTAACTACGCATGGTTTTTTGTTTTTTTTTTGTATTGTAGTTGTAGTTGTTGCTGTTGTTATTTCTACCAAAGTTAAATACAAATATGCATGTAAACAGGCATCTACTTAAGCAGCTTGCCCCTCCCATGTCCTGGCTCTGTGCCTGCCCCGACTTCTTTCCTCTAGAATTTTCTGGCTCGTTCTGGCAGTGTATTAATGTTCATTGAAGCGATCAAAATCAAGTCGACTACGGCTAATGCTACGCACATTTTTTGCTCGATCCTGTGAACTTTTGCTTGTTATTTGCAATTTGCTTTAGCAAGAACAACAACAACAAACGTCAATAGGAACAGCTTCTGATTTTATACTATATATATGTATGTGCAGGCGGTTTTGTTTGTTTTGCACTCCCCAAAATGCCCTGTTCCGCTCCACCCCATTCCACGGTGCCTTCGGTTTTTTAAGGTCGTTTACAGCAAACATTTCGTCTGAAGCAGCTGGGGGACTTGGAGGGGCATGAAGTTGGAGGATTGGGCAAATGTATGTTATTATTATGGGGCATGTTGTTAACTACCCATACGCAAACTGGCATTTTTTTTGTTTTGTTTATTCTTGTTGTAGTGTAGGTTTTAGCATAAAACGGCTTTGTGAAATCGCTTGGAAAAAATATAATCAAAATTGTTTTCAAATGACTTACAATTGCTTTTTGGGGGTGTATACTCGTCCAGGGTCTGGCGTAATTATGCTCTTGGGGTGTTAACTGACAGCCAATCGGCATCCGTTAGCTGGACCCGTAATTTAAGCCACGCTATTGCCGTTGACAACTAGAAAAATTGCCTTTTTATGGTCAGAGCTTGGCTGCCGCTTTGGATGGAGTTGGCTTTGGTAAGGAGAATATTCGGTTCCAACTGCAAAGCTAATGGAATGTGTACACTCTGCTCAACAACTGGAGCTTATATACTATTTTTGGTATGCGTTGAGTTAATAGCATAGCGTGGAAATACCAAGCGACTTTTGTTATTGGCAGACAGCGTCGGAGGTTTGCCCTAAAGGGAAAGAACATTGGAACTCTATTGGCAATTACTTTGTGCGCTATTGTTTGCCTTGTGCTTCGCTTTGCACATTTTCCAGATCTAATATACGATATTAACTATTGGCACAGAATCGTCATGAAGAGGAGCGATTAAAATAACGACCCTCAGTGATTTAATCTCCGTTGGGAACTCTTTAAGTATGTGAGAAATTGACTTCAAAAAGATGCTTCTATCTTCAGCCTTGAGTATATCATTATTTGCATACTGGTTATAGCACGAATGTTTAACCTTTGATCCCATGGCAAATCAACAATCCCTAGATCAAATTACACAACGAACTGTATAACTTTTGTACCCATTTTTATCCCTCAACTACCATTTTCAATACTTGTCGTTTTCAATATTTTATGACACTTCCCATTGAACTTTCTATGAAGAGCTCATAAATTCACCAAATGTAGCCAGCACTGTCGCGAAACTGGCCAAATCCAGGCGTTCCTTAAGATGCAGCAAAATGTTGTAGCGAAATGCAACTGCCCTCGTTCTTGGCACAAAGGACAGCGAAGACAAAAAGTACGTACACATCATCATTGTCAATTGCCGGATGTGGGCCAGCTATGTTCCAGGGATCTCGGATTGGGAATGGCAAAGGGGCTAACAACGGCGACCGAGCGAGCAATCGCTGCTGCTGTATTCATTGTTGCCACGTAATTGCATTTCGCTATCGCAGATATTTATAGCTCCACTCGGTCAAGAGCAGCTCTCGCCAGCAGTCAGCCAATGGCCAATAGCTGGCAGCCAGTTGCCAGTTGCCAGTAGCCAGTTGCTCCGAGAGTGGCCATACTTTTGCTGCAACAGATTTTTTTTTACAGTAAATGCGGTCAACCGCAAAAGCGCAGCAGCAAAATTGGTAGACGCGAGAAACGGGAGAGGGATCAGGGACAGCAGCAAAGTCGTTACAAGGATAAGGGATAAGGGCGTTAGAGCGCATTGGTACTCGAATCATCCTTTACGGTTCTTGTTGTTGTTGTGAGGTTGTTGCTTTTGGTGTTGGGTATTAGTCTTGGCCAGGCAAATAAAAATAAGCAATGACTGCCTGTGCTTTGTCATTGCTGCTCTTGCTGTTGCTGCTGCTCTTTTTTGTGATCATCATGGAGCACATTGAACAGCAACAACATTGAGTAGTGAGTACTAAGTAGAGAAAACGGAGTACTGAGTACTGAGTACTGAACATTGTCATTGCAGCTCATAGCCTGGAGCCATGCAAGTTGAATACAACCATTTTTTTTGTGTTGCTGCTGCTGCTCCTGGCACTTATGTATACGCAAGGCACTTGCCAATTGCAGCGCATTAGTGGCTTGCTTTAACAATAGAACGGTAGAGGCCAATTTTTATTGAATAAGACGTCATCGTTCTCAAGAACCTTTCTTGAATGACAGCTTGAGCTCTGGATTCTTGTCTGTTTTTCCAATGATAAGTTAAGTCTGAAGCTGTTAGCGCTCTTTGATCGAAATACAGTGCTCCTAGCTAAGACTTTAATAAAATTGAATAAATGATTTCCAATGATCCATAATTTCATGCAGTAAGATATTCACATATTGACTCCACATTTTGCATTACTCGAATATCAATTAAATTGAATATATGTTATATAAATATTGTTAATAGCTCTTAAAGTCTGTTCTATTTTGATGCTGATTCGCTACCTATTCGGTTGAAATGAAAATTTGACCTCTGTTGGCTGCAATTGGTGTATAAATTTGGCACACACTCGGACACACTCTTTGTAATGGTCGAAGAAAATATTTGTTTGAAACCTTAACCGACGTTATTTGTGATCGCAGTCTTGGTTTGCAAATATATCTATCGCATGCGATACAAATATACGTCGTTGCAATTTCAATTCATTATCAACTAAATTAAATGTAAAAACGTAGCTATTGTTATTATTTGAATCTAACAAGTTTCGTTCAGTTTAATTAAGATCATGTGCATAACGCTGTTAACGCAGCTGTTTCGTTTTAAGCGAGCTTAAAATGCATTAAGCTTTAGCAAAGTATGCTGCAACCCAGGGTTGCTGATCGGCGCAGCTTTCACAGCTGATTTTAAAAAGCAGAGCTTTTACGCCGGAAGGTAGCTCCTGCACCAGACTTTGCTCTCTTCCGTTTGAGTTCTCGCCTCGTGCAGACGCAAAAACTTAAATTGCATAAAGATATCATTTTTTCCGCCTGGAGTGTGATCAGTGGACAACAGTGCCAGCATATTGTTCAGCCGCCTTTGGCTATCAAAGCCACTCTCAATACTGGAACGTTCTGCTGCCCCAGAATCACGGAAAATAGAAAAATTTACGCCGCAGCTGCAGGGAAAACCCTCGCTGTCCAGCGCAGCCCCCGCAGTTACAGGAGAGCCTCTGTGGTTGCCCAGCAGTCTTTGCTGCCCACAGAATCATCTATTGCTCACAAAGTTCTCCACTGCGACATTTGCTGCTAAGCTTTGAGTCTTACTGCAGCATCTGTTGCTCGCAGCGAAATTTGCTGCCCACTGCAGCACCTGCTGATCGCAAAGACATTGCTGCTAAGCTTTGCTGACCATAGAAGCCGCTACCGCTCACCGAAGTCTCCACTGGAGCATCTGCTCCTCACAAATACATCTACTGCTCATCTTGGCTGCCCCAAGAAGTCTCAGCCCGTCTTTGCCTAGGCCTACAGCTGTAGGGAAAACCCTCGCTGACAAGAGCCACATCGCGGACCATTCTCGCCGCTTTGCCAAGTAAAGCTTCAGCTGCCACTGGGGCTCATCTCCAGCAGATCCGCCTCAGCAGAGCCGCCGCCGTCTCCGTCATTTTAAAATAATACATTATATGTAAAAATACATATAATAAATCTATATATATGTATCGAAGAATTAATTTTGTGCCGAAAACAAACAAAAAAACTATTTGTTCATTAAAAAATGTGCGTAGTGAATATTCAAATCTTTTTCTCTCAGTGTTTATTTGCACTGCATTTGTAACAAACGTTAAATTTTGATTTCAAAGAGAAAGCCAAAGAGAAAAATTTTGCACACCAACACACTCACACAACACAAACACACACACACTATTAATCAATAATTTTGCACACAAACACACTCACACAACACGAAACACACACACCACTAACCAATAATCTGGCATGCAAACACAACACCAACAACACAACACACACACACACACAGCAGAATTCTCGAAGGCCTTCGTCGATCTTCTGGTGAGTCTATCGAATGCTCACTGTGGCTACAGCAAGCGCTGTAAAGCTTATTGCGCAAAAGCTTTATTTAGCCCTTGGCTTGCCATTGTCACAGTGCAGCGTAAATAATTAAATAATAATAGAATTGGTAGTTAATATGTGTTCGCATAAAAGAATGTAAAGTAAAAAAAAATGATTGATTACCGTTTGTTTTTTTTGTGCTGAAAGAAAATCATACATAACGTAAAATATCAAATTATAAAGTTTTGTTGTCACCTAAGTGCCGAAAGGGTAACAGCTGTTTGGGAGTTAACAGACTCTGGACTTAACATAATTGGTATTAGTACATGCATTATCACATACATACATCATACGTACATAACATACATAAATAAGTAAAACGAACTACCATAAAATAAATAAAATTACATTCAATTAAATACAAATCAAATAAAAATAAAATTAAATAAATAAAATGAAACAAAAATAAAATAAAAAATGAAAAATGAGAAAAAGAATAAATAGCATTAAAATACCTTAAGTATGCGCCACACAGCTGAAATACCTTTAAGCATTTATATGACAGTCTTAATAATAACAATTCGTTTGCCTATTAAAAGTTAAAAATTTGGTAAAAATCTATATGCACACATTTTTTCTCTTATATTATATATTAAAACTGGCTAATTAAATAACATTAAATTTACAGCGGTAATAAACAAGTGAGAAAATAAAGAGATTTGAATAAACACTAAAGTGAATAAAACAAACTGATACTATGTTAAAAAGAAACAAAATATAGACTAATTGGTAGCTATGCACATATCTAAAGAAAAAAGAAAATTTTTTTTATTTTTAGTTTATCAATAAAAACAAAGTTGGCTTCACCAATTAAATAAAAAAAATAAACAAGCACAAATAGTAACAAGATTTGCCATTGAACGAAAAACAATAAGTAAAAATGAGACATTAAGATAAATTGTTAAAATTAAGAATGAATTTGTTTGAAATTGTTTTGCTATAATATTCTTCGAATATGGAATTGATTAAATATGAAATTTATACCCATGATCTTACTGATACAATGATGTTGTAAATTCTGATTTCTGAGGACCTGGAGAGTTAATTAAATGTAGAAAATTTAGTTTAGGGGATTTTCATAATTTTTTTTCAGCGCAGAAAATCCAATTGGTTGGGTGGGTACAGAGCGCAATGGGGCTGATCAACACCATCGACCCCCACTTTAGAATGTGACCAACTCTTTATGAAAGAATCTGCAGTTCATTTGGTTATTTTATAATTATGTGTAACGTAACGAATCGTTTATACCCTGTAATTTTGATTTGTTTTTTTTTTTTTCACCGTTATGTATTTAGATTCAGTAGGGACTCTTTAATTAAAATTTGTAGGTAGGCGTAGTGCAGGACATGGCAAAAACCCACCCCACACCGAAAGAGCTAAGGTACCAGAAGGGTCCCGTCCGCCATGCTTCCTGAACTCGACACTGACATTGGTTGTTTAAATGAATAGTTCCATATTCAAATGTATGGTTACTACAACCGCCCGTCTAGCTCAGTACTACTCAACTCAATACTTGCTACATTACATCTTCCAAGCATGTAAATGTTATTGCAAGCATAATTTCCTTAACTTCCTAGTGTGTATGTTCTGAGGGGTTGTATGTTGTGTGTTCTCTTGTTGTTGGAGTTGCAGTTTTTGCACGTTACACGAGCCATTTACAGTGGCAACTACATGCAACTGCATTGCGGCAGTTGGTGTTGCCTCTTGTTGTTGGCACTTTGAGAAACGAAGCCAGAGAAACGGTAATTGCTGGGTTACCATTGGTGTGTTTGCCAGCCAGCAGGGCCAAGTTAGTTTTAGGTAAAAATTTCTAAAAATAACAATGAATAATTTACATTTTGGCCAAGTCAAGCACTACAGTATCTTCTAGCAGGCAATGGGTGAAGTAAGTGTTGCCTGTCAAAATAATAAATACGAATACTTTAGAGTAGAATATGAATACGAGTACAGCGTTGACCAAAGGTCGTTATTCCTCTTGCTCTTTCTACCGCTTCTCCTTCTCATTCTACTCTTACTCTTTGTTGTTTGTTGTTGCTGTTGTCATTAGCCGTTGTGCAAATAATTTACCTTACCACATTCACTTCGATAACTAACCATTGTGATGTTACTCCTGCTGCTGTCTGCTAGCCATTATAGCCACTGTCCGACATATCGAACGGGTGTGTAAGATCGCATACAGGACACAGGATACTAATACATGTGTATAAGTGTTTGTGTGTGCGTCGATTCCTCGTTTGCGTCCGCTTCTTTAGCCGCCTCTCACTCTCTATTGTTTCACTTATTGAGTTCAATTAACATGCAACAGCATGTCTCTTTTGTGTATAAGTATACACACAGTCGCACACTCACACACTAACACAGCCCTTCATAGATTGAGGCTGCATTGTTGCTGGACTCGTGCTGCATGCAACATTTACTCGATGTCGTCGCAGTTGGCATCGTCTGCTGCAACTGCTTTTCAATCTTTTCGTAGGCTAATGTTACACTTGTGCATCGTTACAATTCTGCAGTTTGCAGGGAATTTCTGAATGGAAAGCATATGGAGGATGCAAAAGGTCACTGCTGTTTCTCTTCTTTCAATAATTATCAATTTGTGTGCGCGTGAGTATTCGTGTGTGTGTGTGTGTGTGTATCTGTGTATATCTATGTGCATAGATTTGGCATGCTTTGTTTATTTACTTGTTTTTTGGTTTAAGGCACTTTGATGCTATTTGCTGGACAAACAGTTCGAATGCGTACTCTGCTGTACAGTGTTATGTTGTGGTTGTTTGCTCTTACTGCTCAGTAAATTGTGCATAAAAGTTGGGCTATAAATTGTGGGCCTAGCCCTTGACAAACTCGAAACTGAGTGCCTTAAGCCAAACAGCTGCAGTATCTGATAGTTCTTCGACTGATTAAAATATTTGTTTTGTGCTCTTGTTCTACTTGCAGCAACAATGCAAACGCAATTGACCATGTTTTCTTCAAGTGAACTGTAAAAATGTTAAAATTGTTCAACCTTTGGACATTTTTATACTTTATTAAATGTGAAATGCAATGTTTAATTATTTACATTTTATTTATTATATAAACTTATTTATCTGGCTGTGTGTATTTTTACATTTGGTTAATAAGTTAAAGTCTGACTTTGCTTGAAATTTGGTCTATGTCTGCAATTTATCGGGTTGCCATAATGCTAATGAAGTCAAATTTCAATTTGGCTTTTAAGAACTAGTCTCCAGTATGTTGTGAGTGGACTGGGTTTGTGGTTTACACTTATTTTACACAATTAAAGGCAATTCATTTGTTATATGTGTGTGTGAGTGTATTGTTCAACGTATTGTCTGGGTTACTCATTTTGTGGGGCTTTTTAACATGCTCTCATATTTAAGTTGAAGGATTTCTGTATTTTTAAGGCTTTCTGCTCAGTGTATCTACTTTTGTTCAGTCTTTAAAGTCAACTGTTTAACAATATACGAGTATTTCATAATATTCTTTGTGCATACTTAACGCTGTGTGGCAAGCCTTTTAGCCAGCTTGAAAGTCGGCTGTATCAGCTTTCTGCTTCTCGCTCATTGCTCTCCTTCTCTCCCTCTCCATCTCAATTCCTTATCCTCTTTGCATTCGTCCAGGATGCCGCTAGTCCAAACTGCTTTGGCTTTTGGGTGCTGGATATGTATCTTTAAAAGCCTAATTTTTTTAAAGCTTTGAGGTCTACATCGCCATAGTAATCCTCGCTATAAACGGAAAATACAAGATATTAAAAGAAACATGCATGCATAAAAATAAATGTGGTTTTCTCCTTTTTTTTTTTATTTAATATGTTGTTTTCCTTTCGGGCGTATACGTAATATTACGAAAAATACAAATATTTACTCTGGATTTGCTTTGATTTGCTTAATTAAATTCCTTCTAATTCTGCTTTGTACTGCGTTTCACGCTTGTGGTTGGCTTGACACGTGTGTCAATCTGGCGTGTGTGCGAGCGTGTGTTTAAAAAAATAGAGCACAAAGAATAGTGACAAATTTTGGTTACTCAGTTCAAATTACTTTCCTTTGAGATCCCTATTAGTGCTTTCGGAATGCCGCCCAATTTAGATTGTTATTTGACTCTGTGTGTATGAGTTTGTAGTTTTTTACAGTATAAAGTTATGTTCCTTATGCGAACTGGCAAAGTCAACAAAAGAAATTTTTATGAAAGCCATAATTAAAAATAATTTTGTTGTATACTTGTAGGGAGCGAGGCGAAGGCTAATGAAAGAGCAACTACCACACAAGAATGAATAGAATAGCAAGCGAAAGGCAACAGGACATCGAGGATTAAAAGAAGCTGCTCTTTGTTTCCTGACATGCCGCAGTAGCAACAATATCAACAGCTCTTGCCACAACCAAACCAAGCTACATATATATGGCCTTGGTATGGGAAGTGAGCAAATTGCCTTTAAAGCGGAGGGCACGAGAACAAGGACGTGGACGTGCTGTCGGCCAGCAGCAGGACGTACACACACACACAGACACACGTTAATAAATAGTATATAAAATGCGCGATGTGGTCTGCTTGGCCGGCAAATGACAAAAAGCACAAAGCTATTAAATTAAATTAAATGAAATTGGCCAAAACCCAATGACGAACCATTGAGTCAATGTGTGTCATGTAAGATACCAAATATGAAAGAAATTATATCTGGTTTGTGTTTTGTGTTTTTTGCTTTCGATTTTACAAAGCTGAATGCAAGCTCGCTGTATGATAGATTTATGGACTTGTATTATATTTAAGTAGTCTGTAGCATCGACTTTGCTGCATTTATATCATTAAAATTAATTAGAGTCAAAACGTTAAAAGGATTTTCATAGCCAGCTCAACAGCTGGAGGTTGTGGGGCAGAAGGAGCTCAGCGTGGTTATTATCCATCAGACGCAGAAGTCCTGGTCGACCTCTGGACATGGTTTTGCTTCCATCTCTATGCCAGACAGTTATTCTAGCTACAGCAATGAGCGAACTGTTGTGTAACTTTGTTTAATCATTTTTGTTTATAAAACACTTTTATGTGCTTTGAGGTTTGTGTTTTCTGTCGCTCATTCACCCTCTCTATCTCTCTCGGACCATTCTTAGCTGTGATCAAATCTGCTAAACTCGGTTTTTACATAGCTGACGGGGCAAAGTACTCACTGCAACTGCAGATGCTTGCAGCAACTTTTAATTGGAGATTGCTCACTCACAGTGGAAACCCAACTGAAAACTACAGAGTTGTGTAAAGCAGGTGAAAGCAAAAGATGACAGAGAGCGGTTTACAAGTGTGCTCCTGTTGATGTTGTTGTTATTCTTGTTGTTTTTGTCAGGATTTATGTCTCCTTCTAAAGTTGTGTGAGTATTTGCGTATAAACTGTTTCTATTACCGCACTCTAAGTAGACCAACAGTAGCAAGCAGCAAGTACGAATTATGTGCATGCCGACCGCTTTGTGCTAATTTTCCAAAATGTTGTAGTCCTTTGCGCGGGTTTTCATGCATTTGCCAGCAAGCTTAACAAACATACATACAGACAAAAACTACAAGAGACCGAGAGAGAGAGAGAGAGAAAGCCTGTGTCTGAGGCAGGGAAATGTCCTTTCACCGCTTTGGCAACTTGTGCAACGCCTGCGCCTTGAGTTTGTATAGTTTTATAATTTTTATTTAATTAGTTTTAAAACTTTTTCAAAAATGTCGTTATGTATGTGTATATGTGTATCCATACACACAAGAGTCAACGCGAAACTAGGAAAAGTAAAGTTTGTCGGCTTTTATGATGTAGCGGCATCATACCGCTTCGTGCCACACTTTCTAGTGCTGGTACCATTATCGAGGTACCACTGCCCATTCTTAATGGCTCTGTGGGTAAGTGTGTGTGCGTGTGTATGCGTATGTGTGTGCTGCTTGGTTCTGCCTGCAATTGTGTTGATAATTTGAAAATTCATTTAAAGTTTTTGTATCGCGTTTTTGTTTATAGAATCTAATGAATAATTAACAAAGTTCTTGTGCATTTCAAAAGATGTCAACGACGTCGACAACATTGGCAAAGACTTCCTGGTCGGTCGAAAAGGCTGCCAACTTTTCATTTGCGACAAATATGGCTGGCGTTGGAAAGTTTTCTGTTTACTTATTATTTACAGACTCTACGACTTCAGACAAAAAGTCATCCAAGAAGTAGCACAAGAACACAGTGCCGTTCCCATTCCTGCACTCTACTCTCCCTCTCTTCCTTCGTTCCCAGTCACTCCCCCTGGCAGTTTTAAAATACCCCAATGGCAAAATTATAAATAATTTACGAGTGTTTACGAGTTTTGCTATTTTCTGAGCGTACTTTTGCCAGCCGTGAAGTCCCAAAAATGGTTTGACATTTAGTTGCATAAATAGAGCTTAATATCGTGGGTCTGAGTAAACTTTGTCTAGGTTCTGTTTACTTTTGCTTTCAGTTCGGTACAGAGTTCAAGAAATGTTTGTTATAAGTATGATGCAAAAGTACGTTATTGATTGATAGAGACAAAAATTGCATATTAGTGGACCAAAGGTAATGGATAAGGACATATAGTTTCCAAACGTCTTCTGTCAATTAATAAAATATAAAGTAATTGTTTTTTTTTTAGGTTTTTGTGTATATTTTTTGTTTTTATGTATAAAATAAAATTATAAGCTTATAAACAAAGATCACTTAAATGTAAAAATCTCTCAATTTACTCTTCATTACGAAAGATTTCTTCTCCCTCCTCGATGTTATATTCTGTTTGTTTGTTTCATTCGCACATTTGATTACAGTATTTTGCAATTCGCCCTGAATTAAACATTGAATTAGGATTCTTAATATTGGAAAACAGAAACCAACAATCTGACTCATAGATAGAAAAGTAAAGATTAACGAAATTTTCAGGGCATTGAGCTGACATGATTAAGTTTGTTGAGTTGAGTATATAAATTTTGTTAGGTGACTTTGTGATATGAGAGTAGGAAAGTTGGGCAAAGGAATTGAGTTGATATTCTTTTCATTGTAATTGTAGTTGTTTTGTTTGTTGTGGTATCTCTTCTCAATCTGGTTATAGTATTTGCTGTTGTTTAGTTATTGTTGTTGTTATTATGTTTATGAGGTGGCAGCTTTGGTTTTGGGCGCGCTCTTAGTGCGACCTTCAGAGTTCAATCCAGCTAGAAGCTCGCTTTTGCGGATGCTCTTCAGATCCAGATCACCATAGTAGTCTTCGCTGCAATTGTAAAGGGACGAGGTAAAGAGAATATGTGAGAATAGGCCAAGAGATATGTATGTAAATGTGTGTCATATGAAAATTCTGGTGAACAGATGAAAGTTAAAAAATGCAAAGAGTCAAAACGGTGCCTGATAATAAGTGATTTTCATAAATAGGTCCTTGACATTTAGGAGATCTGTGTAGTCAGTGGTCAGTTGTCAGTAGTCAGAAGTGCAAGCGTGGCAATAAATAAAACTCAACATAAGAGCTCCCAAGCAATCAAAGCAAAACCAGGTGCTAATATTGTGTATTCGAATCGAATAAACAAAAATCATAAACAGTTTAATCAACTTACCAGCCGGGAACATCCTCAGGATCCTCGCAGTTTCCAGTACCGTCAGTATCGCCAATCTTGAAGACAGTACCAATGGGGCAACCATACTCACGGGCAACACCCTCCAAGCAGATGTAGTACTTGCGGCAATCCTCGGGATGTGCGTGACGCGAGAAAGAGCCAGCATTAGCGAGCTCACCAGCAGCAGGGCAGGCAAAACCATTGGCAACCTCTGTACAATTCACTGATTAGTTCAGTTAAAAATAATTTTTGGCGCGAACTTACCTTCGTTCTTGCACTCTGGCACCTGATCGGCCCACATGCAGACACGGGCATCACGATCGTAGGCCAGACCGGGAGAGCACTGGTATCTGGATGGTTCACCGTTCCAGCAGTTCCAGAACACATCGCATTTGTTCTCATCGGGGAAGATGCCGTACAAGCGGGAGCAATGTGGTGTGGTAATTGGTGGTTCTGCAATCGAGTGACTAAATTAGTTTCTGTGTCTGCTAATTTGAGCAGAAGACACTTACCCAACTCTGAGCGTTCACCGCAGTCGACGTTGTGTAGATAGTCACAGTTTTCCGTAAGGAATTTCGAATCCGTAGCATCAAAGGCAAGACCATTGCCGCAGGTCTTCAGCTCGGAAACACCGTTGTCGCATTTCCAGTATTTGTCACAGGACGTCTCATGTGGATAGAAACCAAAATCATCAGGGCATTTGAAGCTCTGTTGGGCCACGGCTGTAATCAATAATTGAGAGAGACAGAGAGAGAGAGAGAGAGAAAGAGTGAGATATAGAAATGCAAATTGGTCACATGAGTAAATTTAAATACATCACAATGCACTCCCAATTAATTGAAACGCATGTGTTGATCTAATTGTGCATCATTTATGAGCTGCACAACAAGCTCCCACTGTTGCGGCTAAAAATGCGCGAAATGGGTCGTATAATAGGCTCCACGGTGCCAATGGGCAATAACTCACAACCGGCCACATTTGCTAGCCATATTGTAATTGTATAGCCAAAACAATTGCCTGCGGGTGGTTTCTCAATATGTACTGTTATGTATGCGTATGAGTATTTATACACAACATATGTAGATGTACCATTTATTAATATATGTTTCGATTCATTTGTTATGCACAATAATTTGTCATCTGGTCTAAGAGGCATTCACTTTAAAAAGTCTCTTGTCTGAGACGATGGCCGCCAATAAATCTTGTTGGTAACTTTCAACAGACAGCTCTAGAGACCCAAGATTCAGATTCATATGATACCCAGACAAACATGCAGAAAGTCAGACATGCAGACTCACATAGGTATTTTGAGCGTTGACAGCTCAGGGCCAACTGCATTTACTTTTTGCACAGCTTTTGTTTTTATTTATTTTTTTTTATTTTTTGGCGATGAAATTACACCGTCACCACCAACAATATCGACATCTACACCGATGCCAAACCCTGTTGCAGAGTTGAAGCACCTGAAACGCGCCACCAAGGACTTATCTCATGCCTCTTGCTTCTGTGTATCTCTCCAGATGTGATCGGAACAGAGCAAAGCAGATGTCCCCAGTCTGGCGAGTGGAAACCGCAAAACGTAACGAACTAAATTGCATTTATACACCTAACTAATGCGGTATTTTACTGGGATGCAATGTATTTTATTTAATTTCGTTTAATTTTGTTTCTATTTAAAATCGAATTCAAATGTCAGCAGACAACAAATAATTATCCACGTGTGTTACATAGTAACGAATTTCTGTTGAAATCAACACGCTCTTACACACACACACAGACAAATGATCTGATCCGACCCCATCTTTGACCCCGACTCTGACCTGTTCTAAATGCTGTGTGTGATAATCTAATTGCAAAGCCGCAATACTGCGGTTACACTTCAAAAGCTCAATCAAAAGTGAGCTGCATTGCTGTTAACCTGCCATGACCCAGCCACGCCTTTATCAGCCTTCTAAGCGCATCACCGACCACCGCAACAACAAAAACAAAGACAACAACACCAACTGCAAAAATTACTGAAAACCTATAATAAAGAAAGAATCTTTTGCATACGCCAATCAAATATCAAAAATAGGTATTTTGCGCACAATTTTAAAATCTGAATTTGTTGGCGTTTATAAAATAATTCGCAGAATTTAATTAAAAACTTTGTTATTGTATGGAATGTGTTTTTCTACATGGACTTGTTAGACCAGTATGTAAACATGTTTTATAATATAATTTACATACATATATTGTTATAATTTGACACACAATATTATTCTCACTTTCATGGCAGCCAGTTTTGGTCAGTTAGTCAATTGAATGAAAGCTCGTAAATTTGTGTGTTTTTATTTTTATTGTGTTTCTGTTTTTCTTATTTTATTATTGTGTTGTGTTCATTTATTTACTCTAGTATGGTTTATTACGCAGTTTTTACGAAATTTATAAATTAAATTCACCTAAAATTAGAATGGCATTTAAATGATAGAAGACATGTTGCTCATCATTCGAAATAACATAAATAAATAATTGAATGCAATATAATATTACAGCTTTTAATGGTTTGTTTTTGGGTTTTATTATTAGTCCAAGTCTAGCCAGCAAAGCTCAGGTGTGCTGCCAAACAAACATTTCAAGCAGGCACTTTCGTTGCAGCACTTAGAAGCTAAATACACACACAAACATACACATACTTAAATAGGAGTACACATGTGTGCACATAACATTTAACAACTAACAAACAAACCCAACTCTCAGAGTGTGCAAGCCAACAGTTATAATAATTTAGTTTTGTTGCAACAAGCGAGGCAGAGCAGGAAAAGCGCATTCAGCCCCCAAATGGGAATGAGAGTGGAAAAGAGAATGAGCATGGAAATGGGAATGAGATGGAAGAAAGCAGAAAGGAAGAACAGGTAATGCCAGGAGCAGACCGCAGTATAATGCGCTTACATACTTACATATATGTAAGTAAACCTATGTACAGCTGTATGTACATAGGTTGCAGTGCCCACGGTGATGATTACATTAAGTTATGTACATATGTATTTCACAAAGTATCGGAGCGTTGGCTTACATACCCATGTTGTGTAACTATGTTTGTCGCACAGTGTAAATACCACATGTTAACTAAACAATTACCTTTGAGCGCAAGTTGCAGGCTAACCAACAGTTGTAACTACCCGGTGGCTAAATGAGCGAATACGCAATAAAGTTCGATGCTAAACAAAAGAGAGCCGGAAACCGTGTGGGGAAAAACAGTAGTCGAAATCAAGCTAAAAACATCTAATATCATACACAAACAATCTCAGCGTGTGATCCGAATTAATTTCATCACATTTCCTTGCTTTTGACTGACTTTAAAGAACCTTGGCTCAAACTGATGTCATTCGAAAATACCTGGAATAACTTAACTGTTAATTAATTCGTTCGAGAAATCGTCCGCTAAATGAAAATGAAAACGAAAGCATAATTGATTCTTGGTTGCTTATGTGGTTTCTTAAAACCGGTTAAACAAGAACAGGTAACAGGCAAAATACACTTACTAACCCAGACTGAGTCTGCGGCTATGATCGGTTATTGTTTTGTTCCTAAGCGACTATTCCGGCCGGCACACCTATGTATTTTTTTTATTTTTAGTATACATTCGCATTGTAAATTGCCAATCTCATAAATTAACAGCTTTAGTTAGACAGATTGCCGCATGTTGCATGTTGTTTTATTTGCTGT
Organism: Drosophila acutilabella; assembly: GCA_035046005.1. NCBI lineage: Eukaryota > Metazoa > Arthropoda > Insecta > Diptera > Drosophilidae > Drosophila > Drosophila acutilabella. The sequence continues at coordinate 3,731,766 of JAWNOK010000026.1, read as the reverse complement.
TTGCAATAATTGTTTTAACTATCAATTTTGTGCGCTTAATTACGTTATTAGACCCCGTACTCTTTAAAAATCAGTATAGGGGTCTATTAAGTTTGTCAGAAGCGAGATGTGCGTAACAGGCAGAAGGAGGCGTGGCCGACCCCATAAAGTATATATATTCTTGATCAGCATCAACAGCCGAGTCGATATAGCAATGTCCGTACGTCCGTCCGACCGTACGAACAACTGGATCTTTTAAGCTAGAGCTAGAGACACCAAATTTGGAATGAAAGTCCGTTATTTTCGCGAGCAGATCAAGTTAATTTCAAATTGTTGACACGTCCCTTACCGCCCCCGTAATGAGCAAAAAACCAGACACACCTCGAAAAAATTTGTGTTTTAAGCGAATATCTCAGTAACACTTAGTAGCACTTAGGAGCATAAGAACTATAAAAATTTCCAACTTCAATGCCATTTTTAAGGCTTTAATTCAAATGGTACAGTGTTATAATTTAACATTCGCTTAGAGATTTATCATATCTAACTATCCTGAAAGCTGGCCGCGCCGACCAATGCTATACATACACACATATATATGTGCACACATACTTATATTTGTAGCATGTAAATGCAAATAATCGGAAGAATAATAGAAGAGGGGCGTCGTCTGAGATTGCGTGTTCGTATGCTGACAAAGACAATCGTTAATTTAATTTTTTAAATTTTAATTGAAAATGTAAATATTAAATATTAATTTTGTAAATATATTTTTAAAATTTTATGTGCACTACTATGAGAGTACGGGGTCTTCTATAGTCGGCTCGCTCGACTGTAGCCTTTCTTACTTGTTGTTGTTATTTTCGCTCTTGTTTTTTTGTTGTTTTCGGTTCAGTCCTTAGTTGCCATATTGCGTAAACAATACATTTGGTGTCTGATTGTCGATGTGTTTGAGTATTTAAATAATAAATTTTTATTGACATTTTAACAGTTAAACCGCCAATTGTATTGGTCTTGTCGGTCGAATGGTCATCATTGCTACACTATTTAATATTGTTGTTGATGCTGCTGTTGTTTTTGTTGCTATTTATCTACTGCTGTTCATCCGGTCGTCCATTAACATAATCATTTAATTAACCAAACCTGTACACGCAAACACACACACACTAATTATATAGTTGATAAAGCGACTCATACGGTGCAAAGGAAAAAACAAAATGAATTAATTTATGTTTCACCTAAATGACAGACATTGTCAAGATGCAAATAAAAAATTAATTAATAATTTAACTTTAACAACAATTTGCAGCAATATCAATAATTTACATTAATGCAAATTGATATGCGATATTCATATACCATTATGCAATTAATATCTAATTGTCCAGAGAGTAAGAGCTGTATAAATCTGGTGTCAAATTACGTGCATAGACTCTGACTAGTCTCTGCATTGCAATTGATATGTTAAGTGTATTCACTACTTGATCATTCATCAATGCTGTCATTTCTGACGTTTCTCCTTTCCAGATCCATATCAAGTCTTTCTCTCAGTCTTTTCAGCTATGTATGTACGTGTCTGCAAATATCATGACAAATAATGGCAAATTTGCATTTGATGTCATGCAGACTGCGCTACAGTGACTCATAAATTTGAATATCAACAATACAACGAGCACTGAACCCAGGATAGAAGTGTCTACACACTCCCACCAAGGGCTTTTAATTCCAGTGAAAAATACTTAAGGCAACTGCTAGGACTTCTGTGCTAAACCTCTGTCTATACTAGTATATAGCTATCTATCGTTGGGACTCATAATCGTTAATAGCAAGAGCTGCAATCAGAGCTTTTTCTAGCCAACAACCGACTCACAAAAGGTGTCTGTGGCACTTGTAACTATCTATCATTTGCTTCTGGCAAATTCTGTTGCTGTTGTTGTAGTTGTTGTTGTGGATATTCTTGAAGTTGTTGCCATTGTTGTCCGACCGTCCGACCAGTACGACAGTCCGTGCTAGAGCCAAGACAGCGTTGTGCCATATAAATCAAGAAAATTGCTGACATTTAAGCACGTTTCATTTCATTTTGTTTCGTCTAGTCCGTTTGGCTTGACTTGGCTAAGGCCCCAGTCTGGATTGATATTTACACAGCAACAGCAACAACAACATCAACACCAACACCAACAACAAAAAACAGCAACTCTTTAGCAGCGTTTCCGCTAAATGTTGTTGCTGTCTTGGTATTTTCCAAAAACAGATTTTCCATATACATTTAGTCCATCTAGCCTAGGTACCGTAATGATATTTAAATATTTACCCACATTGCTGGCGGCATGCAACGAATGTAGGTTAATCTGCGTTTGAATTGTTTGCCTATTGTTTGTTGTTGCTGTCACTTTTGTTGTTCTTGTCACTGTTGTTGTTGTTGTGGAGAGGTGGCGCGTGCACTGTATGCGTCATCATGCTGAATTCACAATAGTTTTTGGCGCGTCATATTGAGCAATAAATCCGTTTAGCTAAATGTCTTAGCTATGAGCCCTAAAGTTATAGATTTACTTTCAAATTTACCGCATCGACGACAGCCTGAGCAGGCACCAAACTAAAAATAGCTGCCACCAAAAGTGGCATGCAAATTGATTTTTCAGAAGCGTCAGCGCATTTAAGAGTTGTATTTTTAGCACCCATCTCTAACCAAATTTACACTCCCACTCACACACACACACTAATACTAGCATATTCTGGTCTGACCCCATAAATCAGTACAGATACCGAGCTAAACCGTGTGTGTATGTGTGTGTCAGCTCCTAATGCAACCTATGAAAGGCCGCGCAGCTGTATGTGTTTTGGCCATTTCATTTGATTTTGTTGCCACAAAATAAAAACTTTTCAAGCGTGACTTGCTGCTGCGGCCGCTGTTTTTGTTATTGTTGCTCTGGTGTGGCAATACCAAAATGGCAAAATATACATACATATATTATTTGTATTTGCTACGTTTTTTGCTGCCACCGTTTGCTGCTTGATACTAAACCGCAGCAACAGCAGCAGCCAATGCATAAAAACAACGAAAAGAAAAATATTTGCGTGTTTTTTGTTTTTTTTTTGGTATTTTGGAAAAGAAAAAGAAGAAACAAAAAAAAGTCGCGCAACGCAACCAAATGCGGAAATTTATTGTGTTTTTCGTCGCTTTTCGGAAATCTTTTGAACGCTTAAATTGTTTATTGCTGTGATTAGCATGCTTGTGGCAACATTTCTGGGCTCAGCTTCACTTGGGCCAAGTGTTTGCTTATTTGTCCAGCCTTTGAGTTCCCATTGAAGCTAAACAAGTGCTGTTGCATAATTTATGCCAACAGCGCAGTAACAGTAACAACGGCAGCAGAGTAATGACAAAACCAGCAACGAGCACCAATCAACTTGAACTTGACAATGCGCTGCATTTGTTGTTTAGGCCCATTAAATGTTTATGCGCTACCCGTCGGTGGCTCTGTTGTTAAGTTTAATAACTTTAAAATTGTTGGCAATTAAAAATAAGCAGCGAAATTGCCTCGCGGCCGTACAAAAATGCATAACACGCAATTAGCCAGTGAGTATAAAAATATTTTTGGTTGTATTTCTTTCAATTTTTTGCTATTTTGTTAGCTTTTGTCAGTCGAGTTGAATAACCAAATGCCAAAAAAAAAAAAAAAAAAAAAAAAAAACCGTCAATAGCATGACGGCAACTCACTTTGATGGCCCAGATGAAACGAGTTTTATTAATGGGTAATTGGGCGCGGCGATATATTTAACATTTTTGTGCCTAACCCCTTGCTGTTATCTTTCAATTAGCCGGTAAATTCGAAATACAATTTTGCAATTATTGAGAATTATCATTCAATGTCAATGTCATAAAAAGGATTTCATACGAAATTAAGACTCAAATCTCAGGATTATTTGCTAAGCACTTTAACAGCAGCGAGATCAGCAGCCACAGTAATAGCAACAAAAATGTGATGATGATTGTGAAACCAAATAGTGCAACGAAGCCGAACCACGCAGACTCTGTTGTAACTTCTTGCACTTTTTAAGGCGTCGTCCGATGAGGTAATGAAATCGAAACGAACCAATAGATACAGATACAGCAACAGATACGGGTACAGCTACAGCAACAGCTACAGCTACACGATTGAGTGTGTGCGGGGCACTAAAAATGCAAGTAAACGTGTCGGGTTGCTGCACAACATGGCCGTTTCTATTGGCCGACTTGGAGTCGAGGTCTGACTCGATTACGCTTATGGTTTGCATTTGGATATGTTTGCCTTTTTTCCGCCTTCTATTGAAGTAAAAGTGGGGCATGCTGGGTGATAGTTGATCATTTGTTGCACAAGCAGCGCTTAATGTTATAACACTCTCGATTTCAACACATTTGAACACTGCTGATTTTACTGCTGCTTTCTGTTACTGTTACTGTTACTGCTGCTGCCGCTGTGGAGCGCTTTTCAAGTGTCCTTCAATCAGTTGCAACTCGCTGATTACGTAAGCGGAAAACAGTTTTGTCTCCTTGTGTTGTTTGGTTTTTTCTTTTTATTTACTTCTCGTTGGTGGTTTTTTGAGTATCATCAAATAACTATCAAGTAATACATACCGGCTCCGAATAATGCCACAAATACAACTAAAAATTTCTTCATTGTTTTTGCGGTTTGATTTTGTTATGTGAATTTGGTGATTTCTTTATAGCGTTTATAGTCGTTAGTTGTTGTTGTTGTTGTAGCTGGTGGCGACGAAACGTAACCGAATCTTAGAGGGGGCGGACGGTTCAGCACTTGAACAAACTTGACTGCGCACCACTTGGACCGACGACTTGAACTGTGTGTGGCTGTGGCTGGTGCGGGAGCTTTTTATACCGCTGCGCACGCGCACAAGCCGCGAACAATCCACACGACGTTGGCGTCAACGGCGGCGTTGACGCTAGCAGCGCCGTCGACTGTGGCGACGACGTTCACTCGCGTATTGCAACGGTACAAGCGCAATAAAGTTAGGCTCATAGCAGTCAGCTTTCAAAGCAACTCACATACAAAGTTTCTCTCTCTATCATTTTCTGTCTCTCACTCGTATTCTCTCTCGCTCTTCGTCTATTTATCAGTCTCTTCCTCTCGCTCGTTTGCTGGGTGTGTGCGCTTGTAATTGTAATTGTAAATGTTGCTCCAACTGTAGTTGAATGTTTTGTATGCAAGCAGCGTACTGTTGCCGGCAGCAACGTTGGCTGCGCTGCCGACTTTAGCGTCAACGCCTGCGTCCAAAAAATCTTACCATTGTTGTGCCTGTGGCTCAAGTCATTCGTCAATTGATTTTGCATTTTGAGGCGGGGGTTGAACATGGAATTTTTGACTGATAGTTCAGCTAAATGTGCATGTGTGTGTATGTGTAAACAGGCATCACAACTAGCATCGAATTTGTGCTATTGCTGCTTATGTTGTTGACGCTTCAAGCTAATTATGGCTTGGGATTTTGCTCAAGTGCCGGCCTGAGGGCACGGCTCTTTCAACCTACCTAAAAAGCAAAATTCATAGTTGAACTTCACCTCATTGGTTTCTATGCATGTGCAGATGTATGAGTGTGCGCTCTTGTTTGTGTGTATGCGGTGTATGTCTCATGGCTGAGTCATTTGGTTGGCATTTTTTCTATTTTTGCCAACAACTCTGTTCGCAAAATTTATTCTGTGTAGAGTAGCTCAGTTCTTAAAATTCAATTGACTGAGTGCCTTATTAAAAGTAAATCAATGCAATTAACATGATTTCTTAATGTAAAAGCAATGTGATGGTCAACCGGTGACCGGCAATGTATGCAATTGAAATAATGCCGCCATCGTACATAAACAAATACACATTCATTGCCTGCGGTCTCAACTGGCTGGCATTAAAAACAGGCCGTCTGTCGTATAGTCGATGCGTACAAGTAAAAGGTAGGCCAGCGGGTTGTACTAGTCAATGCATTTCTAGTTGTTGCTGTTGTTATAACTACGACTATTAATACTGACCCAGCACGGCGGTCAACGGCAGCCACTCAACGGCGCCGTAGTCGTATTGCAAAAACGAAATAACAAAAATGGTTGATAATGTGTGCAATTAAATGCAAGAAATGTGATTCAAGGTTTCGGAATGCAGGAAGAATATGAAATTACAGACAGGGAGAGGCAGAGGCAGACACCAAGACAGTAGCAACAAGAGCCGGCTGCATATTGTGGCCAGAACAATTACAGCTGCCTCAGTTACTCGGCTACTGAAACTGAGATCGACACAGAGACTGAGATAAAGTCGAGAGCTGAATTCAGTTGAATTGGCTTGTCTTGGCCTGACCAGGTTTTGCTGTGTTATTGAAGTGGACTCTAGAAAAACTTGAGTCTGCCCACAACGTGAGCCAGACAACGAACCAGTTTTAGAAGTGCAAAAAACGACAGCAACAATAAACACAAACTAAGCTACCTTGTCAGTTATGCTTTCGCTTTCAATTGCTGCTTTTAGCAGTGCTGCTGCAATATGAATTTGCTGCCACCGCAACACTCTAGTTAAGTATGCAGCCACACATACTTAATTTATAATATGTATAAGGAAAAATGAAAAATTTTCAAAAGGCCACACTTTGGCCGCTGTACAGTTGACTGGATCTTGCCCTCTTGGATTTAAAATTGTCATACTGGAGAGTTAAGAGTTAACAATTTTAGGGTTTGTTTGGCTAGCCCAAAACGACTAAACTTGTTTGCATTGCAGCTGTCGGGCAGAAGTCTGGCTTGTTATAGACTTGCTCTCAGGTCGGATTTTGCTTTGGCATTTTCGGTTATTGTGCTGCCGAGGGCGAGCTATATGGTTATGGCAGCGGGTCGCTTTGTTTTTGGGGCGTTCCAATCAAATTGAATACCAAATTGTGCCAGAGCAGTCAAAATTCTTGCAGCCAAATCGATGTTTATGGCTCAGTAGTAAATGATTGGCCAATGCTGCTAAGCAACTGCATGTTCATAGTAATTTGTAGACAAGAAATTAAAAGTATTTGAAAAATGCAAAAATTGCATCAGCGAGTACCACACACTTTGCACAGATTGTGAGCAGTGGTTTTTAATTGTTGACTTTTGTGGCCCATTTGTGGGTGGGTGCGGCGTTAGCTTTAGCAAGTTGGCCACAAAGTTGCAGCCACGTCGCCGTCGCATGTGCAACGCGGAAGAAAAGTTGTTTTGGCCTGGCCTACTCACTTACCACCTCATCCCGCACTCCAAGCTGTTGAATGCCTGCCATTTGTAAGCTATCTGATTTGTCGCACACCCATGCAGTACATACATACATAATTTGCCTGTGAGTGTGTGTGTGTGTGTATCGCGTTCATTTAACTTAAGCAGAGACCACAAGCCTGGGTATAAGTTGGTACTGACAGAAATGGCTTTGCAAGTTCTTAACTCGAATTTAGCAAGTGCATTTCAAAACGGTAATTTGTCGTTTACTGTAGCTGCGGCAAGTTCGTGAGTGGAATCTTTTGTGAGTCAATGATTGGATTAAGAACTGAAGAATCCGTTAGACCAACTTTTATTAATATAACTGCTTTTTATTTACGTTCCAAGAAGTGCTAAATATTCTAAACGTATGTATTAGTTTATATGGTTAATTTGATTTTTATTTTCATTTTAAAGTATAGGTAACTGTTAAATGGAAGGAGTTTGTGAATTTTAGAAAAAATCAGACAAAAAACGTATTTAGAATGCTTGTTTTAATTACGGATTTCCAAACCAATTTGGAATTCTTAAAAAATCTAATAAAAATTTAATACGGCAATTAACTATTTTTGTACTTTATCTTTGTACTTAAGTAAAGTTTTATTTGTTAGCAGTTAATTAACGGTTTATTTTAAAAATATCTCTTATATTTTTTCCTAAACTAAAATCAAGAATTTTTAGCTTATATACTAAATGGTTCCCTGCCCAGTCAGTTAAATGTGCTACTTAATCAGACATTGAGCCCGTATTGTTCATTCAGAGTTGTCAGGCGAAGGTAAATTGTTTTTAGCAAATTAAGGTTATATGCAAATTATATAATTATCAAACTAATGCATTGCATATATCACACAGTAAGTAAATCTCAGCAAGGTCTTGTAATATTTAAAATTGAAAGGATTAAATAAACGTTTACATTGTTTTGGTTAAATAAATAAACTGATGTCTAGTTACCCTTCACCTGCTCTGCACTTTTTCCGGAATAGAGTGAATGAGCTATTTTAACGACAACAGCTTACGTAAGTAAACTGCGATACTTTCTGATTGTCTTTGTAGAAAGCGGAGTAGTTGGTTAAACCTTTGAGTTCATAAGTATAAAACTGCAGTGTGATTTGTAAATCTGTCGTGTTTTATTCAAACGTAACGGCATATTTTCTAAATATATAGATATTTATAAATTTATTGTACAATACTATTGCTCATTTCTCATTTCACAGTTCACAGTTTTCATTTATTAACTAATTTCGGATTTACGTAATCCTAAAAGCGTTCAGGCCTCAACGACGCTGTTTACACGCAACCACAGTCGAGGTCAATGATCAGTGAAATTTACTTTCAAAAAATCTGCTTTTCAGCTTTTCTGTTGACTGAAAAGCGCTTAGCTCGAGCGGAAGCCAAAGCGTTATTTAGATTAATTTGCTGGTAATATCGAATGCCTTAATACCTAAAGCGTCAACCCAAGAAAGACGATGTGTATCTTAGAGATCTTTTGTAATGTCTTTCGGTTTTTGGGACATGTATTCAAGCATTATGATTGGCTTGTTGTTGAACAAAATAAAAAAAAAAAAAGAAAAAAGGAGAGTTATTATAATCATGATCATTATCAAAGTCTGCCCACAACTACATACTTACTTGGGTAAGATTGTTTGTTGAGATACCCATTAGCCGTCTAAAGCCGCAACCCAACCCAGTCCAATCACGACAATGGAGCGCTGCATTTTACCACACTTGAAATCGCAATACAATGAATACATCTGCATAATTAATTCCAACTAACGAAGATGTTGAGTTAATGAGTTGTATGGATGTTTTGCACCGAAATTGAAGGCAACTGAGACGCGCAGGTTGTTGACTTATTCGTCTTCATATTTAGTTTCGCCGCCGTCTGCGCTTTTATTGTCAAGAGCTCAGCTCATTGTTGGGAGTACGTAAGTTGGGCCCACTTTCAGTTTCGGTTCGCCATTGTCTCTATGCACTTGGCAGCAGCTGTCCCATTGAGCGTTGCCGCATTAAACCCATTTGCCACACAGATCTATTTTTAATTATGGTCATTTTGAGGACTTGATATTTGGTTATCGTTTGGGAGAAATACCCCATCGTGTTTACCATGATTTTCACTTTTGCCAAACGAAACTTTGTTTCAATTCGCAACTGATGTGTTTTTAATTATTTATTTGGAATTGTACTTAATTACAAGACACAGATGTGTATATACAGTACTTATTATCGTTGTCCTTCTGCTCCTACTCCTGCCTCCTCTTCCTCCATCCTAATTGAGAGCCCAAATTAACCAAGGGCAGCTTATTGTTATCTATCAATCGTGTGGCTGCAGTTTCATTAAATGGATTCAACATGCACGAATCGAATCGAATTCGATTTCAGTTCATTTCACACTAAAATAAAATATGCATTGTTTTTTGCGGCCAGCTGAACGCGCCTTGCCAAAAACTAGGTTATAACCTTGAAATTCACAAAAGAAACGTTCAATATTTTCAAGTTATCAATAAATTCATGGCACTGCGACACAAAGCGGGCATCGCATCAAAAGAAAGGCAAACAAATCGAGCTGGTAGAAGAAACCAAAAGATACAAATAAATATATGCAAATCCATGCAAAGCCCCATTAAAATGCTAAAGAGTCGAAGTCACAGATGCCATTTCGCAATGCCAACAAAAATATTCAAAGAGACATAAAAACAGCTGTGACCTGACGCCTAGATTATTGCATTTGAAATTACCAAAGGTCAGGCTGCAGCATAACGGTGCAGCAAACGCATCCCAGACATTCAATGTCCCACTCTCTGGCGATGTCAAAATCATTCCCAAACATCGTCTTCATCATTATCATCATGAACATGATTATATGCTGCGTTGTTGTCATCAGTGTTGCTACATAGACTTGCATTCATACGCCATCTGCGTGGCGACTTAAAGTTAACGTTAAAGTTAAAGTTGTTTGGCAACAACAAACCGAATCACAATTAACTATAAAACGAAAACTTGTACAAATTGACAACGGCCGCTGTGAGAGTGAAAGAAGAGAGGAAGCAAGCCGAAAAACTGGATTTATAATTTCAATGGCCAAACACGCAAGAAATCGAGCCAAGGTCACAACGAAGCGTTGATGCTGCGAAAGAAATTGTGGAATGATGGAATAATTTGGATGCTCTTAACGTGGCTTGCTCAGGATTTGTTTTGGTCAGCAGCAGAACGACTTTATACATGTAAGTATGTAATAATAGTTGTGTATGCTCGGCACTTGCAATTATCGAAACGGTAGATGATGATGAAGATGGTGAAGATTCGCAATTACAGAAGTGTCTGCAACGTGTTAAACATGTTTTGTTTAACAGCAACTCTGAAATCCGGTTGGCCAGAAATGCGTAAAGTGGGACGATGTCGCTCCTTTGCAAATAGCCACCACTACAGTCGGTATTATTATTATTAAATGCCTGACAAGTTGCCGGGCAAAATGCCAAAACACAAAAACATCAAATCAATTAACAACAGCGCACAAACATTCAATCCACTGATCGCAGCTCTCATATTAACATTTTTGTTGTCGTTGTTGTTGTTTCTCCTCTTGCTGCTGCTCTTACGGTGTATTTGTTGTGGCCTCATTGGACAGGTGTTGATCAATACCAATAAAACTGCAGCTAACTTGGACAGTTGGGCCTGGCCCATTGACGAAGCGAAATGTTGCGTAAAGTAAAGCATCAGCTTTGGCTTCAGCCTCAGTTTAAACTACATGCGCCACGCCCTGTCCCGCCCTGCCTGGCCCTGCCCTAAACGTTTATTGAGAATAAGTTGTCGCAACATTTAACTCTTGCGCAAGCGAGGGCTAAACTTGAACTACATTTGCGGACAGCTGATAATGCTTATCGCCTGGCGGTCCCAGCACTGTGAACCTGTAGTAGCCCGAATTGGGTTATCAACCAAGTAGCAACTAGCGAAACCACGTCTCAAATTTTCAAATGATGCTGCTCAGTTTTTGGCAGCTTTTTAGTATTTGTCTGCACTTAGAACAGGAAGGAATTTCAGCGATCATGCGTCTTTTGCTGCTGATAGCAGCATGCCTCACAATGACAGTGGTAAAAACTTATATCTTTACTCTCATGCATTCTAACTAACTGTCAACAACTGTTAAAACAGATTGAAAGCTCAGCACTTCTACACGGCGAAGAACGAAGCATTGAACGTTGTTTGAAGAATTTTGGAGGTCTAAATGAGGGCAATGCGGAACGTCTAGAGCGATACACCCAGTGGTCGGATCATTATGAGGAAGTGCCCTGCTTTACGCAGTGTTATCTGAATGAAATGTTCGACTTTTATCACGAGCAGTCAGGTTTCAATGAGCAGGGAATTAAAAAGCACTTCGGAAATGCCGTCTACGAGGCTTGCAGTGAGCGTTTGCAGCTCGGTCACCGTAATCAAAGCAGCTGTGAGCATGCCTATGCTGGCTTCCATTGCATCGTCAGTGTGAGTGTAATAAGAGATAAGAAATATATTGAAATACTAGTAGAGAATATTTAAACGGCCAGTGACCGCTAATTGATAGCAATTGTCGCCTCTTTGCAGCTAGAAAACGATCCGTTCATTTTGATTGAGAGCATGCAAAACGCCACTCGCGGTGCCAAGTCCGCTATGAAAGAATGCCTGCAGCAGGTGGATCAAGTTGAGTGGAATCGACTAAATGATTATTCGCGCTTCCCTGTCACCGAACCCATACCTTGTTTTACGCGCTGCTTCATATCGCAGCTGGAACTATTTGATGAGCGAACTCGCCGCTGGCGTGTGCCTGCCATGCGTCAGGCCCTTGGTGTTCCAATGCCAAATGCCCATGTGGCTGGATGTGCACAGCGACGTGGACGCAATCCTTGTTCAACCATGTACCAGCAGTTTACCTGTTTTGTGATGGCTGTTTAGCAAAAACTACTAGACAAGAACAAAAATGATACTAAAGTTCATGACTTAAGTTTGGTACGAGTAATGGATATATTTTAACAGCTAAGAGAAAGGATTTAATGACACATTCTAAACTTAAATGAATGAATAAAGCTATAATATTTGATTAAAGCTCAATCGTGTTATCCACATACTGAAAGTAAAAATAATTGTTAGGAAAATCCGCATTAAAATCAAATAATCCGTACTTGGTATGAGACTATTGATCAATTAAACCATTTAGTATCAATCCTAATAATTTTTCAGTATAACTAAAACTAAAATTGAGTTTTCTTTGGTCTTAATTAGTTGAATTTAATGCTTTTGTTGGGTGTTCTATGCGAAGATTGCCATTCTGCAACTCCCAGCAGAGATACTCGTCATACATCCAGGCACATTTGTTGGGAGCTATATTACGCTTTTCCTGGCTAAGACGGCACTTGCTGTAGTCCGGCATTTGATCCTGCCGACTTGGGCCAAATGCCTGTTGCCAGTTGAGCAGCAGCCAATTATCGGCATCGTCATAAAAGTGCAGTGCATCTGCAAAGCATTTAAAAAGGCACGGAATGGATTCCTTTGGAGTAAGTTTGCTGTACTGCAGCAGTTGCACATTAGTGGCATTTAGCCTACTTGAGCACTGCAGCAGCGTAGAAATGCTGGTGCTCGCGTGCTGCTCTGCCTGTTTGAGACAACGGAGACCACGGTGCGCATAGCTGCAGCCATCTCGTGAGCTGCGGCGCAGTTCGTAGTGGCAATAGTTGTAGATGTCGGCACCCAGTTCGTCGACCAGACGCTGCTTATGCCATTTGTTGGCCTCAATGTCGAACCAGCCCTTCTCACTGGCCAGGCATCGCATTAGACAAGGTACCTCTTCGTTGGTCCACTCGGCATATCGCTCAAGTTTTTTTAGATCGCTGCCAATGCGATCGGAGGTGCTGTGGTGATGTAGGCATTTCATCAGTATTTGCATATCAGCAGTGAGATCAGCCAAAGCCTGCGAATTTTGAGAGTTGCTATCGAGTTGAGTTGAGCAAATGCCACTTGAAAACACACCATGCCGCACAATGCCCATAAGCTGATAATCAGACGTAGACGCATCTTGACACCCGGAATGTTCAGTCTCAACTGAAAAGCACTATCACTAGTGACTGGGGCAGTGCTCGACGGTGGAGACATGCAACTCGGCTTATCAGCTTCTTGCGATTAAGCCAATGAACGCGAGTTCAATGAATGCTAACGATAATAATATTTCCAAGGTACCGAACGTGATATTCAAACGCTTACAAAAGGAACATTTTGTCAAAATAAAACATATTTTTGTTTTCTTCAGCTTACAATTCTTTTGTAAGAGAGTTTCAGGTCCTGTTATTTAAAAAAAAATATAAAATGATACCATAATTTTTTTCAGTTTGTGGCTCTAATTTATTTAAAATTGTTATCACATTTAGGGAGCTGGTGGGTTATAGATCTTTCGCACCACATGACGATTGATGGGCAACCAGCAGGAGAAAACTCGATTTGCCCAGGTGCAGACGTCCGACTCGGCTTCGTTGTGGTCAATGCATTTCTCCAGTCCATGACGCACCGACTCTAGGTTATGGAAATTTCCGTAGGTGAACTGCGTTATAAACGAATTTTCATTGAAGCCCTTGCGTTCGGTGAAGAGACCCATTTTCTCCACAAAGCATTTCACATAGCAATTGGTATGACGATGTTGGGGAAATTCGTAGTTTAAGAATTTTTCGTATATTTCATCGGGCACACTATTTTCCTCACGGCATTCCTCATGTGCTCTCACAGCATCATCGTGGTTACGAGTCGTAAACTTAGCGGCCTGGAAAATAATACCATAATAATCCATCAGTTAACCTGGCCACCAAGGGCAAATCTGTGGGCTACAATTACCTGACTAACGGCGATTGCAGCTACTGCCACGCTAAATAAAAAGGTGTACAATTTCATTCTGTTTGACTGTTTACTGGCGCTTAGCTCTGGATGCTGCCCAACTGACTTGTTGCAGGGCTCGTATGCGAATGTGCCAAGAGGCGATATCAAACGACTATGTCGCTCCAAGATTTTTCATAATTTGTATATAGCCAATCGGAGCAGGCTGAAAAAAAAATAATATAAAAGCAAAAGCCATAGTCTAAAAGCAAGCTGAAAAACATGCCAAACCCGTTGCCGACTGGGCTGGATTGTCCAATAGTGCAAGTGGTGCGGTGGTGGGGATGTTGATGCTGATGGTGATGGTGTCGCTTGCCGTATTTCTTGGTGCTTGGTGGTACCCTTGCGTCAGTTTGCTCTTAAAAAACGAGTAAGTAAAGCAGCGATGTCTATGAAACGAGTTTGTTTTTGGGACGGCGACTTCGCTGTCAACAGCGTTGTTGGGCCGCGTTGGTTTGCTTGGGTTATATAATTAACGTGAACGCCGGCGTCGACTACGACGCTCATGGTGACTGCGACGTCAAAGTCGGCGGCGATTTAGTATAGTACATAGTGGTTACGTTTTGTTTAAGCCAATTAAACGATTTGTTTTTGTGCCACAAATTTACTTGGCCTGTGCCACACATTTTTCAGTTCCCCAGATGTTATTTTTCTTGTTGTTGTTGTTGTCTTATTGTTGCCCAAAAATTGTGTTTTAATTTTTTTTTAGATTTTGTTTTCTACTGCAAATTCTAACACCTCGTCGTCGACAGTTTGCCGCACACTTCCGCAATGAAAATGGCGGCCTGGTTCAGTCACTAACAGCCATTTTTACCTGCTACACAACGCAGCACAGAGCACAGAGCACTAGGCACTGAACACTGAGTGGAAAAAGCGCATATAAAAACGAGTATTCCGTTTGTTTTTTTGTTTTTGTGTCGCACGAGTGCAGACCCCAAATAAATTAAATAAATTATTCAATTGAATTTATTTATTACCGACCAATTTGGTCGCCCAGCGGACTTTTGCATTTGTGTAATTAACGGCAGGTGGTGAAAAAAGCACAGATTGCCAGCATTCCAGAATCGTCCAGGAGAGCGGTTGTCACTAGCACTGGTTGGCGTTTTCTTCCGTATGCACTAGTGCATGGTTGTGGAGTTTACAAAGGAGTCACCTAAAAAAGTGGATACACTTTTTTATAATCGATCAAGTAAAAAGAAAATATAAATAATTGTTAACAGGTCGCTTAAATATAATGATCCCCTTAGTTTCTGAACTCCCGCAGCCTCTGCTCTCATATCAAATCAAGTGCTTGCATGCACTCTCAATAAAATGGTTAAAAAATATATACGAATGGGTTTTGGGAAAATTTTATGGAGAAAACCATTTCTACCAAAACTCCAACTGTTCTAATGGCCACTATATATAGCCAACTTTTAACCTTTGATGTCATAAATTGAGAAAAACTGACGGCCTCACAGGCCCAAACCCATACAGGCCCACACACCAAAGTGAGTTTTATTTAAATAACAATTCAACAATATTTACAAAACACTTGACAAATTAATTTTTTGTGAAGCTTTTTATTGAATATTCTGCTATTTAAATCTTGTTTAATTGCATTTCATGTATGTTATAATCTATTTTGTCATTTACAATGATGTGACTTTAGCTTGAGAACTATAGCTTTATAAGTACTGAAATGTATTTAAAAATAGTTTATAAGTATCTTCAAATTAAGTAAATTGTGTGGCATGTGAGCAGAACTTTAATCACTTTTTCAAGAATCATATAGATACAATTAAAAAATTCGGTTTTTAAGGTTAAAGCTTGAAAACTTTGTTCGACTTTGGTAAAAGTATTTCAGCCAGCCAGAAACATAAAGCAAACATCATAGAATTTTATTGTTGTTCCATTCTGTACTAGAAAAAACCCAAGTCCCAGTGCAATTAAAAAAAAAAAACAAATTCCAAAAAGTTACATGCAAAACTACACGGTGCTTTGTGTTTGTTTGCATGTCAGGGTTTCTTTTTTTTTTTGTTTGTTTTGTTGTTTGCTGTGTTTTTTTTTGTTTTCTGGCTTGCAGAAACCAAATGCAAATTCAATTGCACGTCGTATGCATGCAGGCTGTGTGTGCCACAGGATATCCGACTGGCTACCATTTTAGGCATATCGAAAGCCTTGACCAGCAGCGACAGCCAAAACTAAACATTAAAACTGCAAGGCTTTTGCCCTGAAAACCAGCAAGAGTTGCACTAAAAAGAAAAAGACTATAACAAGACTATTACACAAACAGTAACAGTAACAACAAACAACAATCACACTTAAAGGGGAAACACTTATGCTCCTATGAGGCGTTTCCCATATTTTTCTTTTTTGAACTTGTTTTCTTCAATGCCAATAAATCACAAATTGAGCTGAATTACTTCCCAAACGCCTATTCCTGTTTCCATCTCACGCCAACTTTCTCTCTCTCTATTTAGTCCCTTTGGCTGCAGTTGCATCTGTATTTGGCTCATATATTATGAGCTCATATTAAAACATTTTACACACAATTTCGTTGCAGTTGCATGGTGAGCATGCAGCCTGTCTTTCTGTCTGCCTGCTCGGTCCAGTCATGAATTATTATGCACCTAGGCGTATACGCAATGTTTAATTTTCAACTCGAGCGGCAGAGCGCGCGCGTTACACACATAAATTCTACGGCCGCCGACAAACGACTTGTTCAATTTCTCTATATTTTCCCTCTATATTGTTCCTCCAGTCAAGAAACTATGTCCGAGTTTGCTAAGGAGCCGTAACATTTTTTTTTCCATATTTTTTTTTTTTTTTTTGAATTCTATTTTTTTTTCTTTTTTCTTGTGGAACTCTTGCCGCGTGCCTAATACTGTTGCAGGCTAGCCACGTACACATGTCGAGAAGTAACTGCAGCACAGTCAGCGCCGTTACCGATCCATTGCTGCTGCCTGTGCCTTTGCCGTTGCCAATGCTATTGCCCGGTGGCATTGTTGCTCTGCCAGTTGTGGTGGTCGTCATCATCATCATCATCAACAGCGACGCAGCAGCAAAAATTCTAGCCATTTGTCCTGCATGCTTGCGGCATAAAAATATGCCAGGGCCAGCATTTTCATGCGGGTCATCTACTCACAGCTACAGTTCCCAGACCAGTTACCAGTTCCCAATTCCTGCTTCAACTTACAGTATTTGAAAGTCATGTGCCGCCTTTCTCCGTTCTCCTATCGTCCTATGAATGGCGTCCACTGGGCGTCACAAGGGCTAGAAAAGAGAGTTTTACAGTTTTTGGGCAACTTCTCAGCTCATGCTCTTCGGCCTTGTTAGCTATGTTTGGGTAGTCTGGCTGACTGGCTGGGCCACAGTCGGATTCAGAGCCTGCAAAAATCACACAAATAAAAAATGCTTCTGTATTTTTGTTTTTTTTTTTTTGTTTGTTGTGTTCAGGCAGTAGTGTGAGTAAGGGAAACGGAAAGCAGGGATTGTATGGGGACAACAGTACGTTTAGCAAATGGACTCTGGCCTCAAATGCTGCTGGCACTTTCACAAAACATTTGAAATACAAATAAAAATAAAAATCTGCAGCATGTGTGGACGAGACGAAACTGCAGCTAGCTTGAAAATCATTTCAAATGCAAAGTAAAATTTCATTTTGTTTTACTTTTCAGTTGGTCAGAATAGACCCCGCACACCGCCCATCCATCCACGTAAAGCGTACACCCGCAATCCGTCGCAATGTCTGCAAGTTGAACATGTTTGTTTACGCTTCATCATGTCGTCGTTAGTTGCTGTTTGCCAGAGTTGCCAGCTCTCTGTGCTGGTCAGGCGTCTGCACCATTGACACGATGACATTTTAATATGGCTCGTAACTTTTGTTTAGCTTAGTCGAACGGCCGCCCCCCTACCACTCCCCCCTTTAACCCCTATGCCCTTTTTTTCATGTCCACCCACCACCACCTACAGTCTTGTCCACCAAGTGTCTTTGTATTGACGTCGTCATTGCTGTTTAGCTAGCTGGAAGTTTATTTTTTTGCTGATTTCCTTGCAGCTTATGTGCGTGTCATCGGCCAACGCCAAGTGATTTGTATAGAGATTGAGATATAATCTATATGTGCATAAGTACGTAAGATAAGGCAGCAGCTGCATTGCAATAGCATTGGATAGACTGGTAATTCAATTCAATTGAATTTTATTAAAATTTTCATATGCTTTCCTGTGAGTAGTAGGGGCATTATCATATATTTTCTTTTTATTTAGGTAAATTGCTGGCTGATTTGTATTGAATTGAAATTCAAAGGTAATGTAGTGCATAAAATCAGAGTCATGCAGACATATACATAACACATATCCACCGCACCCATCGAACTCACCTGGCTCTATATTGCACAGCCAGCACCTTTCGCCTGCTATACGTTCAATTTTTCATTACTCATGCTCCAATCAATCACAAAAATACGATTTTATTTCATTTTCATGCGTATTATAAGCTCTGATATACACATTTCTTTTACAACTCACATGTCGCGCGCTCTGTTCGCTCGGTTAGCTGGAGTGAAGCTGGATGTGGCGTGGCAACATGTGGTATGCGCAATGTGCTTTGCATATTGCCAATCCAGCTGCCATGCCAAAATACGTGTGCCTGTATGTGTGCACAAATTGAAATTTATATTAATTTAAATGGGCAATTAAGCGGCAGCTATTTGAAAGGTTTAGCATAAGCTGCGCCTCTACCAACTCCCAATCGATGGGCTATAAAAATCGAAAAATCGAATCACCATCTAGGTTTATTGCCTGCCAGTGTGTGTTGTGTTGTGCTGTATCATCCAATCGAAAGTCAGAGTGATTCAAGCTAAATATACCTAATGAGATGAAAAATTCGGGGGATTGTACACCATGCGAAGCAAATCAACACAAGCGATACAATGAATAGTCAAGTCTCGAGATTTATCTATAAATGAGATAAAAAATACACATACTACCAAAATAGATGATAGAATATAAGTACAGCTGCTAATTGTTTTTTGGCGTACATATGTACACACATCTTTAATGTTCAGAAAAACCCATGGATGCCTATCGAAGCCTTTCTCAACCCAACAATCATTTTATCTTGCGTATGCCACCGCCTGTGATGTCAGCATTTCGCAGCAGCTAAGTAAACTCCATTAGCAGCTGAGCCCATGCCAAGGAAAAACCCCTTCCCCTTCTCTGTTCCATACCATACTGTCGAAAAGAACATCAAGTGGCGTGGCGATCACTACTTTAGATTCTTCCGCTCCCACGCAGGCAGACCTGACTTTGAAGACAGGCGCGGGTATGGGCACAGATTTGGCTCAAAAGGCTGACAGCAACTTTTGGCGTTGCTGTCGCCGCATCGACAACGCCTTTTGTGATTGGAATATAAAATAAGACACAATATATATATTTATATATATACATTGTGCGAGAACGACAAAGGCGTTGAATCTGTGGAAGACACAGTGGCAACAGGGCATTGGGAACAACACAAATCAAACGCATCTGCTGGTGAATTCGTCAGACAGCTGCTGGGAATTTCAAAAGAAGTCGCAAGTGGGGAAACAATTTTGGTTCTAGTATCTCACAATATGCGCTTGTGTTTGAGTACAGTCTGTATATATTCGTATCTGTAACTGTGTCTGCCTACACATTTGTCAATTGATGACGGCTGTTTAGTAATTACGTGACGTTTTTGATAAATTTTGATTTCCAACGTGATTTGCAGACGACCATTACTTAGGAGTGATGTGCGGCATGCTCTCAGAATTGGAACAAACGCTTCAAACATTATGGCTTTAATGCATTTCTATTAACGGTTCGGCTACACCGCCAATGCCGCATGCTGACCCAGTTCGTCAGTGGAATCGACAAATATACGCGGCAATCGAACAAATGACCAGGCCAATAACCTCATGGCTGGTTATCAACCCAATGCATTGACACATTTTTTGGCTTACGGCCAGCTGTATGCAGAATTTTGAACTGTGCCTACCCAAAAAGTATTATTTATATATACAGTTAGCTGTTAGCGAAATTACATACAGACACCTACTCACTTACTTACTGTATGGGGTATGTGGTATATAGTATAATTGGGCTCTTCCTGCCACCGAATGTTGCATTTGTCGCTGTTGCTGTCGCTGTCGCTGTCGCTGTCACTGTCGCTTGGTTTATTATAATGTCATTATGCTAATTTTACAGTTCGATTGAATCGAACTACAGATACAAAAAAGTAAAGTGAAGTGAATAAATTGGAGGGCTATAAAGTGAATGGCAGGCTGGCATCTCTACTAACATCTAGTTGATGTTGTTGTTGCTGTTGCTGCTGTTGATGTTGTTGTCACTAATGTCGCATCGTTGTTATGTATTCTTCGTTCAATGCCTGCATTTGACATTTTGTTCATTGCTTTCTTGCCAATGCTGTTGATATTTTTGCACGCCTGTTTAACTTTCAATAAAAATCGTTGAATAATCAGCAATAGCACCAAAAGCAATAGCAACAGCAGCAGAAGCACATCAGCAGCAGCATTCAAAAGTTCAATGTGTGGAAGAAGAAAGCGTATTGCGAATTTTGTGCGACTTGATTTGCGTGATGTGCATACTGCGAAGACGCCTGATGTCTGACAAAAACTGTTGGTCGTACTTGTATTATATAAGATTGCAAATGTTATGGTATTTCAAGCACTGTATAAATAACAATTGTGTATGTGTTTTTAAAGCTTAAAAAGGAAAGGGCGAAGTCAAAGACGAATGAGATTAACAGGAAAATGTATAAATGCAGTGAATGTAGTGATTAGTGGGTGTAAAATGGGCGAATCACATTTAGAATATTTTAATTCATTAATACACACAAATAAATATATATTGACATCCCACCACTCTTTATAAAATGCACAAAGAATTAAAAATCTAAATCTATACTTTAATCGTAAGAAATAGTGTCAGCGGTAGAGTCAACACTTCTATAAAATGCGAATAAAAAGAGAAAACCAGAAAGCCCCAACCGCTTTTAACACACTGTCCTCTTTCCTGCATGTAGGCACTACAATTTTCAACAATTTCGAGAGCTTGACCCAAAGCATTTAGTGCTTAACTGGAAAATAGGCAAAACGTGCCAGGCATAAGTGAAAATTTCTAGGCAGCACCATATTAGATGTCGGTCTGACCATATTTGAAAAAAACCAAAAGCAAGCAAAGTCAAAGATTGTTGTTGTTGGAATTACTGTTGTTGTCTTCTTTTAGCTCAGCTTAGCTGTTGTTGCCAGTTAATAAACTAAAACCGGTAACATAAAATGCCGCTAACTGTCGTACAAGCACATAAAGTCAGCTTATTTAGCTGGATGAGTAGATGAGTGGATAGCACTTGCAGTCGACACTGTGAGTTTTAATAAAATCAAAGGTCAGACGTCCAGAGATGACTTCGATGGAATTTGATTTAGGCTTAAACTGGGATCGCAAACATTTTTGTGGCCATTGAATTTGCAACTGCATTGGGAATTTACATTTAAATCTTCGTTGCTTTGCGAATGAGTTATTTTTCCCTTATGTTTTACCTGTTGTCAAGTCAAAGGTTCAATGCACCAAAGGCACTGCATTAACTATTATTTGTAGCCATGTTCGGTCGCCATCAGCTGCCAATTAACTGTAAATGTCACGGGCTCACTTCGAAGCATTAATCATAATTAGTTATGCCACACGACAGCAGCAGTAACGTTAACAACAAACAACACAGCAACAATCACAGCAACACCAAAGTGGTCATTGATATGTAAACAATTAGAGTTGATTTGAAAAGGCGATTCGAGTTCAAATTTAAGCTCAAGCCAAGTCGAGTTGAGTCGAGTCAAGTCGAGTATAAGTGGCAACATGGCAAAGCGCTATTGTTGAAAGTTTGTACAACAATTAGCAAAATGTAGAGCAAAGGTTTTTAGGGCCTGCTATGGTTTTGTTTTTTTTTTTTTTGGTTTTGTTTTTCTGTTGTTTGCATGCATCTACGTAACTTAAATGAGTTAACAATAGCGAAAACGAAAGCAATATTGGTGCACATAACCGGCTTTGGATTTGAAACGATTCACTTTACTGGAGACAATTCAAACAACACTGCGTATGTGTAATGTGTGCCTTTTAGCGGACTCGTGTGCGTATGTGTGTATGTGAGTATGTGTGTGTGTGTTATGTTTAACCCTTTCGAGAAGTTATCTAATCCAATTAGGAGCTGTCGCAGCATTAAAGTTTTTGTGCGCAACATTGCGAAAATTGTACAATGGGCGTGGCATGAGGCAACAGCAAATGTTTTGGCACACAAATTGTTGCTGCTGCTGTTGCCGCTGCTGTTGCTGGTGCTGCTCTCGATTAAGTTTCGAGCGCCAACTGACAAAATTCGTTATAAAATTGCAATGCAATGGACGTTGGCAGCAAACATTTTAAACAATTATAAAACTTGTTTTACGCTTCACAAAACTACAAAAAAATAAAAGAAATGAACAATTTCAGCAAATGCAACGGGAGCAGCAAAGTGCAACAAACAATTTGCCATCAAATGCGCCGCAGCTGTCAAGTCCAGCGACGTCCGTCTTCTTTTCCATAAATTTTTTTTTATAGTATTTTTGTGGGTTTCTGGGAAATGGACCGATTCGGATTTCACTAAATCCATTTCACAAATGATCGCTGAATGGTTGTTGCTCACTTTACAACTTTTGTTGTTTAAAAATCTTTTATAATCTGTCAATTTTATATCAGTATATATTTGAAATATAAGTATGCGTTTCGTTAGTTATCAATTTCGTAATTGAATTGCAGCCTCCAGAAATAAAACGACTATAAAAAATATTCAAAAATAATGTCAAATCAATCCGTTGAAGAAGGCAAACTAATGGCTGTCATAGGCGATGAGGTCAGATCACATTAAGAGTATTCATTTTAATTTTCTATATCTTTTTTCAGCAGGACACCTGCGTAGGATTTCTGCTTGGCGGCATTGGCGAAATTAACGAGCAGCGTGAATCCAACTTTATGGTCGTGGACAAGGGTAACGAAAGTGCAGTTGATAAAAATAGTCTTTAAATTAGAGGATTCTGTCTCTTGTAGATACTAGTAAGACTGAAATTGAAGAATGTTTTAAGCGTTTTTTGGTACGCGATGATATTGCAATCATAATGATTAATCAGATCTATGCAGATCTGATACGTTCGACTATTGATAAACATTTGCTGCCTGTGCCCACTGTACTAGAGATACCCTCAAAGCAGCACGCCTACGATTCAAGCAAGGATTCTATCCTTAAACGAGCACAAGTGAGTAGTGAGCTATTAAATATAAATAGACACACTCTTGTTAATACAATTTTAATTTAACATAGGGCATCTTGAAGCCAGCCGTGCGGCGTCGTTCTTAGAGTTCTTAGAAATATTTAAAATTACTTATATGCGGTTTGAAATAAAATTTGCATAGCTTATGGCAGCAGCTTTGAAATGTTTTCGACATTGTTACAAACTTGATGGCACAATTGATTTGAAAACTTTCAAAATAATAGTAAAGAAAATCAAAAAATACAAAAAACCACAAATATTTCATACAACTTTTCAAGTTTGCGTTTTAAGGAAATTGTAACAAAACGAAACAGAAGAAAAAGCTGCCGCAACAAAATCTGAAGAAAAGTTTAGTTGCACGTTGAACGTTGAATTGGCAACCGCAACAACAGAACCACCAATAACAAAAAGTAACAACAAAGTGAGCGAAAACGATACAAATAAGCGCTGAAAATGCCAATACATGGCAAAATGCAAGTCAAAAACAAAACAAAAGCATGAGAAGAAGAGCCAAACGAGACACAACTGAAAGTAGCTGAAAACTCTTGCAGAGACACTGCACATTGATACAATTTACGTTGCAAGACTTGAAACTCTGCGTAAAAGCCGTAGATCAGGAAGAGGGTAAAGGCATTAGCGGTGTGCAACAACGCCTTGCTGGAACGCTTAGCTCTACAAAAGCATGTGAAAACAATATTTGCGCAAAGTATTTTACAGCAAACTTTTCGCGCCAAGAAGTTAACAAAAAGGCATTCAAGAAGTTGGGACAAGTTAGTCTTTTGGACGGCCTAGTAGTAGTGCTAACTGAAGCTGGAAAAGTGCCTGGTTTCTGACGGTTGACGGGGCTGCCCAAAAGTAGACAACACCATTAAGTGCACAATTGGAGGCGATGACTGAAAGTATGCAACGATAAATTTATCTTCTCATGCTCAGCGTTCGACTGCACATTTGTCCCATTGAAATTTAATGAGCTATGCAATTTGAAAGCATTGCATTGGCTAGTTGTCAAAAACCTGCGCTGCAGGTACAAATTCTGACAACAAAATGGCGTGCATCGTTTTAGGGCCTAATTAACCGCCAGCCTGACACAGTCATTCCACCAAATTTGAAAACGGCCCACGATGCGTATACGTAATCGCATTTCGTTTGATCTGCCAAATGCATTCGACAACTCAACTGTAAACGCCACACCATTGCCGCAAACCTACAGTGAACGTTACCAGAATTGGAGCACAAAGGCCACCAAATCAATGGGACTTGAGTCCACGTTTTTGCCAGCTCTTCCTAGCTTTTTGACTGCATAACTATGAGTACTACTACTACCTGATATAATGAAACTTTTATTCACTTATGAACCTAGTTCTCAGAGGTTATGAGAGCCACTAAAATTGGATTGGTTTATTCAAATTATAACTATGTCCATTGCCGCTCCCGTAAATTCTAAAAAAATATGGTCATTACACCAAACACTAAACCAAACACATTATGTGTATATCATGGTTATCGCTGTCTTCAATTAGTTTCGATTTGATTGGACACTTAATGCTATAGCTCCTATAGGACAAACAGGTCGAAAACTAAGAAAATGAGCACTTTAATGATTACGGGTTACAATCGGCTCGCTGTACTGTAGCGTTTCTGGTTTATTTCGTAACAGTTAGCTTACACGGATCCTATAGCAAAATGTGAAGCCCATAATGCCCTGTAGCATAAACAGCTGGAACGATGTTAAGTAAATTTTAATTAAAATACGAATTGAAGTTATAGAGCAACGCATTGTTGCAGTCACATGAATTTCTCAAAAAGGCATCAATTGGCTGGATAAAGAGCGCTGAAAAGTGCTCAGAGTTGAGGGGAAATGCAGAACTTTTGACATACGACGACAAGTCTGGCAAGAATGAAGAATAAACGAAGTAAAAGTAAATAAATAAGTAAATGACAAAAGTCGAGCCAGTGCCATTGGCTGCAGCAAAAACTTTGAACGAAGCAGTGTAGAAAATAAATATACTAAATTATTCAAAAAGTAGTTTTGAATTCTCATGACAACACTTAAAAACCAACAGCTGAATGAAATTTGAAAATGAGAGAATGAAATGTGATAATAAAAGAGGCTGGCGATAATAAATACTTACAGAGAAAGGGAGATGGTAAGAAAATCAACAAAGACATTGTGAACACTCAATGTAAATGAGATGCATTGCCTCTAAAAGCTGGAGCTTCAAGTGCTAATTGAAACTATCAACGAAAAAGCAGAACGCAGCAGAAATTCATATATTTTCATTATGGTTTTAACTACAACTGATCTCTGCTTATAAGAGTAACGTTTATGTCAGTTTTTATTCACGTAATTGGCCAACATTTGCTTGCAATATTCGAAATGCAAATTAACAAATGGAATTGTTCCAAAGAAAATTAACAGGCTGGCAGCCGGCAACTACAATTGTAGCCAAGAGCAACCAGAGTTCGGAAAATTATTGGATTTGGGCGCACGTTGCTTCAATCAGTTTCTGCTACTGCTCCTGCTACAATTTCAGCTTGAGCTTCACAGACAGCACAAAAGACGCCCACAGAGACAATTGAAGGCACTTGACACTATGGCAGAACGACCTGCAGAGCTGGATGTGCTCGAAAACAAAGTTAATTAAATGATCTGATCTCCATTATTCCCAAGTGCTAATCTCAATTACAAAATTGAAATGAGCAAAGGCACACAACCAGAATACTGGACATACACATTCAGACACACCATGAGATATATATGTATATGGTCTCCGGGGATTTTCAACCTTTCCTACATCCAGCATACAATTGTAGAAAACTTGGCCAAAATGTAACTCGAATGTCAAAGAAAACATAGAAAGGAAAGTGAAATGAACTCTGTAGATTGAAGTGCAGCTGAAGAGCTGGAAGCGAACATGTATTGAATCTGAGTGCGGAAAATGTGGGTGGGTGAAGCTTAACATATTTAGTGTTCTGGCTGTTTGGCTGGAGGCGTGGCATAGTGTGGTAGCAATGCAATCGGCACAGCACAAAGCGTTTCATTAACAATTGCAAATTGGTATCAATTCATGACAGACATTCAAATGCTTCTCTACGTTTCTCTTCTGTATGGTATACATACACACCCGCACATACCCATACACATACACATACACATATGCAGAAATGCACACACGCATGTATTCACAATTTTGTTTGTGAACATATGCGTATGAGCACAGTTGAACTTAATTCTCCGAATCACTGAACTAAACAAAATCATTGCCTGAGCACTGAATGGTAGAGAGTGGTTCCAGCTGATGATGATGAGGATGATAATAATGGTGTGAGGTATTAATACCGGCATTGAGGACTTTGTCCTATTGTGACTGTTATAGTGATTGTTATCGTCGTGACCCAGACACACAAATTGTTCGTTTAATTAGCTTAAGCAGCAACAGAAATACTGCCCAACATATTTGCCCAGGTATATGTATGTGGGTAACATCGAATGAGATGACTTCATTGCACCTTCTGGAAGCAGAGTCTCGAGCATCTGCATCTAATTAATTAGTTTGAATTTAAATTAAGTCGATTTCATCAATGATTGCGTCGACAAGAATGTCGATGTCCTTACCATTCGATAGCTTGATTGGAGGCGTGTCTGTTCTATTTGCTTGGCTGTTGCATGTCGTAGGTGGCCATCACTTTACCTAATTTGTATTCAAAACACAACAGCAACAACATCAGACACTGCTACGTCGTTACAATTACAGTTACATTTGATTGAATGCGTCCCGCCATGTCAAACTGCTCCCCACTCCCTGTACCCCTCTACCCCCTCAGCACCACTCTTCCACCGACATTACGTTCAAGGATTAGACAGCCGAGCTGATTTTAACTGTGATGCTTGCCAGGGGCTTCCTAATTAATTGGTATTGAACAAAGCAATGTTTCAAACGGATTAAGAAATAAGCTAATCATGTGCAAAATTTTTTGGTTAAAATGCATTTAACTGCATAGTTTTGTGTAAAGTCCCCTGATTACTAGACATGTTAATTGGGTGCTCTATGCGTCTCTATACAATAATTTTGAATAATTTTGGTTACATTGCAGCTTTAATTTGTTGTAGCTTTGATAGAGAGATTCTAAGTCTTCTACAGTCCTTTAATTTGTAGCACAAACGGAAACCACACTCAAGCGCTCCACTAATTTGCCAAGCATTTTGACTGCACCACGAACATAACAGTTAGACAACAGGCAACAATTCCTTTGTTGTATCTACGACCTCATCGCAGTTTCGGTCTACTTCATATGCATAACAAATGAATGCCTTTTGTATTGTAACACTTTAGCGTTAGAGGCGCACCACACCGCATAAAAAATTATATAAAATAAAAGCGATATATACAATTGAAATGCTAAAAATGTTTGAAATAAAATCATTGTAAATGCAATTGTATATATAGAAATAGATACAAATATTTAGTCAAATGAAGGAGGAAACTCTTTAGCTTCGGGCTGTGCAGGCAGAGAACAAAAAAATATTCAAGTCGCTACCAAAAAAATGTACATAAAAATGCCTGTGAAAAAAGTACCACACGGACACAAACATACCCACAAAGGCTGGGAGTAGAATACTGTTTCACACAAACACACATGCTCAACAATAAAATGGCGGCGATGGCGGCACTGACTTGGGAAGCCGCCGACGCCATCATTTTTTTGGGTAATGCAAAATTACGTTATAACGGCATAAATTTAAATAAATGCCGGTCTAGGGATTTTTATGCATTTTTACCGCATAACAAATACTTGTGCTGGCCCGTGCTATCGCTCTAATGCGCCTTTGTTGCCTGCCACGCCTCCTTGATCCCACCTGTCTCTTACCTTTCTGCCGGCTGCTGCTGTTAGTTATTCTGCTGCTACTGCAGCATTTGGCTAGTGAAATTTCCTTCCGTTTTTATTGGCGCACCCGCCTATAGGTAACCTAGTCACATGGTCGAGACAGTGTGTGTGTGTATGTGTATGGGAGCAACGGGACAAAGAATCGCTGCCTGTTATTTGTATGCCCCTAAAATTATGCAAAGTAATCCTGTCTGCTGCTCTGAACGCTCAGTTCTCATTCAACGCCGATATTTGCAATTGTTAAGGTAATAAGCGGTTTTAAGTGCGAGCTGCACCTGTCTCTCAATCTCCCTTGTTTTCACCTTGCACCTGGTACCTGTCCTCGACAAAAGACGTGGCTTGGTCGCGTCTGTTGCATAAGCAAATATTTGGCTACCTTTAGCGACAGGCATCGGTTGCAGCAGTGCAACTGAAAGTTGGCCAATTAAATGGCTGGCCGTAAGCGAAAAGCTTTAGCTGTTCTTCACTAGCTCACTGTATTTTCTGTCTCAGTCCCAGCTGCAGTATTTCCTTACTCTGTTGCTGTAAGTACTGACCACTCCCCCTTTACCGACTTTCATATTCAGTCTTCTGTTTCTGCTCCCGTCCACGCCCCTGCTATACCGGATGTGGCTGCGCCATGCTTTTCGGTTTACGTAGTAAATTAACTTCCGTTTTATTTGTAAGATTTCCTTTTGCTTTGCTCGTCGTTCGTTTGCCTTTTTTTGCTGCAGATCCTTCCCTCTTCCGACATCTTTCTCCCCTCTTCTGTCCTTGGCCCTGGCCGGTAAGCTTTTGTTACATTATTTTTTGGCTATGGAGCTACGGGGTTTGGCTGCATGGCTGCTGCTTTTGTATATTTTTAAGCGCTTTTTCATTCAATTTGCGAAATTGAAGTGGGAATTGAGAAATAAATTCCGTTTCGTGTGTTTCGGCTGGTACTCCGAATCTGATACCAAATCCAAGTCTCGACTACAGCACCGGCACTTTGCGTGTTTGCACACGAGTGCAACGGATGTGGCTAAGGCCTCCGACTAGCACCGACTGGATTGGACTCGCCTGCTCGGAATTAGGTGAAATGCAAACGTTTTACTTAATGAAATAATTGAGGCATCTGAAGGTCGGCAACGACCAAAAGCACTGTCCGGAAATGGGGCCATTTAAATCCAGTATAAAGCGTATTTCCGTTTACTGCCCATCTTCCTCTCTCTGTCTCCTTCAAATCATTTTCTGCATGTCCTAAACTAGTCGCACTTACTATGTCCGGGCAGGAGGATAAATAGCTACAGCTGCAGTAAATCCAAATGCAAATTAGTTTATATCATTTTTGGAAAATAAGTATAAAGACATTTGTGAATGGAACTGGATATGTGATTTTTGGGCAAATTTAAGGTAAAGTTGTATCTGACACATGTTTATCAGACAATTTTATCTTTATTATAATTTTTATTAGTTATAAATACTACATATGATTAACTGTTATTTATTTCAAGCATTTCCACTACATGAAGCTACTATAGTGAACCAACAGTGCTCTTGTCTCACTAGAGTGCGTTTTTGTGCTCGTTATGCATCTAGTGAGTTTTGCTACTATCTAATATCGAGCAGGTTACTGTGTATTAGAAGGCTGAAGGAGGATAGCTCGACGGATGGGATGGGGTTCTTGCCTCGCCTTCTGATACGTCACAAAAAGAAAAGAAAAGAAAAGTGCACTGTCGGATAATCTGCTGCGGCTTAAAACAAAATATGAATTGATAATATCTTTTCCCCTGTCAAACAAATAACACACTCGGACTCTTGTATCTAAGATTGGGAGATGCTCTGATGTAGGACGCATTTCCCTCTTTACCCTCCCTACCTTGGCAGTATACATAATAGTTTAGACATTACTGCCGCTATACAAGGCCTAAAATTACGAGCTACGGTGGATTAACAATGAACATTATGTAGGTGACGACTTAAATTATTTATTTAGAAATTCATGATAATAAATCAAACAAGTTCTCTAAGTAAAAATATTTCATGTTAAATTCACAAACAAAGTTCCTCATAAATGTTTCTTATAATTCTCAAAGATTCATTTTAGCAAGATTTCAATAACTAAAGATAGGCAACCATAATATCTCAATAATTTGAAATTTGCAAAAAATATTACTCAGATAGTTTCCATATGCTGCTTTCGAATGTTGCCTAGATTAAGAAATAGTTTTATAAGGTTTCATAAAATGTTCCTCAAATGGCACATAATTAAAATTAACTATCTATATTTTGCATTTCATTTTTTTAAAGTTCGTATTAAATTGAATTTAATTTTTTATTTGTGCGCCAGACGCACTACAAACCGGAAGCGGAATTAATTTTTGGCATACTAATGCATCAATTTAACCGTTCGATGCAACTACAAAAGCAGATTATTTTCCAAAAATTAAAGATTTGCATCGACGCCCATCAGTAAAGTTGAACGGACTCAACAATTTCTCTCCACTCAAAACAAGGTTCGAAGTTGTCCACCAGTCAAACAGAATTGAGTAATGTATTTTTCTGACGGGTCCAGACTAAATGGTGTTGTCTTTTGGCAGAATGTTCCAGTGCAGGTTTCAAAGCACGGTTATGCCTCCGATCTGCGAGCTGGCCGCTACGCAAATTAGAATCAGGGCTCTGTAAGTCGGGTTATTTTCAAAATAAATATTAAATGAATTATTAACTCGTCTTAAACGATATATAATCACTTTTCCGGTTTTAATTGCCACTTTATGTTTTACTTGTGGACTTTCGTTTTACTTGTCCAGTGCGGACTTAAATTATCTCACTTTAATTGTGAACACTTATGACAGTCACGCTTGCCAATGCACTGTACCCAAAAAGAACTAAGCTTTAAGCCGCTGTTCTATTTATAGATGAGCTTTATGCGCACGAAACCAATTATCTTTGAGCCCAACTGCATTGTCGTATGATTTGGCGCATAAGTTTGAAATATCTATATGTGCGTGAGCGAGATGTCAACGCAGTTCATCTTTTTTCTAGGCTTAGTTAAAGTGTTATCTTGCCAGTTCTATTCTCTTAAGCTGGGTCACTTAATCCGGATCAGTTAAAGCTTTCGCGCAGCGTGTTAAAACTTAATCTGCTCTCACTTAGTCGAGTATCAAACCAATCTTCAAGCTGCACCTAAGTAAAGACTCAAACCAAGTTTAAAGATGTTCTCAAAATTCGTCTGCACACTACAAGCTCTTTGATGTTGTGGAAAGTAAAAATTTTTGCCAGAATTAATCATTTTATTATTATTTGAAGCTAGTGTTCAATTAGTGTTGCTTTGGAATTTTAATTTATGTTTATTAAATATATTTGTATATAATATAAATATATTAATATATATTCTTTAAAAAGTTTTCAACATAACGCATTGATATTGTCGAATCACTTACTTTCGTTGCAGTAACTTGAGTAAATTACTATAAGTAAATTCATCAATTTGCCAGTGGCCAGTTGTCAGTTTGATGTGGACTCATGTGTCCACTTATTTAATCGGTCATTGAAGTATTCATATAAGAGATAGTGAAGCTGGACGGAATACACCGTTTGGGACAGTGGCCATTTTATGGTGTAGAGCAGCTCCTGGATCTTCAAGCATTTTCAATTTGTATTAAAAGCATTTTCTTGGAAGAGGGGAGTGCTCAGCTTAACATATGCGTTAAAACGTGCTCTCCATGTCAAAGAATAAAAAGAAATCTGTCCCCCCAGTTTTGTGCACTCTCTTTACCACTCTCTTTGCTTCTCTTTGTTGCTCTGAACGTTGTCGTCCAATTTGGGTTGATAATTTCACGGTTTGTTGACAACTCAGGTGGACAAAACATTGTGTGTCTACTGCTTTTATGGCTCCTCCTGACTGACCCCCACATCAGTTTGTCTGGTTTGTAGTAATGCGAATAATGCTTTTGAGTGTCCAGACTCTGTTCCCAATCCAGAAGCCATTGTCATGACATTTACATGCACTACTGACTGCCATTAAGCTCTAAGTCCTGGCCATGCAGCCAATACCAAAGCATTTGAGCAAGTGAGACACAAAATCAACTACTATTAGGAAAGACTTTACCATAGTTTAAGAATCTGAATTTTGCTTCAAATGATTGCCTTGTCAATTGGTTTATGGCTCAGTGTGCCGGTAAATGTATTTGGCCTACTATCGAGTATTCAGTGGTTTGCTATGAATAGCTCTTAAGGACCCTATAGAATCTCAACAAAAATTTAAGAAAAAATGCTTTGTAGAAAAACTACAATACAAGATTATCTTCAACAATAAAAGTCCATGAATTGTCTGAGATGAATTAGTACTTAACTCACAGCGATATCTGTGCACTTAAAACGAGTATGTTAAGCAATGTGAGACTTCTTGTTGATGCTTGCTCCATAAAATGGAAATACCAGTAAATCAAGTCCCCAGCAATGTTTATACACTTTCCCTTAGCAATGACCAATCGGTAGGAGCCAATCGGCTTTTTGCTGCCTGCAGCCGATATCTCATTACAAGAGCAACATTTTTATTTAAACCGATTGAGTGATTTATTGTAATTTATTTCATTTAAATCGTTTGTCTGACACAAACGCAGCGCAGCTCAATAAAAAAAGGAACCCACACAGAGTCAACCGAACCACCAACCAACAGACGAAAAAAGCGTCAAATTTACAATACATTTTACAGCTGACGGTGAAGCACGCACCGCTGCCCAGGATAAGAGGTTTGAGGGGAAATATCCGACCTAGGGCCATGCCCGGACTTGGGCCGTCGTTCGTTGTACGCATTTAAATGTTGGAAGGCAACAAAACAAGCAGAAAATCTACTTCGCCGCTGACGGGACGATGATCTGACGCTGTGTGACAATTTCAGCTGTCTCTGCTAATATCTGCCCTGTGTTTCGAGATTTTTAAAGGGTTTAGTACCTATTGAATATAGGCAATATAATTGTTGAGAATCGATTAGAAGCACATGCTAGGGTATCATCACTTCGAGTTGCCTGTGGTATTTATACATTCATGTCTCTGTTTTGTTGGACATTTTTGCGTGCTCAGTTCAGTTGCTTTCGCTTGTATTGACTTCATTTTAAATTGGCGGTTAAATCTGTTTGAAATTGTCACGCAATCACACAGCAACACACTCTTACAACAGTCACAGCCAGACATCAACACACACAAACACTCACACACACACACCCACGGAGTGCGACCACTGCTTGGGCCTCCGCAGAACTCGGTCGGTTTCTGTTTTTAGTGATTTTACTTTTGCGTTCTTTTTGTGCTGCATACTTTCATGCGCTACCCCGGCAGCGACGCCAACGCCGTTGCCGACGTCGGCTGCGACAGTGACGTTGACGGCAACAGCGACGGTTGCCGCACTCGGCGCAATCAACGCAACGAGGCATTAATTTGTTGTACACTGTGTGACATAATTGGGTGACAGTGCGGCAAAAAACAAGTTGTGGGCCAGTGTTTTCTGAGTGCGACCGCCTTTTCGTCCTGCTCCTCCGTTCCACTCATCAGCAGCTACTACAGTTGCTTCCCGCTCCTGATGCACCTGGTCTCAGTCACATTGCTTGCTTTTGGAATAGCATTCAAGTTTATTAGCCTATGAAAAATTTGTTAGGTGTGCGCTTTTCTCGTGGCATTGCATTCAAATTTTAATTAATGCAGTCACACCTCGGCTTTCCCATTGCCAAGTCCCCTTCCTCGCAGACTTTGATGCCTTTCTTGTGGCTGCTATTTTTATAGTTTTTGAGTGAAAAAAAAATTATTTTTCAGAACTCAGCAGCAAGAAATGAAAACTGTCTGTCATTCAAATTGCCTTTTGCACATGTTGTCTATTTGCGTCTACTTGTGGATAGCCAAAAAGAAAGGTATGAGACTGACCATGACACTAACACTGTCGCTGTCTCGGACTATGACTCGCTTTTTGGGATTGCTTCCAGAAAATGCTGGCAAACCACAACAGCATTCTTAAGTTTTGCCCAAGGTTGCTGCTCTTTGTTTTTGAGCACTGCAAGCCGAACTCAACTCTGTGGTTACTCAGGTATTCTCTGAGAATCGTCCAGAAAAAATTAAAAGACATATTCGCTTGTGTTTCTCACTTTATATTTTTAATTTGCGTCTGCCAGTCTTTGAACCCATCCCTGTTCCTTGCATATTTGTGACGCGGACGGAAATGGGTAAATTTTATATATGTACTTGCCAATGTAATTATAGCCTGCCTTACACCAAAGAGAACGCTTTATTTATCTTATTTACTTGGCATATCTGGGCTACAGGAACATCCATGATTTGGATTAAAATTTCATACTTATTAAACATTTTTAAACGAAAACGTATTCAAATTTATTTATTAAATATTGTTTATAAATTTAATAAACCAGTGTACAATTGTTGAAAATGTATACTCTCAAAAAGAACTTGAAAGTATGAAGCATTGCATGGAATTTATTTATATTTATAGTTTATTATTAAACTTATTTATTATTGGTTTTTGAAATTGAAATGATTTCCACAATAGAAATGCGAATATTGTGCAATTTACACACATTAATCGGAAGTGAGTGTGGGCTGTGTATGTTTCGGAGTGTATGCGGGCACTTAGCGACGAAACAATAGCCAATAAAGTGCATGAAAAACTAATTGAAAATTTTGTACAACATAATTGAAGTACAAACAATGCGAACCAAGAGTGCATATTAAAAATACGTCGTAATTCAGCCAGCTATAAACCCCTAACGGTGACAACAACAACATCAGCAACAACAACATAAATAACAAGTAAGAAGGTCTACAGTCGGCGACCCGACTGTAAATAACCCCGTACACATTCTAACGCGTTCTTTTTAATTGTAATTGTAATGATACATACACAAAATATGTCATTTTGGTCACGATAGCTCAACTAATACTGCACATCTGTATACAAAATTTATGTTAGAGGTCGTTTTGTCCTATTGATGCTATAGTATATATATGGCAAGTAGTTGTGGGATTCAGATCGAACTTAATAAGGATAGTTACAATAATACCATACATATAATGTGTGACTGAGGTCCTTCAAGCAATAATAGGTCGTGAATTTCGGCAAAGAGGAAAACTTGATCTGTTAGGCACAGACGGACTTTCCAAAAATGTATTGCTCTAGATCTTATAGTCTCTGAGATCCAGGTGTTCATATGGACGGACAGAAATATATCAATATCGATGGATATCAATACCTATATATATCGACTCGTCTGTTAATGGTGATCAAGAATATATACACTATGTAGGGTCGGAAAAGCATCCTGCTGACTGTTACGCATATTTCGCTTCCGACAAACCTAGTTGTCCCTCTGTACTCTACTTGAGTACGGGGCCGAAAAACAGCAACGTTTGCCAGTTAAGTAAACACAAAGCGGGTAGCAACACTTACAACAACAAGTAAAACAACTGCTGCAACCTCACGTTATGAATTAAAAATTAATAAAATGCGTAACTTGGTTGCACATTTTATTTACATGTAATAAAAAAATGATTGAAATTCCATAATTATGCTGCATAGTAGGTGTAAAAAAGACATAAATGTCTCGTAACTTTATCGTAGCGCGTCAAACGGATGCAGAATACAGAATAATTTAATTGTTGCCATATTCATTGGTTTAACATGTGATAGTGATTTTTTCAATCACTTTTGTATACGTGCGTGCATGTGTGTGTGTGCCGTGACCGGACTAAGCAGTGCGACCGGAAGCCGGAAGTGGCGAACGCCATTTGTCGCTACGATGCATGTGTAAATCACCCCTGGAAAGTGCCATTGTCTGCCTGTCAATGCAATGCCGGTCTTTTAGCAAGACCTTATCGGCAGCAGGGTTCATTCTCTTCGGCGTAATTGTTTAACCACGGACAGCATGTTATTGAAAAGAAACAACAGCAGCTTTAACAGCAACAGCAACAAAAACAACAACAACAACGATTCACATTGCTGATATACACTACACACAATCATAATGATGATAACAACAATTACAGCAACATCATCGACTGCAATGGCCACCGTGTCCTGAGCGCAACAATTGAAAATTCAATTAAAAGTCTTTATTAAAATAAAATGCGCTATAAACTCCCTGCGGCCACGCCCAAACGCCCCACCACTCAGTCGCCCAGATGCCCTTCTGTGCTCTGATCTCCACTCGCATGAAAGCACTTGGGGGTCGCGCCTTTTATGCCCACCTGCTGTGCCAGGACACCCGCTGGCCCTGCCCACTCCTTGTTTGACCCTAACGCTGTTCTGTGGCTTTTTTTCTCGAAGCGATGTAGCGATGCAAAGTTAATTTGGGTTTGTTGTTGCCAATTTTAAATGGTTGTTATTATTGTTATTTTTGTTGTTGTTGATTCGGTTTGGTTTGCTCGTAAGTGATTTTAATTAATTTAAATTCGAATTAAAGCGGTTTGTACGATTAAAACTCAAAAACTGCAACAATGATCGGAACCATAATTAAAATTTAACAAAATTGTTCGTTTGCAATGCATTTATACAAATTGTGCATAATTTAAAACGGCAATAAAATGAAATATAAATAAAGACTGCAGGTTATTTCATTAATTGGCCATGGAAACAAACACAGTATTCATAGGAATGTCGCTGCAAGTTTAATTCTTAATACGCTTTCAACTTTCAGAGGCAGTTTCCACGACAAAATATACTGAGATTTTTCAGGTCACTAGTTTACTATGCAATTGGAAGGTAACCCAAATAAATTTCCCATAAGCAAATCCAATGGGATAAATCAATAAAATTATTTTCTGTATACAAAATGTACTATATTTCAAAATCTCAACATAGTAGCATACAGCGTAACACTATATCGAAGCACTGCAGAGTCTAATTTATATCCCTCGATGCATTGCAAACTTCACGACTAACTTATTATACTCTCTGCAGGTTCAATGGATTTGCACAGTGCAGCTCAAAGCTTCGGCTAAGTCGTTGTTATTGCATTGCACAAGATAAATGAGGTTCCCTTTCCCGATGCTGTTGTAGTCTGCAGGACACCAGCTTGGATCCTTCGTGCAGTGGCAAGGTAAACAAACATCTCGGATTAACAGTGGACTCTGGTCATTGGGACAGTCGAGGCATAGAGGCGTACAGCCATCGTGGCAGCTTTGGGTTAGTCTACTAACAGCAGGACATGGTCATGAACGTGCTGCAGCTCACTGTATGTGAGTGACTGTGCTGCATACACCTTGCACTTGGCCGAGCGCCCAAAGTTGTTTACACTTTGAAGGCAGCACATAAGAGGCATGACAAAACACGAAGCAAACAAAACTAAAGCTGTAAATAGTGGACCAGTAGCAGGACCAGAGCAGACCAAGAGTTAAACAAAAAAAAAAAGCTCACAAAAAAAAACGAAAACTTCACCCAAAGCTTCAGTCCTCCATTAGCAGCGGGCAGTCGTCGTGAAGGCAGGTGGTGTGTAGAAGAGGCGGTGAAGGAACTGCTTGACCAAACTAAGTAAAGTTGACTAAAAGCAGTTTATCCCAGCTTCACGGCAGTAGAAGCGACGCGAGCACAAGACGTGGTACTGTACGTGTATTTGGCACTTGGCCATTATTACCTTTAGCTTTGTCTTTCCATCTTTGCTGTGTGACTGAGTGACTGGGTACCTCGGCGTGACTGGGAGTGAGCCTTGTGTGCGTTCCTATATACGGACTTTAAGACTCGCTAAGCAAGCTTTTGTGGTGCATAGTTAAACAAGAAGTGGCTAAGAGACTACCACAGTCAGGTGTCAGGCAGTCGACGGCCTTTGAATGGCAGTCATGGTAAAACAAAGGTGGGTTACTACCATCTAGCATAATCAGCAGTCTGCAGTCTGCCGTCGCGTTTTGGCCACCGCCATTGCCATGGCAATATTGCATTTATAATTCGCCCAAAACCCTGCATTGAAAAGTAACAAAGCTTCAAACAAAATAAACGAGGAGTCAAAGGATTGCTGGATTGCAGGATTGCTGTTTTCTTGCGTAGCCATTAGACAGCTCCTGGCAGCGTTTCCGCCACCGCAACAAGACTTTAGACAAGTTTTCACGGCTGGCTGAAGTAGACCCTACCTAAGGCAAACTGATGCCAAACGGGGGTAATAGAAATG
Organism: Drosophila acutilabella; assembly: GCA_035046005.1. Classification (NCBI taxonomy): domain Eukaryota; kingdom Metazoa; phylum Arthropoda; class Insecta; order Diptera; family Drosophilidae; genus Drosophila; species Drosophila acutilabella. Next base: position 3,693,355 of record JAWNOK010000026.1, on the reverse strand, counting down.
TTCTTTTCGTTGTTTTATGCCTATTTACGCTTCTAACAGGACATCCGGCAAAACGGGGCTACAACTTAAGCGGCTGCCTCGACTCATGCTACCCTGTTTTATATTTCTCACACGTTCCAATTACATAGCATATAACGCTTCTAACGCTTACCCAACACATGCCTATTTTAGCCTGGCTTGGCAAAATAATAGCGTGCCAAAGAGCTACTTCATCGTTCAGCGGAAGTGATTGAAGGTGTGCCTCAGTGTGAGTGCCCTCACATGTGTTTGAGTCTGTGTGTAAGTATGGGTGTGTGTATTCTCGCATACAAAGTGCCAGTCCATTGGCGAACTTTGAGTGCAGGTCGCTTAAGTCACTTGGGTCGCTAGGGTCGCATATGCCGCATACATTATATAGCAGCCCCGGCTCGATCCCGTTACGGGGCGACGTTTTGATTTCTTAGGTGCTCACACATACATACATTCATACATTCATACATATACTGCTTAGTCAGACGACCGGCAGCCAAAGTGCTAAACTATGTTGCCCGGCTTTTGAGTGCGGTCCTGGCACCTTTTTGCTACCTGATTCTACGCACTGCCAAGCACAGCACATGTGTGTATTGGTGTTTATAAGTGTATGAGTGTGTGTATTGGCTACGACAAACGTTTTCAATTAGCAGTTCATGAATTTTTAAGCCATTAATGAAATATGCAAAGGCATTTTAAAAATGGCAACATATGTATGTACACATACATGTGCGTGTGGGTGTCTCTGTGTGTGTGTGTGTATTTGAGTGCGTGTTGGTGTAGTGTATGCGGGTATTGTAAAAGTGAAAGTCGCAGCATATGCAATGTCAAATGGCTGCAATTTTGCGTCGCAAAGCAAAACCGCAGGAAAGGCTGCCACGTCAACCGGAAGCTCCTTCGATTGGCAACGACTTCCGCTTGACACGTTAGCTAAACAAGCTGTCGTTCTCCATTTTGCTAATGTCGTCCTGGATGTTGTTGCTGTAATTGTTGTAATTGCTGCTGTTGCATCGTTTGACATGCCAAAATTGCGTTGGCACATAATTAACGCTTTAGCTGCACAGCTCCAAATGCAACTGTGACTGCAACTGCGACTGACAACAATTACAAATGTAATAAATGTAACAGCAAAGTGCAATTGCTGTTGTCGTTGTGTTGACAACTTCAAAAGCCAACGAACTACATGCAAAGCAAGCACCACACACATGCACTGACACATACACACACACTACGTAGACACCTACACACCTGCATACATTTGCACCTCTGCGCACAGTTGCCTAGTTAGAAATTGCTCGAGTGTTGTTGCTGCTGCCATCGCGGCATAGTTGCAAAAATTTGTGCATATGTGTGTGGTACACCCTATACTTGTATGTGGGTGTGTATACATATGTGTGTGAGTGTACCCAGTCATACAATTTCATTTACATATTTGTACTCGTTCTTTGCCCAGACGATGACTACGACGAACTCGACTTTTTCTTTATGTAACATTTGTGTTTGGTTTTGGTTCCTGCGGTTTGTTTTTGTAGCCTTTCTTCTCTCTTCAGCTAGGGCCCAGCTCCGTGTGTTGTGGCTTTTCTACACACAGAACTTGCCAACATACAAAAACACACACACACACGTACACTTCCAAAGCGCTCATTTCATTTAAATTTTAATTTTAATTGTCGAAAAATGCCACACAGAACCATTGAGAACTTGGCTCAGCTTCTTCGTTCCGTCTCTTCGCTCTGTTGCCTTTAAAAAGTCGATGAGCAGGCCAAGCAGCAGTTTTCTTTGGGCGAAAAATTTAATTCAAATTAAAGCCAAGCTCGAATGTTAACAGGAAAACTATGCCATACTGACATGAGACTGAAAATACCGCATTCCTTTGCCTCCAGACAACAGCATTGAACAAAGCGAAAGCCACTTTCCATACATGAAAGTGTGTGAGTGTGTGTACTTGTACGTATGTATGTAGTACATACAATATATTGTACACACATATAAATATTTATATGTACGCATGAATATATGCCCTTTAAATTGCAAAATTTAATTAAATTTACTTCAAGCACTGTTGATTGCATGCTTTGATAATTCCAAAGCCAAATATTTAATATTCGCAACAACAAAGTTATACATTTTACTCAATTTCGAGAAGTATATTCACATTATTGAAACTGGTTTTCATCGGAAATTATTACACCAAGGAAAATTAAAATAATTGTATAGCAAATGGGCTGATAACATTATGCATAACTTAATACATAGTGCATGTTACATAGTTTAAGTTTATAATCTTAGCACCACTTAATTAATAACAAATTTTAATTTAGATAATTTGAGCAAATTGAAAATATGCGTCATTTGAATATAACACATTTAAGGCATTTTACACTTAAGTCAAACAAATAGAGTAAATAAATTGAAACAAACCGAAAGATGAGCACTAACTTTATTTACTTCATTTATTGTTAAATTAATTTACCCGTTTCTGCATAATAGTTTAACAGCATGTCTTTAAAATTTTAAAACAAAGCCCAAAAAACACCTTTTGGCCGACAGACATTGTGTAAAGAATAATGAATATTACATTCAAATTGTAGGAGTGGCACTTAGGCACGCACACACAGAGACAGACACAGTGGGCAAGGGGAACACAGTGGGCAGGGGGTAACAATGAGAAAGACACAGAGCACCTGCCTTCATGTGTTGTAGGTTGTGTGTGTGTGTGTGTGTTGCTGGGTGTTACTTCTACATCTTCATACTTATGTTGCAAAAGTCAGGCAACTTGCATAATGCCTCTTCTAGCCATGTTTATGCCACTTTATGCAAAAATAATTGCACAATTAGTTTGAAGCTGCCAGTTGCCGGGTCTCGGGTCTTGGCTCTTGGGTCTCGGGTATAAGTGTAGAAGTAGGTGTACCCGGTTGTTGGGTTCCTGATGCCTCTCTCGGTGGGTGCAACGTGTGCTGCATCGTTGTTGATGCCGCACATTGTAAAATTGGTTCAAGCAGAGCTACCAACACCGCCGGCAAGGTGACGGCAAGCGTTGGCCTCACATTACCTGCTCCCCATACTCTCACCTCTCTGGCCACCCTCAGTCTGCTCATTAGTAAGAGTTCTGAATGCTATTACAGTGTCATCTACTCGACTAATGCCACAGCTACACAACTTCCCAGTATTCCAGCTCCTCAGTTTCTTAGCTCCATTTGCTACTGTTCCTTTCTCGTTTTCTTGCTGTTTGTACACATGTGCATAAGTGTTAAACAAACACACGCACTCACACACATTCACTAAACCATTTACCAACACACACATACTAGCATTGGTGTGCTCTAGGCACTTTAGTTTTTGCGCACTCCTCGGGTTTTTGCCATCTGCTTTTCTGGGCGTTGCCAGTGCTTGGAGGGGAAAAGACAATGCGCTTGAAATTGGTCAGATTAGCTAGAAATTTGGCATAGCTCGGTGTAGCTACCTCATTGCTAAGTTGCAGCTTTTTGACATTTACAGAATTACCTGCGATTCACCTGCTAAAACACATCTGAGACAGTTCCAAAGTTGTTTTTCTCTTTTTATAGCTGCTATTCAATTAGCCTACATATAAAATAGTTTACAGATGCACTACTGGATCAACCATGTGATAAACATAAGCCTGATAGTATTATATCTCATTTGTAAAATGTTTTTGTTGAACTTTTAAAGTTAGACAGTTTATAATAAACCCTTTGGAACGGTTAGTATGTGGATCTTAATACTGTAAACGTTTTTGTAGACAGTTTTTAAACTCATATAGGTTTCTTAGCTCCCAGAAGTGAATTGTTCAGACGCTAATAATCATTTGATTGATATTAATCAGCACGTCAATGTGAAAAAGGGTCATTGGCAGCTCAAGTCGAACCAATTTAATAATTATATTGATTACAACAAGAAGTATTAGAGTAACGCCAACAGAAGTGGTCTCATTGCAAGACTTTTGTCTACACACTTGAACTTAAAGATGTCAGAGACATTGATGAATATTAGGAAGTGAGCTTCTCTTAGGGATTTCATTTGGCAGTTGTCAACAGGCAGCAACGTCTATGACATGGCACTTATACAATCAATTTGCGTAATATTTTCCATTACGGCAGGTTGAGCACACACACACACACACATTCTTACTTAAGTACCTCTGATACGGATAGATAGATGTTGGTTTGTTTTGTGTCAACCTCATTCTCATATGCTTGTGGCTGTTTGTAATTACTTTAAATTGATATAAACACTTTTGAAATGAAATCGATCTAAGCTTCTTGTTAACAGATTAACATGTGCACACCCGCACACACCCGCAGACACCAGTGTGTGTATGTGTGTGTGTTTATGCGTGTGTGTGGCTTGCAGTTTACAATTATTATTTATTCCCACAATGTATATAGATATGGAAGATATATACAGATCTGCCACACAATGTGTGTCTTACATATGGTGTGTGAGTGTGTGTATGTCTTTGTGCAGGCATACTCAATTTCTGTAGCTGTGTGTGCGTGTGAATGCTTGTATGCCTGTGGTTTGATAAGATTTCACAGCATACGTATGTGTTTTTGTATGCATGTGTATGAGTGTGGCATACAAGTAATCCTTGAAACATGTTTTTGATTTGCAATTTAATCAAGATAATCAAGTTTTATGTGTTTTAACAAAATTGAAAGTGTGCCGTGTGCCATGTTAAACATTGTTTGCTTTTGTTGCTGTTGCTGCTGCTTCTGCTGTTGCTGTTGCTTTTACTGCTGTCGACTGCCTTTGGCATTTAACTGTAATCTTTAAATCGTCCATTATATATATTATTAAATGCCATTTAATAGCTACCCGTTGCTTTATACCCTGCCGACCTTTAAGCACAGTCGTTAGCATTAAACACATTGCAGATCTTTACAGAAACTGTGACAATTAGTTTGCATCGAAAACCTAAGATGGTACGCTCGTTTTTTGTGGCATATGGAACGGGTCACAAATTCCACATATTGTCCAAGTGGCAAGCAATTTAGATGGCATTACTTTTCATCGGAATGTAAAACTTTTTCATATTTTTCCACTTGACAAAGTCTTTATGCATCTTGCAAAATAGTTTTATGGTCGTGAGGAAAGAGCAAAACTTTGCTTTCCTACAAAAATCTCACGCCCCCATTTCTTCCGACAGTTTTGCACTTGGAGCCCTTTCAATAACCATTCAATTCAGCATCTATCCGCAGTCCAGCCCCCTGCCTCTGCTAAGTCTGTCTGTCGCTCTGACTGCTTCAATTGCAGTTGATGGCTTTGATTTTATTCGTGGATGCACTTTTCTCGTTGGTTGCCCCATGTTTCTGGATGGGCACTGGCGCATCCATTGTGTGTTGTGGCTGTCCCTTTACTGCTGTTAGCTGCTAGCTACTGGCTGCTGCGTGCTTTTATTATTAATATTTCTTTTCTGCGTTATTATTTATTGCTGCTGAAAAATGTTTTGCCACAACTCAGGGCAAACTTAACTGCAACTTCTACAGAAGACAAATTTTGTTTTGCTCCATGCGAACGATGACTTTCTTTTGCCTTATTGTGTTGGCCAGGTCATTATGTGGGCTGATGGTGATGCTGATGGAATTTGCAGTAAGCTGAGTGCCAATGCACTTAGCTGTTAAGCTTTTAGCCAACGGCTAATGCGGCGTATGCGTAACTCTTTAGCTGACGTAACGCGTTTACGTGCTCCCCATGCCAAGCAGAATGAAGCAATCACAACAACAGCATCAAATCAGTGAGAAATTTGTGGCATATGTAAATAGAAAATTTATCAAGCAAGATTCACATCAAGTTTGTTATCAAATACAAGACGAATTCATGGCAAAAGGTTCTGCGTAAACAGACTGAAGCCTATTAAGGGCCATGGCCCAACTCGACATCAAATACACGCACCAAAGCAATCGGGAAACACCAATCTAGACACGCCCTTCATCCCTGGCCTGCCCCATTCCTGTGCCAGGCACACCCATTGCCATCTGCCTTTGCACATTGGCAGCTAATATCGTTTAATATACAAGTTTGGGTTCTTTGAATCGGACGCACTGGCTAATTCTGAACTTGGATTGTTTAGCCAAATCTCAAGGCGCACATCATTTTGTGTGTACATGTGTGGGGCACGCCCATGACCACGTCCACAGTGCAGTCTAGCAGAGCACACACATTTTGCATAAATCAAACAAGCAAATCGGCATGTAAACAACAATTTTTGCCAATTCAATTGAATTTCCAGTTAGAGAAATGAAACTGAAACTCAGACCCGTTAGACGCTAAGTCGTTGGCATTGGACCCCAATCCCTGTAGTAGGCACAATCCCTACGATTTCGGCAACAGCACGACACACGTGCCAGTCAGAGAGGGCGACAACAACAACAACAACAACAACAAAAGCAGCAACAACCGTAACAGCAACAACAAAAGCACGCACACTCAATTATTTGCTAAAAGCTTATGTAAACGCCTTCGTGTCAAGGGATTTTATTAACTGTTTCTTTTTGCTTGGTTTCGGATGGTCTCGACCAAATTTCAAACTAGCACACCTATACACCTACACACCTAGACACCCACACACACACATGTACATAATGACAGTTGAAAATTTGCACACAAATCGCTTGGCTGCTGAGAAGCGTCCTAGATAAAAATCGTAGCAGCAAAAAAGAAAAAGAAAACGAATACGAAAACGAAAACGAAAAGAATTCAATACAAAGAAATTGAAAAATGCTACAAAATGAATCAAAGTGAAAAACGAATGTGCGAAACGAAATGGCAGCCAAAGAAAATCCGTCTATTCGTGTATGCGGTACTCCCCAGGCCCTGCCCAGTAAATGTGTTGTGTGTGGATGTGTGTGTGTGCGTGTGTGTGTATAGCGTCCGCCTAACGAGCAAATCGTGTTCAATAAATATTTGCCAGTCAGCCAAAGAGTTAAACAGAGATAGACTGAGCGACAAAGTGTATAAACAGATGGAGCGAGAGAGACTGGGAGTGAGAGTAAGAGAGATAAAAGATGAGGGCAGGTGGTCCAAAAGGCGCATCAAAAGCGACGCTGCCAAACCGAAATCCGAACTCAAACTCAAACTTAAATTCAAACCCAAACTCGTACTCGAACACGCTCCCAAACTGGCCAACAGCTGCTGTGCTTGGCCAATATTGCCGAGCTGTTGGCGGACCAACAGTTGCTTTCGTTTGGGGCTTTTGGCAGGTCTGCATCTGCATCTACAACTACATCTGGGTACGTAATACGTATTCGCATCTATGAAATATTCATTCATTTACAACTCCCAAAAGAGAATTGACTCGGCGGCGGATGCCGTTGTGGTTGCTCGCAAGTCGCGCTTCAAACTCAATTTATGAGCGCCCGGTGTGTGCTTTAATAGTTCGCAGTTGAATTAATTGACTGCAGCTGAGGGTTGGGCGACAGGGCGTGGCTAGGCTGGGTAGGTAAGGAGCTTGTGCTGAGCAAGGATACGCATATATTAACCATATATCTCTTACTTACCATTAAAATAATTTAATCAAAATGCTGTTTACCCATCCACGCACACACCGCCCACGAACCACTGCTGGTCCGTTATAAGTATCTTTATAGAAGAGCTTCGATTGTGCGTGCGTTTGTGTGATGCGCATAAATTTTAATCAATTGTTTACTTACTTTTAGCCGTTCTCTTTCGTTTTTCATTTTATTTACTGCGCTCAGCTTGTGAATTGTTTTGCACCCTTGTACAAAAAAGAGCGTATTGAAACAGTCTGGCTGCTAAATTGGCAGGAAACAAAAACTACTCTACTTTAAAAGAGTTACTAAACTGGGTGATAGCTGATCAATTTAATGTTATTTACAATAATATGAAAATGGATCTTTTATTAAAGTTCAGCAATGAATATTGAATGCTTGATTGTATTACGGAATGTTTTAAAAATATTAAATTGTAGAAACCACGACCAACAACTTATACTGGATGGAAATATTGTAGCTTACTTTTCAATAAAGTGTTAAGCTAGTCACCAGATCCACAGCTATATTAACTTAATAAATAATACGTGATGAGTATTCAGTCTTCAGTGAAGCCCTAAATTCAGTCGGTGCAGTTTCTTAAGAAAGAGACATTCACATTTGATTGTAACAAAGGCAGATTAAAACTTATGCACACTCTGAAAGCGGCAAAGTCTCTGGTTGACTGGGCCATTCCATAATGTGAGCTATGTTAGTTTTATGGAAGACACCAAATGGGTTTGGGGCACTAGCATAGACCATGGCTTGTTGTTGTTGCTGTTGCTGTTGTAGCTACAACAACAATACTATGTATGACAATAAAAAATGTAACTAACCGCCGCCTCTACTGGTGGGCAAAGCATTGTGAATGGTTTATGAGCCTTAGGAGTGCCATAATTTTCACTTAATAATCCGTTGAGTAGCTGCCCGTGATTTGTAGCCCAGCCCAGTAACTGTAATGAGCTGACTGGCAATGGCAAATGGGCGCTAACGGGGCGTGGCGCGGAGAGATGGGACAAAACAATTTCAAAGTTTTTGTCGAAAACATAATGTGTTCCTAATTTTATTTGTCGCCAATTGGGAACAGTGCCATTCACAAACACACACACACACACTTAAACGGAGTTACATACACACACTCACATACACAGTGACAAATTTTTAGTGCCCGACAAAACACCTGCGACAAAAAGTATGCAGTATTAGGTATAAGCCCCACGCTTTGGATACATATTAGAGCCAGCGCTGGAAAGTATGCCAAAATAATAATGCACACAGCAGCTGAAAAGCAGCAACAAAAACAGAAACAACAACAAGCAGAGCAATAGCAAGAGCAAGAGCAACAACATAAGCATATTTAATGACCGAAATGCACATGAAATTGCGCGCATAAACTAATTACGGCGGATAAAGTTAACAATGGAAGCTACGGAGGCAGTGTGCCTTTAAAAGGTTTAACTGCCAGCAGTTTGGTAGGACCAACCAGAAAGTGAGCAACCACAGGGCCTGGCTGAAACTGAGTCCTGTCAGCCCAGGCCAAGTCCTGCTGTGGCCACAAGTCGCTCAGCGTCGATGCTGCCGTTTGCCAGCATTACCGGCATTTACAATATTTATTTTAATATTGCTGGTTTTCTTTTTTTTTGTTTTTTTTGGCAGCCACCCAAATGCCCACCCCCGCTTGCTACAGTCGCTGCCAGACTTCAGCCCTCAAGCCATAGCTCAAAACCCCTTTGCCGCTTTGACCCGCCTCCTGTCCTCCGCCACCCACCCGCCCTTTGCCACATTGTGTGTTATTGTGCCAAATTGTTTATGAAAAATTGCGTATGACGACGACGGCGACGACGACGACGACGACGACGACGATGAAAATGCCGATGCCGTCGACGGCGCTGTTGGCGCATAAATCAAGCTGCCTTGGCTGAGGATTTGGGCCAGTCGCTTGGTGGCTCGCTCAACGGGTCGCTCGGTGGCTCAGTGCATGGTAATTACAATGTAGCCGCCTGTGAATTTAACGATCCGGGGCCAGTGCTAACAGTCGCCAACAAGCAAATGCGGAAACACAACAATTTGAGCACTTCCCCGCTGTTGGTTGCAAAAGAAGCAAGGGTTGTCGTTTGCCCAGGGTCAGTTGGCCTGGTCAGTTTGGCTGGTCAGATTGCCCAGTGGTCCTGTTGGCCAGTTAGTCGGTGCGTGTGGGTGTTTGGGCGGTCACCTAACGAAAGTGTGAGCCAAGTGGAAAATAACATTTAAAAACGCCATAACAATAACTAACAAAGACACCAAAAGCAAATGGCAATGGCAAATGGAAAATGGGACAGCCAGACTGGCAAACTGGGAAACTGGGAAAATGGCAACGTGGAACTGGAGGCTGAAGTCTGAAGGCCCTGAAAGACAGAGGGCTAAGGACTGAGAACTGAGCACTGAGGACTGTGGCCAGGCCGACAGAAATTAAATGGCGCGAGAAAATTGCACGGTCAGTGTGGAGTCAGAGTGAAGCAGGTTTACATAATTGCCAACAGAAAAAGAATAGATGAAGATAAGGAGAAAAAAAAAGAAAACAACTGAAAGAGTGAGGGAGAAAGATAACACAAGCAAACTGCTGTTTGTATACCCTTTTCAGCGCAATTCTAATAAAATTTCAAAAGCTCGAAAAACTCAAAGTATTTAAGGATTATTAACAAAACTAGTTGTTACCTTATTGTGTCCACAGACTACATAAATTTTGGGCAGCATTATAAATTATTCATTGGCTTAGTCTGTGTTAAAAAGACAGCCCGGAAATAATAATACCACTTGAATGTATTTTGCCATTTTGAAACTATTTACTACTTATAGCTAGACAGTGTTAGTTGGTCTTTTCATCAATCTACATCTTTTTTTTTTTTGTTTGACTAAATTAAACTGGTCTTATTACTAACTGGTTATACAAAATGCAAATGATGCACTTAAATGCTAAAATCGATGATTGTCCATTAGGCTGAGAGAAGACTTAACAGTTGTGACACTTGACCAGCCCCACCTCATCGCAGTTCATGCATTTGAGGGCCACAAACTCGGCGGTGAAGTGATTGCGGTGCACCGACTTCTTTGAGCCATTGCAAGATGGACAAGGTAGCAATCGATAGCCTCCGCAAGTCTGGCAGGTATAGTTGCTGGCAATGGACTTGTAGGGCTTGAGCAGCTGACGCAGTTCACCAGACTCGTTCATTCGCTCCACAGTTTCGGCATCACCAATGTGCTGTCCCTCCACATAGAGCTGTGGGACACGTATCTGTGAGGTTTGCATACGTTGGCGCATCTCTGCCTGATACTCGACGCTCATGAAGACGTCCCTCTCCTCGAACTTGACCAACAGAGTGCGCAGTATCTGTTTCACATTGGCACATTTGGTATAGGTATCTCTGATGACGCCCATGCTGGTTGTGTAGAGGACCACCTTGCCCACATCTTTCTCCTTGTAGCACTGCAAAATGTGATATAAATAGAAATAATAAAAGCAAAAGATTAGTGCAAGTTCCAGTTCTCTAGCTAAGTGTATTTTTCGTGTGTCTGTGGTCTCTTTTTTTTTTTTTATTTTTGTGTGACTGCTAGAAAAGCAGGTCACCAAAAGCTTGAAATCGGCACAGAATTCGCCACATCGTACCGATTTCGGCTTCTTCTATAACGGTCTTGGTCATGGACTTTGTATGGCCGAATGGCAGAATAGCAGAATGGGGCGAGACCAAATGGAAAAGGCTAAGCAAAGAAAATTCACAACAAATGAGTCTTCAAACTGGCAGCAATAAAACAATACCATGACCAAATATAATCTCAAAAACAAAACGACATTTTCAGCTTTCATTCCCCATGAAATGGGGGGGAACTCAGAGAGAAATCTTCAGATTTAAGAATAATTTAGGCATTCAAATGTTTGGAATGTGCAATCACAGATGTTTCTTAAACTGTACAACTGTACAACCTGTTGGGTTCATTAGCTCTTGTATTTGTCTGTCCGAGTCTCACGTAACAAAACAACTCTGCATGTCACTCAAAATACTATTAATCAATTCAATTAAGCAATAATGGGAAAACTGCTAGTCAATTGACAGCAGTTGCATCGAATACACACAATGCTCACTTTTGTTTGACGTTTTTCCGACTATTTATGATGGCTTATTTTGTAAGTCTGAGACTGAACCGGTTTGGGTTCATTTGACAATTAACATTTCCGTTAGTTGGCCAACTTTGGTGGCGTCTGCTTTGGCTAATGAACCGCTTTCAGCCAACAGCCAAGAAAAGTCAACCACCAACCACCAACTTCCAACACCAAGCACCAGGCACTGATATCAATGAACTGTTCAAGTGCAACCGTTGCAAGAGCACTCAAAGCACGACTTTTGCGAACCGGTGTAACGAGAATTTTCCAGCAAACAAAATGTTCACAAATTTGAGACTGAGGCACGGCAAAGAGTTTGAACTACAGCTACAAGGCATTGTCAACAGCAGAGGTAATAAAAATAAATATTTTCATTGTGAAAAACAATATGAAAAGTTCAAAGACTCGATGCATTAGCCAAATCTGCTACTTGTCGTCGAAACGAGATGCGGTCAAAAGGAAAGTCAACTTTTCAAACGAGTGAATGTCGTTGCCAGGCGGTTTTTCCATTTCCAATTCCATTTAAAATGTCCCTGCTACTGCTGGGGAAAAACTTAAGCCTCCATCAAAGCCTGATTAACGCTCTGTTTTGACTGCAACCTCAACCTGTGATTCAGTTGCCAAAAACACACGTCATACAGCACTAACAATTAACACACTTGATTTGCACGGCTAACCGCGCAGCACTTTGATTTCATATATTTTTGTATTTTGTATTTTGGTTTTGTCAAGCTGCAACCGCAGCAGCAATAGTATTAGCAGCAGCAGCAGCAGCAGCCACAGCAATAGCAACAACAACAGCAACGGCAGCTGCGGTTGTTGCTGCTGCTTCTGCTTCTGCCTCTGCTGCATGAATTGGTAAAAAGAGAAAGCAGGTCACTTGTATGGCCAGCGAACAGTCAGTTGGAGTGATTGCCAATCGAACAGTTGGGCAACAAACTTCGAGATAGAGGCTAATGCCAATGCCAGCAACAGTCGCTATATATATTATTATTGTTGCTTCTCGAAGGTGACAAAACGAAGGCAAAGTGTTTACAGAGTCTTTCGGTGGAAACTTATCAGCCAAATTTGGCAGATGTCTCAAACAATCGATTGCTCTAATTATAGCTCAAGTCATGTATCAAAAGTCAGCTATTTAAGACATTTGATTCCATACAAAACAATGGGCAGCATTTTCACTTTCGATTTGAAATGACTACTCGACTAGTTTGAGCTAAGATGACTGCATTATAATTAGTGGCAGCATCTCACTTTTGCTATTGTTATGCAGAGATGCTCGATGCGTCCGCATTGTTAGCCTCGAGCTACTCTGCTTCTTAAGACGGACTAATTTGCATGTGGGCCGCTATAAAGCCATAAAACATTTCTTTTCTTTAGCTACATATGTGTTTGGCTGTGCTTTGCTTATGGTCTTGGTTTTGGTTTTGGCTTTGGCATTTGGCTAAAATATGCTGATCTGCTGCTCTAAACATTCCATCAAATTCATCAAGTCAAGTCAAGCTCTGTGGCTTCGAAAGTGAAAACTAAACTACCATTTGAGGCACAAACACAACCAACAACAATAATAACAACCACAAACAAACGAAACAATTAAAGTGATCTTAAATCTGAGCATTAAAATAGATAAAGGGAAATTTCCTGGTATTTCGTTGAAGAGAAATGTGCGCACCTGACTAACCTAATAATAAAAGTTAAAGAGCATAAAAAACTCTCAAATATAATTATCATCAGCATTGGAAATTTACATAAACATACAGACGAGCTGATTTTGAATGCTTGATAAAACAAATACAACTGTTATACCCATATTTCTTTTATGATCATCATTAAACAAACTTTATAGGCTTTGGTAAACTGAGGCAATTAATATTGCGGAAATTGTTCAAGTCGAAGATGTGAGCTTCTTTCAATTAATTTGTCTCATTTGAATCACTCCAAATGAGATCTCAGTGCATGCCTTGTAGAAAATACAGTTTATTTCATTTAAATTCCCTCACTTTCTATGATTAACTGTTGCTTCAGTTTTCTAACTGGACAATTTCGAACCGACATTAGTCACTCAACCAACTACTTGCTTATGTTTATCTCTGGAAGCAAGAAAACCACACAAAACAGAAATAAAACGGCCACAAAACACAGTCCGATATCTACGTAAATAAGCTAAATAAGCCAGAGCCAAACGCCAGCTCTAAGAGTGTCGACAAAATAAGCCACTTAACGGTTTTCATTATACATGGATACTGTGTAATTGCAATAGACACACACTCACACACACCTCTAATGGGAGCCAATGGAGAAAGACGCTGATCACGAAGGCAGACAGACTTACCAACTTGTGGACTTGTAGACTTACAGACTCGAGTATCGGACTTGCAGCTCATTAGATTACGAGCAAAGTGAGTAGAGGCAGAAAGGCGCCGAGACATAAATACCAAATGTGAAATGAAAGATATTGAAAAGCAACAACAACTGAAAAACACAGAAACAACAATTGTTTTGGCAGCACTTTCTCCCGCGAAGCGTGCAGGCAATTGTAAACAATTCGCAGATCACAAGATGCGCACTCAGATTGCATAATTTGGCGAGCGAGTAATTCGCGGGAAGGTACTCGAATGAGACTTGTGCTCTAACGTTGGAAGCGTGGGAAAGGGCATTCTGACATAACCACTGCATTTGTGTTTAGTCAATGACTAGCAGCAACTACACAGAGAAAAATTCCCAGTTCTGCACAAGAATAAATCCAAACGATACATTCGATTTTAGTACGGAATTTTAAGAAATATTTTAATTCTCAAGATTTGATTTTTCTCACTGTATGCTTACCTTGGCATTTGGCTGCTGTTGCAGCTGCAAGAACGTGGCTATTCCATTGCGCACACGATTCTTGACGCCTCGTACGGTTCCCTTTGCCGAGCGGATCGTGGACTGCGTTGAGCTGGCACTGCTTCGCACGTCCCGGTAGCCCGCGAACACGTCGTGCTGTTCGTGTTCCGCAAGCCGTGCGAGCTCCTCTTGATCGCCGTGCCTTGAAAAGCTGCTGAAGTTCTCGTGCTCGTTTATGTGAAAGCTGTAGTATTGATCATCGGCATATTTGTATTTGATGCTGTTCGTACCGTTGCTGTTGTTGGCAGGCAGCGACAAGGCTGTTGCCTCGTGGCTGTCCAATGGCTTCTCACCGGTTTGCACAAAGTTGGCCCGATGCACAGCTGCCCGCAACTCCTCAATGCTCTCCTCGTTGAGCGACTCGCGCGATAAGCGATGTGAGGCCTGCACTGGTTCGACTGCTGCTGCTGGCAGTGGCATTGAGTGCCGGTTTGACGGCTTGTCCTTGACCTCGGGGGGGCTGGTGAACTGCACCACATAGTCGGCACTACGGCGGTCTCGTATGTCCCGCAGTAGCGAGTCCGGCAGTAGTGAGCCAAGCATGCGCATGGATTTGTGGCGTTGTCGGAGTTGTCCACTGGGCTTGGATGCCGCTTGACGCACATACTCTGTGCTGCTGCAGTTCAAGGAGTCGCTGTTCAGGGAGGAAGGTTCACTCTCTTCGCTGTCGTCCGTTAGAATCAGGGCTGGTGGCACTGGGCCGCTGTTGCTCTCGAGATCGCTGCCATTGCCGCTGTCTGCTGTCTCACAGTGTGTGGCATATTTTTGATACTGCTGCATGTAACAGTTGGCTGAACCCTCAGCCACTGCCGCTGCTGGTAGTGTGGGCGTGGCAGACTTCTGCACAACCATTATGAGTACTTAGCCACTTGGTAGCACTTTAAAAAATGTTGAGGCAAATGCCTGTTACCTTTTTCTAGCACTAACACTGTACACCGCGCAACGAACTCTTCACACTTAACACTCTACACTGGTCCACAAGTCTAAGGTTTTGTTTATTGCTTTGTAAAATGCAATGCGTTCACTGACTTTGTCGGCCGTTGCACCCGTCTTCGCATGTCTTTATGCTTCAGCTCTTGTCGTTAGACTGCGATGTGTTTTTCCAGCAGCTCTCTAACAAAGCTGTCGTGATCCAAGCAGTCAAGCAGTCAAACAGCTAAACAGCCAAACAGCCAAAACGCCAAACGGCTAAAAAGCAAAGCAAGTAGACACCAAGAGAGATGAGAGACTCTAATCGTCTCTCGCTCTCTGGTTGCTCGCATTTCTCCATTTCACCTAGTTAAGCGGCATTCAGCATGGAGCTGAGATTCAGCGAACGCTCACTAAAAGCTGCTTTCTTTTCAAGCCAAGAGATTAGACACATCGGAGAAGGAATGGAACGGTACGGTACGGGTATTCCATTAGGTGCGCATTATTAAATTTTGCAATTTTGCGACCGTTTCTGTTTTGAAATTGTTGGCCATTAGCGACCAAGAAGCTTCGGGCCATAAGACAGCTGCCCCGATCGACACAATATCATGGCAATGACTTGACAGCGATTATGTCAAGGCTTTGGCTTACTAAGAATAGCATAAACTGATAGTTTCTCGCTCTTCGAATTAGCTTAATTTGCGCACTTTGGTGAGAACGGACGTGATGAGTAAAGCGTTTCTGGGTTAATGCATATTTCGGGATTAGCCTGTCTTTAAACAAAACTGTTGAGGCTAAAAGCGTGTAGTGGGTTTATTTAGAGAACTGGAGAGTTTTTGTTATCACTTTAGTGAGCCAAGAAATATTTACAAGGCTCGTTACATGAGAATATTTTATTGTATATGTATATATTGTTCTTATCAATGAAATATAATTGAAAACACTATTTCCAATATATGTAGCCAATAAATTGACCAAAAGGTACTAAATAATTTTTAAGTAAATACATTACAAAATAACTTTTTTATTTACTATGTAGACTTCTCATATGGAAAATAAAACTAAGTTTTCAACTGAATGAATAAGTTAATAATTCGTTTATTGAACTTCCGGCATTTATCATCAACATCAGATGGCTACCGTCTGAGCCACATCACTCAGTTTGCGTGAGTTAAAGACAAAAATCGTTATCAGTATTAAAGTTTATCGCTGAGGTAGACAAGCGTGCGAATATTTGGTATTTCAGAATTGCTGAATGAACTGTATGACGGGCACTTAACTGCCGGATATTAGAGAATTTCCATGGCTGATAGAACGAAATTCATTCAACGGTGAAAATGTGCGTGGCTCAAACGGATTTAGTATTAAAGGTTGTAACTTTTTTTAATATAGTCAACAAATGGCTGTTAGAACAGGTGAAATACAATGCCGAAAACACTGATAAGCGTAGCTCAAAACTCAGTTTACAGAAGTGCGGAAGAAATATTCATACTAGCACACACACTACACACACGAAACTTATAAAGTTTTCAACAAATTCTGCAGTAGCTACAAGAACAACAATACCAACAACAACAACAACGACGACAACAACAACAGCAACAAGCGACCACACAATCAATGCAATTGCCAAGTTTGCTGCAAACTGTGGTAACTGCGATTGCGTCTTATCTTGAATCTCGTGGCGTTGCCGAATATTGCCAGAAATCACGTATCAAGTGCCACAACGAAATTCTTATATAGCCGCATTAGACAAAGCACACTAATTCTACTGAAATGTTTATTTTATATCATTCAGAATAATCACCTGGTTTGAATTAGATAATGTAGTCGAGGTTAAAAAAAAAGTGTAATCATTACTAAGCGCTTTCAGGAGTAAAAAAATCATGCATAAACTCATATGAAATACCGATTACTTGTTTAAATGACTACATTTATTTTTTAGTTCATGATAATGTCTGAATGAAGTATTAAAACTGCATTTTTACATTTAAGCGCTGAGTAATTGCAACTTTTAATTTGTTATATCAAGAAGTATATAAAAACTCGAACTATAAATAATCCAAGCTAAAATAAATTAATTTAAACTTACATTTTAAAACGATTCGGTTATTCTGTGTTCATTTTTGACGATTTTCTAGATGGCTCATTGTGAGTGTGTCTGAGTTGTGAGTGATTATCACGCGTTGTGATGTGACTGATAAAATCTTGGTATCTGCATCGATGTCGTGGGTCATGCTCTTGAACTATAAAAGAACGAAGCACATATCGAGTAGCATTTAGTGTGGGCTTAGTGATTCAGATCACCACAAGAATATTATGAGCGGCACACGGAGAAAAGTAATGCTCGGCTTTTTGTTGGTGGCTTGTCTAGCTGCAGCCCTGGCTGATGGAATGGGTCAAGAGACGACAAACTGCGCCAACGACAACACACCAGTGTGTGCTCGTAGTCTGAGTGAATATCTGTTGTTTAAGAATGAATGCGATTTTAGAAAAGCACAACGCGAGAACCTGATGCCTGGACCATTGTGTGAGTCCGAAAGATATTTACGAAACCGTAATCAGGTTCCGAACTGACTGATTTCCTCTGCTGCAGTTGATGTTTCCCTGCAGAACTGTGTGCCTAGCTGTGACTTTGAGTGCAACGATGGATTCCATCCAATTTGCGGTTTCAGTGCTGCCTCCCGTGAGCGAAGAACCTTCAGGAATCGGTGCGAAATGGCGCGGACTGCTTGTAGCTCCAAAACAGAGTGGTTGGTCCACAACTGGGGCATGTGCCCCAGAAGCAAGCAGACGACCCACAACTCGCTCCGTGGTGTTCAGCGCAAGCGGCGCCAACCCATACCCTGCACGAATGTGTACCGTCCAGTTTGTGCCAGCTACGCGGGTGTAAAATCGACCTTCTCCAATGAGTGTCTGGTCAACTCCGAGAACATTCGTACTGGAAGAAGTGAGTAGAAAACGATTTTAAGTTCAGCAATAACTAAATCCACTTTTCTTTGCAGACTGGCGTGTCGTATCTGAGGGTCTGTGCGGCGAGGACAGCATCAAAATGAAGCACAGCCGCAAATACAAGCCCAAGCAAAAGCCAAAGGTGGAGATGGAGCGCAGCAAGCGCAGTCACAAGCAACTGAATCAACTGGACGACTTTGAGATATCACAGGATGCGGTGCAGATCTTTGCACCTTCCACGTTCCACACGCAGTTCATCAGCAACTCCGGGACTATGGAGAAGAGCTACTCGCTGCCCGCCCGCAAACCATACGGCTGGAACGACGACGTGCTCAAGCAGTCACAGATGCAGCCACTGTCACAGTCGAAGTCACGGGGACAGTCAGTCAGTAATAAACCTTGCGTTTTCAGTAATGAACCCGTCTGTGGCAGCTTCAAGGGCGAAACTCGCACCTTTCCCAACGTTTGTGCCCTGATGGAATACAGCCAAGCTGTAGGCAATGGTAAGCACTGATGCGTAACGGCTTAATGCTGCAGGCACTAACGTTATTTAAACTCGCAGCATGGTCCATTTTGTATGACGGCACTTGTCGCCAATGCGATAAGCTCTGTCCTACCGTCTATAGTCCGATTTGCGCCAATCGCAATGGCATCGACTACACAATCATCAATGAGTGCTACCTGGAACGTGTGCGCTGCAAGGATCCAAATAGTGGTAAGGCTTAGTGTGTGTGTGTGTGTTTGTTACGTAAACCGAGATGACTTTTAACCTTGACTTGTGTCGTCATCAGATTGGAAGATCACCCACAAAGGCGAGTGCACACATGGAAATGAGGAAAAGACCCAGAACATTTCCATAGCCAACCAGAAACCTATGTCTCGCATTCCTGCTATGCTCTACTCGGCTTACACTATGTCCCCGACAAGTTTAACTACTTCAAAGCCAACAACAAGAGCTCGATTTTCTGCAGTTTCCAGTCCACGTCGGAAGTTTAGAAAACTCCGACGTACTACAACGAAGGGACCAGTACGGGATTTAAGTAATCGAAAAATACGCAAGATTGAACTGGCAACTTTTGATAAGAACAATGCAAATATGGCTAACTGGGATCTGCAGCCCAACAAGATGTCCTCAACATCAAAGTTGTGGGCATCAAAGGATAACTGGCTTATGCCCCCAAATCTAGAGAATGTCAAAGATAAGTTCAACAAGAAGCCCAAGAAGTATACACATTACAGTTGGTCGACAACCACGGCTGCACCCATAGAGTTTCTCTCAGCAACAGCAGCGGTAACTACAGCAGCAACAACAACAACAGCCACAGAAACAACAGCAGCGACAACAACAGCAGCCACAGCAACTGCATCTGCTTCCAGTGGAACACCGCTACATGGAGTTACGGAGCAGTCCGCTCAGCCAATCTTTCCGGAGACTGATTCCGAATCTGAAAATCTTTTCAAGGTAGATACAACATCATTAGCCGAAGGCATAAGCTCCAAAGAAGAGACAACCACACGATCCACAACTGCAATAGAAATCACAGCCACACCCACAGCAGCCACAACAACATGGAAATCATCTGATCAAGACGAGGCTACAACCAGACTAAGTTCCACAATAAGGCCAGAGGAGTCTACAATCATTAGCAGCACTATACTGGATGAAGGAACGACTGAAGAGCTTAGTCCCAGCACAGTAATGGCCGTGGAAATGGAAACGGTCAAAACAACAGCAGTGGACACAATAACTGAGACAGCGGCAAGTGATGTGTCTACAATGCCCAATTTGGACTACATGTCGGAAGAGCCGCAGCTGAATCAGGGTGACCAAACTTCAATCTATGGCCTGGATAAGAACTCATTAATAATGCGTCTACTACGCGCCAGGAGTAGTAAAAACATGGTACTCTAGTTTATCTTTTGAATATAAGTAACTGTTAGTTAGCTAATATTATATTATAGAGCCAGTGATATAAGTGCTCTGTGCAATTCGCAGATGTTTATAACATGAGCTTTCATAAGTGAATAATAAATTTGCTGCATTTCAACCTAAATAGTGCGCCATCTATTGTAAATAATATGAAACTCCCGTTTCACCAACGATTTACTAAACTGCTCCTCTTCATACTTCTGCTCCACACTTACCGCATATGGTTTGAGTATTAACTAAATTTATTACAAAGCGCTTTCTATTGTTCATATTCATTTTATTTACATTAGCAATTTCACTAACCATGTGTACCATATTTGAGTTGTCTTTGATATAGTAGAGACACAAAATATTTTAGTTTATGGCAAGAGTTCACACACCCTGAGTAAAGACAAAAACCATAATAAAATTTTGTATCGTAAACTTGCATAATTGAAATGACTAGAAAATTTGAGTTTATGTTAAATATTAGATAGAAAATCTACGGCGCTACTTTTACTGAAAGATTCTTTTTTAAGGTTTGGTATTATTTTTAATACCTCATGTCTTAAATTCTGGTTAATTGTTGTTGCTTAAAATAGTTTTCTTGCTTAAGGATTAAATTTTTTATGATCATATGACATTCATATTTATTTTTAAGTGCTCAGCCTCACATGCTCAAAGTGTGACTTTCTCTTAACAACAAATATGGCCCCATCTGGTATCATAAAATCATATCACAAGCATCTTACAAAAACTTTTGTTTTCTTTAACTTCCAATAGTTTATCTCTTTCATTACCCGCATGTACATATTTATTAGATGTAGGTGCAGTCATTGATTAATGATTTACTAGACATTTATATACCCTATTATTGCAAGTTAAGCTCGTGATCGAGAGCCCACACATACCTGATATCGTTGTGTTCGACCTTGCCATTGAATTTAATTGGTGGGTCTAATAGCCTAGCCAATCAAACGCACATTAGCAACAAATTTCACTGCTTTCGGAAAGGCAAAAACTCACAACCACACGCGCACACACAGTTTTAATGGTCAAACTGTCTACTGGCGGAAACTGTAATAAGCCGCTGGCTTGTCAATCTATTAAAATGACAATCCGGTTGTGTTCCCAGTCCATGCATGTGCACATGGTCCTCTCAGATTTAATTTGTTTAATCGATGGCATCTGCTGCTCGTAAAAGTGGTTTTGGGAGGTATCAGAAATGCTGCTCCTCCTCTTCGAAAACGGAGTTCGTGATTTAATATTCAACCATCGCAAGCTCAATCAACTTTGATCTGAAGTCAATCACAAATGCTAGCTAAGTTTTGGCATAGCTGCAGACAAGTGGCAAAAATAATTATTTTGATGCTGGTTAAAAATAATACTTACTAAAATTGCCGCTTAACTTTCTACACACAGCTGGACAAAAATCATTCATCTTAAGCATGAAATTTCCTTTACATGACAGCTATTTATGCATATTAAGCTTAGTTAGTATAATGTCATTGCATCATCAATATTAATGGCCTTTTCAATTAATTAACTAAATCTTAAGGAGCAGACTGAGAATGCGAGGCACCAACTACAAAAAACGGTCAGCAAAGTGCACCAATTGTTACTTTCACTAAACAATAACTGCAACAGCGGCAACTGCTACACAGATCACAATTGCTGCAGAGGCAAAAAAAATAAAATAAAATCAAAACAACAACAACTTTCGCGTGCAACGTTTTCAGCATTGTAATTAAGACGGTCAGATCAACGACTCCAACTCGGACTTGGACGTGGACTTGGACTCGAGCTTGCACACAGAAGCAACTTCAAATTCGCAATAATTCGAAGCACACTTTTTCGTTGAAGTATGTAAATTGCACATCGCGTGCATACTTACAAAAACATACTTACATACACCTATACACATACATATATGTGCCAAATGTACAGTCAATGGACAATGTATAAGTCGCCTGTGTGCGCTGGCTAATCTCACTTAACTGCATTCGCACTTATTCTGATTGGTATCATTTACGAGAGCCGACATGTCGATAGCCACAAGCCAGATTCGTTCATTGTTAACCAAGGCCTGAATGGCGCCAAGGCGTTTCGCGTACGAGAGTATTTATCAGAAACATGACTAGCTTGGGATTCACTTTCGTTAGCATTGATCGCTGATCACAGATCGCTTGTGGCTTTTGCTTTCAGTCACACGCTGCGAACTGACAGTGGTTTGCTCTCCTCGCTCATATTCCACACGATGCTGCAGATTCAATTTTCATGCTGAAACCCGCTTTGCTCTGACTTCGACTCTGACCACGACTCTGAGTCTGGATCTGACCCAGAAAGCAACGCACTTGCATTTGCTCTGACTGCAACTGCGACAGCGTCTGCGAATTCGACTTTGACTTCGTCTTTGACTTGGCATCGCTGCTGCAGCTGCAGCCGAGCAGGAATCGCAATTCCGGTGAGATGCATGCTGCATGAACATTAGATGCCAGCCACCGAGGCAGCTCTGTGGCTATTATGCGGTTAACAATTTGTGATAAAAGGAGTACCGTGGCGCCTTTAGTTTCCATTTGTGTTTCACTCGGCCAACCGTGCGGTGGTGTTGGCAGCTCAAACAACTCATTGGACTGTCAGTCATATCAATAGGATCAGTAACAAGTGATACAAATAAATATGCTGCTTTGGCGTTGGAGTATATCTGTCTATATGGCAACGGTGTTGCTACTGCTGCACTACAGCACAGCACAGGAGCAGTCTGCCACAGAAGAAGTGCCTGTCACATCAACAGCATCACCTGCAAAGGAAACTTTGGGTTCAGCACGTGCTGGTGGCAGTTTGGTGTCTCACAGTGATGTCTACATAGCTCGTAACCAGCGGGAATGTTTTGAGACACGTAACCTGGTGTCCTGCATTAAATATAGAGCATCGAAACTCATCTGGAAATTGGCCACCAATGGCATGGGCTTCTTTCCCAACGAGTACGAGCGAGCGCTGAGCAGCAGACCTCAGTGGTTGAGAGTGGTGCAGCTGGGTGAACCAGCCGATGATATCGTGGTGTTTAACGATGCCAAGAGTCTGGAAGGTAGGCATGTCAACGGGAAAGTGGAAAGGTGGAAAGTGAAAAACTATTGCTTCAACTTAATTAACGGAGTTAGTTTTATGCACAGGCTGCGCATTCCATCAGTGAACCGAGGTTGGAAGCTGGGGAAGCTTTCTCGATATTGTTCAATCTGAACAGTCTAATTATTCAGACAGGTTTTATTTTCTCGGGCTTCTTGTGTTTTCACTGTTACCACTTTACCACATTTGTTTGCTTGGCAAATAGAAGCAGCTTTTAAATTGCGATAAACATTTGCTGATATTAACCACAACCATAATTAATTAAATTCATCGGAAATCTAAAGCATTTTCGGTATTGTTTTTTGGCCATAAACAAATATACACATCCAATGTGATTAACAATACTTTTTGCCAACAACACTATTTGTGTACACCATATATTTTATCTCTGGCAGGCGACAGTGAATTTGTGCGCATTTTCAAGTTCCTCAAGCGGTCCATAGAGACCTTTGGTCGCAATCATGGCGTGCAGCTGGCACTGCCCAAGGAGACAGGTGCTCGAGTGTTGGACGAGACAGGTAAGCCCAAAGGAATACTTGGCTTAGATCTACAGTTAACACTTAAACACATTCAGAGTCCCGTGGAGCTCGAAAGAAGAAGAAGTGGCTCATAATTTTACCACTGATCATATTGATGAAAATAGCGCACTTGAAGATGACCGCAGTCACATTGCTGCTGGGTGTTTTGGGCCTTAATGTGCTGCTGGTAGCCGGCACTGGCTGGATTATACACTACCTGAAGTACAAGACAATGTGCAAGATACACCCACATTTGGTGCAAACACACTCGCATGTCTACGACTCCGATCCTTCGGAC
This sequence comes from Drosophila acutilabella, assembly GCA_035046005.1. Lineage (NCBI taxonomy): Eukaryota > Metazoa > Arthropoda > Insecta > Diptera > Drosophilidae > Drosophila > Drosophila acutilabella. The sequence continues at coordinate 3,669,108 of JAWNOK010000026.1, read as the reverse complement.
TACTCACAGTTTCTTGGTAGTAGCTTTTCCAACAGCTATAATCCATCAAGTGGTCATGATGTGAATGGTAATGGCTACAGCAAAGACTGGGCCACGAGTAAGGCCTACAATGGCTACAACTATTTGGACACCATTAGCAAGCGGATTCACTGAAGCGAGCCATTCACCTAGAAAGCGATTCGTGCCAGGGATCAACCCATTTGAGGTCATAGGTAAATTTTTCATCAACGTTATTGTTTTTGCTGTACTATGTTAATAACGTTATGTAGGTTACACAATTATTAATAAACTAAATGTTCGCAACAGTTGATCAAATATTTTTCCACTCACGCACATTTGGCTGAAAAGAAGACCACCCAACACCCTCAAAAGTAGCGTCTCCACCGTGTGTTTACTTATACCTTATCAGTGCCACTCTATTGTTTACTTAACAATTTGTGCTAGCCGACAAAATATAATTTCTCGGCAAGACACAGACAGAATCTGCGGTCGCATTTCACAAAAATCAATATGTTTATATCTTTATTTATTTCCGCGCCCACTAACATCTATATATATTTGTTAATAAGCGAATTTCAGCTAACTGTCTAGCCTGGCTAATAGGGCGATGGGCCAAAAAGGCTGCCTTTCATCTGGCTACATATGTAAATGATTTAGTTAAATAAATATGATTTAGTTGGTGGGCTATTGATTAGATCACAGTCAGCTACAAACTTCAACGTACATTAAACTATTCATATTCAATTCTGTTGTTCTTCTGTTTGCTTCCATTTATGGCCCATATAAAAAAGCCGCTAACTAAGCGGCCAGCAAACATAAGCGATAAGCGGTCATTGGTGCATGCAAACATGTTAAATGATCCAGAGCCGCAGCTAAATTTATTGCCATAGCTGATATGAGGGCCAAGCAATGCATAAATACGAGCATGTGGGCTCAAGATGAAGTTTATTGCAAACAATCGATAATTTTTCACAAATGTGCTGAATTATTTGAATACAATTTATTCTTTAGGATTTGTTACAGCATTAGTATTTATTTATTGTAAAAATATAAAACCCACTCGAGTAGTGTAGAAATGTTGCGATACAAAGGTGACTGTTTCACAGTACCTAGCAGCTGGAAGAAGCTTTCTGTCAGTTTCAACCCCTAACGCCGCTGATAAGAAAGCTTTACGCAGCTGTTGGCCCAAAACAATGTGAAAAGCATTCGTATTTCGACTGTCAGAGTGCGCAGCACGTTTAGTCGGAACTTCGGGCTCACACGGCGTATACGCAACGAGCTGCCTTTGGTGCTGCTGTGCAGATTAAGGGCCACAACTATAAAACATGGGATTGTGAGACAAAAGCCAACAGATGGTCGCCGGCTGTTTCCTCGTAAAGTTATCGCGATCGAACAAACGAAAACCTTAAATACCGAACTAAAACACTAAAAATCATTAAAGTTGTAAACGAGGTTGGAATAATTCAAAGAAAAAAATATAAAAAAAAATTTAATAACAAAAATTATACAAAATGCTGTCGAATATTTATACAAATTGTTGGTTGAGGCAACTATAAAATGCCGTAAAAGAATCACTTCACAAATCAAAAGGTAACAAACCCAAAAAATGTGTGGAAAACTTTTTGTTTGTTTTCACATACGCCGCCATTAAATTTGAAATGAAAGGCGTGAAATTTTCATAGAAGCAGCGTGTTCCGCGGATATCTGCTAATAATACGCCGGACGCAGCCTTTCCATATGTGTATTCTGTTTGTGTATTTATTTTAACTCAGTGCGATATAAGTTTGTAATCAAAGCGAGCTGTAATACTGTGTGACGTCGTACTTATGTGAAAGCTAATCCTCATAATGAGATTGTAACGAAGTACACAAATTCACTTAGCTGAATACCCTTAAGTGCAAACTATAATCACCAAAGGAAATTATAAATTAATCTAAATAAGTATTAAATTCTAAATTTATTTTTTATGCTTATATTTGGCAAATGAAGGAAGTGCGAAGTGTGAGTGAGTGCTTTGAAATAAGAAAATGCTTTTATTGAGCGGAAATTCACGTTAATAAGAACTGAAAGCAGTTTTTTCGACGAGTTATTATCATAATTTGGCTAAAGTGGTAAAAATAATTGTATTAAATTTATTACCACCGTTACGTGAAACTACTTAAATGGCTTAAATTTATATACAATTTCAACACGGAATATCCCTCTACTCTACTAGCAGACTCAAAAGAAAGTGTTCAATTGGTTTGACAACGAGAGCAAAATTAAAACGGTTAAAATTGTGAAACCCATCGGGATTTATGCACTGTGTAGTATTATCAATACATGCATTAAGTGCTTCAGGTGTTTACAAGAAAATCGATTTGTGGGAGCCGCGATACAATTTATGGAAACCGTTTAAACAGTACAAAACTTACAAATTAAGTCAGTTAAGCCCTAGAAAAAATTCTAGTATATTGATGGTCTACAAAGTAGAGGAGAATTTGTTTTTAATTGATAACTCATTAAATATAATTCAATTTACAATGTTAAGCAAACTTTTGAAACGTTTCATTTACCACATGAGCATCCAGTACAAAGCAAATTAAAAGTAGCACACAAAATGGATATGTTATTTGGGTCATATGTTTTTTAAAATGAGATCACAAGCCACACAAGTGCTATTCGGAGCATTGCAATTTTAAGGATATATGAGACATAAGTGAAAGCAAATAAAACAACATCAAAATATTCCCTTGAGTGCATTTTCAGCTGCAATCTAAATGAGGCAAACCCGATAAAGAGACAACTTACGTATACGGTTTCAAAAATAAATAACACAAATACAAACATAGAACTACAGGAACAGTAAATAAAGTATATGAGTATGTGTAGGATAATTGCAATATAAATAGTATGAATGTCTTGTCATTCAAAGAAGCCATTACAAAGTAGATGTCAACTGAAAATGAAATTACATTTCGACCACAACTTTCTTTTAAATGGAAAAGTTTGGTTTTTTCTTGTTATTTGTTTGTTTGTTTACTTGAGTTGAAATTTCTTGCTATGGAATCCTAACAAACTTAACCATATGGCAGTTTGAATCACATCAGCTTACATTTCTAAAGCATCGCTCAATTTGAAAGAGACTCACAATTCAAGGAATTATTCGGCCAGACAGCAATTTGATTATTTCCCTCGTGAACAAAAGGAACTGTACTATTTAAGTTAAATTCAAAGAGTTTCTAGTCAGAAAACTATTTGTTTATAAGTTTTGATTTGAAATGCATTTTTTATAATTCGAATGTTTTCATACATTTCAAATGTGAATCAAATAAATTTTAAAATGTTCCCTTTCAACAGTTTGCCCTTTTCATGCTTACACTGAATACCAATTCGTATTCTTTGGATTCATTTACTTTATATATACTTCAGAAAGGACCAGATTTATCTGGGCTTATGTTTGTCTGGCATTTTCTCTGAGACTTTTTATTTGCACATATGGCAATTTTTATGCAAGCTCAATCACACGTCTTCCAGTTAATAAAGCAAACACTCTTTCTATAGTTAAATAAATTATATTATATCGTTCCATTTAAATGTTTATTAGTTTTTATTCGATTTTTATATGATGTCGTTAAGCAATGAAAGATATAAATCAAAAAATGTAGTTTTTAAAAATAACATCCGCCTTCTGACAGCTCGACAGAGCTTAAATAAATGTGAGTAAATTGCTGAATCGAGACGAATGCAAATAAAATGTGTTGAAGTTTGCCTTTCTTTTCTAAGGTGGGAGGTTTTCATATTCTCTCTCACTGGGTCACTTTTGGGAGGGGAAAACGCAAATGCACCCACTCGGTGTGGCTTACTATTCGCGGCGAGTCTTGACAGTTTGGAAATTATTCAAATTCATGACAAGTTCCATGAACTTGAGACTACTTTACATAATTTTCCTGTCGTCGACTTTGTGCAAAAAAAAAGACATTTTTCAAATGCCCAATGAGATGTTCAAAAGTAACTGTGATAAATTTATCTAACTAAATGTGTTTCTGTCGCTCTACGAAAGAACATGAAAACTAAATTTAAACTTTGTCCCTTTCTGATGTGATTCTCATGTAATGATTCGTGGGTTGTGGTTTTATTTTATCTACTTTCAGCAAAAAATGGGTAAAAAATGTTTGAAACTTTCCATTGTCTTGTAATTTAATTTTTTTGTTTAAAAGTTTTTCCTTTGCACTAAAATAGACAGAAAGTTTAAGAAGCTGCGATTAACGTTACCAATTTGTCAATTGTTCTTCGACGAACTTGCGACTACATATTTGTATTTTCAAATTGAACGTAAAAGCAATTTTAAAGTTAGGTGAGCGTCAAATAAGAGCAACATTAACATTCAATAGATTTATCAATTCTATCTGTTTCCTTTGGGTCTGGGTGGCAGCTGTTGATGAATACAGATTGTCCTGATTTATGGGCAACACATTAATTGCAGCAGCCGATTGAAATGCATACTTTAGGGATCCGAATAAATGTTTTCAATGGTAGCTTTATCAGTTCGCCGGCTTTTTTTTGACACTGACAAGTACGAACCCATTTCGTACATAAAATTGCGCAATTATCATAAGCCATTCTCATTATTTACATCATCAAGGTCGGAGCGCATTGAATTTGCTTCCAATTGATTACAATTTTCCCGTATGTGTCTAGTATCCTGCAGTGAAGTGTCTACACTCCAGTCCAATATGTATGAATAAGAATGAATAAGAATGTATGAATAAGAATTACCTAGGACATAAGACTGCAAGTTTGCGAAATAGTAATCATTGTTATAGATTGTGAGCAAATGAAGTCTGTCAATGATAAAGTGTTCATAATTAAAAACGTTTTTCTAAAAAAAAGTGTCAGACATAACATTTTCACTGCGTATAAGTTTATTTAACCTATGGCCATGAGTTTCAAAGATTATAAATTATAAAATACGGGCAAAGAATTTCTCCAATTTAAATAATATTTATGGCCGTTATGCTAATAAACACGGGTCAGTTTATTTGTCGATTTGCGGACAACCGCATTATTTTTGTTGCTAAAAAAAACCTTATTTAAACATCGTTTCCGTTTTTAGAAATGGATGGATTTAATTGTTTTAATTAAAAATATCCCACTCGTTTTCCCATTCCCACTTAAGTATGCAAAGCGTGCATTTAATTTATAAAAAGCTTTTTAGCTTTATTGGGCTCCGAAAAGTATACTATTTTCGTATCACAAAAATTAATTTGTGTAGTAAATGGTAGGAAGAAAGTAAACAGTTAAGCAAAGAATTCGGAAATATTGACCCACAGTGCTTACCTCCCGAATTATGGCGTCAAAAATGGTACTACATTTTATGGCTCATGGCTTAGATATAAAAAGGGAAGTTCGTATAAGCCCACCGACTGGTACTGCACTTTTTTACTATTTTAGGGGGCTAAGTAAGAAGTTGTGGAATGAGGTTAGTAAAGAGTTCGGGACATTTAAACACGCATGAGAATGTATAGCATACAGACACGCAATTAAACACAATGCCTGCTTTTGGAAATAGTGTAATGTGGAGAGTTCATTTATCAACAGATATTCAACATGAATTGGACTACACCCAACGTTATTTCCTCGGATGAAATATTCAAAGAAATTGCAAGCAAAAGCAATTTTGATTTAATTGGAGAACGTCGACATCTGGTTAATTATCAAAAACTCTTTCCCCACAATAACTTTAACAACAACAACTACAACAATATTAACGATACTGAAAACGGCAACAGTAAACTACACACAATGATGCTCTTAAACAGCACCAACAACGACAGCAATGCCATGCCACCCAACATGGACCCTTTACTCATGGAACAGTACTTACATAATCGTGCCATTGAGAGCCCTTGGTATCACCTGCTAATCGCCATGTACAGTGTTCTGATTGTATTTGGTGCCATTGGAAACATTATGGTGGTTATTGCTGTTGTGCGTAAACCAATAATGCGTACTGCACGGAATCTATTTATCCTAAACCTGGCCATATCGGGTGAGTGCTCTTTATGAGAGACCTATTTTCACGGCATTTGACGTTTATGGTGTTTACTTGTTTTTTCATTCGATTCCATTTCATTCGACAGATCTGCTGTTGTGCCTAGTTACCATGCCTTTGACGCTAATGGAAATTCTTTCCAAATTTTGGCCATACGGCTCGTGTGCAATACTCTGCAAAACGATTGCCATGCTGCAGGCACTCAGCATTTTCGTATCGACCATATCCATAACAGCTATTGCTTTTGACAGATATCAGGTAAGAATCTCTTTTCAGTTATACACATTAAATTAATTAATTTTATTTATTAAAATATGTTGGTAAATAAATGAAATTGCTTTTTATTGTTTAATTATTTTGTAAATTAATTTGTTTGCAGGTTATTGTTTATCCCACCAGAGATTGCCTGCAGTTTGTGGGAGCTGTTACCATATTGGCTGGGATATGGATACTGGCTCTGGTGTTGGCCTCACCGCTGCTCATTTACAAAGAGTTGATTAATAGGGAAATTCCGCCTTTATTGCAAAAGTTCGGCGTTCCACACACGATATCATACTGCATCGAAGACTGGCCGCTGAACGAAGGTCGTTTCTATTACTCAATATTTTCACTGTGCGTGCAGTATTTGGTGCCCATATTGATTGTATCGGTGGCATATTTTGGCATTTATAACAAATTAAAGAGTCGTATTACGGTCGTAGCCGTGCAGAGTTCATCGCAGCGAAAAGTGGAGCGTGGCAGACGTATGAAACGAACCAATCGACTCTTGATAAGCATTGCTGTTATATTTGGTGTCTCTTGGCTGCCATTGAACTTTTTCAATCTTTATGCGGACATGCAGCATCCTTCGGCGGTAACACAGAGAATGCTTGTGGCGTATGCCATATGCCATATGATTGGCATGAGCTCGGCATGCTCCAATCCGCTGCTCTATGGATGGCTCAATGATAACTTCCGTAAAGAATTTCAAGAACTATTGTGTCGTTGCACTGATTCCACTAATGTTGCTCTCCATGGTCACATGACAGGCAGCAACGTGCAGGCAGCGGCATCGCGTCGTCGACGTAAACACGATGCCATGAAGGGTGAACTCCAGCTGTTGGGCAACCGAAGTTGTGTGGATGCTGATGGTGATTGCATTGGCGGTGTTAGCATCGCAGCCACCGACTTTAACACAAGACAAACAGTTAACGGAACACGCAGTGCTGTGACGGAGTCTGTGGTTCTCACCGAGAATCCAATGCCCACAGAGATGACCACGCTGGTGCCGCGGTAAAGCTATTTAAATACTTAACTCCTCTTTGTGTTATCTACAAGTCTAACCACAATACTGTGTACTGTGTCTCAGTATCATAAATATGGAGATTGCATTGCTTTTTCCGTCTTTGGCTCAATTTGAGCTAGTTGCTCACTACATTTGCATGCTCTCAGGCTATGACCTGAATTTCAAGTAGACATTTACAACTACAAGTTGCATGCACTTTGGACTTTCAAGTATTATTTTAATATTTTCCAATCTTTAGTATAAAACATGACGGTTTAGTATGTGTGACTTTGTGTGTGTGTGTATGTTTTGTGTAGAGATTCCTTATGTTAAAGTAACACAATATTTATGCACAATTACAGTTTGCAACAATACTAAGTTGGCAATTAGCATAGTTGAACCGAACTTCAATGAAAACTACTCTCTCCTAGGCCCAATGCCACTCGAACTTGGCTTTAAACAACCAAAGGAGCAGCCCAGACAACATTGAGAACTCTTCAATTATTCAAATGTAAATTTACTTTTAATTTAAGCATTTTTGGATTATATGTGTAAGCTTAAATGATGACTGAAAGCAAAGCTGAGTAAAACCTAAGTTTTAGAATGGATATTTACTTGTGTAGAAATTTAATGCATGTGTTTAAGTTTTTCTTAATCAATACCTTAATTTCTTCAAACAACTATTAATAAGCTACAACATAATAAGGTTAATTTCACTCAAGTACTGTGATTTAATTGAATGAGCCCTTCAATTAAATTTCGGGTAATTGATAAACACACAGATTAATGTAAAAAGCTTTTTACATAACACTGACATAAAAATATCTGCCACTTTGTTCCTACTTAACGAATGCTTTTAATATTTAATACCAAAAAACCTCCTTTCTTTACTTTTGCTTTTTAAAAACAATAATGATAAGCTGTACTTACTAGTTTAGGATAGCATATATGTGCAGACTTTTAAAGAGTGTCCATAGCTTAAATGTTTATGTGTTTCTAATGTGTGTTAAATCGTCGAAACACTTGTTTAAAATAGCCAATAATAATATTTAAATTTCATTAATTTTCGATACAGTGTCTGAGTACTGTATGGTAACTCAACACCTAAATAGTTTACAATAATTAATAAAATAATAAGATAAAAAAGGTTAAGTTGTTTCAATCGCTCACTTGTTTCCACAGACGTTAAAGTGCCGTAAGTATTTTAAGAGGACTGTTGAAGTTCAGTAACCTGATTTTTATTGCAGATGTATTCCACTTTACTGAGCTCATATGAAGAATAGCAAATTTACCGAGCAAGTTCGTGAGAGGAGAGTTCACACCTGCTGAACATGTAACCCTTAACCTTTAAAATCTTATTCCGCCCTTTAAAGATGTTGCTTTAACCGTTATGGCAAAAACTTGGGCAAACCCAGCAGCGAAACATAACTCTCTGAAGGAAATTGGCCATTAAATGGTGCAAATGTGAGCACATAAATACTTAGGAGCACATGTAAACCAATGTATATATAAATATGTCAAGTAGCTATGGCAATGTGGTTTTATATGACCACAGTCACGTCCGCTGTTCTATGTTGGGTCACATGGGTGGTCACATTGCTAAATAGTCGAATATGGCCCGCCCTAAGAGCCCATTAATCAAACTCACTTGAGTTCAAGAAAGCAGCCAACAAAATAAAAAATACAATTGAACTTAAAGTTAGCCAATGACACATCTAAATTGACCAGTTGAAATCCACACCATTGATACAATTATTTTGTTATAAATGAATTAGGTGTAATGGCTTAATAATTCAGTCAAATCAGATTACCACCCAGCGCGAAAGGTCATCATCATCGCATGAACCTAAGACGTCGTGTGACTTAAATGTGAGCGATGACAAACTCGGAAAAAGTGAGATATTCCCACAGCGTGAACAAATTTAATTAAAATTTTCTAAGATGGGTTTGTGCTCAAAGCTGCTCAAGCTTATTTTAGCTACTAAAGTTTTGTATTGTCTTTGTATCTTATATGCTTAGGGTATCTTGGAGTCGTCCATACTTTCGTGCGTAACGCTACCTTGCACTTATAGCATGTGAAAGTGTTTATTTATTTGTTTTGGCCCAGGCGTGGTCATGCCATCTGATGTCACTAACGAGCACTGTTGCCTACATGCTAAAACTGATTTGGTCCCCAACAATGGAAAGTCAAAAGAAATGTTATTTAACTTTCTTCTTAGACAAATTACATAACTCATTCGGTAGCCACGACATTCTAAAAACCGCCCCAAAGGCCTCTTCAAGTGTTAATAGATTGGTTTAAAAAAACCGAGCAAAATGCTAATAATTTGTATTCAAAAAACTTTGACAAAGACACAGGCAAAGCATAGGTCAAGCGATGTGACTAAAGCGAAGCGTGAGCAATTTATTAACATATTTATGAGTAAAAGTGAAATTAAGAAAAAAAAAGAAATGAAATACACAGAAAAAGGTTCGCAAATATTGACTATGCTCAACATTGGCAAACAGATTTGAATCAGAGTCAGAGTCTACGTCAGATTTAGATTCCTCAGTCAACTGCGGAAACGTTAATGCATACCAAATGTGGCTATAACATCGAATTGAAATCTATCTCAATACGTAATAGGTCTTTGGTAGCTCGAAACAACATCACAAAAGATGGAGATTCACTTGAAAAGTGATAAACATATGTCAGTTTCAGTGATGAGCTTTTTTAAGTACTTTCTTTGGGTTGGCACTTGTCAGCTTTCTGGCTAATATACGCTAAATGAATTTTGGACACTTTCACAAGAGGGGGCATCAATGTTTTTACGGCTTATATACCCGTCCCTTCCGAAATATCTATTGTTAAACTTTGTAAAATATAATTTCAATATGTCATTTTTTTTGGCATATTGTTCCCAATTCTGGCAAAAACATTGCAAAGCCTTTGTAACCATCAGTACATCAGTAAGTACTTATTGGGAGCGGACGGTTATTGATTTTGCGGTTCCATAAACTAGCTTTCATTTCGTTTTGCTTTTTGATTTTGTGACTTTTGAATTATTGTGGTCATGCACGGGGTAGGAGGATTCCTCTGTTTCTGGTCGTTAAACACAGCTCAATGGCAACGTTTGTCACTAGAAATTAATAACAATGTGCCGGTTAGTTGGCCAATTCTAGACGACAACTTTCTCAAGCATAAGCCGGCCATAGAAACTCGTCCACCAGTCAATAAATGAATAATACCCAACACTCTGGCAATGTCTGTGCTCCACTTAGTTAACATAATGAAGGGTAAAACTGTTAAATTGTCAACTAGAAATTCATGATTAAGTTCTCACACCTCCGCTATTTGACTTTAAGCATATCCATAAATTTTCAAGTATTTTGAACTAAAGCTTAAAGCACCAGCTTTTGCACACAGTTATCTAAAGTACTTATTAAAGTCATTGGGCAACTTTTAGTGTCTGCAAATATCAACAAAAGAATTTAACAGCAACTTGCTGTGCAAGTGCAATGTTTCCATAACACTTAATATCCGTAGTGCTGCTTGTCTGAGTGTTTATCGTAACAAAAAGCTAATTTAAAGAGATGTTTAATCTATGGGAATAAAATTGAGAAATTTACTAGCTGTTTTCAGCAGCGTTAATTTGTCTTGTCTTAGCCTTTTACACTCAGTTTTCCATTAACGTTCAATTTAGCGAGTGAAAGAGAAAATCGTTTGTCGCTGACGTTTTGTCGTTGTTTTTGTCACTCTGTTCACGGCGTCAATGTCACGCTGCGACATTGCTCTTAAGCAGTTTCAGGCAAAACTCCCGTTAAACCATCAGCTGTTACTCTCTACGCCAGCTACGTAAGGCCTTACGTTACGGTAAACCGGTAAAGCGGTAAAGAAATAACGCGGCAACACTGCAAACTGGTTGATCGCACCCGCCGTCGACCGCATCAGAGCTGTTGGCTTTCGCCCGATCACTAGACAGTCTTACTCTTGGCGAGCTACACGTCAGTCGCACACCGCAATCGCAGTCTTAGTCGCAGACGGGCTCTCAATCGAAACTGCCGCGAATGAAATTTTCGAAAGCACAAAATTAAAGAAACTGAGCCGTTATACAAACAGCTGAGACTCAATCACATATCGATTAAAACAAATGCCAAAAAATAATGCGATTCATTGCCACAAGCTTCGGTGGTTAAAAGCAGGCTGTGAATTTGGTTTAAAGTGAAAACAAAACGCAACAATTGCATTGACAGTGAGTTCCAAGTGATATATTCAATACACTAGCGTGAAGTGAACGGGTTTTTGGTCGCTAGCTCAGTGAGTCAATTGGTCAGTTAGTTATCCCGTCGGTCAGTGCAGCATTTCTCCAAGCCAACAACCAAAAAAAGAAACAAGCAACACAAAAAAAAAAATAAAAATAAAACGTATTGCAATTTCAATTTCCAGGCAAGAAACACAGCGAATAAATAAAACGAAAGTTGCACAGATTCCACAAAAATCGATAAAATTCTTTTAGCAGGCGGAATTCCGCAATGATTTTTAAGTGAAATGTGCTCAAAAATTCAATTTTCAAATAGTTGCGGACTCAATTGATTATAGTTGCATAACAGGTAAATACAAATGCATTAAAGTAGTGTTCGTTGAATGAGAATTTGGGTTCATTAAATATTATGCCTGAACTGTATAATTATATCAACAATCGTTAGATACATAATGCAACCATGTTTATGAAATTTTACGCTCGTTACAGACAATTATGAGCAAATATCACACATAACCGTAATAACAATAATTACCAATAATAATAATAACACGACAAAATTCGAACTATTGTGAGCATTTCACTGTCGACGCGCACAAGTCTCGTTTACTCTACCTTTCAATCCTTTCCTCTAACACTCGCACCCGCCATTCTGCTCTCCGCTCGTCGCTCACAGACTTTCGTTTGAATGCCCACGAGCGGATGCGGTCGGGGTTGAGGTTTGCTCTGGGATTGAGTCTGGGTCTGGAGCTATTAAGTTAGTTTTGTAGCGCTGTAATGAGTTGTTGAAGATGCGCTGTTATATAAGCACTTTACAGCTGGCCTACCTCAATGCACAGTTTTGAAGAAGCTATCAAATTCATTTGACACTTTCTATTTCAAAATAAATTGGTATGCGTGAGCGTGTGCGTCATGCGCCCACAAGAAAGTCAGTAACAGAAACACAACAACAACAACAACAGCAACAACAATACTGTTATTGTTTTTGTAACAAATATTATTGTTTCACAGACAACTGGAGATACAGTCATCATTAATAGGGAATATTTCACAGACTATTGATTTCAAAACCGTAATTGTAACTGTCGCACTAAGTTGGTTCAGTCAGTCGTGTAAATGTGTTACGGGTTGGTGAAATGCAAGAGTGGCACATCTTAAAGATTCATGTGCTTCTACTCGTACCAGTTCGAGCAGCGTACTTTCATTTTACTCATATTAACGCATAAATGTCTGCTGCTGTCTGCTATTTGTGCAGATTTTCAACTCTCGCTTTGAGGACGGACTGGAAATGAGCAGATGCAGCAACTTTCAAAGCTGTCACAAGCATTACCACTACCATTACAACTGCCACTGTTATTGCCACCAGATTCAAGTGCGTTTCCGACAGTTGCAGGCCATGTGGATATGCATGTGTGACTACAATCTGTGTTTAGTACACCTTAAAGGCCGCTTTGAAGGCTGTCGCCCTTTAACAAAGTTAATGCCAAACAAACGTTATTTGTGTGACGCTCTTTTGAGCATGGAATTGAATTGTCTGCAAATGTAATTTGATGAAATTATCTCTCACACGTTGTGAGTGCACAAAGTGTAAACTGCGATTGCATAATTTGTCAACTCATATGAAGACAAACAATTTAATTAGAGTTTGCAGTATTAAATTGTCGCCACTTAATGACCCCACACAACGTTTCGCATGCCTAACTTTCTAAAAGTCGTTAAAGCTAAATTCAGCATCAAATACAAGTAGTCAATATGATATCAGCGATTGCAAAATTTAAGCTCAAGTCTTAGCACGCATACAAATCACTTCGCTTGATTGGCAGTTTTACGGGACGACGCCCCAAAAGATAAAAAAGCGAAGAAAAGACACAAGACAATCACTGCTTAATGGCCCCGTGCTGCAGCCCAAATTGGTAACTAATTGGCGAAAACAACATTTCACCTGACGCACAGAGAAATTGCAATAAGGGACGACGTGATTGGGAAAACATAGAAGTGTCGAGAACTGAGGTGTGCTTGTTTTAATAAGCATAATGTTCACAAATGTTAGTTAATCGATAGTCACACCCAATAAAATAAATCTAACATCTTCACGTTGTTACTTACCGAGTGTTATTTTAGTCAGGTGATTACTCGTTTAGTTACATAACCTGTGGATTGGGACAACAGGTTCTAAGCTACGCTGGATACATAGTTACAGTTATATCACTGGCTAACAGACTTCATATTGTGGTTAAGGCAATTGCGGAAGCCAAAGGCTTGTTTACGACTATTTTTGACCGCGGCATGACAACTGGTTGTCTTAACTTGTTGCCTTTTGTTGTAGCTAGTGGTATTGTCCAACTTTTGTACTTGGCTTCCATTACCGTCAACTGTGCGAAAGAGCGTGTCGCAAATGCTGACAGCAAGCTTATTAGCCCCACAAAAACCCCAAAAACCTAATGCTCTTAGCCTTTAGCCCTTGTACGCTCTTATATAAAGTTAATGACATTCATATGCGACGACTATAACGCGACTTATGCTCCAATTCCATCAATTTGCATTAGAGCAACTGAGCGGCGGCTGTCAGAAGTTTCAAAAGTTCTATGAATTAATTGAGAAACTTGCGTTAGTTTGAGAGTTGGCGAAGAACAAAACTGAGATGAGCTGCTGCTGTCTTATAATAAAAGTAAAAGAACAAGAGTAAAACTGATTAAAACCTGCTGCCAGATAGCTGCAACAACAAAAGCAAAGTTTGCCTTGTCTAAACGATCATATGAGGGCAGAATATTAGAGCATGAAGCCTGTCGGAGCACAACTTAAAAGGCACCCCTCAGGTAGCCCTCAGAGCTACAGATGGTTTAGATTACCATCACTTCTACTCGTGTACAGCGTGATAATCACTCGTTTGCTTGTTCTACCACCAAAATTTCGTTGTAGTTTCGAGTTTTATTGGTGGCAGCTCATTTGCATGTACTCTACATTGCAGGAACCTGAAAACGTGCAGACTTTGAATAATTAAAGATAAGAATAGAATGTAGAGGGTCTGGGAAATATTAAAGCTGTTTGCGAAACGAACTAATGTGTTTTGGTTAAATGTTTGGACACCTTACTATTAAGCGTAAGTCAAAATACAGTAAATGGCTAGGAAAGAAGCGTGGGAATCTAAAATGATAAATGATACTGGCTTTTGTGTAACCAGCAGCAAACATGTGTGCTTTAACTGTTTCTAAGCTGACGAACAGTGAAATAAAAGCGCTTTTAATGTTCAAATAATTACAAGCTTAGTTAGCCATTTCAATTAGAATACCTTCATCTTATAGTTAAATAGAAAACAAAATCGTATATTTTAATAATTTTCTAAAATTAAGATAAATGTCGGTTGTAATGTATTTTGTAATAAATCTTAATTACTACAAAAAATGGAATTGTTAATGTTAGTTTTTAATTATAGTAGTTAATAAGAAAGATACAAGACTTGCGATTCTGATTTTGCAATACCTGTTTAAACCATTTGTTATTATGTATTCTTCAAGCAGCATTTGTAAAAATGAAAGTGAAAATTTAACACAAAACAAAAATTCCGCGATATGTGCGTTGAAGGCGCTAACGCCTAACGGCTAACGCCAAACGGCAAACACTGCTCTTTGCAGCTTTGCTGAAATGCTTGGCGTGCAAATATAAACAAGCTGTGTACATTTTCACTTTTCGCTCAGAGAGCTTTTCGCTCTGGATGTGTCTGTATTTATATGTTCGTGGTGTGTCAGAAATCGTCGCGGGGCAAAGACAAATAAAAAGTCGACGTGCATTGCTTGTTTAACGCTTAACAAAACGCAGTGTTCACATGCCTTCAAAAATTATGCTGTGATGGTTTGAGGCAGGGCAGGGAGTTTAGGCTTTTTGAATGCCAAATGCTGTGAACCTCGGGGACTTAGACTAGATGATTAACGCTTGCGTAGAGGTGTGCCTAACGAAGGTCACAATTGGCTGGCTGCCATGCACGTGCCACACAGTTGTTTGTATCACGGGTAAACCACAGTTCTGGGTAATTGCTCATTCTACCCACCAAATTTAAAATTAAATAAGTAACAAAATAATTTAAGCGCTACGAATTTCATTACAGAAACGAGCAGAACGTGCAACTCTGGAGTAAACCAAGCGAGTGAAATTGTGGCATGCAATTAATGCAGCAAAGTAAAAAAGGAAAACAAAAATACTAACAGCAACTCCAACATCAACACCAACACTACACCAATACCACAACAGTCGCAACGAAAAGTTAATGAAAATGTTAAGTAAAGCAAACAAGCGCGATGGCGACGGCAACGGCAGGCGTCAGTCCAAATTAAAAACAAACACACACAGAAAACGAAGATGCACTCCGCTGTTATGCAGCATTTTGCTGCTACTACTGGGCATACTAAGGAGTGTCACTATAACAGCAGCAAGTTCAACAGCCTCAGCAAGAAACACAACACAACATAGAATTGCAAGCGACACGTCCTTTAGTCAACCACTGACAACAATGACGGGCCTCGCACGCCACGATGACAATACGTTTCTGCCTATTTTACCTACTGACATCAGCCCAGAGTTCATCTCGCGGAATGTGTTTACTAAATCGGGACAGTATCGAGTGTTCCAGCCAATGGAGAGCGAAAGTGATTTGCGGCTCGCTGTTGCAGTGAAGCGTAAAGATTACACACAAAGGGCAGAACAAATTAAGCCGAAAGAAACAAGCACAAAGCCAACAAAAAGGTACGAAATTACAACAGTTGCAACGAGTACGGTTAAACCGGTTGTGAGATCAGCCAAAATAAATGCAGGCCAAAATCAGAGCCAAAAGAATAACAGCGAAAGTGCAGTTGAACTACATAATGAACTGCAGGGCTTGGAGGACTTGTTAATGGAGTATGTCGAGCAGTTTTTTAACCAGGGTAAATATGAGCCCATGCCGGGGCTGGTGTTGGCTCTACAGAAAAACCACTCTAAAGCACTGAGAGAGGAGTCAGAGCGACGGGAGAGAAGCTTGTTAGAGAACACCAACGTGGAGCTAAATATTCCAAGAGCATTGCAAAGTGGAAGACTTTTGTTTTTCTCGGGTGAGCTTTAAGCAGGATTAACATTGGGCTTAGCGATTTACTGATGAATTTA
The DNA here is from genome assembly GCA_035046005.1 of Drosophila acutilabella. Taxonomy (NCBI): domain Eukaryota; kingdom Metazoa; phylum Arthropoda; class Insecta; order Diptera; family Drosophilidae; genus Drosophila; species Drosophila acutilabella. The sequence continues at coordinate 3,652,436 of JAWNOK010000026.1, read as the reverse complement.
TTTCTCTGTAGGACTCAAGAAGATAATGTGGCCCATTTACATGGCATTGCAGGTTCTAAAGAGCCTGCTGTTTGCTCTCTTTTTGCCAACTATCATTGGTAGTGTGAGTCGTCTGATTGGCAAGGGTAAGTTTGTATAGTTTTTCTTTCGGTGCCTAAGTTTGATTGCTACAATTGTTCAATTTATCAATAGGAATCACCTCAGGCTCGGCCAGCTCAACTCCGCTCTTCGTTCGTCCCATGGATCCGCCACAGGAGTTGGACTTCAGAGACAACAGCGTTAACTTTGATGACGACAGCAAATTTAGTCTGGCCGACGATGGCAAAACGAATGCGGGTTACGAAAACAACGGAGGTACCTTGATTTACCAACGCTTTAGTTTTCCTTCTATTTTAAACCAATACCTTACCTCTGATTCCATCTGCAGCGGCTTCACAGCAACATGCACAGTTCACACCTTTCGACACCAACTCATTGAATCAGCAAACGCTTTCGCGCTACGGCGGGCAACAGCAAATGCAGGATACGTATCTCAGTGCTCTTCAGAGTTTGGGAGCAGCATCGTTTAAGAACTCACAAAGCCTTTCTGGTGGTTCTTCAAGCCCTGGTATGGTTGCACCGGGCATGGCCAAAAAGCCTCCTTCGCCGGCGAACATGAATACATTCCAGAGCTTTCAAAAGGTGCCCAGCTCATCGCTGCTTTTGTCCAATTACGACCCATTCTACAGTCCGCTCCTGTCGCGATTGGACTCGGTATTTGGGCAGCTGAAACTTAATTCAGAAGATGAAAACTGTCGCGAGAAACTCATTTGTCTGATGTATGCAAACCCCGCAAAGTATGCTCCGTACAGTAACCTTGTGTCCGCTCAGCTAAGTCGGTGAGTATCTCGAATGCCTGAAAGTATGCAACGCGTTTTACAAATACAACACTGATTTATTTTGAATTTGGCATTAATTACAGAGAACTGAATGAATTGCGCAAACCCACTTCTGATAATCCGGATATTTTGCGATTCTTTAAGTATATGCGAGCAGCCAAGGATGGCCAAGACGGCGTTGACTGTGAGCAGTCGTTTGTGAAATGCAAAGAATTTAAGGATTTCGAAAATCCGGCAATGCTCTCCACCTTCAACGACATCAACAAATTGGTTCAGGCCCGTAAATTGGCGTAGGATATAAGAAAAGTTCGCAAAGTCACGTCAGCGCACATCAGGTGTTGAGACCTGGAGCTATAATTATGCAAAATTTAACTTTAGATAGCATAGCCATACATTAATACATATACATGTATGTATATATATATGTCTATATATGGTAAGCAGACAAAACAGAGATTGCTGTCAGCAGCTGTCAAAGATGTCAGCTTATATTGGAACTTATATTAGAGTGCTGTAAATAGATACTGTGTTTAATAGTTTAATTAACAGGAAATACATTTGCTGTTATGTTAGCCATTTAGTCGAGTTACTTAATACATATTTACTATATTTAATTAACTTATTTATTTGATTTATTATTTATTTTTGTATTTTAATATTTATTTATTTATTTGCTATTGTTATAAATTAGTCAGCAGAAATGTTAAAAGCTGTTTAAGATCCTATGTAACCATTAAAGTTTAACTTATAATATTGAATAAAATAAGCGTTTATTTCCATTCAATCCGCCTTTTGAAGAAAAGGAAATCTAGAAAAAGCACGTCCCCAACACTATTAGGAATTCCAAGTAACTGAAATAAATTGTTTCAACTTTTGTTGACATGGGTTGAGGGCTGAATTCTTAACTTATATCTTGGCGCTTTTCAACTAAGTGTTTATATTATAGAGTAGTGTAGTGGCGGTAGAATATTTTTGCATTAAAAGTTTAACTGACTCCATCAAAGGGTTTTCCTGCTTTACACAAACCACGCTAACACGCTCTGTTAACTTAGTTTTTCCCTTTGAAAATATTCTTTCTCTGCAGGTACAATTTACCTTTTGGATGAATGAAAGAAGTAGCTAATTGGATTGCGATTGTAACTGTTACACATATGCAAGAGACTTTATTTCCGTCATACTTGACAACGTTAAAGTTTTCAACTGTCAGACATTGATAGAGCCCTGGTGATTGTATGTATGGTATGGTAATTGCAATTGCAATGTTATTCTCCACTGACAAAGCTCTTTGATGAGAACGGGTAAAACACAGCCATTTCCTCTTGGTAACTTCAATAGCAGCTTCAATTTCCACAACTGCAGCATAAGGGGATTTCCAAATTACTTTAAGCTTTGTACCTTTTGCAATTGTGGGATTTTCCAAAACTAAATTCAACAAAATAAAACAAGACACAAATAGGAAACAAAGTGAACTGAAGTATTAGCTTAACATTTTTAGCACTCCATGTTCAAAAGAAAATTTAGTAAGTGTTTATTAAATTAATATATATAAAGTTTACTAAGCTCTTCTAAATTGAAGTATAAGTATTTCATTTAAAATCAAATTTTGTCCGTATTTAAGTGAACTTAGGTTGGAGCTTATATCAAGAATTCAAAAGTCAATTTAATTAATTTTGTTTTCCTGTGCAACACTTTAATCTGTGCAAATTCTGTGCTTTGTGATGCACAAAATAAGCAGTTTGTTAACATTTTGCCATGACTTTAGGACTGGGACAAAACACAACTCCGGTTTCGTGGGCGATTGCAAACCAGTTCAGTTGAACAGTAAAAGTGATTATTAACTGTGTTGAGTGATTATGTAACTCTCCCGTACTGGCTGTGACGTACGTTTTCCCACTGATCCAAGCTCTGACTCACCAACAATCATTCACCGACGTTGGCTCTTTAAATCAAACTCGAATTTAACTCAAGGCCCCGACGTACGCCACAATAATTTTGGGATTTTCTCAAGGCGCTCTAAAGTTCGGCAGCGAGCTAGCCAGTCGTTGACGTCTCGGCCCACAAACCTACAGACCGCTTGGCAAACCCCAACCTACCACAAGTTGGAGCTTGTTGACGTCTCATCGCGTATCGAACGATCATCGTTGTGGGTTGGACCTAGAGCTGGAGTGTGTCTCGTGTTTGTGTGATCTGCTCTGCTCTGACTTGGGCTATTACTGTTTGTGAGTTTGCATTGTTTTGTTTTGCTTTATGCGTTGGTTTTTTTTTTAATATTATTTTTTTGCTTACCACTCTTTCGCGCCACTTCTCGCATTTCATATAAAATCTTTGCCGGGCCACAGCAGAGGCACAGTCGCTTGTAAGCCACCTCAAGACAAAGTCGTCTCCAGCCAGACGTTAAGGATATACTCACAAACACCTTAAGCATTTATAGGAAACAGTAAAAGGTATATAAATAAAGCAAAAGTTCAAAAGTAATGTGAAATGAAGTGCAACGTGTTGTGTAACATGCAAAAAAAAAAAACAAGTAACAAAGAAAAGTGATGTAAGATAAGTCATACATAGCAAAGTGACTACAGCTACAACTGTAACAAAAGAGACATTTATATATGGTTAATGATTGTAGTTTAATTGGTCAACATTATTTGCATAAGCTTATAGACACAAGTTGGGCAATGCTGATGGCACCTCCACATTTCATTGACCTTCAGTGATTAATGCTAATTTAAAAGCCAAACAAATCCAATACACAATACAAAGTTGAGCAACAGTGACAGGTTTTGCAATTGATTTAACGAATCAATCCAAATTTAACAGAATCGTTTTGAACGAAAATAATTAATTAAAAATTTACATAACAAATTATGTATGAGAGTAAAATGTTTATATTTTTGCCATACGCTAACAAGGGTCATTGCCGTCATCGCTATCGATTTTTGTAGCATACTTTGTGGCGGGGTCTGAAAATTGTAATTTATGTACAAGTCTTTCACTTAGTTGCCTACTTTCGGCCACGTAATTTGTTGCTATAAACATTTTGTCTTGCTATAGCAAGTTGTTTACAGCATATTTTTAGGCATTTATATTGTCTATTAAAAATAAAAATATAAAACTTTCAACAACGCATACTTTAAAATAAGCACCCAAAGATAGTTTTCTAACATTGACCTTTACCTTTAAAACTTATTGTACAATCGACTGAACAGCTGGCACGTCTTTAGACAAGCTTTTGTGGTTTTTTAATAGGCCTTTGATAAAGGACAACATGGACTAGTCGACACTCTTTGACCTTTTTTATAGTTGATTAGTTTTGCTCTTTATGTATTTAACACGATTTCAATTACGTATATTTGCCACCTCATTGCGGCCAAAGGGTTAAGAGGCGTCAAAACCGGTTTCAATGCATTTCACTTTGAGCATTCATGTTTGCTTTTCGTTGATTTTCGGCGTTAAAGCAGCAAAAAGCTCGACTACAAATTTGAGCAAACTTTAACTTTAAGCGGTAGGCATTGCTGTTAGCCAGAAAGTGAGAGTTATTACGTGTTTAAAAACAATTTCCAGAGGTAAGAGGCAGCCGGTCGAAAATGATGGCCAATAGCAGCATAGTGCAATGGCTAAAAAGTGTGTCAGCTGTAAGGCGAGTCCGTAACTGCCAGAAGCCAATCAGCAAAGCCAATAATAAAACAATGGACACAGCGAAAAAGTAACGAAAAAAATCACATACACTCTTTACAGCAGACACCAATACAATCTTACTGAAAAGTTCAGTCTCAGTTGCTTGACTCATGTCGAGCGTCGCGATGCTTTAGAGCCGACACACCAATCGCAGGGAAAACACCGATTGATGCTGTTTTACCAGTTGAGCGCCAATTAACCGAAAATTGCTTTTCGTTTATGTGTATATTTTTAATGTGCCAAAACGACACTTTAACCATTCGGCTGGTAGCTAACGAACGTGTCTGTAAATTTTGTTTATTGCAGCCATGGCAATGAGAGTGCTCACCTTACTAACTATTATTGCCAGTTGCGGCTTAGGCCTCGTTGCCGGTGATGGACTTCGGTTGCCGGACCAGCAGTCGTCCAATGTACAGCAGATATATACACCGCAGACGCAACAACAGTTCCAGCCAGCACAGCCCCAACAGGCCGGTCCGCCTGGGGTGGGTGAGCAGCGTGGAGTGTCGTCTATTCTGAGCATTTTTGGACTTGGCAACGACAATGACCCCTATCTGGCACGTACCAACACCAACTGCTTGGGCGGTGACCTTTCCGAATGCTTCAAGACACAGGCGCTCAACACTTTTGATGAGATTTTCTTCAGGGACCAGTATAGGTAAGATTTATACCCACAAAATATACTGAAAATCAATTCTAACCTATCAAAGTTGGTGTGGCCTTCAGGAATTCTTAATCCCTTAATCAAATATAATACTTTAGAAAAGTATTCGAAAAAAATGCATATCCAAATCAAATATTTCAGATTGATTTCACTTGAGTTATTCAATCATGTAGATCGGTTGATTATCTATAAAATTATTTTCCCAATTTAATAATTAAATTTTCTACAGGCTCTCGGATTTTGCCCGTGTGGTGCGTCTGCCCGAAACACAACAGCGTTCACTGTTGCAAGAACCTTTCGAGTACTCAGAGGAGCCACGTTCCGAAGACGACGACTGGAACCTACTAGTTAAATACGCCCTGCGCCGTGCAGAACGGTAAGTTGAAACCTTAAGACGTTTGCAATTAGGCAAATGATTTTGAGACTCTTGGCGCGTGGGTCAAATGAATTAATGTGGGTCGCAACACTTTTAATTGACGCAGGAAGCTACCCAAAATGAGTCTAAATTATTCACACGCTTATGCATAAAATATGACATTTATGTTTTGAGAGGGTTTTTGTTCATACTTTTTTTGTTGCTTCTTAATTTTTATTTTGCAGCTTTATCAAGTCCACAGCCTTGGAGGTTGAGTGGCCCGAGGAGCTCACTGAGGCCGGTCGCTATGAGGCCCGCTTCATAGGAAATGACATAGATGATGAACTGGATGTCATTGAGAATAAGCGTGCTGGACACTTCTGTAAGTAAACTTGTTTGACAAGACCAAGTTTCGAATTAAACATTTTCGCTTTTACTTACAGCTCGGAAGAAGCTCAAGAAGCTCATTCTGCCTCTTTTACTGGTGCTGAAGATCTTCAAGCTTAAGCTGCTCCTCTTCCTGCCCTTCATTCTGGGTATTGCTGGTCTGAAGAAGATTCTTGGCTTGGCTGCCATCATTCTGCCAGGTCTCTTTGCTTACTTTAAGCTTTGCCGCCCGCCAGGTGGAGTGGGCGGTGCCTTCAGCGGTGGTCTGTCTGGTCTCTTTGGCAACAAAAATCCCTTCCCCGCATACACACCCCAGGGTGTAGGCCCAGCAACCTACTATCATCACCATGAGCACTACGAGGGCGGTCATGGCGGTAGTGGTCCAGGACCCTACTATCGCCAGGAGCCATCCTTTGCCAAGCCCTACAGTGACTACTATAGCAAGAGCAATTTGGGCCAACCCGAGCCACAAGTTGGCGGAAACTCTATCAGCTTCGGTGATCCCCAGGAAGCGGCCTACAATGGCTACTACAGCCGTAACACCGGCAAGGACATTGCTGCCGAGGCACCAGCCCAGCAGCAGAAGAGTTAAATTATTGTATGATGGTCAGGTGGAGTCATGTTATTTCTTTGTTATTGCATTCCTATAAGCATATTTATTTCATTAACTGTAAATAAAAGCTCAATAATAAGTTCAAAGCAAAAGTCTTTAAAATAAAAAAGAAAAATAAAAATTAAGTGGAGCTTCCAGCTTTTGTTTGCCAAAGGGGTTTGCTAATTAACAGCACGAATTTCACTTCTCAATGTTTTTACCAATTCTGCAATTTGCTACTTTTGCCTGTCTTTGATGTTGCTACAAATAAAATGCAGCTTTTAATTAAGGCAATGAAATGCCGAGGCGAGAAATAAACGGTCAAAGTAAAGGAAAAGTGGACTGACGTGTTCAATCTTGCTTTTCTTGAGCGAGGGCTAACACAAAATTTTTTAGTTTCATTAAAAATACTCAACTCAAAATTTAGAAATTTAAAACATATTTCTATAAGTGGGTAGAGTTTTATTTTTGAAGCAGTTTCGAATATGTACTTCTATGTTCTTCGTATTTTTGAATTGCACCTCGCATGGCGTGGTCTTTGATATGGTGTTGGCAGTTCAAAGTCAATGCCAAAACTGCAGAGCTGTCTGTCCTGTCTGCTGGAGACAACGACATTGCCAGACTGTCCGACTGGACTACATTTTCTGAAAGAAAGCGGCAACAGCTCAACATGAGAAATTTGTTATGACTCTGGCAAGCAGGTTACCAAGTGGTTAAGGCTCAATCTCAGTCTCGTTATCCGAATCTGGCTTAGAAGGGGGTTTGGGAGAAAGGGGCTGAATGGCTTTGATTTTGGTGTGGCTTGATTTCGGACGCAGGCCCACATATAGCCAACGGTTTATGGCTAGATAGTGTAGCGGTTTTTGCGCCCCACTGCAGCAGCAGCTTTCGTAGCGTGCCACATTTGTGGACTGCCGTTTGTTGCTGCTACAACATCTGCTTAAGTTAGCCTACTTCGGTCGCCTGCCAGATACGAGCAGCTCTTGCGGCTTCCCCTGACCAATTTTCAATGTGCTATAACTTCCACTCTGCATGTCAGTAAAATTGATTACATTCTCTAGACACATCCCTTGGCCCTCTCGAGTCTTGGCAACTTAAATGCCATAAACGGTTCAAATTTGAATTAAAGTAAATTCAGAATTGGGAGTTCTTTAAAACTTGAAATCTAAAATGTTTATAAAAGCAGAAACTTGCAATTCTGTTTAAAATGCAAAGTCTATTGGGAAAAGTAATAAAATTTCTAAAGTATTTTCGGTTCCGTAGGATGCTGACAACTATGTCCATGCATTTAAATATATGTCGAAGCATTTTCTCGAGCACTGTGCCACTGTGCTTGATGCGTGCCTTTCTTAATTGGAACAACTAAAAAGTTTTCATGTTTGCATGTAAGTCGCAGTCAGTAATATTGATGTTACCCTCCCTGCTCCACCATCACTTTTCTCTTTCACAATCTTACCCTAACACCATCAGAAAGTCTGTGGGAAATTTGGTCGGCTGTTGTTGTTTTTGTTGGGAATGAGGTCTGTTGTTTACTTTCAGCTGCTTTGTTTTCGCAACGACAAAAGCAAAGACAGAAAACGCAACAGAATTTAACTTCAATATGAACAAAGTCAATTGGGGGTCTGAATGCTGGCTCAAAGACAAGGCCGCAAACACTAAGCCAGCCTCCGACCAGAGCATAGAATTTTCTTAAACTTGCTCTGCAAGATTTGAGAGTGTTTTGCTATATGCTCTTGGGCAAATACACTGTGGGACCAGTTTGATTCCCACTAAATTGGCTAGTTGTCGAAGTCGGCGTCTACGTCGACGTTGCAGCGAACGCCAACGTCGACAGCGATGACAGTTAAAACAAACGCTAGCGTCGACAGAGGCCTGTATTGTGTTTGTGGCGCTTTTGGCCGCTTTTCATATAAAATCGAAATCACTGGCGGAAAATTCGCATTAGGTTTTCTTATAAGACGACGATGTCAGTAGCAGCAGCGAAACAGTCGACGTGACATTTGGGCAAAGCGTAGACGGAAAAGCGAGGACGCGGTAGTTGTGAGAAGTGTTTGTTCAGTGTGCGCGTGAGTGTGCTTGCCAGGACATTAATGCATGTGTAAAGGCAGACAACTGGAATTATTTGCAAAACAATACCAAACAACGAATCCAAACAACATACCAAGAAAAGTGGCAGAAAAACAATAACAATAACAATATGCAAACAATTACTATTTACACACTCCTGGGAGTGACTTTTGTCATGGCCATGGCCAGTGGCACTCCCACCCTAGGAGGCAACGACAACTCGGTAAGGTCAAGAAAAGTTTTATCCCGAAATAGAATAGAAAAACTAAAGTGTCAGCGATAAGAGTGAAAAATGGCACGGCTATTCATGCGTAGCGGATATCCTATAAAGGACCATTGGGTCGCTAACCTACTGAATGAATGAACTCGAGGAATATAATTCTAAAGTGTCATCCTTAGTCTACGGTCGACTGAAAGAAGGCCACGACCTACAAATATGTTTATTGGTCCAAGAACAGCTGCTGTCTGGAGTTTGTATCCAATTTATTAATTTGCAATTTATTTTTGTTGACAGATAAACGGTGACTATGTCAATCGAAATGACGAGCAGATCATGATTAAATTAAACGAAAGGTGTATTCAAAAGGACAATCACTCCTGCACTATGCTCAAGACAATTGTTTTTATGGATCGTCTTTTAAAGAAGTCCAATATTGATCTAAGTGAAAACTTCCGTGTGTCTCGCAACAGGTTAGTAAACAATCACTTAGTTAGCTTCTGGACAAGTTCATTTGGAGTATATAATTCATAGAGATGTGCCTGATGTGCCAGATGATCCCGAAGATGACCTATTGCTGGCACGTGCGATGGACTCGGATGAAGAATCCTATGGACTGTTAATTGCCAATAAACTTTGGAGATTCGTTCGCTCACGCACACTGCGCTATAAATTCTCGGATAACGCAGATTTCGTGATGAGCAGCGAGCCCAAGGGCAGCGTCAACATTGGATTCTCTGTGAGGCCAATTGAAGCACTGGAGGAGGGACGTGGCAAAATGAAGAACATGGGTCCATTAATGATGATGATGGCCGCTAAGACTGGAATGGTGGGGGCGATTCTTCTAAAGGGACTCTTCTTACTAGCCGGCAAGGCTCTAATTGTGTCCAAGATTGCGCTTCTGCTGGCAGTCATCATATCGCTGAAGAAGCTACTTTCTCAGAAGAAGACAATAGTTGAGGTGCCATCGCATCACGATAGTTACAGCTCTGGCTGGTCTCGTGCTTTGGACGGCTTCGTTGAGGGCTTGGCAGAAGTTCCAGCGCATCTGCTGTCCCAGGATGCGCAGGACATGGCTTACAACGCGCACCAGCCAAAAAAAGTTGTGCAATAAAATAGTGGACCTAAGATGGAGCCTATTTGCTCGACAAATGTTGCATTTATTCAATTCTGAACATCGAGATCCTCAATTTAGATATGATAACACTTTCTATTATGGCCGCTCTATTGTTTTCTGCTTCTCATACTTTCTTCCTCTTTGATTAATGCTTTACCCTCTGTCTCTTTTATTAGATTTATCTCTACTCTGTCATGTTTAAATAATTATTTCCCCAAATGACATTTTCTCTTAACAATAACTTTCTTCTATTTGCACATACGTTATCTTTAAATGTATTTATTTTTATTTATTTATATTTATTGCTTATTTATGTATGCTAATTATATATCAATTAATAAATAATTTATAACTAATACATAATAAACATTATTACATTTTTGAGCCAAATTTTGCCCACTTCTTTATTTATATTAATTTTTTTTTTTAAATTTTTGTAGCATTTTATTGCTAATTTCAGCTAATCTATGCTAAATGTGTGTATTAGGTCTCTCTAGATTAAAACAAATCAATAAATAATATAAATAAATATGTTAATTATGTTTACGAGCAGCTTTAATCATTGCAGCTCCTCATTGCCAGACGCGTGCGTCACATCAGATGGTCATCTATGGCAGCAGAACCTCACCTCCTCCTTCACTCTCAACGGTCTTTGGTAGCGGTAGGGGTCAAAGCTGCACTAATTGGCCAAGCTTCTTTTAATTTATATTCTTTCGATTGGATGTTAGGAGCGATAAAAGGGCAGCTGCGGCTGCACATAATTGTACAAGAACGGTCGCCTTGGTGTTGCTGCAATCAAAAATCAGTACTCAATAAACACATTTCTTAACTAACATCAAGTTGCCAAGTGCAGCTGTATAGTATCTATATAATTAATTAAAACACGAAATAAGCTTGCAATCAGTCGAATGGATCAAAACTTTCGCCATCTTTGGATAGCCAACTTGTGTGCTCGCTTTTCGTGCAGCCAAAAAGTATGCAACGATTTCTATATCTCAAGTGTTAAGCGTGCTTCAAGTTGCCCGTTTGTGTGTGTGTGTGCGCACCACATACCATTTTAAATTGTTTAAGCTAATTGGACAACTGTTCACAGAAGAAGTAAAGTTAAATTGAAGAGCATTAAAATTTTAAATTAATACTACCTTCTAAAATCAATGTGAAGTATTTGTGAGATGAGAATCAACTTGATAAGCACTTTCGACATAAGTCAGCACTAGGAAATGGCTGTTACACGTGTACTTGTTAAAGTGCTCTGAATCTCTTGGTTTAACGCATATTAGAAAACTTTAGCTCCTAAGCTTTGATATGACGAGCTGTGATTTCAAGTGTTTACACATGCAGAAATGAAAAACTTTGTCTACTGGCATTCTATTAAATTTGAATATTCGATGTGAAAGTATATAATAATATGTGAAGCGTGCTATACTGAGCACATACCCTTTCAGTGCACGAGTGCCGAACACCATTGGTGCGAGTAAATGCAAATTATTATCAACAACTTGTACACTACTTAATAGTCATCCTCATATTCAGCTTCTACACTTGCTTCGGCCACGGCAGCAGCCACAGCCAGCTTATCGGTAAGTGCATAACCTGGTCTACGCCAGAGATGACCAAGTGATTTACCAAAGCGTAACGGCATTATGACCCTGTCTATCTGAAACAAGCGTAAACCTCTTTTATGCCACTGCACATTATGCACTTACTCTTTGCTGTCCACGAGTCCTCACGTTTAATTTTGTGGCCCAGCCCACCGAGACCGCCAAGAGCGGCTATAACGTTTGTATTGTTGTTGCCATCCCCCGACACCTGCGAATGCAAATGACTTTCGGCAGTAAGGCTTTCTATGCCAGGATGACCCGGATGCGGTATCTGACCACCACCAGCAACCGCCAACTGATGCAGGGCGCCAGGATACATCTCAGGTGATAGTTCGGCTGCGTGCATCGGGTAGTCCATTCCATAGGGCATCATATATGGAGTATGCTCAGGATACTGGTACATCATTCTGAATACATCAAATTTAATTAAGTTGTTCTACTGTTCTAATGTTTAATGTTTGCTCACTTTTCGCTCGCATTATCCATTAGTTTCTTGATCAGAACGATAGCAGCCACCACAAATGCTATTTTGGATAGAATTAACGCTTTAAGTGTTAACAAACCCACTGCCTTGGCGGCAACCATAGTCCACCCAAATGTTGTGGCTGCCAAATACATGGGTATGTACATTTGGAACTGTTTCTTATCCTGATGCTGGTGACGCCGACGACCGCCAAGTAAACCACCACCACCGCCGCTATCGCCGCCCCCGCCGAGTAGGCCTCCGCCACTGCCACCGCCTCCTCCGCCTCCACCACCCAGGAGTCCACCGCCGCTACCCTGAAGGCGTCCTGAATATTTGGAAGGCAAAACACGTTTTAAGTCTTTTGGCTTTAATGTCGCTAGTAGTAAGTCAAGGACGTGGATAGGAATTCCGAATTGGATGGCATTGAACAGATTTGGATTGAATTGGAGTGATGTGATATGATTGATGTTTTCAACGTCATCGTCTACGCAACGACCGTCACACCTAATGAATATAAATAATGGCGAGTAGGCCTAAGAACCATTTTTCTAACATAGGAGGGTACATAGTGTCGTTCCAATGTTCCTGACATATGTTGCCAGTGGCCTCTAGTTAAATGTCAATCGCATTAAGTCAACTGGCGACTGAATGCGAGAGGCATGACAAGCATTACTATACGTGTCAGCTAATACACATCATTTCAAACACTTCAAGGGTGTGTGGGATACCATGTGTGGGAACCTGATTGGGGTTTTACTAGACGCATTAGACCTTCTGCCAGCCAATTAGACGCTGATCAATCTTAGCCAACACTAGTACTGTTTACCTGTTCCACTCGAGGCCTTCTTCAGCAGCGCTACTTCAATATAGTCACTATCGTCTTCAGCCCGCTGCACACTGAACACCATCGGACCAACAGGGACTCTGATGGCATTGCCGCTGACAAAGTCCATGAAGCTGGACAGTCCACGGCCTGTGCCCCATTTGTGGGTGTGCTTCTTGTCCAGAGTTGGAAGTTTAACCAAATCAAAAAGACCCAGTTTAATGGTCTCACCGCGTCGATAGGATGCCACTATGCTATTAGCAACGCTGTGCAGGCAACTTGCGTTGTTGGCGCACTTCCAACTGAGTTTATCCAGCAAGTCCATGTTCTCCACACTGCTATCTGGATTAGTATCTTTCGTGGACGTTGCTGTGTATTCGGTAGCAGCTTCAGTGCCAAGTGAGTTTGTGGTCCTGGCCCCGTTTCGTCTGTGAATTGCCGCAGTTGTTGGCTCTAGGCAACAGAGCACCAATATCGCCCAGCTGGCAGCCATTAATTGAAACATTTCGTTCTTAATTTTTCTATTATTTTTTTTTGTAATTTAAATACACTTCTATTTAAGTTTCAAACACAGCACAACACTGCACAGTAAAAGGACGAGAACGCGGCGTATCCTTCACATGGATGTTCTTCAAAAGATTTGCAGCTGCTGCAGCACGTTGCAACAAGCCGCAATAAAGACTAATTACTCGATGTAGCATGCAACGCAGTTTTATTGTTAAGCCGAGCAAACAGAAGCAGCAGCATCGGCTTCTCCACCAGCATCCACGGACCAGCGCAGTCAGCATCGGCGTTAGCGTCTGCGTAGGCTTCGGCGTCGCTGCAATGTCTATTGGTATTTTGTGAGCTGTTTTGATACAGTTTTGATTTAAATAAAACTAACTGAGTGACGGCCATCGCTCTGTTGGGATCATCATGCAATTGTAGAAAGCAATCAAGTGGTAAACTCTTAACGAAAAGGGCTAAGAAAAATATTTAACAAGTCAGTATTAAAAAAATAAACTTTAATTAATATTCCATAGTTTTCCACTCATTTGAAAAGTATAATTTTTTTTGGTTTGTATCTGTTATTTTATTCTATTTCTGTCCCAAAATAACTTTTATTAAAATTAGCTTTCTGAAGTTAACTGAATTTATTTGGGTGTACAGCCCCCATTAGAGACTATAAGATTAGTTTTAGCTGTTGTTGAGTTAGTTGCTTATTTAAGATTAAAACATTTTTAATAAAAAATATATTTTAAAAACACTTCAAATATATTTGCAATTCTTAATTAACAATAAAATACACTTACATTTAGTTTTTTTTTGTCCCACAGCGCAGCAAGTGCAGCTCTGCATAATTGCAAAGTTTTGTATCTCATCGGGAGGTTTGCATTGTCAAAGGTTCAAAGGCTTAAACAATGATCAAAGGCTAACAATATGTGATGCCCCATCTTCCAGCACTGCCTCCGCAATGTCCATACGTCTCGAGTAATGCTCTAATGTGGTTAATTTTCTGCTCATTAATTTACGAGTAATTTGCACAAAACAATTTCGCAGGCAAAAGTAAAAGCAAACAAAGCGATTGCTGGCAATTATAACAGCGGCAAACAGTCGATGATATGAGGCGAGGAGAGACACGCCAGCGCCTACATATGCCACGCCTTGTCGTTTCAATTGGCTGGGAGCAGTCAACAAGTGTATCACATAGATAAATGTGAGCGCATAAACATAAATAAATAATAAAAGGAAAGTGAAACAAACTATTAGCTCTCGTTTTTCACAAGTAGCCGCAGTATTTGCTTCAGCTTCGGCATCGGATTCAACATCGATGGTGTCTCAGTTACATTCTGTTGCACACACGAGCAGAGGAAAAAGTAGGGAGCAGGGACCAAGGTGGGGAAATCAGAATACATATAGATATCTTTGAATGCATTTAGCTCCTATTGTTGAGGCATCTTGGCTGGCTAATAACAAATTCACTTAAGCAGTCACGCAGGCCAGCTGAGTGCCCGATTTAATTGCCACAACTTTTGGTGCTTGCCACTTGCCGCTTGCCGCTTGCCGCTTGTTGTCTATAATTTCGAGGCAATGGCAATCAGACCTCAACCGTTCATTCTGTGGCACCATTTTGCACCTGGCAGACAGTATTTTGATTTTTGCAGACCCTGTTCATAACAAAAGTAAAGAGTCTTTGGGTATCCCTAAATACCTTGTGCATTTTAGGCTGGGTTCCCCAGCGGCCGCTGCCGCTGTGGTATAGAAACAATCACTCAATTCAGTGCTTAGTGTACAAATCTTCACATATCTAACATGTCTGTTGAATTGCTAATATCAAGGTAAGTTTTAAATGAACAGTCAGTCTAAAACTAGTGATTATACATAATATTAAAGATATCTCAAGCTAATTTTAAATGATATAATTTTATTACAATTTTTCCATATAGTGCTGTAGCTGTATATATTTTTTAAACAAATATTCAGTTATTTGTAGGAAAATTTTTGTATTGCATTTTTTTTTTTTTGAACAAGTACACGGTCTTATCCAGTCGTTGTGCACGATTTTAGGTTTTACAACCCCATAGTCTTTTTTATCTATTCAACATAATAACCGTAATTCAGACCCAAGTGGCTAACCTGCCCATAGCCCACTGACCGTTATCGGATTGGCATTTCAACACCAAATCTGTCCAATACTGTCCTCTTCACGGTCAATGGCAGCCAGGTAACAGTTGGCAGGCTTGCCCACAAAAGCGTTAGTAACGCGAAGCGGTTTGTGTGGCTTCAGTTAACAAGAAAGCAATGTAGCCACCGCATCTTCAAAGTGCAGCAATGTCCAGGCTCCAGTTCGCCCATGGCCGTGACCGTGCCCGGCACGTCATCATTGTTGTGGAAAGGAAAGTGGAATGGCGTGTCAGGCATTCGCGGTCGTTGCCACTGTTACTGCCACAGCCACAGCCACAGCAACTGCCACTGCTACTGAAAGTGGTAATCTAATACCAATAGTGTGGCAAACTTAATGTGTCAGCTGTGCGTGCGATGTATTTGTATTCGCACTCGTTTAAGTTTAATGATCCTTGACTTGGACCGCTAAGCGCAACCGGATCCACTTAAAGCAGGGCAAAATCTGATAACTGAAAGTGTTGACATACCTTTTTGTAGTGAAGTCAGCAATACATCACACATCTCGGCCTATTAAACAACTAAATGTTTGGTTAGGCCCATGGAATGTGGGTAGACAGAGCAAGTTTTACTGCTTATTGGGCTATTAAAACTCTGCCCAGAGCAGCTTTTACTTATCACCACTGATTTTAAAGTATTTCAGTTGCACTTAATTAAATTGCTCTACGTAAATTATGAAAACAAAAAATCAAAATAATTACTTTGCGAAAAGTTTTGTGTGCTTAAGGCAGTTGCTGGAAAACATCTAAGAAGTTGTATCTTTTGTTGTTTTACTTTTTGTTTCAGTAGTGCTTTAAGAGTGTTTCTGATTGCCTAAGAGACTGAAACAGAAAACATATTCTTCAATTTAAGCAGAAAGTTCTTCTGGAAGTCAAATGCAATAGGAGAAGAACAATGAGATCTGAATAATTAACCGCTTGGCAACGTTCTAATTAAGAAATCACCAACTTACTGGTATTAATTGCTTAGTGCTCTCATTGCATAATAAACTTCAAGAATTCTAGTTTTAGTTCCAGAAGAATGCCAGCTTTAATTTCCTATGGCAAGTAAAAAAACGGCTTCGAAACATGAAAAAAATACAAGTTTTATTTTTATTACTTTTGTCTTCAATGCCAATTAAAGCAATTTAATTTTTGTTGATTTCTTTAATAACTTTTCTTTTATTTTTCTTTAATCGTTTGCAGTTAGACTGCCAGTTAGACGAATAAGCAACTTCAGGTTGTTTTCTTGTCTCCCTGAAGTTGTTTTCGTTTTGTTTTCTCTGGCACGAATTTCGCTGCTTGTTTAATGTATTCTACTTGATTTTGGTTTATTTCTTTTGTAGATATTCGCTTTCGTGTAGCTTCTTGTTTATTTTTCTTGGATGTCTAATCGATTGACTGCGCCCAGCTATTCATTTAATTTATTTTAATCTAATTGTTTTCTAATTAAATTCATTCGAGTACACTCACACATCGCTGTTGGATTTCACCAGACTGTAGCATGTGCTATTAAAAGCGCCTGTGGTTTTTGCATCAAATTTAATTTCAGCAACCAGTTGCCACAATTACACTTAGTAATTTCTACTAAGCTCAACAACCAGCCAGAGGGTGAACGTATCCCAAATCACAGTTTACGAATGTAATTAAAATGTATGGCATATAAAAGATACATGCGTGGTGTATTCGTAATGCAATACGAGCAACACCTCTTGTTGCATACTTTTGGGGTTGAATATTTGTAGCATACTTTCGGGAGTCGGTGTATATGATAAAAAGGTCAGAAAAAGTTAAAAGTTTATTGAGTGCGAATAGTAGTAGAAGAGTAGTTGTGGTAGTATAACAGCACATTACAAAGCAAGCTATGGAATTTAATATTTAATATTTTTTATTTCATTTTGGTAGTACAAAACTAAACAAAGTCAAAATAATATGAAATGCTAACAGCACAAAACCTAAAACAAGCATCCTTTCAACTAACACAGAGCCTTTTTTTTATACTAAAAACAGTTGGTTGTTTACCCATTCAAATACAAGAAAACATTCTAACCTTTGCCAAGGTTATTGAAAGAAGATGGTAATATTCGTTTTCTATTGAAATAATAAATAAACAAGAATCACAATACTGTTGGGCCCTCCCGACCGTAACATACCCTGTGAGAAGTCCGGTCGTGACTTGAGATTATAGAAATCCTTACTTTGCGTGATCAATCGATTATATCAGAAAAGTAATAAACGCAACTCCAACGATACAGCTGATCAAAGTCACTAATCGATTATTTAGTATCGTAACTTGAGCTCCATATCAAAATATCGATAATGAATCACTCAAATGAACTAAAGAACTGGAAACGATTGATAAATGAAAACAAAAAGCAGCAAAGGATGAAGCAAGGCACGCTCTGTCTACCTTGCACATGCTGCGAACTGGCTTCATAAAAAAATTTATAATAAAATTTGTTATATTATTTTTGAGTGCTATTGGGGCGTGGACCAAACTTGGTACGGATAGTTCTAATAGAAGTTTAGCTTTGATTTCAAGATTTCGCGTTTTCAAAATGTTTTTTACAATTTGCGAGAGCGGTAGGGAAAGTGGCAAACATTCAAACTAAGCTTGATCTGCGTGCACATTAAATTAGTCGATGTTCAAAATTTGGTGTTGCTAGCTTTTGCTATCTGTGAAAACTCAGCGTTCATGCAGATGGACAGACAGTCAAGGCTTGTTTGCACGAACCCAATATACCCGCATAGGGTATAAAAATGGTAAATTTATAAAAGGTCAAAGCCAAATTTATAATTGGCATTAATACTGAGAACTTAAAAACTATATTAAAATTATATTCACGTGATATCAAGCATGTTTCAATCAAGATTTAATTACTTGATTTACTCCACTTCTCATGGTTGGCTACTGTTATTATGAATCTATATGTGAATATTGTTTAATAGGGTGTTTCATAGCTTTGGATACCTCATTAGACACAGATACTTGGCCTCCCATTCAAACGGCGGTTGCAACTTCACTCAATCATCAATTCTATACAATGCACGTTGCAGTTCATTGAAATGAGTACAATGGTAAACTTCGAACTGAAGCTTAAATCATAATGAGAAGCTTGATGATGCTGCACAACAATCAATTATAACAAGTTACCGATACAGATCTGGGCAACAACAACAACAACAACAGTCAATAGTCTAACTGAATGAATCGACAATGCTCCCCACTCAAATGAAACGAATCGAACCTTGTGAGCTGAACGCTTTCCATGGAAGAGAGCAGGGGAAAAACCCCTCCCTCTGCCTCTCCATCGACAGATGATCTGCTTCTGCTGGTAATGGCAATACCCAAACAACGATGGATACGAGATGGTAGATACTTTCTTTTTATTGCCATCGCCGTCAAAAGCAAACGTAACGAGTTCAGATCAATTTTGGTTGACTTCACATGATGCGAGGTTCGAGCGGAGTTCAATAATGCTTCGACTTGACTTGTATTTTGTTGTTGCGGATACAAATTTTTGTGATGAGAAGCTTCAAATTTCCAGCAATTTTGTCTCTGTGTATAAGTTTGTGCATGTGTGTGCCTGTGTGTATGTTGTGTTAGTATTAGTTGCGAACAACAATATGTTAAATATAAAAATTAATACATCGAGAGTGAAAGTTATTGCTTTCTGAGCGAGACTTTGTCGATCATCATAATCATTATGACGCTGATGATGATGGCGTTAATGATAGTTGTGATGATGACGATGATGACCAACGATCTACATTGGCTGTTCGATGCTCGCTGATGCTGGGTACTGATTTCTTTTGAAACGATATTGAAGCTTACCAACTTAAGTCACGTCAATTTGATTAATACGCTATGCAGTATTACAAAATAGTCGAAAGGTGTTAGCAGGCTTATGAAATTTGCTTGCACAGAGAAGATTCCGCTGACGTAGTTTCCAGCAAATGTGTTACGAGTTTTGGCCACTTGACTTGCTTTGCAAAAGATTCGACATATTAACCCCGACGCCGGCACCCTTTGGTACGCTTAAGCGGTTTAGCAGTTTTGTTTTTTTAATTTTTTTTTGTGTTTTTTTTTTTTTGGCCTTTTATGAGAAGTGCGAACAAAACATGTTGAACGGCAGAAAGACTTAGACTTACATAGTCGCAGGCAATCAAAAACTTTGTTAACTTTCGCTTTTCTAGTTGGGATGGGTTTGGGGACACGCTAGTCTTGCTCATGCAACAATCAGTTTGTTAATAGAGCTGTTTAGGCTCAACTTTCTGGTGAGACAATTGTGTGAACTAACTGGGCCTATAATCTGTAAGGTGTGTGTTAGAAACAAACCTGCAGCACTTTGGGTATGTCTAATTTGTATAATTTTGAGAGCTACCAAGTTAAGCGAGCCAAGCTACAGAGCCGGCGATGCATAACCCACGGTTGTCTGACCAACTGACCGTTGAAAATTGAAAATTGCAACGGCCAGTGAAGAAGAAAATTGCAATGAAAACTGTAGCTCTAACTCTGGAGAAAAAAACGCAAAACTGAAAGCATTTCTATTTACAATTTCAAAGCCATTGTTTTAATTTTCAATTGTGACAATTTGCTTTCGGGATGCTTCACTGCTCTGGCCTTGCGAAAGTGCTTCAGAATAGTCGACTATAAAATATGAGCAGGCCATTGTCAAGGTTTTTAGTTGATCCGTAAACGCTTTGGCGACATGTGCCGTCCACTGTATCTATTTCTATTCGGCCTGATGTGCCTGGCCAATGCCCAGCTGGAAAATTGCAATTCAGAGTCAACAACATTGCTCTGTCGCGGCGAGCGTGCAATGAAAAATGTGCTGCGAAATCTGAGCAAGAATGAAAAGCCATTGGTGATAATGCGAGGACTCGAAATTGTGCCACTGCGTAATAGAACAGTAGCACATGAGTCAGAGGCGCTATTGGAGGCGGCCGTCGAGACGGACACAACCCTGCTGGACACTCTGGCCACATATTTACGCAGCCACGAAGTCAATTTGAAACTGTCAGATTTGCTGGATGAGCATAGTGGTGGTCCAGTAACAGGTGGGTTGTATCATAATTGAGACAATCAGAAAAGTTTGTAATAGGATTATGACAATTGCTGGTTGCCTTCAGTCGCAACTTTCGGTTAAACATTTTTGGACTTTTAAGAACTTTGAAAACTTTGCCCTTAGGTAAAGAATAAACTTTTTCAGTTCTCTGGCAATCAATTGAAACCTGCAACACTTACACAAACATTCTGACATAAGAAAATACATAGTTTTGGCGTATAAATTTTAATCTTTGTTCAATTCTCAGAGGCACGCAAAAAGGACAAAGGACAGGGCATGATTCTAGCAATGGCACTGATGTTTGGCAAAATGATGGCAGTACTTGGTCTTGGTGGCATCGGTGCACTTGCCATGAAGGCACTGGGCGTGGCAATGGTAGCACTGATGATGGCCGGCATGCTTGGTCTAAAAACAGCTGCACAGCAGGGACACGAAACAAGTCACAGCATTTCATATGTCACCGGAGAGGGACATCATCATAAGAGGCGGCGCAGGGCAGCGGAAAGCCTGCATGTAATTTCAGAACAACAGCACCAGCAACCTCTGCCCTACAGAGGCTGGATGTTTTAGCTTCCAAGTTGGTCTGAATACCTGTACTTGTAGCTGTAAGTTTAGCTTTAGCTTTGACTAATTTATTTGACATGCAACAAATGGGAAACTTGTTTAATTATTTGGAAAAGGGCGCCTGCCTGATAGCTTCTGTATCCAGTGAATCTAGTGTATTGGTTGTTTCCTTGTTTATTAATTATTCATAGAAACAGTTGCCGCAGTCGAAACGCAGCTTTGTTATGATTTCTGCTACTGCTGCTTCTACTGCTCTATAGCTGCTGAAGCTGCTGGAGCTGCTCTTCGTTATACGAAATTGGTGAAAGTTTATTTCAGTCCAGCTCGTATTGTGTTGCCAGCAGCAACCTACTCACAGCAGCTAGTGCTGTGTGTGTCTCCAAAAACAGCTGATACCCTAGTGAAGCGCACAACAGCTTCAAGTAGACACAGAGGCACAAAAATACAAATATTTATTTACAATTTTCTTACTGAAAGTAATACAAGTAGTAAAAAAGATAGAGTATTTAACTGTCGATGTGATGTCTTGTCTCAATTGTCAATGACGTCATATTTATTGTCATTTGTCATTAAAATGTCAGTTGATTGTAGGGCAAATTGTCGCTGCAGCAGATATGCAGGCCATGACAAGATTGGACCATAATTTCCTGGATTCTTGGCTTGGTTTTACATTTCATCTGAAATTTGATTATCTGATTAATTTTGTATATGAATTTGCATAAAGCATTTCGTTGTCTGGCCAACTTTCACTTTATTTTGGCAGAGCAACGGTTCTTTTTGGAGCCTACACTGACACTTACTTGTAAGTGCCACAGGCGGCAGCAGCAGCAGCAGAAATAACGGCAACCGCAACGGCAACAGACACAGAAAGAGACAGTGAAATAAAAACAGAGACAGAAATAGAGACACAGAGAAAAACAGAAACAACAATAACAAATTACAAGCATGACAGACCTACATTTATTTTGGCCACGCTGCGTTCTGTTACACAATATCAATTAAAGCCACAACCGCAGTCGGCGGAGGTACTTGAAAAACCCGTTAAGCTCTTGGCAGGGATACCAGATTCCAAGATACCCCAGTGCAACTTGCTCTACCTCGCGCCTCAAATCTTGGATCTCTTACCCTGGCTAACGGCCAAAGACCAATGGCCAATGGCATCGGCATTGGCACTCCGATACTCCGGTTGTACGGTATTTCGGAGGTAGCCTCTTCAGCAGTCGACGGTTTGACTCGCTGTTAACTTTCCCTTTTAAACGGCTTTTTATGAGCTCGCATTTCGAGTCGAATTGTATTTGGACTTCGCTGGAGTTTGGCGAGGCAAACAGGCAGCATTCAGTAATTAAATTATAAAATAAATTTATAAAAGCAAATTTGTTGTTTTATAATTTTTGTATATGATATGATTTCGAGCAACTGTTCCGCTGTTTTGATGCTTCTTTATATAACTCCAAAACTGTTTAAGTGAAATGAAATGAAATTGATTTTCTATGTTTCAGTTTTGATTTTTATTGCACATAATAATCTGTCAGTAAACAAACAGCCAGTCAGTCAAACCGCCAAACTGCCATTGAGTTGACAATAAAACTTTGTGGCTTGATGATGGCAACGTGTCTGAATGCTGCTGCTGCTGCTGGCTACTGCGACTGTGGCTGCTGGCTGCTGGCAGCGGTCCACTGCATAAATGAAAGTTCATAAAGAAATTAGCTGATTAATCGTCGTTCGATGAGCTTGGAAAATGACCGAGCCGAACCGTCCGACTGACTGAAAGTGTCACACAGCCTACATTTTAGTTACTGCTTCAACAAATTTCACTTTTCAATGATGCTGAGACTCTGCTGCCGCTACTTTGAGTGATACGAGAGTTCCAGCAGCGCTAACAGCTGAGCTTGTCCCACTGTCCACGGCGTTCACAGTGTCCAGCGTCGCCGTTTCATATGTAAATTAATTTGTAACCCAAATACCGCAAATTCTTTATACGGAAAGACGCTGAAGCATCAGGTCAGCTTTAAGCTGACTTTGTTTTGTTATTGTTTTTTTATTTCGGTCTTCGTCGTTTTTTTTTCTCTTTTTCGTTTTCTTTTTGTATTTCATTACCTTTTTGATTATTATGCAAATTTACTTACAATTCAAATGACCATAAGGGGGGATAAGATTGCCATTTGCTAATCATGTTTATGACTTGTGAGATTTTTTTCTATTATACTCATATTTTAACCAAAAAAATGTGGGTGATTTTTTTTATGTTACTTTTTGGGTTAATTTGAAAGGATTGTTACATTTTGATTAAGATTAATTTGGGATCACAAATTCTTTGTTCGTTATATAAATCTATTTAGACAATTTAATTTGATTATGGCTGAGATTTTCTGCCGCAATCGCAATATAAATGGAAGTCTACAAAACATTTGTTCAAATGTCAACCCCTATTTTAAAAAAATAGTTGCGTATTTGACTTATCTCAATTCGATTGCTTTTGAATTTACTGTTGACATATTTTGAGAAATTCTATTTGTCGAATTATTCTTTATATCTAGAGTCTTATACTCAGATAAACAACATTCGTATTAAATAAACAGTAATGTATGTATATTTAGAATGCAAAGTCCGTCTAGGAATTCCATAGATTCATTGCATCATCTCATTTTCACTTTTTATTTAATTCAGCGACTCCGCAATCGAACCACGAGGTTCAGTAAAAATCCGCGAACTTAAAATCTGTTTATTCGAATATCTGTTGTCTGATATTATGAATCCGTTGCTATGGCTGCTGTATATGGCTTACTTCTGACCACGACTTTCTCCGAGAAATTGTTATTTATTCATTAAATTTTTGCCTTTGCTATTGTTGTTCCTTCTTTTGCTTTGGTTTTGGTTTGGTTGTTGATATGTTTTGCTTGGTGTTCTTATTGCTGTTTTTGTTCATTGTTGTTGTTTAATGTTATTTTATACAAACACACCTACATAGCGTACATGAAATATTTTTTGCATGAGGCCTCAATAACAACGATACAGAAATTAAATGCAAAATCAACATGGGACAAGAAATATTTTTGCTGTCTGGACACAAACATTAAAAACACACCCACAATGTGGCAATTGATTGGCAAAATACGCGTCAACGGGGCAAACAAGCAAAAAATCATACAAAAAACGAAAATAATACAAAAAAAAAAAGATGTCAACAAACAATTGTGAAATTGTGCTACCGATTCGATCGCACCTGAAACTATTTACCTGTGGCGTTGCCATAGCCATTGACAGTGCGGCTGACTCCATCTTTGGCACCACTGGTGTCTCTGATTGTCATTTGGCCACACGGTACATTAACAGCACCGTTAACTCAACAGCCTCTGCAGCGGTACCGATAAACATCGACGCCAACTGAAACGAAAATCTTCTCTAATTAGTCGGAAGAGTTCAGTGATGCAAAGTTTTTCTCCAGTTTCTTAATGTCGCTTTTGTTGGATATGCAAATTGACTTAAAAACCAAACAAAAAAAACTTTCTCGTCCAAGATTTTAATTTTAATTTAATTCAAATACTTTGTTGAAACAGCAATGGCCTTTCTTGTGATAAACAAAACTGTAAAAACAGAAAATGAACCACGTCACTCTATCTCTTGATAAATGACTTTTCATACACACTGTAAGCAAAATGAAAGTGAGAACATCTGCATGTACCGATGTTATTTATGAGACGATCTTAAAACCCCGTCCATAAACAAGAAATTTAACTATTTTTAGTTTTAAGCTGATACTATCCGCTGTATAAATATATGTATATTTCTACCCACAATCTGATTAGTAATACATTTAAAAAACTCTATTTTACATAGATTGTGCGTAGCAAAAGAGAAATCACACATGATGAATAAAAAGTATTAAAAAAAATTGTGAGCTATAAACAAAATATAAATTAAGTAAACAGTTTAATAAGTAAATTATCAGTTTGTTTTTAAGCTAATTTTAACTACCGAAACATAAAGTTTTTCCAATCTTTCGACACACACTGTTCATTTGCCAATCCTGTGAAGTGCATAAACATGGAACTGTTTTCTTCGAAAGGCTCCGTCGACAACCTGTTGGGCATAGATGCCAATGTACGGATAAGTGTATGTACTCAACGCATGTACGACTGTAATTTGTGATGTAATGTTGCTGCATAGACGATTTATTGTTATTTCTTGTTGAGCGCTTTAACCGTTTGGCAATTTGTTTGCTTTGCATTGCATTGGCAATGGCATTACCATTGCCATTGCCATTGCCATTGCCGTGGTAGTAAAACACTACAGACGGGCCGACGGACAAGCAGACCGACAGCAGGCACTACTACTACACGTCCAACTACGGCGAAATTCATTCATAAAAACGGTCGGCACTTGGCCGGCAGCATTTCGCATGAATGACCATGGCTTAAGGCTTTTGGCTTATGGCTGTTCGCCATTGGCACATGACAGATTGATGGCGTTCAGCGCGTGGTCCAACATAACTATGTAGTAAACGGATATGCACCTGTGTGCATGTGTGTGAGTGAGCGTGTATTGTATCTAAGCGTTTGTGTACAAGTATGTGGCACGCTCATTGAACTCATTTACATTTGAATGTGTGCCGATTGCTGTCCAGAGAAAACCAAAAATGAAATCTCAAAACAAAAATATGATGAACCGATTTTCTCTTAGTTGCTGCGCCTCTTTTCGGCTCGAATTGGTTACGAAATGTGGAGGATACGAGAGACTCGAGGGTACGGAGATCGGCGATGTGAAGACATTAAACGTTTACGCTTTTACCGTTACATCGCCGCTATTGACGTCAGTCTTATGCACTTGCACACCAAAAAGCTGATTAAATTGTAGTAGCAAATTACTCATACGCCCCATGGCAAACAGTTGAATGGAACATAATGACGATGATTCAGTGGTTTCATAAGTTGCAGATCCGTTTGATCCGTTTGTCTTCGCAAATGTTTGTACGTGTAGATAAGTGTACGGTATCGTATTCACCTTGAAATGCGAAACATAGAAAATAAAAAGGCGACAATTGTTGACTTTTCCACTAAACGGTGTCGCAGACCGTGAATATGAGTTTGACGCCAAAGCAACCATCCCATCTATATGACATTCCATCCATCAGCAACAAACTCAAGCCTCCATCATCTACCGCACATCTCTATGTTACTGGCTGAGCTTATATCCGTTTTTGTTTGCATTTCGTGTAATTTCTCTTTCATTTCACTTGAGCAATTGAAGCGCGCTGTTATTTGCACTTTTGCCGAGCTCAAATTGTTGACTAATGTGTCACAATTGCAAAGTCAGGCAGCGTTTTTATCTTTCAAAGCCCTAAATGGAAGTTTTCACTTGATTGCCAGTTGCTTGCTGTTTTACAAAGCCTTTTTCAGGACGTGCTTATCATTTTGTTTGGTTTCACATTTACGAGCTGACCAGAGAATAATAAAATCCGAATGTAGTTGTCCTGTTATTACAAAGCAAACACTTGCTCTAATATCCCGACGTTTAAGTTCTTGTTTTTATTACCTCATTTGTGATACAAATCACTATTTATGTTGCATAATAATAAAAACCCCCAGCGACAACACAGACAACTATGAAGTCACGAAAATGAAAAGTAATTTCAAGGCGCGCACATGCGATAAACAAAACCAACCCGACTCTGCCCTTCTTTACCACGGCCCCTGCGCTGACTCGACCAACCTACCTAGACCTACCTGTGATGTGGAGAACCTCATGCCAAAAAGATTGCTGAAGATGATACACAGGGACAGACGGACGTGTCCAGTAAAAGAGGGGTGGAGTAACAGTAGTATAAAAATATAATACACACAACTTTCATTTCTTGCGGCCAAAAAAAAAACAAAAGCGTTCAAAATTAACAAAGGCAGAAGAAGAATATGGCACATGGGTTGCGTCTGTTGGGGAATGGCGGGGTCTGATGAAGATTAAGCGCTGCGCAGCACCTGTTTATCACCTCATGTGTTGTAATCTGTGTAGCTTCAACTTCAAACTCCAACAACAAGAATAACAATAACAATAACAATAATACTAACTCAACGCAGCATATGCACATATATAAATACGACACTTACCGTGGTGTGTATGTGTGTGTGTGCGAGAGCAAGAGAAATGTATTGGAGGTTGCAAATAAAAGCAGATGCGCAAAAGCATACAAATATACATGCTCTCATACCCACGTACATGGATCATACTTTGTAAACGAATCAAACAGAGAGAGCAAGACAATTAGAGAGTAAGAGATGGAACAGACAACCTTGGCGTGTTGGCTCGCTCTCTGCTTGCAATGAAAACTTTCTCGCTCACGACGCGAAGCGATGTTGAGCCCTTGCGCAGTCGCAACCGCTGCCGCCGTTGACTTTCTTTAATGCGGAAGCAGAAGCAGACAAAAGCGCGTGAGCATTTAGCGTTCGCGTCGCTGCCGATTCCATAGCCAAAGCAAAAGCCGAAGTTGATGCTGGAGCCGATGCCGATGGTAATTTCGAAGAGATGCTGCTGCTCTCTCGCTCAGCAATCAGTCGCACGTGTAAAGCTTTCTTATAGGGAGCGGTCGGCCCTCTCATATTTTATATGCGATGCTAGCGTCGCAGTCGCAGCGGTTGGTTAATGTGGTTGTTGGTGTTACTGTTGCTGCTTTTGTCTGGGCTTTGTTGATTCTCTTGCTGTATGTGTGTGAGTGTGCACTTTTTACATAATTTTACGTTATGCCGCTGCGAGGCGCCCGTTAGGTTGAAACTCTTTAAAAACAGCCTGACATCGTCGAAAAATTATCAAACCGCAGCTTGTTCCATTCGAATGAACACACCAGTGATTTCGGTGGTGCTTAAGAAAAACATTTTAGTTCAAAACAAAAATACAACCATGAAGTTCTTCATTGCCACCGCTTGTGTCCTGCTTTTAGCATCTGGCATCTCGGCCGATCCTGTCAAGACTGCTGCCACCGAAGAACAGTCCAGTGCATTTGCCAAATGCCTGGAAGCTGATTCCATCTCGTGTCTTCAGCTCACGGTACGGATTAAATAACCATCAAGGATTAAATATTACCCAAGAACATTATTTATACTTACATAAACACAGTGAAAGTGAAAAAGAAATGATATCATCAGCTATTTGATAACAGCCCAGAAGCATCTGGTGTGCACAACTGCAAGTGAAAGTCTTCTAAAGACGCAATCAAAGTGACAAGGATGCACATGCAAAAGTGAAAGTGTGTTAACAATCGCTGATAATATGAACAGTTAATTGTATAATGAATGCCACTAGTAATTGTATTAGTATTAATTTGTGAACAAATTGAACAACCCTCGCTAATACGTGCTTACCCTTCTCTACGTGTCTCCCTGCAGCTCTTCCGCAAAGCCAAGTCCATCTTCGACAATCCCCAAATCGAAATCTTCGGCGGTGTCTCACTTGTCAAGGCCAATGAAGGACGTCAGGGCAAATCCTTGGACAACTCAATTGCTGTTGAGGCAGCACCCACTGTTGAGGCCCGCACCGCCGAGATGGGCAACTACTTCATGGACAATGCTAAGAGCTTCTTTGCCGAACGCTCTCTGAACTTCAACTTTGCCAATGCCGCTCGCAGCGTTGCCCGTGCCATTCCCGACGATATCAAGGCTGATCTCCGCGAATTGGTTGTTGAGTCCCGTACCCGCAAGAAGAAGCTCCTGAAGAAGTTCCTGCCAATCCTGTTGGGCGTTGGTGCTAAGGTTGCCGTTCTCGCTGTTGGCGCCATATTTGGTCTGCTCTTCATGGCCAAGAAGGCCTTGATTGTGTCCGTGATTGCTTTCTTCCTGGCCTTGGCTGCTGGTGCTTCCAGTGGTTTGAGCCGTCTGGGCGGTTCCGGCGGCGGCGGTGGTCTCCTGGGCGGTCTCGGTGGTCTATTCGGTGGCAAGAGCTCTGGATCTGCTGCTACCAGCTCCGGTGGATGGTCCTCGGGCGGTGGCTCTTCCAACGCTGGCTGGTCCTCGGGCGGCAGCTCTGGCTGGGACTCGCACGGTGCCTACAGCTCACCAGTGGCCCAGACCATTGCCTACCAGGGCTACAAGCAGGCCAGGCGGTAAGCTCAGTGCCCCACCAAGCCCCCACCATCCCCCACGAAATCCATAAAAATCGAAGCGTGAGGAGGAGGAGAGAGAACAATCGCTGCTAACAATGATGACCATTTCATTAATGTCTATATATTTATATTTATTTATAAATTATTTATTTTAATTTATTTACCTAAACGTGAACGAGAGAGGGGCAGAGACCCCAACCATTTAAGTGCCTTCCATAAGTAATCTCTCGGAGCAGGGAGACAACCGAATCAATCACATCGAATACAACAACCAACACCTCCAAATCCACTTTTCATCTATACACACAAGCATACACACTCTTACACAACCAACTTCAACTACAACCACAGTCAACATCTTTAACTACTCTACACACTCTACACCCTAATTTCACTCTGTGCTCAACTCTACACTGTACTATTATGTCTTTACTGTATTTTCACGACTGCAACTTGATTTATGGACACAAAATACTTGAAACTAGTCGCGCCCATAAATCAACTCCAGCCGCCTAAACTATCTGTCTCCATTTACTATCTTTCATCAATCTATGTAACTGTCTATCTATCTATCTATCTATCTGTCTACTATTTCTACCGCTATTTCTGTATCTCTGTGGTAAACAATGTTTTCCCACTTTTACCGAAAAGAAAACTCTATCAAGCTGCAACATCAAAGAATCAAATAATAACTCCGAAAATATCTACAACTAAAGCTCTTTCATTTCACCCATTTCTAAACTTCCTATTCATCTATTCATTCAACTATCAGCGATTCATCTACTCATTTTTTCACTTATTCACTTAAACATTTCGCTTTCAATTTGCATGTTCGCATATACTCTGACATTTGCAGACATCACTCATACGCCTCATTGTTTAGTTGAGCAATTTGCATTTGAATGGCCAGCAAAAACTTTCATTTAATTCTTTGTTATCAACCAAAAATCGAAGACAAAAGACAAACAACAAGGCCGCAAATGTTTTCTAAAAATTTCACCCACTTATTTCTTTATTTTATTCTTTTGGTTTATCTTCATTTTCACTGCACTTTCCTCGGTTGTCTCATCATCGCTCTCTGAACCAAGAATACAACAAAGCAATTTGCTAAAAAATAAAACAAACATTTCGCTACGCGTATTTTTTGGTCTCATTCAAAAGCGGTCCATGGGGCAGGTTCAATGTTCAATGCAGTGCTTAACAGAAACCAGAAAAAGATACAACAATGGATGCTCAAGACGTGAATTTTTCACCTGCCTGCTTGCCGTTATTCATTCGGTTGCCTATTGTTGAGAGGTGCTAAATAACAAATTGATGAAAGTTCGAGACGCCTTCCGAAATATCTGACCAGTCAATTGGGCTTTAAGTTTACTAAATTTAGTTTACTCGCAAGTCAACTGCAATCGCCAGAGGCAACTTAAGCTGAAAACGGTACTTTAAGGCCAACTGTCGTTGTTTCTGCTACTACTGCTGTTGTCAATGGGTGCTTTACTTACAAATATGACCCAGTTAACAGGCTGCGCACTTGGATGAAGCTGTGCGTTGTGCCGTTTTGCCTTCAACGCCTGCCGTTGCTACGTGCCGTTGACTGACTGTCGGCTCTTAGCGATGGCTTTGGCTTTGGCTACGGTTTTATCTTTGGCTTTCTTTAGACAAATGTCAGCAATTAAGTGTCGCTGGCTCTGTCTGGCTTACTGTTTTTTTCTCTGCTCATTTGGGCCATCTCATCTTAAGCTGTTAGATTTGCTTAACATTTAACGTACTGCGTTATTCGTTTTTTTTCTTCTACTCATTTTGTCATTGTGTGTTGCGTCGGTTCTGGCACTATTTCCGAGTGGATAACATGACTGTTTCAAGACACTGTTGCTTTTTAAGTGAAACTTGTTGATGTTAGTGTTGTCACGCTTGGAATTGATTGTCACCTCCGAAACAAACAA
This sequence comes from Drosophila acutilabella, assembly GCA_035046005.1. Lineage (NCBI taxonomy): Eukaryota > Metazoa > Arthropoda > Insecta > Diptera > Drosophilidae > Drosophila > Drosophila acutilabella. The sequence goes on along the minus strand of JAWNOK010000026.1, from coordinate 3,621,302 downwards.
TGCGAGGAACATAACAGAGTCATTCCCAAATTTCAGTTAAGCACTTGGCTGCCATTTACAATACCGATTCTGAAGTGGCATACTCTTTACCATATGCCGCATGACGCATGCCTCACGCCGCATGCTACATGTCGTTGTCGTTAGTTCCGAGTGAAAGTGTGTCTAAATGGAATTTAAATTCTTTATAACAGTGTCACAAAAACGATCTAAAGAAATTCATTGGAAATTTTATAATTCATCTGATATGTGTAAAGTTCTTGATTGCACTAAGAAATTGTCCGCTGGTGGAAGTCCTCCCGTCCTGTAGGATAATCTCAAACAGTCAAATTATACATTTTTATCAATCTATACTCTTACGCGCATAATTTAGCCCACTACTTAAAAAAAAACTTGATAAATGAAAAAGTTATTAACAATTGAACATAAAAGTCAAATTTTTGAATTTTTTCGACTTAGTAATTATTATTTGTAGACCACAAAATTAATATTTTTTCATGATCAAGGTCTAAATGATGCTCACACTATCTGTGAACATGTGTAAAAAGTGTCATGGCGATTGCTCGAGTTATCACTTCCATCAGATCGAACAACACAGTTTCGAAAACAACGCACTCAAAGTTTAAATTGAGTAGAAAATCGTTTGAGCGCCCGACTTTCTATAGGGTAACTATAATTCCGCAATTCGAAAGATATGGTCTTAAAACTTTGTAAATGTATCTATCCGAAAATGCAAAAAAAATAAATAAATTTTTTCGTTCCGACAAAGCAGAAACCCCACTTAATATAATAAAAGACCAAATTAATAAAATATTTCTCATAATATTTTTAAAAATATTAATTAACTCATGTTAAATTCAAAAGGAAATAGGATAAGCTTAACTCAAAGTGGTAGCATCTTTGTATTAGAATTACATAAGACTTCAGTAATACGGCTTTTATTTAAAGCATACGTTGGAGCTGGTGATTAAAGTGATTCGCCTAAAAGTATGTGCTGAAAATTCAACGTCATTCGAGCCCAGCTTAAAGATATATGTTAGCAAAGAAAAGCTTAAAAATAAAAGTTGATCCGGACTTTCACAAAGCTTTCTCCGACTATCTCTCAGTGGCAGCACAAAACTAGGCTACAAAACTAAAGTGCTCTTAAAGTGCGAACAAACAAAACCACTATTAAAACTGTGGTTGGCAGAGACTTGCAAGTGTGGTATCAAGTTCAACAGTTCTTTGGGTTGAAGTCATGGCTAATGGAGGAGCATGGAATAACTTTCAAACAAAACTTTGTGGTTTCTCATTTCAAATGCGGTGCATGCGTGATTTTATTATTGGCATTTATGGTCTAAACAACTGTGCGGAGTATTAACACGTTGTCATCTATAATTACATGGACTGATATAGATACAAATGTGGTTTATTTTCTTGCTATTATTGTTGAACTTGGAGTGGGATATCGTGTTAGCGTTGGTGTTGTAGATATTGTTATTTGGTGCTCATGCTGGAAGTTGCAAGCGTCCCGTGCGCTTTTCCGGTTTGTGGTTGGTGGATGGCGGCTGCTGTCTGTTATTTGGCGGAAAGCGACTGGTCGCTTGCCTGGCTTGGTTGGGCATGGGTCAATGCACAGTTTACGGATTTGGTTAGCCATTTCTCTGCACTTGCGTCGCCAGTAGCCAGCCAGCTGCAAAATGTGTGTGAAAGTGTTGCAATATATTCGAATTATCATAGTATTACCCAGCGTATAATCAGTAATTGAACATAGTCGAGTATGTGGGACCGAATGCTTTTAATTAAATAATACCAACAAGTGTAAATATGAACACTGTGAACTGCAGTACTAATTGCAGTTGCAGTTGCCATGTCGAGTGTTATGAATCTGGGCTTGAATCATATACAAATATTGTCCGAATGGGCGATACTGTTCACACAATTCGGTTGGGCAGGTGCGACAGTCGGACAGGTCGACAGATGTGTGAAAGTTGTCGGTTTGCCACTTTTATTGTCAACAAATTAACGAATGTACAAACGAATAAACTAACGTACAGCTGATAATGATGATGACAATGACAATGACGAAAGCACAATGACCATAACGCTCTCGTATCGCGTCTGTCAAGCTGGTTAATGATTACAAAGCCAAAGCGTGCCATGAAAGAGGCCGGCTGCTTTTGGCCAACAAAAGAACAAACGGTGCTAGCAACGGCAACCGAAAGTGAAATGCCATTTTGGTGAGTGTTCACTATGTGTGTACCAGTATGTGTAACTGTGTGAGTGTTTCTTTTTTTGTGTTTGTGATCATAACGATAATGACAATTTCTGTAATGAAATGCCTTGAAAGTGAAACCTGTGCAATTAAAAGCAGAGCGAGCAGCAGACACTCCTCCCGCCTTTGGCTTTCGCTTCTTCATTTTGCAGCCATCTGGGATTACACAACGTGGGCGTGGCTGCACAAAAGGCGAGAAACATTTGCATTTTAGCGCAGGTCTTTTTATTTTCTTGACTTTTCGAGAAGCAAACAGTATTAAAACTCGACTCTATAATACCCTAGATTTAACTTCTATATACAAAATGTTTGGCGTTTTAAAAGACACCTAACAGCAAAAAAGCAGTAAGTTTTTGTACAATTTAAAGTTTAATTGGCAAAGTAATAATTTCACTGGTCTAATAATACACCTTTAAACATTTCGTGAGCACGGAGTTTACAAAACTAAGCCCCGAAACGCACAAAAAATGATTATGAAGTGGAAACTCTCACTTTTACGATTATTTTTCTTCTACATAGCTTTCGGACCTCATTGTTGTTGTTGTGGTGGATTGGTTGGTTTGTGTTTTCTTTTGTTATTGTACCTTCTATCTCATGATGATAAGACTTTCGCGTCTGGGTTTCATCTCAGCCAGAAAACAAGGCATAAAAGTCAATTTTATGCTCAGTTTTTGTTGCTGATTGCCCCGATCATGTCATGAAAGTTGTTCGCTCTCTTTTGCTCTTGGGAACTTAGTAGTGACGAATGTCGTCCAATGTGTGATTTGGAGCAATACTAAGTATCTCAATTAGAAGATGTAATTTAGGGCCAGAAATCATCATCAAATGTGGGTCACGCCTTTCTCTGCTATCGAAAATCGCATTCATCGCATTAATTTCGATGAGATGCGCAGCTCTCGATATGCTTCATCTGCAAAATGGGTTTGGAGCATATTGATGCCTTCGTTCATTCAGCAAAATGCCGAACCCAACCCACCTGACAATTAATTAAATTCAAATAGTTGTTTCCGTCTCTGCGGTTTCAGTTTCAGCTTCAGCTTTTTCCTAACTTCGTTTCTGCTTTTGGTTTTAGCCTCTGGCAGCACGCGCTTCAAGTCAGAGTCTTTATCTGTGTCTGAGATGGAGTCGAAGTCAGAGTCAGAGTTGGATTCACAGACTGTGACTGCGACTCTGGCTTTGGCTTTGGTTATATTTATTTCGATAGACTTTTCTTGTATTGGTTTTATTTTTCTTTCGTTTTTTGTGGTCGTGTTAGAGTTGATACTGTTGCTATTTGCTGCATTCGCCTGGCCGTGGCCGTGTCTCTATTTTTATATCTTTTTATACAGTCAGTCAATTTTCAATTTCTACCATATCTTTGAGTATGCAGCCGGCCAAACGAGTTGCTGTTGCTGTTGGTGTTGCCACAGAAACGACCAAAGAAAGTGCTAAGGCCGCTGCTCGACTTTGGACTGTTGTTGCTTTGGCTGTTTATATCCGTTTTTGGATCGATTTATGCCATTTGATAAATCGGACAAGCTCAAGTAAGCGACAAAAACACAAAATCATCGACGGGTCTGTTATATCCAAGTGTTGAGTTCATTGAGTTATATGAGGCGAAGCTGAGCTCCAGACCCGCAACACACAACTACACACACTCGCACATTCATACATTGGTCAGTGTGATCTGACGTAGGTGAGGCACAAAATAAATCGTTAAGATTATAAGAAAAATTTCACTTTCTCAATGGCTTACAGTTACTTATATTTATAAATTTGGAACCATTTGGGACTTCGTTCCAACACAGTGCCATTGGCTCCGACACAAGGATGAACGAAACGTGACAGAATCACAAAAGTTACCGAAATAGATGGACACAGTGTGAAATGTTGCGTGATAAAAGCAAATGGATTTTGACACATTGTTGTCTTTTTCAGTATTAAAGCACATAGATGAAATATCCTTCATGATTACAAAATGTCACCTTATATGTTAAACCATTTGCTAACAAATAAAATATAAAGAATACTCACAAGGCATATACGCCAAGTAAATCGATTTGGTACCCACTAAAATTTTATATGATTTATAGATTTTATTAACCTCCAGCAATCGATTGTTTAACTGCATCTAACATGCACATATGTGGAACCTTTTACTGGCTGAGAGAGCGAGTGTAGCGATAGGTGGCTTTGGTCAAAATTTGATAAATTGCTGCATGCTATGAAAAGCCCCAGGTGGTCAAATGTGCAATTTACGGCTGTTAAGCACCCGAATTATTTGTATAATCCATTAATCGAACCGGATAACTGCTTTAACACGTTTACAAATGGTTGTTTAACATACGATTTTGGTCAAATACCTACTAAGCATACCAAATTTGAGTGACATTACCAAAACAATGACAATACGCGTCATCTACAGCAATTTCAGACAAATTGACCAATAATAAGCAACACGAAATGCCGCACTGACTGCAAGATCGATCTAAGCTTATGAATATAGAGATACAGAAACAGATACGCACAGAGATACCGTTAAAGATGTTCAAATATGTTATGAGCAGAGCTCCGGTATAAGTGTGAGTTGTACACTGTTCGGGTGAGTTAAGTTACTCTTTAGCTGTTTGCACACACATATTTGCCTGTTTGTGTATTTCGCACGGGTTTGACTGCATAAAACTTTCACTGAAGCTGATTTGCAGCGGACAACGGCAAGTTGTTGCTGCTCCTTGTCAAAAGGCCGCCTCACGGGCACTTCATTATGAGCTCTAACGTCATCAGCGTGATGCTGGCCAGAGCCATAAGCCATAAGACATGAGACATAAGCCATAAGCCGCACAATCGTCACGAAATGCCATCAAGTGCCGCCTTCGAGTGCCGGCTGGACATTGACACTTGTTCAGCAGTCAAGCGGGCCGACCGGACATGGTCAGGGGCATCCGTTACCTCTCTGCGTGTCCCTCCACGCCCCTCATTATTCCACGGTCAACTCAGACGGTGTAAACACTATACTTTCATTTGGCAAATGAATGTCTTCACTTTCATGAAGTGCTCTCCATAGATGTTCCTGGAAAGCGAAAGAAGCAATGTGGACAATAGGCCAATATTGTGATCATTCAAAGGCATTAGAAATGAACGATGGTTGATTAACTTGGTTAAACAATGCGAGCACATTAGTTTAGGGCTTAATTATAATTTTTAATTGACCATATTGCTATGCTGCTGAAATCAATTAAATACGCTCCAATTAACGATTGGGTTTTAGGGCGACAAACCAACCGGAAATACCGTTTTTATCAATTATTCGGAGTTCGTAGTTCGAAATGGAGGCCTTTATCATTAAAGACGCATTTGATCAACCAGTCTGTGTTGTTGTTCTATGCTTTGATTGTTATACGGAATGAAGTTTCTGACCGAAATACCATTGAAAGCAAAAGAAGAAAGTTGAACAATAGCTCTGCCACAGAAATGGCTTCACTGGGACTAGAATTTGCTCAGTCTTTATTATTAACTTCATTTGGTTAGTTGGCCTTTTATCTCTCACTTAATTTAATTAACAGCATCGTTTAAAGTTTCAATAAAAACCAAAGCACAAAGCACAAAAAACAAAAAAAAAAATAAAAACAACATGAAAACAAAGATTGGTCAGAAAAATTTCACTTTAAAGAATGCACTAAACCAATTGCTCAGCATCCGGCCTGGACCCGGTCTGGACCCGGCTTGAGCAATTTTCGCAGTCCTCAAAACATTGATACCCTGCTTCCTACCTCTCTCGGCTGTTTATGTTGGATTATTTATGATACAAAGTGGGACGCAGCAGCAGCAGCAGCAACACCAAAAAAAACTACAGCAACAGCAGCAACGCCCTTGATGCTGCCGTTGCTGCAATTGCGTGAAAGTCGCGGAAGCTGTCAAAGCCTCAAGTTTCGAAGTTATCCTCAAAAGCAAAAACTGAAGCAAAAAAAGCGAAAGGGCTGGGCAATCTTGTGCCGGCAAAGATCTTGCCATAAAACTGCAATTTTGGCAAGTTTCTCAAGCTCCGAGAAACCCTTTCTCTTTCGAAAGAAAGCGCTTATATTTGGAGGGTTCAGTTTCAAATTTCGGCTCAGGTTTGAATTCGACTTCAGCCTGCTGGCCGTGTGAATTGCCAAATAAAAAGTACAGAAAAAAAAAACGATGAAGTAAATTTAGCAAGTAACTGCAGTTGAGTCGACAAACTGTTTTTCTTAAATGATATAACAGTTGAGAGTTTCGCTTTTCTCGGCAAAAGTTGCGCCATCATTTGCTTACACTTGGCCATCAATTATTATTCAATATCATGAATAGAGTCTAACACCACTAACTTACATAAAAGATCAACTAATAACTTATTAAGTAAATGCGGCTATGAAATTGTCGTTGTCTCTCAACGCGTGTGTATTGCGCTAACTGTAAATGTCGATTATGTCCGTTGTATTAGATAATAATTTAATATGTAGCATATGGATATCTACCTACGTATAGAGCATATCTGTATCTGTTTTTGTATCTGTAGCTTTTTAAGCTGTTGATGCATATTGGCAAGCAAATGGAAAGTGAAAGTGATGCTGAGACTCGTATTCGTGCATTTATAATTTGTATCTCGAAGTCTGAGACGCGCCACTTTGCGTTGCAAGGCGTTGCTAAAATGTTGAAATATTTATGCTAATTGACATGGCAGGTTTGGCGACCAAACGATTACAAAAGCGACTGCTAATATCTATATTCGTTCCACTGTCTTCTTCTAAGCCAGACTCATCTAACATGTGGCAAGCAAATCTAGTTGGGTTTTTTTTCTGTTTTTTTAATTAGAAGTTATTCAAGCCAAGAGCAAGTCTGAGCTAGTTCCATTAATGTCTAGCCACCAATACCATTCTAGGACTGGGCAACTTGACTTGTAATATGTTCCACATATTTGGAAAAGTACGCATCTCAATGTATTACCAAACAACTCTACAGTTTAAGTATGTGGCTTGAGAGGAATAGAAACATATGCATTTAGAGGCAACTTTAATGTTTCAAGGGCAAGAAAAGTGAGCATTTTTCTGTTGCTGTTGATATTTATGACTTGGCTTAGGAAACGACGCCCACTTGAATACCGGCTATAAGTTCACAATTAAGCCATTAAGTGGCAGTTGGAAATTGTAGTTTGTTTAGCGTTTTCACTCTGATACGGGCTGCAATGGCATAAACTTCATCATAGACATGCCTGGGTATAGTTTTCAGAGACATGGTCAGGAAGAGAGACAGGGACAGTGACAGAGGCTGAGGCAGCATCATTATCGTCTTTTGCTTGAACACCCACTGAAAGTGCTGCCCAGGTACTCACTCATTCACTCACTCACTCACTCACTCACTCAGTCAATCATTCATTCATTTATTCATTCATGCAGTTTGTTAGTTTACATTTTGAAGTTGCAAAGTTGCACGCGCTTTGCTTGCCTCGGTCACAAGGCGGTGAATGTTGTCTACGAAAAATGGAAAATTAACGTTGAACTTTCTTTTTTGCTGCAGCAACGGCAACGGCAGCGTCAGCTTCAGCAACAGCAGCAGCAACAATAATATAAATAAAATATGTACTTCGCTTGTTGTTGCCACTGCCACTGCTATTTGGAGTTGTTGTTAGTGTGGCGACTGCTGAGGCAGCTTTATATTTGTATACATATGTGTGTATATTCATTTGCCTTTTATGGTCGAACTATTAAAACTTTTTAAACTGTTATGAATTTTACTTTTGGTTTTCAAAAGCATAACGTCAAATAAAAACCTGTTGATATTGCCTGACACAAACAAAAGAACAAGAAGCAGTTCACATCTCCAGCCAATGACCAAACCGAGCATTTTGTTGCACTCAGCGACAAGGTATGAATTCGAGGCTCGTTCCCCATGCAGTGAAAGTGTCGTTTCTCATCTTTCTGCATAATGAAAATGAAAAGAAAAAGAAAAGGAAAAAAAATAAATAACAAATGAGATACCAAAATTAATTAAATGTCAAATAATTCAACATTCAACGCCGTTCGACGGCCGCTCGCAGATTTTCAGATTTGCATCCCTATTCAACGGATTCAATACCCCGAGCTCGAATCTCAACTCGACTCGCAGCACTTTGGTTGCAATCACGCAATGTGTGAGGATGGCTCTGCAATTGGCAATGGGGTTTTCCTCTTTCGTCTTGCATACGAAATTCGCTTTCACTGTCATTGCCACCGGCACCGGTGTTGTCTGATCTGGAAAAGCGTTTTCACACCTTTGTTGTTGGTGCGCCCAAATCATGAGCTCACCTTTATTGCATTTTTATAGCATCTCCACACATTCATAACACGTTAATTAAGTATATTCAACACTTTCTTAATGGTTGCCCAACCATAATGCCAGATGCTTAGATGTTGGGTGTGTTGTATCCTGGACATAGTTATTTGATGTCTCAGCTGTTTCAGTGGCTAATAAACTCACTTTTTCCTGGTGACTTTCATTTATGCAGCTCCTTGGCCGTCTATTTGCACACTTTTACTTGTCGCATATTGTGTAGATAATCAAACTAGTGGCTAGTGGCCACTGGTCACTGGTCACTGACCATTGGGTATTGACAATCCAATGATGGCTACTGGTCAATATGTTTGCCCACAAGACTTTCAGCACTGTTAGTGAGTCAATAACTCAGTGGGCAGCAACTGCCAGCTGTTTATTTTGACTATTTCTGTTTGACAACGCATAAAATATGCACATAAATTTATGCAGCAATGCGAGCAAGACATAGCACAAAAAACGAAATGAAAAAAAAACAGCAGAAAACAGAAAAGCTGACAAATGAGAAAAGGGCGCTCAGTGGATAGCTGCATGCCACTGAGAAGTGTCGCAGCTTTCCCTTTTGAATGTCTTCGATTGGGGTTATGATTATACGGATTGCTTATTGCTGATGTTTTATCGTTTATTGTTTATGGGGTATAGTTTACTGGCCTGGCCCACATTTCTTGCTCGTTAGCCATCTTTTATGTAACTAAAATTCTATTGGGAACACACGAGCATGACTTCTACGGTCGTGACGATTAAGCCATGATAAAATGAATCCAGGGATCAGTGATCTGCGAACAGTGACTGACAACCGCTAGCCGTATCACCTGTTGCAGCACCTGCAACCACTGTAGTAATTGCTCCTGATTGATTGAATTAGAAATGGCGCATTACGAAATTCGAAAGGGAAATGCTTTTACTTTGATCATGGAGCAAATAAAAAGGATTTTAATTTCAATTTAAAAACAATTAAGATAACCATTTTGACCACTTTTGGTAAAAGTCAGTAAGTAACTAGCCATATTATTCCCACAGTGCACCAGCTCCAGTCTCCACCCCAAAATACACTCTTCACCTCGGCTTCAGCTGATTTCGACAATGTTACATGAACTTCAAGCGAAAGCAGCGCAGTGCGAGAGACTAACAGTGAGCATATGGCTAACAAATTACAGTAACAATGCTTTTCCAAGCCAAGCAAAGTCGAGCCAACAACGAAGTCGTCGTCGTCGTCGTCGCCGTGGTCGAGGTTGGTGGCAGCACGTTACCGTTGGCTGGCAAAACGAAAGACTTAAGCGAGAAACTTGCGCGACCAGTTCTCGGGGCGAGCAGAAATGCTTTCGTTCGCTGTGGCAGCAGCAGCGGCAGCAGCAGCAGCAGATGAGCACGCCGCCTATATAAATTGTTTTGAGCATTGGGAAATTGTATCATTTCATCCTAACCCGTCAAAGCAGCAACACAGCAGCCAGCAGCGTTGTGTGGCATAGTGCAAGACTTAGCCCCAAATAAAAGATTAAAAGAGAAAGTGCGTTTTGTCGATTAGTGTGCGGTATAAAAGCCAATAAGTGAACAGCCCTTAAAGGACTATACAAGAACAAGTTATCAAGCAACAAGTGCAACACTCAAACAACAACAAACAACAACCAATAAAATGGCAAACAATAAAGTTATTTTCGGTGTCTTGTGTTTGGTCACACTGACCGCAGCTCTTCCCGCCGAGGAAACGCGTGGACATGCACGCAATGCCATCGGCGCTGAGAATGATATTATGGATAGCATCTACAGCGACTGTCTGCGCAAGGATTCGGTATCGTGTGTGAAGTACAAGCTCTTCAACTTTGTCGACAAGGTGCTGGGTGCTCGCGACCAGTTTGCTCTGACTGAGGGCGTTACTGTAGTGCGTTCTTCGGATGCACCCGCACAAGAGGCCGCTCGCTCCATCTCTGGCGATGAGTCATTCGAGTCATTGGCACTCAATCGCATCAGCAGTTTCCTCAACTCGCACACCATTAAAGTGGAACTGAAGGGTGCCGATATTGTTCAGGCTGTCAGCTCAACTGGACGCGCCTTGGAGGATGCCTCTGAGTCACTTTTCGGCAGCAACGACCCCAATGCCCCCGAGGAGAGCCGTGGCAAGAAGAAGAAGGCCGCTAAAATCTTGGGCCCCATTCTGGCTCTGGTTGCACTGAAGGCTGCAGCTCTTCTGCCCCTGCTGTTGGGTGCCATCGCTCTGATTGCTGGCAAGGCTCTGCTGATTGGTAAGATTGCTCTGGTGCTGTCGGCCGTTATTGGCCTGAAGAAGCTGTTGTCACAGGAGAAGCACGTCACCTACGAAGTTGTCGCCCATCCCCATCACAGCAGCAGCCACTCTGTGAGCCACGACTCATATGGCAGCGGATACAGTGCCGATGCTGGTGCCTCATCTGCATCATATGGCAGCAGTGGTCATGGTGGCTGGGGACGTTCGATCGATGCCCAGGATCTGGCCTATGGTGCCCAGAAGCCACAGGCTTAATTGAAGTAACAGTCAAGAACCACTCAAACCACAATAACCATACAACCACAATTACACGAACCACAACAATCACTGACTTGAGCAACATCGCTCACACACAGACTCTTGAAGAGAAACACATATTACTTATCGTTCGTTTTAATTATTTATTAATATAATTTATTTTATTTATTTTTCCACACGAAGAAAACGCAAAGTAATGCACATAAAATGGAAACTAAGCGAAAAGTAAACAACCACAAAAAAAAAACAAAAAAAAATGTTAAAAAGAAATGTTAAGCTAAACGACATCATAGCAAAAAGAGAAGAAGAAAAATGCAAATATCCAGAGCCACGTTAAGTTTGTAATGCTGAGAGTGCGTGCATTTAGTTGATTTATAAACAAGCATTCATATACACAAAAACATACACACAAATACAGAAATACTTTGATGTATTCGTAACTTATAAAGCTTAAGTTAAGATTGTAAAAAAGAAAACACAAAGCGAGAGTTAAAGTCGGTACCTTATGTAATTGTTTCAAATACTCATAAGCCCAGGCGGCGACTCAGAGCAGCGTCTAGCCTTAGGTCTAAGCTCGCTCAAGGACTTCCCCGACAGACAGACACACGGACACCGATATTAATGCAGATACAGATACAGATACAGATACAATCACTCATTCACACATACACTGTATCTATCTATCGCTGTTTCTTTCTAATGCACATACTCACGTACTCATATGCATCACAGTCTCTTCCGCAGTCTCTGAGTCATACATTCTCTACAACTCTATCAATCTGTATATCTATCGCTATACTATCTATACTATCTAGAGACTATACCAAAACATTGTTGGTTGCCATGCAACTGTTGCAACGTACAAATGTTAATCTATCTAACTATCATACTCTATTCTATACTATCCTGTACTCTACTCTTAACGCTATACTCTATACATGCAATTCTAGTCTTACATTACAACAACAACATCAACTACAGCAACAACAGCAAGCATGCCTACTACTAGCTTTAACTTAACTAGCTCTAACTTCTATCAGTATCTTTCACACAATCTATCTTAACTATCCATCTATGAATCTGTACTCTGAGTCATAGTTTTGGTCATATTTCGCCATAACTTGCCATAGTTTTCCTGCCTCATGCACACAAAACTAAACTGAACTCATTTATGAACTCAACCAAACTATAATTTCCACTAAAACTCCTCAACTTTCTCATTTCATTTTCCAACTTCATTTCTCAACAACTCTCTCACTATTTCCTTAATTTCTATCTCTATCTCTCTCGCTCTATAATTATTTCTACATCTATCCTTTTCATTTTCTCTGTGACTATTTCTGTCTTTCACTATCTCACGCTCTCACCATCTCTTCAGCTTTGTCAATATGTATCTGTCACTTTCCAACGCTCTACTTTTTCAAAAGCACGCACGTACGTTCTCTGTAACCATAGTTCACTGTAGGATTTTTTTGTTTCTCACTCATACATTTGTACATGATATATCAGCGATGGTCGGCAAATCATGTGACAATATGCTTTAAACTTATTTTTAATTCATTTAAAAATATTTGTTTAAATCATGTTGAAAACCTGTTGCCGTCAGCAGATTGCCAACTTTAATTTAAATACATATTTTAAGCAGAGTCGTACGACACTTCCACATTAAGAACAACAGCGAGAAGCATAGAAGCTGCAGGTATGGGCAACTCACAGAAGAAGCAAATACATAAATCACAAATCACACACAAAGAATGTAAAACTCTTTTATAAGGCATATTTTCTCTGTAATAAATGCATGTCATTAAAGAATGAAGAAAACATTAAGTACAAAAAAAAAGTTTAAAAAAAAATATATATAAAATATAAACATGAAAATAAAACAAGCAAGGAAGATTAATAAATAAAAAATCAATGAAAAATTAACATTGAGTGTATTCTTTTTTCTTTACGGCCAAAAGGTGAAAGCTAAAATCAAAATAAAAACGAACACAATGTGCTTGGACATTATGGTTATAATGGTTGTGCATAATGTCCAAAAGCTGCTCTGGCCTGCTGTTGACAAATCCATCTTTGGTAAGAATACAAGTCGAATGCTTTCATTTAAAGTGAAATTGATTTGCGACCTAGTTGACTGAGCAAATTTTAAACTCTTCTCCGCTAAGAGGTGTAAATAATTATGAGTTTGGCTAAGGCAGCTTGCCAAGCCAAACAACATACAAAAATGTGGTCGAAAGTGTGCCCCGCCGGCTACCGTTGTGGCTAAAACTGTCGGCAACAGACAGTGAAAGTAAACAGTTAGGAAACGGCAACGGCAACAGCAGCAGTAACAACACCAACAACAACAACATCAACAATTTTAACAAAACAAAACAAAAATTCAACAGCAAATGCATTGAAAATGTATGGTGAAAAGCAGTAGAAATGCCAGTTTATGGACATTGTCAAAAACGTTTTTAACTTTTGACAGGAGAGGGAAGGGTGGAGGAAGAAAGGGGAAAGCTGAGCCAACTCGCATTAATGCCAACAACTCATTAAAGCAGTCACCAAACTTACTTAAACAGTGACCATTGACCAGCACAAGTCTGTTAAGAAATAGTCTGCTGAATTCAGCACAAAATGACAATTAAAAGTGGGAAATTATGTGTCACCGACTGGCAGACGAAACCAAACAACACAACAACAAGAAAAAGAATCAACAGAAACACTACAGAAAGCAGAAAATCAACACGAGTTAATTGTGTCATCTAGACATCATTAGAATATGAAGATTGTTGAGGTAGATTAAATGCTGTATGTTGTAGGCCCTTACTTAAATTCTCTCTCATTTTTTCATTCTCTCTTAACAATATTCTTTATTTAGCCTAACCCAGAACCGTTTTCGTTTGACCTTGAACTGTCTTTGGGCTTTGTTATTGATGTTTCTTACTTTCTACATAAATTTCATTAAGTTCATCGATTTTTTCTTCCCTTTCCATCCATTTCTCTGGCCTTGAATTAGTTTTATTTTAATGGTATTAACCCCATTCAATTATTTGTGCTGCATGGGGTGTAAAATGCTTTCCACTTTCTTGAATCACCACTTTGTCTAATTCAACAATTTTGTTGGCTTATGCAAATCGAAATCCCAAAAATGAAAGCCTGCACATGTGATTTAGAGCGAATTACCGTTTTGTGGTGGCGTCGACTTGAGAGCACCACTAAAGAAATGTGGTTGCAGCTGTAAGAAAAACTGGTGCAGACACTAGCTACCAATTTCACATTCTGAAAACCAGATAAAAAACCACAAAATTTACAATAATTCATAAGCCGGCAGCGAATTTTGAATTGCGCACACACGCTCCAATGAGAGAGATAATTCAGGTCTGTGTCTCTGCATTCTCTTAAGTTGAGAATCGTGCACTGTACAAAACTCAATTTGGATGCAATTTCACTGTCAACGGACCTGAGGCTGAACCAAGTTGATTCTCTGCTGCTGCCTGCAAGGGCGTCCACGTAGTCATGTACAATGAAAACGAGTTTGCTTTGGAATCAGCCGCTGACTTAGACTCTGACACTGGCTCTTACTCTGGGTCTGCATAAGAAAGCAGGTCAGCAGAACAAATGCAGTACAAAACACAAACTGATCGGTCGGCCTTGCATTGCGCTCTCCAACAAACAAAACTCACCTGTTTGTCCCATGATAATACGAATAATTTTGTTTGTTGATATTATTTTCCACTCCAGCAAGTTTTCCCACACTCATAAAACACGCATTATATTATGATTGGTGTAATTGTTGTAATTCTGTTGTTATTGTTGTTGTAGCAATTGTTAGTGCTTTTGTTGGAGCCGTTTGTTCATGGAAGCGTTAAATTTATTAAGCGCTTCCATGAGCAGTTACGATTATTGCTTCTGATTAATTGAAAGTTAATAAGACACGCAAACTGAATGTAAAACACAGCAACTGTTTCATAACTCAACTAAGTGACTTAACGGATGATTTGTTTGCTGTTAATATAAGTTAGTTTGTGCAGTTGCTAAACAATAATTACGGTAATTGATTGTGCGGTGTTGGCACTTTATTGACTGCACAATGGAAGCTCATAGCTGAAGGCAAATTGTACAAATTATTCCACCGCTTTAACTTAGATATTCCATTTGTTTTTATTTAAAATTCAAAAATAAGTAAAAGTTCGGTGTCTTTGTGACAGATCAGATCTTGGTTGTATGTTAATATGGGATAGTAAATACCCACCTAAATTAATATTTAAAATGCTAGATTAAATCAATTGCTGCGATAAAATTAGCATACAAACTAAGTGAAAACAATGAAAAATCTGTATCTTATCTTAATTGCAGCATAAACTAATGATATAACTTTACGCTAATTTTGTCTTTTTTTTTGTGTTAAAACCAAATTGTATTAATTTGGACTTAATTTCTATTTATTTAATAGTTGAATTTAACTTCGAAAAGCTTTATGTAAAATAGAAAAAGTACAAAAGTTAGCGAATAAAAGAGCTTTTCGGTTTCCAACGGTTACGTTCGTTAAGTTTGAAAAGTTTGTGTCTTTACTCATTCGTTTTTATGTTGAGCTAGAAAAATTAATTAATGCTCCAGCCCAAAAGTATGCAATTCTTAACGAAATTGTTGTGACTTGCAGTTCAAGGCATGTGGCAATATTAATTTAAAAGACCATGTTTGTGTTCTGAAATAAGTAATTTTATAATACATATATTTTCGAACATTTTTATCTGATACTATGGAATAACTTATATCTTAAACAATGGTTTTCCGGAAAGTACTCTTATTTTTTGGCACAAATTAAATGCTGAGCGAAGCAAAGACATATATTTCCGCTACATACATTTGCACAAAAAGAAAAGTAATTTTGTGGATTTATGGGGCGACAGTGAATCTGTGATTAAAATAAATCAAGAAACCAAACGAAATCCAAAAAACAGCAGTGATACGGTCTAGTAAGCTGCTGCATTAAAGAACTTGGCATACTTGTTGAAAATCATTTGGGAGTTTCTAACAAAGCCAATGCCATTGCCAATGCCATCTGGCAATCAGGCTGTGCTCTGACTGTTGCTTAGTTTATCTGAGCTCGTGCAAACACGCACGCTTCAGCTCGCTCTGTCTTAGATGCGAATGAAAACTCAATAGCTTAGAACGAGGTGTAAGTTGTGTTATAATTACAAATGAAATTGCAGCGCTTGTAATGAATATGCTTAAGGCTGTGGCTGAACAAAATTCGGTTGCTTTCGCAGCGAAATCACGAAAGCACAGCTTCAATAGCCAGCAAACAGCCCACAGCTATCAACAAACAACCAACAGCCCCTGGCCAAGGCCTGCAGTAAGCCAGCCAGCAAGTCCGACTAATTGGCGTGATATTTAGACTAAAACAAAATGAGTTTTTTTCAATTTCAGCTGCCGCTTGACATGCACTCAGGTGCAATTAGTCTACAAGAAATCGGCCAGGCGGTATAAAATGCATACAATAAGCTTTCTTCCACTCAGTTGATAATCTTAAGTGCAGTGCCCAGCAAGAGTTTTCCACCGGCGGAGCAGCGTATGCCTCGATAGGAGGATTGTCAGAGGATTTCTATAAACTATCACACAGATACACACCTAAACACCCACACACACACACAAATACACTTGTAACACATCACAGTCATGATCAAATACGTGTGGCACGTGGCAGCATTGCTGATAATCTTTTGCTGGCTGCCAGCGACAAGTGCTCGAACTACCAGTTACAATCACATCAACGGCTTGGCAGCGGAACAGCAGCCAAAGCCTCAGACTGTGCCACCGATGCAATCAGCTGGCTCAGGGGCCACGGCAACGGGAATCTGGAAGGATCTTTCATTGGTGTACCGCATTTACCAGCAGTGCACGGGCGAGAACATGTCCGTCTGCCTCAAGCTAAAACTACTGACTGGCCTGGAGAAGGCTTTCCGCTCGGCCAAGTCTTTGCCGCTCTTCGAGGGAGTTCAGTTTGTGGCTAGTGGTGATGAGATTCAGAAACGAGCCCAATTGCCGCCAATCAATGAGCAGGACATTGAAGCTGTGCTGCCTAGGGGAATTGATGCCAAGGATCAGGTTTTAAGTAGCATGATTATGAAACGAATGGCGAGCTTTTTTCAGGACCATACGTTACAGGTAAGTGTTTGAGTTAAGACCTGTCAAGAAACTGCTAATAATTTGGTGCTGCGCGAAGATCAAATTTCCCGACCTAAGGGATGCGGACAGCAACTCGATGGAGTCGCGCAAGAAGAAGGACAAGAAGGGAAGTGGTGCCTATATAATGATTCCTTTGCTACTGGGTGGTACCTTTGTGCCTATTGCTTATGGTGCTCTGGCCATGTTGGCAGGCAAGGCGCTGATTGTATCCAAGCTAGCTTTGGTGTTGGCTTCCATCATTGGCATCAAGAAACTACTCAGTGGCGGCGGCGGTGGCAAGGAGTCCTCGCATGAGGTTGTCGTCTCTTCCGGAGGTCATTCGGGCTGGGGACGGGACTTTGATATGGCCTATAGTGGCTGGAAACCAGCCAAGGAGTCTACGGCAAGTACCAAGAGTTTGTAGAGCAGACCATGGCTTGCATAGTATGCATTTGCATTTGGAAGTGGATGTTGACTTGGACGTGGACTTCGACTTGGAGTGCTGGGATGGAGTGAACCAAAGAAACGATTGCCGCATGAACTGTCTGAATAAGAAATAATGTTTAGAATAATTTGATTATGTACTTGTATGTGTAACGAACTAAATGTGTGTATTAGGTCTAAGTAAGCGTTAATTAAATATAGTAAACTTTGCTAAAAACCACAACACCCTGAAATTGATTGACTTTTTGAAAGCCACGCCTCGACCACGACTGCTGAATTTATGATAACAATTTCAAAAAGCGCTTACGTACGTGCTAAAAAAAAAGAAGAAAAATGAAGACAAAAAGTGGCAATCGCAACGCTTTCTACCAAAAACTTCGAGCACATTTATTATTTGGCCGTGCACAGAGTCCGGTAAACTCAAATGCAATATTCATAGATCAAATATGCTTGGCCGCTTGCGGAGTGTCTCTTCACTAGTGCTTCAATTGTGTTGCCAGCTCTTGTTATTGTTGTTATTATTGTTATTGTTTTTGCTGTCGTTATTGCTGTATATCTTTGGTATGCGACATTTTCACTTTTGCACTCTGCACGAAATATTAATGAGCTGCGACTGGCCACAATACGTGCAACGTTGCGACTTCAGAGTAGAACATTTAACCCACTGAATTAGGTATTTGAGTTTATTTAAATTTCGCTGTAATTCCCACGCTGCCTTTACGGCCTAATCAAATGTAAGTTGAGGGCGCCCTTTACTTTAATTGTTGACGTCATTATTTCTGGGTCTTGGCAACACTTTCATTAATTGAAAATTACTCAAGCAAAACACTGCGAGAGTTGGGCAAAGCCAAGCTACCCGGAATTCGCAGTCACACAGCCGGATAGACAGGCAGACATTGACGGTGACGGAGACTGAGAGGAACATGATGACGATGATATAAGGGGGAAGTCAATTTGGAATGAAAGTGAAACTTTCAAAAAGGTGTCAATTTTGAAGATGCCACTGAAAAAGGGTTGGGCATCTGAGGACCAACACGGTTTATTTGAGTTGAGTAGGCGGTAAAAGCTAACTGAAAGCTACTTGGACAGAAATTGAATTAAAATGCTTTGAAGAGCATATTTAGCATACCAAAGTGATGTCATAAACGGGGACTGAGATCCGAATTCTAAGGGATACAGAACGTTAAAATTCTGGCTTTGTAATGAATTCAATTTGTAGTCAATGATCAGCACACATTACAAATAGTTTATCTGTTTGGTTAATGGAACTTTCTTATTCCTCAATTAAATTTAATTGCTCTTATCTCTATACCGGTAGTCAAATCTTTTCGTTGCATAACCAACCAAAATATCTACGAACATGCTCAATGTCCATTGTCAGCTGTACAACTGTTTCACTTTCAATCCGAACGCATGTAGGGTAAATAATTGCCAAGATGATAACTAGCCCATTAAACATGTCAACTATCAAGTCGACTAAGCCATGCCCTTTGCAATGCCAAGACCCAAACTTGATTATCAACCGGCATTCAGCCCGTAATCACCCACAATCGCCAATAAGCTCTGAGCACTCAAGTCACGTCACGACATGGCACATCCATCTATGTCCACGTGCAGGGAATTTGCATATCCGATCAACATCAACACCTTTTGGCTCACAGACTATGTTGTATTTCGACTAAGTAGATAATCAGCTTCGAAAAAATGTTGTGTTTGCTTTGAATCTCAAATCGAGTTTTAGTAGCGTGCAAATCTTAGCATTCATCACTTTCTTTTAGGTACTTGACTAATGCGTAAATTACACAAACACGATAAACATATTTGGGCAGATTACCGCTGTAGTCGACTTTCAGACACTCTGTACAAAATAGTTTAGTTTTACCACTTGCTAAGTTTATTATTTCACTCATTTCTTTTGCCTTTAAACAGCTAAGCGACAGGTGGTAATTTTGTTAAAAATGAAATTATCATTTAATAGACATAATGCAAACGATCTTACTTGATATGAAACTCTCGTGTTGCGTTTCTGTGCAAATGTCAGCGATTGGCATACAAAACTGTAGATGTACGTCTTATGTACGTGTGTGTGTAGAGAAGATACATTATGGAGCTTAAAGTGAGATGGAGAAAAACAAATACATAAATAAAAAGCAAAATTAAAGTGAAATTTTTTTATCCATGCCGCCTGCAAACTAGTTAATTTTCTATTTTACTCCAATTTGAGCTGTGCTTGTTGCGGTTTCTTTCGAGCTAAAGACGCCATTATAACGCCAAGTAGTGCTGCTGCAGAGGGGAGTGGCTTGACTTGGCATGGCGTGGTGTAC
Organism: Drosophila acutilabella; assembly: GCA_035046005.1. Taxonomy (NCBI): domain Eukaryota; kingdom Metazoa; phylum Arthropoda; class Insecta; order Diptera; family Drosophilidae; genus Drosophila; species Drosophila acutilabella. The sequence goes on along the minus strand of JAWNOK010000026.1, from coordinate 3,601,324 downwards.
TGAGATGTACTGCGGTGTGAAGTGTTGTTTGATTAGCCAGAGCATTATGTGCCACACCACAAGTCACGTGTCTGCAATTTCTAATGGATCGATCAGTCGACCGTCTCAGTATGTATACCACTTTCTGTTTGTAATTGCGGTTGTTACTGAGGTGTTTTTGCGGTGATTCTCATCCACCCGAAGTTGTGCTTTCAAATTGTGGTTGCAATATCCTAATGCAAATGCCTTTAACATTGCCCAATACATTTCGGTGGCCACACAACACACTATCTTTCTGAGTATGCGTGTTTTTTTGGATGTGTGTGTGTGTGTGTGTGTGTGTAGTCGCTTATGTGCAAACAGTTAAGTGCTGCTTAAGTGCTTGCCTGTTTATAGACAAGAGCAGAAGCCGCTAACAAGCCAAAGTCAGAGTCAAAGCCAAAGTCGCCGCGCTGCCAACGACGTCGAGACGTCGCCACCGACTGCGACATCTACGTCAACAAATACGCTGTACACACACATACACACGCACACAAATACAGATATGCGTTACATGTTGGCCAGGCCAATACGAGCCATGTCTTGTCAAGTCAGGTTGCAACCGATGCGCTTCGTTGTTGTGGTTGTAGTTGTGGTCGTCGTCTTTGCCGACGTCTTCGCCAGGTTGTTTATTTAAATTCTAAGCTTGGCTACTGTGTGTGTACGTCGTTGGAGTTGGTTGAACGGTAGTGGTGAGGGGTCAGGAGCAGATGCGGCTAGCGGGCAAGTTGCGTCGTGTTTAACGTCGTCAACGTCGCTGCCGTCGCTGTCGTTGTCGTTTTCGTCAGCGGCTGCGCTGCTGGCCGGGAATAAAACTCGATCCGCGTGTGTCTTCTAGCCACAGTTTACGGATTGCCTTCTGACCGAAAGATCGAACAAGCCAATCGAGCGCAGTGTGCACTCAATCAATTAAACAATTTACAACAGAAGGCCAGTCAGTGCTAAAAAGGATAACAAATCAAGTGTCAAGTGTTGTGTGATTTATCCCCATCCAAACCAAATTAAATCCAAAAAGAAAATAAATTAAACACAATCATGTTGAAATTCGTGTGCTTATTCGCGCTGGTGGCATCCACGGCAGCTGCAGCCTCCGAGGCCGACAGCTTGTTGACGAGCGCCCTCAAAATGGTAAAGGATTGCGGCGAGCGATCGATGGTGTTGTGCATGAAGGTAAACCGAAAAACATACAATCAACTGCCCAGATGAGAATATCTAACAACACAACGTTAATTTCACCAAAAAACAAAACAACAGGAACGTGCCCTGCATTACTTTGACACAGAGAATGGTGACGTGAGGCTAACCG